>CM038679.1:19777881-20373601 GCA_021605205.1 Aegilops longissima | reverse complement strand
GGGGGTGAAATCAAGGAGGCGAAACCTGTAGGTGTTCATGACATCGCAGAAGAACTCAGAGAAGGGCGGGCAGAGCCCGCAATAGAAGAAGAGCGCGAAGAAGGGATACCCGCTCGGCTGACTCGATGCTTGGCGAGAGTACCTTCGCGCCTGGATGCGCCTGCGTCTCCGCCGACCGTGAAAGGTAGTAGCCCTCTCCTCAGCTCGCTGCGCCGAGCTGGGAGGGAAGAGGGCCCGCTCCTTCGCGGCGCCGCGAGCCGCCGTGCCTCGGCCGACTTCACGCCCTTCCCCTTGTCGGCTTTCGGAGCCATGGCGGAGGTGGTGGAGGAGACCGACGACGTTGATGGCGTTGGTGGCGATGGGGGGCGGAGCGTTGCTCTCTTCAGGCTAGAGAAGAAGGGGGGAGCGACGGTGGTTTTCAAGATGGGACAGCAAATGGCAAGGTGGCCGACCTGCCCCTGATTCCCCTGTTTATAAGCAGGGAGAGGGCGGACGTTCACTTTTCAATGAAAAAAGCCCCACGATCTCTCCCATGACGCCACGTTAAACGCGTGCTGTTACGTGGGGGGCGTGGTGGGTCAGCGAGCAAGCTGCGTGATCTGGGCAGCGCGTGCCCGTGCACTGTTTTGGGCCTGCCCAACAGCCTTCGGCGCCGTGTGTGGCCCAGGCCCGGGAAGCTCTGGCCGGTGTACTAGAGTAGGGGTACCCTAGTATCCCGAACTTCGTGCCACTGAGGCGATCGCAGCACCAGCGGTAAGGCTTGCCTAGTGGCCGCCAAGGTCCTCCGTGTTTCCTTTGGAACCATTCAAGAACAAAGTATTTAAGCCACGGAAACAAGGCCCGGCAAGAGGAGTTTGCCGGAAGGCCACCAAGGCCGCAGAAGACAAGACCCCGCAAGAGGAGCTTGCCGAAGGCTCGTGAGCGACAAGCTTCCGAAAGCGTGAAGGATTCAGCCGCTGGCAAGGTGCTTGCCGCGACAGTGCAACTCTCTTCATCTCCGCTCCAGCTCATCCACCAACGTGTCGCCATGGAGCCATTCCAAGCGCGCGCGGTCAAGAGGTCTGTGCAACCAGCGGAGAGCAGCGGAAGCTAGGCCGACAGGTGCCATCGTGGCGGCGGTGGCGCCTCGACGGTCCCTTTTTCAAGACTGCTTAGGCGATATGGACGGGCATTAAATGCTTTTGTCCCTTGCCGTTAGAGTTAGGTATAATACACTGTACAAAGTAGCTGTACCAACCGCAACTCACTTTTCCCATTTTGCCCTTGTTTACGTTGCCACCTGTGGTGACCCCTTGAGCCTATAAAAGGAGGCCCATGCGCAACGTAGAGGGGGTTCGGCGGGTTTGACTCATTCGAGACTACACACTCAAGCTAGGTTTTTAGCTCTCTGTGCTCCCTAGCAAGAACAGAATATAATCAGACAAGCAGCAGTAGGAGTATTATCTCTCCGGAGAGCTCCGAAGCTGGGTAAACTGCTCGTGCGCATCGCCTCGATCTGCTCTTCGTGCAATCTCCGCCCCCCACCACACCAAAAGGGACTCGGTCCGCCAGTCCCATAGGTGTTCGTGGGTCACGATCAGCTTCCCCGACAACGATCGTCCTCACACGTTGTGGCATGCCCCCGTGATCCGTAGATCAATCTAGGCTGTCCTGCTTTGTTTTCCAGTACGTCTCGCAGGTCTTTCGCGTAGCCCCAAGCCATAGTGTATTGGCAGCGGGGTGCAGGCTGGTGTTCGGGCTGATACGCTGCTTTGTCTCGGCCACGAGGTGGCTGGTCAGCCTCGTCCTGCGTTGGTAGTGTAGTCTCTAGTGCCTCCAACTCGAGTTGAGGTAGCAACTTGTGCTTTGGGCATCCTTTGGTTGGGCGCTCGAGTCCGTATTCCTCGACTGATAGGACCTCAGTCCATCTGTCTATTAGCAGATCTTGATCAGCTTGGAGCTGCTGCTGCTTCTTCTTCAGGCTTCTTGCAGTGGCTATAAGCCGGCGCTTGAAGCGCTCCTGCTCGACGGGATCCTCCGGCACGACAAATTCATCATCACCGAGGCTCACCTTGTCTTTGGAGATATGCATATAATTGTCATCCTCCAAGTCTCTGTCCGTCGCCTGTTCATCTGGGCTAGCTTGCCCGACCTCCTGTTCGGCCTGCTCGAAGTTAGGCTGGTCGGGATTGTATTCATCTTCGGCATTCTCCGGATTACTATTGTCTCCTGTGCCGGTATTACTATGGCAGGGCTTAGAGCGGCGCCGATGACGCCCATGCTTTGATTGCTTCCCAATGGGGTTATCCTCTGCTGCCTCATGGCTATTGTTTTCTTTTGGGGTGTCCATATATATATATATATATATATATATATATATATATATATATATATATATATATATATATATATATATCATATGGTGAGGTGGCTGTCCAGCGCCCTGTGGGCGGTGGTTCCTGTTCTTCTCCTGCATCGTCGTCCATACCGTCGATGTCTTTAGAGTCGAAGTCGAGCACGTCGGTTAAGTTATCGACAGTGGCAATTAAGTGGGTGGTGGGTGGGTAACGAATTTCTTCGTCATCCGCTTCCCACTCGAGCCGGACATAGTTCGTCCAAGAGTGTCCTGATAAAGAGAGAGACCTTAATGAATTTAGCACGTCACCGAAGGGTGAGTGCTGAAAGATATCTGCGGCGGTGAACTCCATGATTGGTGCCCAATCATATCCGATGGGCACGGATGCACGTGGTCTGGACCTATGACCGGAGACAAGTCCGGGGGTCCGGTGACACAGATTTCCTTAGAGGTGGAGTCTGTGTTCGGCTCCAACGCTGATGAGTGTGCGGCCTTCGTGGCGGGGTCCATCCACCTGTCCTCGGATGGCGCGATCTGCTCCAGATTGAAGTCTCGAGCTGCTGCAGGTGCGATATCCCGAATACTGTCCTACGGCAGATCTAAGTCGTGCTCGTCGTGATCGTTCGGCGCTCCTGACGCAGGCTCGAACCCGTCAAAGATCAAGTCTCCACGGATATCGGCTGTGTAGTTCAAGTTTCTGAACCTGACCCGATGGACAGGGGCATAGCTATTGATCTGCTCCAGATGGCCAAGCGAGTTGGCCCGCAGTGTGAAGCCGCCGAATACGAAGATCTGTCCGGGGAGAAATTTCTCACCTTGGACCGTATCGTTGTTGATGATTGAAGGAGCCATCATACCTTATCGCGACGACACAGAGGAACTCTCAATGAAAGCACCAATGTCGGTGTCAAAACCGGCGGATCTCGTGTAGGGGGTACCGAACTGTGCGTCTAAGGCTAATGGTAACAGGAGGCTGGGGACATGATGTCTACCCAGGTTCAGGCCCTCTCGACGGAGGTAATACCCTACTTCCTGCTTGGTTGATCTTGATGATATGAGTATTACATGAGTTGATCTACCATGAGATCGTAGAGGCTAAACCCTAGAAGCTAGCCTATGATTATGATTGTTGTCCTTGTCCTACGGACTAAACCCTCTGGTTTATATAGACACTGGAGGGGGCTAGGGTTACACAGAGTCGGTTACAGAGAAGGAGATCTAATATCCGAATCGCCAAGCTTTCCTTCCACGCAAAGGATAGTCCCATCCGAACACGGGACGAAGTCCTCAATCTTGCATCTTCATAGTCCAATAGTCCGGCCAAAGTATATAGTACGGCTGTCCGAGCACCCCCTAATCCAGGACTTCCTCACTCACTGCCACGCAGAGAGCTCGAAAGATCTCTCACGGGCAGGCGATGGCTCCCAGGAGCGCCCTAGCCGTGGAGGCGAACATGCCGAGCTGGCGTCGCTGGAGTCGTTATCCCTTGAACGTATGCCCGATCAGCTCAATAAGCACCTCAATAAGCAGAAGGAGTTCATCCACGGCTTGGTGGAGCTGCTGAAGGAGAGCCTCGACGACATTCCCGGTGAGCTCAATGAGCAGAGGGGGTTGACCGCCGGCTTGGTGATGCGGCTGAAGATTAGCATTGCCTCGGAGAAGAAGGCGACCGGCGAAATCGTGCAACTTCAGGAGGACAGGGCGAAGCTCTGCCATAAGCTCAACCTGCTGAAGGAGAAGAACGCCGGATGGAAGAAGCTACATGAGAATAGTAGTTCCTCGATGAAGATGCTGCAGGCCCTCGTCATGGAACAGAAGGAGGAGTTGGCGAAGCTCCACATCGAGCACCCGGCTGCTATCAAGGTAAGTAATCCGGCCATGGAACAGATGATGAAGGCTTACGTCTAGAAATCCCACGTCATGGACAGAATGAAGAAGATGGCCGAGGAGACGCGCAAGGAGATGGAGGTCGTGGAGGCGATGAAGAAGCAGTTACGACCCCGCGGCCAGCAACCCTTCATGTAGTGAGAGCAGTGCCCCAGACTTGTGTGTGTGTGTATTCCTTGTTTTTTAGGGGTGATAATCTTCCTTCTTGTTTTGCTCCTGTGTTTCTCCTTTTGCTTCGGGTGTTTCGTGGCACGTGTCACGTTCTTTGAGAGGCATGAATAGAACAATGCTAACAATGAGATGACTAGCAAACTAGATCATTTTTATTGCCATATGGCACTGGGCTGTCGTGTTTCGTGCTCCTCCGTCGTAGTACTACTCCAGTGGAAAACCTGAGTATACCGCACGTTTCTTTGCTCCTCCTTAGGTCGTCGGCACATTTATACGAGCAGTCAAATCACAAGGCCCCGCCTTCCAGCAATAATGAGCCGTCAAATCACAAAGGCCCTCGCCTCTCGTGAAACCGAGCAAGCTAGACTGCCCCACCCTCTAGCCTTTTAAAATATATATACTTTTGTACAGTAGTAGTATCAATGGATTGCGTCATGGAGCAAAACTAACAAGATGCAATTAAAGGAAAAAGGTAGTACATATAGAGAGCGCTCGTCGCCAAATTATGCATATAGTACTATTTTAAAAGCTAGTACGTGCTTAAATGGGGTGCTAAATTCTATTAAATAAATTAGCATACCTGTTTAATTCTTGGGTTCTTATTCTTTATGCCACTAGTTGTGTATCACTACTCAGTTTTGCCATTAGAAGTTACAACGACTGAAAAATGCCATCGATCCGTGAGATGCCTGCTCAAAAATGCAATTAGATATCTCAAAAATGTCATCGTTAAGTTAGATGTTTGCTCAAAAATGCCATTAGATACTGTTATTTTCACGTCAAACCCGTTGACAATGTTACATGACAAAAATAAGCCGATTCTCACAATGATAAGTGTGGCCCCGCTTGTCAGGAGTAACCAAGCAAATAATTTTATAGAAAAATAAGAATGTTGTTGGGATCAAGTAGGCCCCACACTTTATTTTACTGTAGTGAGATAGAGGGAGAGCTGGCATGTTGATCCATCAGTATTTGTGTCATTATAACATGGCAAAAAAGATTTGGGTCACAATAATGGTGTCGAGCACAACACACCCCTCAAATAAAACTAAGCACCCTGAAATTCTTTGACAAAACTAAGAACCCTGAAATTCTTTGACAATTAAACTGCTGGCTATATGATGTTGGCCATATATATTGTACGTATATAATGTGAAGAAATGAGTGGTAGTACTATACCAACTAAAAGATGAAATGTAAGAAATACTAGTATGTACGCACTAAAGAGTCAAAGTAACGAGAAGAAACATAACATACTTTTGCTGGGGGCTCAGCACAACACACCCCTCAAATAAAACTAAGCACACCTGAAATTAAACTAAGCAACTAATTCGGTAGATACTGCATTAGAACCACCATGAGCAATGACACTGCCACCATACCCGGAGTCCTCATCCATGACCTCGACTTCGTCCTTGTCCCTCTTCCTCTTGGCCGATACTTTTTTTTTGAACCGCACACTTGGCTCTTGATCTTCATCCAACCCTTGTAAATATTGAAACAAAGGTAGCCATCCATTGTAGCGTAGTGGATGTGGTATATATCTAGTACATTCCACACCCATACATGACAATGAAACGTGTGTGGAGGTTTCTTCAGTTTACCATACGAAGGATGAACCATGGCTCCTGCCAGGGTCAGCATTAAAGGCTGATCACGGGAGGGCAGCAGCCCATTCTTCTAGAGGTCGAAGGGGTTGCCTACAACAAGGCCTATCTGACCAAGGACCATTCTGTCGTTCTAAAGTCTACAGTAACAAATTTGACTAGGCCGCCCTTGAGGAAGTCTTAAATTCCCTGCACTCAACGTCGGCATGGCATATGTGGTAGACGAAGCATAAGTCATGCACACAAACCTGGATCACGGCGGGCATCATCTTATCTTCCTCCTTTAGATTCTTCTCTTTGTCCAGGGTTATGGTGTACTCAACATCTAGCCCAGCGACCCACTCATCATTTGAGTTTTCGAACATGCATCTGAAGCAAGCAAGGCATCCTTTCACCGTCGCGGAAGAACGGGTGTAGATGACGTCGAACTCATCGCCGGTGATGGTTCTAACCTTGTACTCACCGCTGATCATGGAGATTTGGGACGCCATGGATTTGGGAGGAGGGTTAGGATTAGTGGAACTGCCATAATGTGAAAGGACGGGACGACTAGGAGCGAACTGTCGTAATGTTAATGGACGTTCGGGGACGAGTAGGAGCGAACTACCAGCGGTTCTTCGATTGTAAAAATGCTGAGTGGGGCGAGCAAACGGCAGGGTAGTGGCTTGCCTGGTGGATAAATGGATTCATGCACAGTACTATGGGGGCCCATTTAGATTTGATGTCTACTTGACGCCCAATTAAATGGCTTTCAATGTCATGTCAAGTGTCGGGAAAATGATAGGTGATACGAAGCTTTCCATTCTCCCACAATAGGGGCTTCCGAGAGCCATTGGATCTGAGATCGAACGGTTGCATGGCATGATTCTAGACCTACGGGTGAATATCCTATCCTGGAGAGTTATTCTGCAAATTTTTAGCAACTTAGCATGTGATCGTTCGATCTCAGATCCAAGGGCTACTAGCAGCCCATATCATGGTTGCTCCTACCACGACATCGCCTCGCTCGCGTGGTCGCGCCCTTGGAGATTTAACACAGTGCGTTAGCCCATCTGATGTTGGCATGTCATACATAGTCATCACTTAGTCACTCATACTATAACAAGGTTAGCTATAAGAGTATTTTTTTTTACTTCACTCTATCTCTTTCTTCATAGTATTTATTGCATTTGCCAATGAAATGGTGCTTAGATGAGGTGCTAAGGGCATTAAATGGCTTAACAATCAAGTCCCCGATGCATAGGTGCTTAGTTTTTTGTTGCTAAGTTTGCTTCATTTAATTAGCTATAGACTCAAAATTGTCTTTTCACCTAGGTACACACGCTTAGCACTGTTTCTTCCTTGGGTCACCAAACTAGTCTCTCTCTTCTTAATTAACTTGTCACATT
The DNA here is from genome assembly GCA_021605205.1 of Aegilops longissima. Lineage (NCBI taxonomy): Eukaryota > Viridiplantae > Streptophyta > Magnoliopsida > Poales > Poaceae > Aegilops > Aegilops longissima. The sequence goes on along the minus strand of CM038679.1, from coordinate 20,366,213 downwards.
AGACTTTATGCCTATGTGGCAGGCTTAGCACCTGTAGGAGCAAGTAAGTACAATAGTGGGCTATAAGCCAGCTTTACATGGCATTTTTGCATATGTGGAGGAAAGAGGCATGGAAAAAGTGGAGGAGTGGGCTCTCATGCAAGAGCCAGCCTCTACATGGTGAGGCATTGGGAGAGGCACCTGTATGGAGCTGGTCAGGAATCAAGAGACTCACGCTGGTCGTAGCGCCGCAGTTAAAATGATAATGGCAAGTCAAATCACAGGCCCCCACCTGTCCAGCAGTAACTCGCTATCAAATCACACAGCCCTACGTTTGCAGCAGCCTACTCCCTCGTCTTCTCGCGTCTCTGTCGAACTGACTAGCCGGAACTGCCCCGCCTACCGCGCAGGAAAAGCCCCGCCCTCGACTTTTAAATAGTACAATATACTAATTCTGTATCCATGGATTGCGCCATGGAGCAAAGCCTCAAGAAAACGGCGGTACACATGTACGGAGTATACAGCACGACCGTCGTATTCGCGTTGCACCTTAGATGGTCGGTTATTCTGGCACACCGCTCTCCGAATGGAACACACGCCATATTGCGTTTGCACACACATTTGGGACCGCAATTGAGAACCGACCATAGGCACAGTCCCCGGCACCGCAAGTCAGGTGAGTTAATAGAAGAGAGAGACGAGTGATAGTACTAGAGAAGTGTTGTACATACGTTGGTGCCTGGATGATCCTTGCAAGAGACGGAAGATCAGTTCGTCCATGCATCTGACCAGACTCCAGCAGACACGCCTGGATTGGCTATCCTCTACATATCGTGTAGGTTGTGTTGTACAGGGCTATAGTTCTAGTGAGAAATCTAAAAAAGGTTTCTTGTTATCTCGCAAAATTAGGTGTCATGTGCTATGGATCACTGCGAGGGTTGAACAACGACAACTGAGTTCCTCCAAGGGGCTAGTCATTGGGGGAACATGCACGAAGACTAATTAGCTGCCATTTAGGTGTCCTGTTAATTAGGACATCTATGGATGGACCCCTTTTCTACGAGTTCATCTTTAATTTGAGCTTTGATCCTCGTCTAGTTTGTCCGTCGGGATTCATGTTGCCTCCTTTGGGCAGCGAGGTTATAATTTATTGTCATGTGGCATATTTTCGTGTTATATGTTATAATCCGGTGCTTCAGATCAAAATGACGACAACTACGCCTCCGGGTCACGTGCATGAAGACTGCTCGACAGTCATTGACGAGGTCAAGCCGGCTCCGGTAGACAAAAGAAAACTAGTACTCCATTATATAGGCAGGAGCCTCCGCGCTTGCTTGCTAGTGTTGCTCTCTTCATACTATCTCGTCCTCTCCAGATCTAAACACGACAGCGGTGGCCACACTCTCTCTCTCTGCTCACCGCTGGTCATAGATCCAGCCGGATCCTCTTCACTGGGGAAGGTGAGAAGGTGCAACATTCATGCGGTCGTCCTCGGCGACGGCTCTCACCCACTGTCGGTGCGCCCCGATCAGCGTGCTTTGCCATGCTCTCCCAAGCACCGCTGGCTAGGGAGGGCCTCTGACCCCTTCTTCCTCGCTGCCGTAGTGTGGGCAGATCCGGCCTCCCACTTCCCACCCGGCGACATCCCGGCAACCCTCAGGTATAACTTTGTTCAAAACCGGCCTTGCTCTACTTCCTGAGCTCCTGACATCACTGCATTTGTATCTTTTCCAACTAAATTTTTACTTTTAAGAGGTAAAACTAGTTCATGCACTCGAATCTAGTACTACTTGGTTCAAACAAGGAAGAAAGGGGGTGGGGGTGGGGAAGATTTGTTACCTGAATCGAGGACTTGGTCGAAAGAGGAAATAATGGGGGCGAAAAGTAGCAGAGACTGGCTATCCAACTCGTCTATATGTCTAATAGGGAAATAAAGGGAAACACAGTACAAACTCAATATAAACCCGATCTATTGGTTGAAAAAGGAAAGAAAGTGGGGACTGGGGGAGAAGTCAACAGAGTAAGTCCAGCACTAGATTTGCTTGCCTCACACAGTATAAGGTGGCTATACCGAACAAAAATGGGACCAACCTAGATATCATGTTCTGATGTTTGTTGCACCGAGCCACTCTTATGTAATGCCACTGGTAAAATGAAGTAGTCGCACTGTTAAAAGTAAGGACATGTTAAACCAATGTTGTTTTCAATGTAATGCCTCCAGTAATATGAATCAATGGCACTTTTTTTCATGTCTTGCTAAATTTCCCATTAAGATAAGTTGCTTATTTTCACTAAAAAATGCAACTGTCCTGGTCCGCCTACTCTCCCATGCCCAAATACCGACTCTGTAGCAACTGTTAATGTAATGTTGCTGGTAAAATGAAGCAATGGGACCGAGGGAGTCCTGGATTACGGGGTGTCCGGATAGCCGAACTATAACCGTTGGCCGGACTCCTGGACTCTGAAGATACAAGATTGAAGACTTCGTCCCGTGTCCGGATGGGACTTTCCTTGGCGTGGAAGGCAAGCTTGGCGATACGGATATGTAGATCTCCTACCATTGTAACCGACTCTGTGTAACCCTAACCCTATCCGGTGTCTATATAAACTGGAGGGTTTTACTCCGTGGGGCGAACAATAATCATACCATAGGCTAGCTTCTAGGGTTTAGCCTCTACGATCTCGTGGTAGATCCACTCTTGTACTAACCATATCATCAATATTAATCAAGCAGGAGTAGGGTTTCACCTCCATCGAGAGGGCCGAACCAGGTAAAAACATCGTGTCCCTTGTCTCCTGTTACCATCCGCCTAGACGCACAGTTCGGGACCCCCTACCCGAGATCCGCTGGTTTTGACACCGACATTGGTGCTTTCATTGATAGTTCCTCTGTGTCGTCATCCTTAGGCCCAATGGCTCCTTCAATCATCAACAACGACGCGGTCCGTGGTGAGATTTTCTCCCGGACAGATCTTCGTATTCGGCGGCTTTGCACCGGGCCAATTCTCTTGGCCATCTGGAGCAGATCAGCTTCGCCCTGGCCATCAGGTCAGATTTGGGAGTTTGAACTACGGCCGACATCCACGGAGACTTGATCTTTGATGGATTCGAGCCACAGCCAGCAGCGCTGCTTGTCTCGATGGGCGCGATCTAGCTCTACCGCGAGCAGTGCCACGAGGCCGCACCAGCGTCGCTCCGACCCTTAGCTCGGAGGCGACTCCGCTTGATCGAGGGCGAGAGGTTGGACACCGCCTGGGCTACGATCTCTACGGTGATTGAGCCGAACTCCATCTCTGTCGCTTATGAAGACCGTGACTCAAGGTGCGGACTCCTCTCGGGACTCGAACCCTCCAGCGCCCGCTAATCGAATCCAATTGGGCGCCGGTTATGGAGTTCACCGCCGCGGACATGTTTCAGCATTCGCCCTTTGGCGACATCCTGAATTCACTAAAGTCTCTCTCTTTATCAGGAGAGCCCTAGACGGACTACGGTCAGGAAGGTTGGGATGCAGACGACGAAGAAATTCAACGCCCACCCACCGCCCACTTTGTAGCCACTGTTGAAAGCTTAAACGACGTGCTCGATTTCGACTCCGAAGACATCGACGGTATGGATGATGATGTAGGGGACAACCATGAACCAGCACCTATAGGATACTGGACAGCCACCTCATCCCATGATGTATACATGGTGGAGACACCTAAAGGAAGTGACGACGAGGAACGACGGGACACTCTGAAGGATAAATCCTCGAAAAGCAGTCAAACGGCAGCGTAAACGCCGCACCAAGTCCCGCCTCGACAAAGACGGCAGCCACACAGACCCAGCCATAGAGCAGGGCGAACCGGTGGACGATGAACATGCTATCAAGCAACCGTCCGAACAGGACAACTTGGATAAACAACCCGTCCCCGCCGAAGATAACAGTCCGGACGATCTCACACCGGACAAATTGTTGGACCAGAAGAACCTCCACAAAAGGCTCATCGCCACTCCGCGTCGCCTAAAAAAGCAGAAGCGGAAGCTCAAAACAGCGGAAAATGCACTCAGAATCAGATGGAGCAAAGTACTCAACACCGCAGAGAAATACGGCGAAAATCGCTAAACAAAGTGCTACCCGAAGCGCAAATTACTGCCCGAATTTAATGAGGAGGCCGTAGAGCCCCCGCAATAAAAGTACAAGGAGGCCGCCCGGTCGGATAGACGACCACATGGCAAACATGGAGCGGCAAGCGGCGCCGCACACAAGCCGGCACACGATCCGCATAAAGATTCGCATCAAAAGGATGGCCCAGTTAGGTCCATCTATGGGCCGAGAAAGCAAGCTCTTCCAAGCAATGCAACACGCCAAATATCCGAACATCACGGCACACCCAAATATAGGGGTGCCGCACACCCCTAATGTTTCAGCGATGAGGTTTGGATCACGAATTCAGTGGGATTCAAACCCGTAAACATAGAGGCATACGACGGAACAACAGACCCTGGAGTCTGGATTGAGGATTACATCCTCCACATACACATGGCTAGAGGAGATGATCTCCATGCCATAAAATACTTACCCCTCAAGCTCAAAGGGCGAGCCCGACATTGGCTCAAAAGCCTCCCTGAAAATACCATTGGAAGTTGGGAAGAGCTCGAGGATTCTTTTCGGGCAAATTTTCAAGGGACTTATGTCCGTCCTCCGGATGCAGACGATTTAAGTCACATAACTCAACAACCCGGAGAGTCAGCCCGTAAATTCTGGAACAGGTTCCTCATAAAAAAGAGCCAAATAGTCGACTTTCCGGACGCCGAAGCCTTAGCAGCTTTCAAACACAATGTCCGAGACGAATCGCTCGCCAGACACCTCGGCCAGGAGAAGCCGAGAACAATGGCTGCACTAATAAGCCTCATGACCTGCTTTTGCGCGGGAGAGGATAGTTGGCTGGCAAGATGCAGTACCAGCGACCCAAGTACATCCGAAGTCAGGGATGGAAATGGAAAACCACGACGCAGCAAGGACCAGTGCCGGACAAAGGGAAACAACCCGAAGAGCACGGCAGTCAACGCCGGATTCAGAAGCTCCCGGTAGAATCATAAAAAACTGCCCCTCAAGGACAACAGCGACGAGCTATCCAACCTAAACAAAATCTTGGACAAAATATGCCAAATCCACAGTACTCCCGGGAAGCCTGCAAACCATACCCACAGAGATTGTTGGGTCTTCAAGCAGTCCGGCAAACTCAATGCCGAACACAAGGGGCTCGACACACCAAGCGAGGACGATGACGAAGCCCACAAGCAGAGCACCAAAAAACAAAAGAATTTCCCACATGAAGTCAAAACAGTGAACTCACTTCAAGTGACAAAGGGGAAAAATAGAGCGGTACCCATAGAAACACGCGCCGCACGGTCTATCCCATCAGAGTCCCAACGTTGGTTGTCAAAACCAATGACCTTCGATCATCAGGATTATTCTGGAAGTATCCGGAACGAAGGATGGACTGCCTTGATATTAGATCCTATAATCGACAGACTCCAATTTAAACAAGTCCTAATGGACGGAGGTAGCGATCTAAACCTGCTATATCAGGACACAATCCGCAAAATGGGGTTAAACCCAACCAAAATTCGCCATAGCAACACCTCCTTCAAAGGGGTAATGCCAGGCCTATATGACCATTGTACGGGCTCCCTACTGCTAGAAGTTGTGTTCGGCTCACCGACAACTTCCGCCGCAAAAAGTTAACCTTCCATATCGCCCCATTTGAAAGTAGCCATCAAGCACTACTGGGACGTGAATCTTTCGCCCGCTTTAATGCAATACCGCATTATGCATCTCTTACACTTAAAATGCCCGATCCACGCGGCATCATCTCATTAAAAGGGAGTATCAAGTGTTACTCGAGCACGAAAGAACGTGAGACTGCCTTGACAGCCCCACACTAATCCGGCTCCGCTAATCAAAGCACCTGAATAGGTCATTCGGACCCCGGACATGGCTAGACGAGTCCGGCGTAAACATATAAACGCCTACTAGCGGCATACCCCCATACAAGGGGCTGCACGCATGCACAACAACAAACAATAAAGCTCAAATTTATTCACTTTTCGAACCGTACTATGTTTATTTAATATAAAGTACATTTTTCGCACGATCTTTTTTTCCTTTCAACTAAGTTCTTCTCTTTTACAGATGAACACCGTGCTACACCCGTCCAGGATACGGCACAACGGAGACACAGGCGCAGACGTGCAGTAGGGACCCGTTGCAAGGATTCTTTTCAGATTAAGACCCTGCGTAAACCTTTTTTACTGTCTCTTGTTGATACACATCCCCGGGTTTCTTGCTATAACCAAAGAGGACGCTGGCGTTTTGGCATCGGCTGCACCAGAATTTTTGCGCGTACCTGGACACCAGGGGCTTAGGGCATTATTCTGCCCGTGTTCATAAAGACCAAATACCTTAGGGAGTGTTCGGCGTCTCGAGTTAGGCCTTATATGCATCAGCTCCGAATCATGTCTTTGGTCAAATGTTGGGTTTGCCCGGCTCCTGTGTTTTGCTGCCTTACGTTCCGTTGTATCGGCTAACGCCGCACCAGGAGAACTACTACGATGTGCCCCGGTTCGGCCAGGTGAGCACCTATGTAGAGAAAGCCGAAAACTGGCTGTCATGATATAGCGTGAGACTGGTAACCACTCGATGACCCACCGGAATGTTTAGAATTCCCTCGCATTTAAGAAGGACCGTTTCCCGTTCAGTCACATACGCGCCCCGAATTCGGGAGAGCGCGGTGCCCCTAGGGGCTATATAGTAGCCCCACCATCGAACTCCTATGGATAAAGCATTACAGTCCAGTTGCCTAGTTTGCTACGCTATCACCTCCTTTACAGGACCAAGACGTTGGATTAAGTGTGAAAATGCGCCTTTTTGCAAACACCCCCGCACTATGTGCGTGGGGCTGAAGTCAAGACTGCCATCTTTCGAGTTATATACATATACATCAACGGCCGCACACGACGTGTTTTAATACTTGAACGCACAAGTATAAAAAGCTCTTATATTATATTGAAACATTGTTTTCACAAATCATACATGCCATTAAAGCATAATATCCTTCGAGCATTGCGTCTCTATTAAACGAGTGCCCTGCAGGACTTCCTCAAAATAGTGCTCGACAGGTACTCGGCTTCTGTCCGAATCTTGGGATGCAACGTCGGTGGCATTCATCTCCGCCCAGTATGTCTTGACACGGGCAAGAGCCATCGGCGCACCCTCTATGCATGCTAACCGCTTCATTGCATCGATATGCGGCACCGCACCAAGGAACTGTTGCACCAAGCCAAAATAACTCTTCGGCTCGTGCCTTTTCGGCCACAAATGAGTCACGACAGCCTTCATGGCAAGTCCGGACAACCTATTCAGCTCAGCCCATTCGGCCAAACGATCGGTTAATGAAAGTGGACGCTCCGTATTAGAACTGCGGCCAAATAAGCTCTTCCATTTCGTGATCCTTTTGACCTCGGAAGTGTTCGGCCGCGTCTGCGGCACTCGCCGCCAAGTCCAGATAAGCATCCTCCGCACCCCACAGCCGGTCCAATTGAGCATACTTAGGATCCGTGAATTTCCTCCGCATCAGAAAGGGCTTTCCAGCCGCAATATCTCTGGCCTGACGTAGCTCCTCCTTCATAGCTAGGGATGGCAATTTTATCCATGGATCTGGATACCCATGGATACCCGACCCGATTGGGCAAGGGTATGGGGCGCATTTCTGCCCATGGGTCTGTGGATATGGATACCCACGAACAGTCGGGTTGGGCATGGTTATAGTTTGTGCTCCATGGATATCCAATGGATACCCGTATGACATGTGGGGCCATATGCCCAGTGATAGTAGAAAGCGCGAATCAATAGGAAATGGCAGGCAATATGCAACTGGTTCCATAAGCTATATGCTACAGGATCAACCTCTAGTATGTCACACTTAAGGACTCATCGTATTACTTTTTGCCTACTTATGCATGTAGTTTATGTTGTCATTTTGCGAGTGAATGATGATGGGTTAAATTGATCTTTGGGAAGGCTTCATGCTTACTTTTCTATGTCCATGGAGCTCCATGGGTATGTGGGTATCCAGCGGGTTTGGGCATGGGCACAAGTTTTGCCCATGGATAATTTGGTGGATGGGCAGAGGGTAGGAAGATGGTTCATGGGTTGGATTTGGACCAGCTCCACCCGCCCCAAACCCGACCCATTGCCATCCCTATTCATAGCTCTCATTGCAGAGCGAGTATCCTTGGCCTCGGTGGCGGCCTTTTTCAGGTCCTCTTGTTTCGCTCGATCTTCTTTTTCAAGAAGCTCGCAACGGTCAGTAGCATTCTTCAATTTCACGGCCATCTCGGCCATTTGTTTCTTGCTTCGGCAGTGAGCAGCCTGTTCGGCTTTTAGCTCTGTGGCCGCCTTTAAGGCAGCTGCATCACTTTTTCTGGCTTGCTCCTTGGCTCGAGCGAGCTCCGCCCGAAGGCTCTCCATAGCAGCGGCACCATCTAAATCAAGCATACATGTTGTAAGGCATGGGCGTCAAGCTCCCGTACCAGGTGTCCGCGGAGAAGTTGCATACCTTGTGACTCGTCAAGCCGCTTATTAACAAGCGTGATGTCTGCATCCGCCACGTCAAGTTCCCGCTTCAGTTCGGCAAATTCATCAGCCCGTCTAGCCACCGGACGCTTCGCCACCTACATAGGAAGACCGCATATTATACCTAGGGTTATGATCCTCGGCGCGCCGTCATTTTTGACACCGCACCAAGTCTCAGGGGCTACTATCTATACAGGGCGTATTTTATATGCAAAACTGTTAGAAGGTACATCATTTTGCGTACCTCAAAACCCGTCAGTAAACTTACGACGGCTTCATGCAATCCGCTCTCAGCGGATCAAATCCTTTGAATCACCGTACCCATTAACGTACGGTGATATTCCAAGATAGACGCTCTCCCGAGTAGATCCTTCAGCTCCTCCGACCGTACACCCGTTGGTGCCGGACTCGTCCGGTGGCCTTTTTCAAAGGCCGGACACGGAGGGCTTTGAGGGGACATACGGCTGCCTTCTTGTAACGCCCTCGATGCGGCAATATGTCCCACGTGTAGAAGCACGACTTAGAGGCATAACCGCATTGAAAGCAATGTCGCAAGTGAGGTAATCTTCACACAACCCATGTAATACATAAGGGAAAGAGATACATAGTTGGCTTACAGTCGCCACTTCACACAATACATAAATAAACATCCATCATCCAGATTACACTCAAGGTCCGACTACGGAACCAAAATAAAAGAAGATACCCCAAATGCTACACGGATCCCGATCGTCCCAACTGGCTCCACTCTCGATCATCGGGAAAAGACACATAGTAATGACCACGTTCCTCGTCAAACTCCCACTTGAGCTCGGTTCGTCACCTGACCGCATCGTCGGCACCTGCAACTGTTTTGGTAGAATCTGTGAGTCACGGGACTCAGCAATCTCACACCCGAGATCAAGACTATTTAAGCTTATAGGAAGGACAGAGTTGTGAGGTGGAGCTGCAGCAAGCGACTAGCATATATGGTGGCTACATTCAAAAAGAGAGCGAGAAGAGGAGCAAGGCACGGTCGTGAAGCTAGTAGCGATCAAGAAGTGATCCTGAACTACTTACGTCAAACATAACTCCAACACCGTGTTCACTTCCGGACTCCCGAGAAGAGACCATCACGGTTACACACGCGTTGATGTGTATTTTAATTGAGGTCAACTTCAGGTTTTCTACAACCGGACATTAACAAATTCCCATCTGCCTCATAACATGGGCACGGCTTTGAAAGATAATACCTGCGGGGTGTCCCAACTTAAGCCATTATAAGCTCTCATGGTCAACGAAGGATATTCCTTCTACGGGAAGACCCGATCGATCTCGAATCCCGGACTACAAGACATTTCGACAACAATAAAAAAAGACCAGCAAAGCCGCCCGATTGTGCCGACAAATCCCGATAGGAGCTGCACATATCTCGTTCTCAGGGCACATCCGGATGAATAGTCCGTACAACTAAAACCAGACCTCAAGTTTCCTTGAGGGGGCGCTGCACAGGGCTCTAGTTCGGGCCAGCACTCGAAGGAGCACTGGTCCGGGGGGGGGGTTAAAATAAAGATGACCCTCGGGCTCGCGAAAACCCGGGGAAAAAGGCTTAGGTGGCAAATGGTAAAACCAATGTTGGGCCTTGCTGGAGGAGTCTTATTCAAAGCAAACTGTCAAGGGGGTCCCATAAATCACCCAACCGTGTAAGGAACGCGAAATCAAGGAACATAACACCGGTATGACGGAAACTAGGGTGGCAAGAGTGGAACAAAACACCAGGCATAAGGCCGAGTCTTCCACCCTTTACCAAGTATATAGATGCATTAATTATAGCAGATATATTGTGATATCCCCAACAAGTAAACATGTTCCAACAAGGAACAACATCTCCATGTTCCAACAAGGAACAAACTTCATCTTCACCTGCAACTAGCAACGCTATAAGAGAGGCTGAGCAAAGCGGTAACATAGCCAATCAACGGTTTGCTAGGAAAGGATGGTTAGGGGCTTGACATGGCAATATGGGAGGCATGATAAGCAAGTGATAGGCATCGTAGCATAGGCATAGCAAAAGAGCGAGCATCTAGCAAGCAAAGATAGAAGTGATTTCGAGGGTATGGTCATCTTGCCTGCAAGGTTCTCAGAGTTGTCGAAAGCTTGATCCTCGTAAGCGTTCTCAACAGGTTCCTCGTTCACGTACTCGTCTCCCGGCTCTACCCAAAGCAAGAATCACAAACAAAGGAACCACAATAAATCATGGTGCAATGCACAAGCAACATGATGCAAAAATGGCATGATATGCGAGATGAGATATGCAATGCGTATGCGTGCTCCGGAAGGAAAATGATGAACCAGGCATCAACTTGGCAAACCAAGTATGCCGCTGGAAAGGTGATATGATTTCGGTTGAAATCGATATAAAGATCACCGGAATCGGATGCACGTTGCAAATGACATGCAAAACAAGAATGACACAAATCTGCCATTAACAGCATGATGCCACTTAGCAAGCAACAAGAAATTAAGCTACTGCACCCAAACGTGCCAACAAAGCATATGGCAGTGATCTACTCAAGATGCTTGACAAAAGATGAACACTGAGCTACGGCTAAATCACACCATAACAGGTCCAAACAAGCATGGCAAAAGTGCAAAATATATCAGCTGCACAGACTTGGTAAAATACTGAACATGGTAGAAACAACATCAGGAAGCAATGTTCAGAGCAAGCAAACGACATGCTACGGGAACTTATAATAGAAAAACAAGGCATGGCATGAATCTACTCAAAGCATAGATCAAAAGTCCCTTACTGACTATGAGCCAAAAGGGATCAGAAAATTCAATAGCACCCATGTCAATATAGCAAGTTTCGTTAACAGATTCAGCAACAGGGCATGAAAAAAACAAATAACAAGTAGGCATCTTGAAGAGCTCGATGCACTCACTACAGAGTGTTACATGATAAACTAAGCCTACATCCATCAATAAGACATGGCATAGAAGCTATACATGGCAAGAACAAGATTATAGCATACACGAATCAACTACAACAACCTTGGCAAAATTGAATAACATGTAAACAATCTGCCAGGAAACATTTTATAGCAAAAGTAGAGCTCGATTGACTCAAGCTATGCCACTCCCTAATTTCAAACAAGGCAATGGATGGATAGACCATAACCATATGTTCAAAACATCCTTACTGAAGTATTTCAAAATATGCATAGATCTCTCGGTAGCATCAAGTTTACATGGCATAAAAATATCAGCAAAACAGGGGCTGAAATCAGCAACATCATGAAGCCTAGTTTGCATGCTTGTGCTAGTCACCACAGAGATCATAAAAATACATGGCATACACCCCTGTAAATATGGCATGGCATATTACAAAACACATGCAGGACTCAAGATCATAGGGTGCACACATCAATCATGGCAAAAATGACAAAAGTGCATGTTCTGTTAAGAAACAGAAACTAACATCACATAGCCCTCTTCTAACAGCATTTCGGGCATCAAGATGAGCTCAAATGAAAATGATGCAATCAGATTAAATGATCTACTCTTCGAGTCGAACAATTCGGTATGCTACACGCCCGAAATGGAGCCACGAGTGCAAAGTTATGGCATGATGAAATTGCAACAAATTACTGACAGAATAAAGACTTAGAGGAAAACGGGGCTCGGGGGAAAGTCAACCCTTGCAATTTTTGGATCGGATCTGGCCGGATCGAGGCGGCCGGCGGCGTGGGAGCTCGAGGCCGGAGGAGGAGAGACCGGGGCGGCGGCCTGGGGCGGTAGCGCCGGGCGGAGGCGTGGCGTGGGCGGCGGCGCTGGGACGGCCGGGCGGTGGGCCACGGGCCGGGCAGAGGAGGCGCTGATCGGCGGTGGTGGCGCGGCTGGTGGCGGGCGGCTGAGGCGGCGGAGGCTGGGCGCGGCGACGGCGGGGCGCGGCTCGGGGCTGGTGGCTGGAGGGCCGGGACCGGCTGGCGGGCTGGGGCGCGCCGGTGGCGATGGGGTATGGCCCGCCACGTGGCGGCGCGCGAGTGGTCCGGGCGGCGGCAGACGAGCGTCGCTCCGTCCGGACGTGTCCGGCGGCGCGGAGAGGAGCGGGGCTAGGGTTTCGTCCGGATTTCGGGGAAGGGAGCTATATTTATAGGTAGAGGGAGCTAGGAAGCTCCAAATGGAGTGCGGTTTTCGCCCACACGATCGTGATCGAACGGCGATGGACATGGAAGTGACTTAGATGGGTTATTGGGCTATTTTGAAGGGGTGTTGGGCTGCAACTTAAAAGAGGCCTTTGCGAGAGTGCGGTTAACCGTTGGAGTACCAAACAGGCTCCAAATGACCGAAACTTGACGGTGGTCTACGGTGGTGTACCAAGGCCACTTGACAAACCTCGGTCCATTCCGAGAAAGTTTAGTACCCGCTCACGGAAAAACGTAAAAGGCGACGCCGGGGGACATAGGAGTGCCGGATTGCAAAACGGACAATGGGGAAAATGCTCGGATGCATGAGACGAACATGTATGCAAATGAGATACACAAGATGACATGATATGAAATGCATGACATGGAAAAAATGCAAAAATAAAGAAAAACCCCACCACGGAGGGAATATCATATCAAAAGGCCGAAAATGGCAAGAGTTGGAGTTACAAATATGGAAAGTTACATTCGGGGTGTTACAACACTCCACCACTACAAGAGGATCTCGTCCCGAGATCTAGGACTGAAAGAACTCCGGATATTCGGAACGGAGGTGATCCTCGCACTCCCAGGTGGCTTCTCGGCCGGAATGGTATGACCACTTCACTTTCAGGAATTTGATTGACTTGTTGCGAGTCTTGCGCTCGGTTTCTTCAAGAATAGCAACGGGTGCTCATGATAAGAGATCTTCTTGGAGGTCAATTTCTTGAAGTTGATAGTGCGCTCAGAGTCTTGAAGCACTTGCGAAGCTGTGACACGTGAAACACATCGTGCACGTTCACGAAGTTGACGAAGCTCAAGTTGATAGGCGAGATCGCCTCTTTTGCCAATGATCTTGAAAGGACCCACGTATCTAGGGGCAAGCTTCCTTTGATACCGGGCGATGAGTGCCTTTCATTGGAGACGCGGAGGTAGACATGGTCTCCGATTTCAAAAGCCACATCACGGTGCTTGTCATCATAATAGCTCTTTCCGCGTGATTGCGCGGCTTTGAGATTCTCACGAATGATTTTGCACATTTCTTGCTTCGTGATCAAGTCGTTGCCAAGAAGTTGGCGTTCACCTGTCTCGGACCAATTGAGAGGAGTACGGCACTTTCGCCATAGAGAATTTCGAATGGGGCCTTGCCGAACTCGCTTGAAGCTGTTGTTGTAGGAGAACTTCGGCATATGGAAGACAATCTCCCACTTCATACGAAGGAAATGACACAAGACCTGAGCATATCTTCAAGGATTTGATTGACTCGCTCGACTTGGCCACTTGTTTGAGGATGGAAAGCTTTGCTGAAACGAATGTTGGTGCCCATGGCCGTCTGAAAAGAATCCCAAAACTTGGAGGTAAAGATGCTGCCACGATCTGAAGAGATCAATTGTGGAATGCTGTGCAAGGAGACAATCCTGGATTTGTATAGCTCTGCCAACTGAGCTGCTGTGATGGATTCTTTGATAGGAAGAAAATGAGCCACTTTAGTAAGCTTGTCAATGACAACGAAGATAGCATCATTTCCACGCTTGGACTTAGGAAATCCAGTCACGAAGTCCATCTCGATATGATCAAACTTCCATTCCGGAATAGCAAGAGGTTGGAGGAGACCAGCTGGTCGTTGGTGTTCTGCTTTCACTCTTCTGCAGACATCACACTCATTCACGAATTGAGCAATTTCTCGCTTCATTCGAGTCCACCAATATGACTGCTTGAGGTCATGGTACATCTTTGTACTTCCAGGATGAATGGACAGAAGGGAATTGTGTGCCTCGTTCATAATGACTTTACGTAGATCACCCTTAGGAACCACAATCCGGTCCTCGAAGAAAAGAGTATCTTTTGTCATCAATGTGGAAGCACTTGTATTTGGAAATGCCCTTGTCGATACCATGTTTCACCTTTTTCACCATGGTATCCAGGAGTTGAGCCTCACAAATTTGATCTTCCAAAGTAGGAGAGACTATGAGGTTGGCTAGAAAGCCTTGAGGAACAACTTGAAGATTCAGCTTGCGGAAAGCTTCACAGAGATCCGGTTGGAAGGGCTTGAGGATTAAACTGTTGCAGTAATCCTTCCTGCTCAAAGCATCTGCAATCACATTGGCCTTACCCGGAGTATATTCAATACTTGGGTTGTGCTCTTGAATCATTTCGACCCATCGAGTTTGCCTGAGGTTGAGGTTGGGTTGAGTGAAGATATACTTGAGGCTCTTGTGATCGGTGAATATGTCCACTTTCCTTCCCAACAAGAGATGTCTCCAAGTTATTAATGCATGGACAACTGCCGCCAACTCAAGATCGTGAGTGGGGTAGTTCTTTTCGTTCGGCTTCAGCTGATGAGAGGTATAGGCCACAACTCTCTTCTCTTGCATTAACACAGCACCGATACCTTGAAGAGAAGCATCACAGAACACTTCGAATGGCTTGGATTCATCAGGAGGAGTCAAGACAGAGCTGTGACGAGTTTCTCTTTGAGGGTATTGAAAGCAACATCACACTCGGGGAGACCGGACATACTTCACATGCTTCTGGAGGAGGTTGGAAAGAGGCTTTGCAATCTTAGAGAAATTCTCAACGAATCTTCGGCAATAGCTTGCAAGACCAAGAAAACTGCGAAGCTGCTTGACATTCTGAGGAGGTTCCCAATTCACAACTGCGGACACCTTCTCGGGATTAACAGCGATGCCCTTGGCGGAGATGATGTGACCAAGATAAAGAACTTCATCAAGCCAAAATTCACATTTGGAAAACTTAGATAGAATTGATGCTCTCGAGCTTGTCAAGCACCAATCGCAAATGTTTGGCATGATCCTTCTTATTCTTGGAGAAGACCAAAATATCATCAAGATAGACCAAGACGAATTCATTGGTGTAGGGGTTGAAGATGAAGTTCATCATCCGAGAGAATGTTGGAGGAGCATTGACAAGGCGAAAGACATGACAGTATATTCATAAGAACCAAAGCTTGTTCGAATGTTGTCTTGGGAATATCTTGTTCACGAATGCGAATCTGATGATAACCCATCTGAAGGTCAAGCTTGGAGAACACTTTAGCACCTTTGAGTTGCTCGAAAAGCTCATTGATGTTGGGAAGTGGATACTTGTTCTTGATAGTCTTCTTATTCAATGGACGGTAATCGACGAAAAATCGGTCCGTGCCATCCTTCTTCCGGATAAAAAGAACACCACAACCCCAAGGAGATGAACTCGGTCCGATCAAACCAGACGCTCTTGTTCATCGAGTTGCTTCTTCAATTCCTTCAGCTCATTAGGTCCAAGCTTGTATGGACACTTGCAACGGGTTCGATGCCGTGCTCAAGATCGATAACGAATTCAAGCGGCCGGTGAGGAGGCATACCCGGAAGCTCTTCTGGAAAGACATCTTGGTACTCACAAACGACTGGAATCTGAGAGTTAGCATCCAACTCGCCCTTCTCATTGAGAGAAAACAACCGAATGGTTTCATCACGAGCGGCATAGATGATCACATCATTAGAAGAGTGTGTCAATTGAATTTCCCTGGCAGCACAATCAAGCTGAGCTTTGTGCTGAGAAAGCCAGTCCATCCCGAGAATTAGATCAATATCCGAGTCACCAAGGACAATTGGTTTAGCCAGAAATCTATAATCGCCCATCTTGATACCGACATTCGGAACCAAAACTCGAGAAGTCATTTCCCTAGCAGGAGAAACAATAGACAAAGGTCTCGGCACTACTTGAGTAACCAAATCATGCATAGCCACAAAAGGTCTTGAGATGAAAGAATGCGATGCACCAGTATCAAATAAGACTTTTGCAGGAATATCATTAAGCGAGAGATTACCCATTATCACATCGAGAGATTCCTCCGCTTAGCTGCATTCATCATGTTCACCTTGGCATGGTTGGGATTATGCTTGACCTTTGCATTGCTGGAAGATCTCACAGAGGAGGAGGCGGAAGGCGCCTTTGGTTGAAGCACTTGTTCGCGTAGTGACCTTTCTCACGACATTTGTTGCAAGTCACCTCACGAGCGGACGGTGGTAAGGAGCATTTGACCTTGGAGCTTGATAATTAGACTTGTTCGATAGCCTGGGTTGGGTGGGTGGGAAGATCCACGACCACCTGAGTTCTTCTGCGATAAGGCCGACGGAACGGAGGAGGAGGAAGGTAGAACTTCGCTGCTTAGCTGCCACTTGAGAGGAAGAAGAAGACTGAACTGCATCCCTGATTCTCTTCTTAGAAGCCTCACATTTGAGCTGGGCAGCTTCTTGCTTGATGCCATGTTGTAGAATTCATCATACTTTTACGGCTCAAAAAGCACGAGAGCTAATTGCAGATCTTCTCCGAGACCACCTATGAATTGATAGATCATACTCTTTTCATCGTGGACGTCTTGCTTAGCGAAGCGAAGCAAGTTCTCGAACTGGATATTGTATTGATACACAGACATGTTGCCTTGCTTGAGATTGCGGAACTCCTCACGCTTGCTCTCAACAACACTTCTCGGAATGTGGTGAGCTTTGAAGTCTCGGCGGAACTCATCCCAGGTAATGACACGACCTCCTCGGGAATCTTTTTATTGCTGGAACCACTCAGTAGCTTGGTCCTTGAGTTGAAACGAAGCAAACTTGACAAAGTCCTCAGGTCTGACATTGCTACATTCAAAATGTTTGCAGATGTCCACAAGCCAATCGTCGGCGTCTGTGGCCTCGACACAGAAACTGAAAGACTTCGGCTGATTAGCGAGGAACTGATTGAGGGTAGCAAAGTGCGGCTGGTTGTCCTTGGCCTTGATTTCCTTGATTGCCTTGCCCTTGGGTACGCTCTTGCAAGAGTTGCAAAATCATCTGAGCATTGGCATTGGTGGCTACCATGATAGCTTGCCATGCCTCCGGAGGCGGAGGTGGAGGTGGAGGGTTCGACTGACTCCCATCATTGCGTTCCGGATTCAGACGCGTTGGTGGAGCCATCCTGAAGAGGGTGACATCCGTTAGCACTTGATAGACAGATAGACAAGTTGAATCAACGGATAGAAATTGCAACATATAGTCTTCACAATAAACATTGAACAAGGATGAACGAATGAATTCCAAAAGCTAACATCACACGCCCATTAAGGTGAGAAGCCACTTGATTAAGGGTTGATGAAAAAATAACAAGGTACGATCGAACAAATAAGTGGTAAGGATTACCCAATCACAAACCAAATATCTGCGGGAAGAAATGCTAAGAGCTACTTGAATCCCACCTATAAACTCCGAAACTTTCGGTTATGCAATCGGTGTTGGGGATACAGGGACACAAAATATATCACCCAAACTAACAATACCTAGATCCAGCTGTATCCATCCGTCAACACATAACCAAGAAACATTCGGAAATCGTGTACCTCGACCTTCGAAAAGCATCCGTTATACGAGTCATGGCAATACTCCCGAGCTCGCCTCGAGATTGGGTTATCGGGGTTATCTCACCAACAACTGTACAAAAGAGATTTCGATGTCGGCAAAGCTCGGTATTCCAGAACTGCAACGATAAAATTGTGACGACAACACCTCGGAGCTCAACTCCCGGGACACCGCCAAAACCCCTAAATGTCGGGAGGCACCAAGAACAATGTTCTCGTCACAAAACCATCGGAACGATTCCAAGATACCAGCGTGATCCTAAATTTTTAGTGAAATTTGAGGAGAGGAGAGTCAAAACTTCTCGTCGGGAGACCTCACCAGAGCGATTTAAGGACTGGGAGTAAAAAGAATCCTACTCTCCGATATATATAATCCTAAGACTCAAAACATTTTGTTCTAGACTCAACAACGCATGACAAACAATCAAGGGGCTCCTAAGTCGGGGATGGCTCTGATTACCAACTTATAACGCCCTCGATGCGGCTATATCTCCCACGTGTCGAAGCACGACTTAGAGGCATAACCGCATTGAAAGCAATGTCGCAAGTGAGGTAATCTTCACACAACCCATGTAATACATAAGGGAAAGAGATACATAGTTGGCTTACAGTCGCCACTTCACACAATACATAAATAAACATCCATCATCCAGATTACACTCAAGGTCCGACTACGGAACCAAAATAAAAGAAGATACCCCAAATGCTACACAGATCCCCGATAGTCCCAAATGGGCTCCACTACTGATCATCAGGAAAAGACACATAGTAACGACCACGTTCCTCGTCGAACTCCCACTTGAGCTCGGTTGCGTCACCTGACCGCATCGCGGCACTGCAACTGTTTTGGTAGAATCTGTGAGTCACGGGGACTCAGCAATCTCACACCCGCGAGATCAAGACTATTTAAGCTTATAGGAAGGACAAAGTTGTGAGGTGGAGCTGCAGCAAGCGACTAGCATATATGGTGGCTACATTCGCAAAAGAGAGCGAGAAGAGGAGCAAGGCACGGTCGTGAAGCTAGTAGCGATCAAGAAGTGATCCTGAACTACTTACGTCAAACATAACTCCAACACCGTGTTCACTTCCCGGACTCCACCGAGAAGAGACCATCACGGTTACACACGCGGTTGATGTGTATTTTAATTGAGGTCAACCGGGTTTTCTACAACGGACATTAACAAATTCCCATCTGCCTCATAACCGCGGACACGGCTTTGAAAGATAATACCTGCAGGGTGTCCCAACTTAGCCCATTATAAGCTCTCACGGTCAACGAAGGATATTCCTTCTACCGGGAAGACCGGATCAGTCTCGGAATCCCGGACTACAAGACATTTCGACAGCAATAAAACAAGACCAGCAAAGCCGCCCGATTGTGCCGACAAATCCCAATAGGAGCTGCACATATCTCGTTCTCAGGGCACATCCGGATGAGCAGTCCGTACAACTAAAACCAGACCTCAAGTTTCCTTGAGGGGGCGCTGCACAGGGCTCTAGTTCGGGCCAGCACTCGAAGGAGCACTGGTCGGGGGGTTAAAATAAAGATGACCCTCGGGCTCGCGAAAACCCGGGGGAAAAAGGCTTAGGTGGCAAATGGTAAAACCAATGTTGGGCCTTGCTGGAGGAGTCTTATTCAAAGCGAACTGTCAAGGGGGTCCCATAAATCACCCAACCGTGTAAGGAACGCGAAATCAAGGAACATAACACCGGTATGACGGAAACTAGGGTGGCAAGAGTGGAACAAAACACCAGGCATAAGGCCGAGTCTTCCACCCTTTACCAAGTATATAGATGCATTAATTATAGCA
Organism: Aegilops longissima; assembly: GCA_021605205.1. Classification (NCBI taxonomy): domain Eukaryota; kingdom Viridiplantae; phylum Streptophyta; class Magnoliopsida; order Poales; family Poaceae; genus Aegilops; species Aegilops longissima. The sequence goes on along the minus strand of CM038679.1, from coordinate 20,346,242 downwards.
GATATATTGTGATATCCCCAACAAGTAAACATGTTCCAACAAGGAACAACATCTCCATGTTCCTACAAGGAACAAACTTCATCTTCACCTGCAACTAGCAACGCTATAAGAGGGGCTGAGCAAAGCGGTAACATAGCCAATCAACGGTTTGCTAGGAAAGGATGGTTAGGGTCTTGACATGGCAATATGGGAGGCATGATAAGCAAGTGATAGGCATCATAGCATAGGCATAGCAAAAGAGCGAGCATCTAGCAAGCAAAGATAGAAGTGATTTCGAGGGTATGGTCATCTTGCCTGCAAGGTTCTCAGAGTTGTCGAAAGCTTGATCCTCGTAAGCGTTCTCAACAGGTTCCATCTTCATGTACTCGTCTCCCGGCTCTACCCAAAGCAAGAATCACAAACAAAGGAACCACAATAAATCACGGTGCAATGCACAAGCAACATGATGCAAAACATGGCATGATATGCTAGATGTGATATGCAATGCGTATGCGTGCTCCGGAAGGAAAATGATGAACCAGGCATCAACTTGGCAAACCAAGTATGCCGCTGGAAAGGTGAGATGATTTCGGTTGAAATCGATATAAAGATCACCGGAATCGGATACACGGTTTGCAAATGACAAGCAAAACAAGAATGACACAAATCTGCCATTAACAGCATGATGCCACTTAGCAAGCAACAAGAAATTAAGCTACTGCACCCAAACGTGCCAACAAAGCATATGGCAGTGATCTACTCAAGATGCTTGACAAAAGATGATCACTGAGCTACGGCTAAATCACACCATAACAGGTCCAAACAAGCATGGCAAAAGTGCAAAATATATCAGCTGCACAGACTTGGTGAAAATACTGAACATGGCAGAAACAGCATCAGGAAGCAATGTTCAGAGCAAGCAAACGACATTCTACGGGAACTTATAATAGAAAAACAAGGCATGGCATGAATCTACTCAAAGCATAGAACAAAAGTCCCTTACTGACCATGAGCCAAAATGGATCAGAAAATTCAATAGCACCCATGTCAATATAGCAAGTTTCGTTAACAGATTCAGCAACAGGGCATGACAAAAACAGATAACAAGTAGGCATCTTGAGGAGCTCGATGCACTCACTACAGAGCGTTACATGATAAACTAAGCCTACATCCATCAAGAACACATGGCATAGAAGCTATACATGGCAAGAACAACATCATAGAATACACGGATCAACTACAACCACCTTGGCAAAATTGAATAACATGTAAACAATCTGTCAGGAAACATTTTATAGCAAAAGTAGAGCTCGATTGACTCAAGCTATGGCACTCCATAATTGCAAACAAGGGCATGGATGGATAGATCATAAGCATATGTTCAAAACATCCTTAGTGAAGTATCTCAAAATATGCATGGATCTCTCGGTAGCATCAAGTTTACATGGCATAAAAATATCAGCAAAACAGGGGCTGAAATCAGCAACATCATGAAGCCTAGTTTGCATGCTTGTGCTAGTCACCACAGAGATCACAAAAATACATGGCATACACCCTTGTAAAGATGGCATGGCATATTACAAAACACATGTAGGACTCAAGATCATAGGGTGCACACATCAATCATGGCAAAAATGACAAAAGTGCATGTTTTGTTAAGAAACAGAAACTAACATCACATAGCCCTCTTCTAACAGCATTTCGGGCATCAGGATGAGCTCAAATGAAAATGATGCAATCAGATTAAGTGATCTACTCTTCGAGACGAACAATTCGGTATGCTACACGCCCGAAACGGAGCCACGAGTGCAAAGTTATGGCATGATGAAAATGCAACAAATTACTGACAGAATAAAGACTTAGAGGAAAACGGGGCTCGGGGGAAAGTCAACCCTTGCGATTTTTGGATCGGATCTGGCCGGATCGAGGCGGCCGGCGGCATGGGAGCTCGGGGCCGGAGGAGGAGAGAGACGGGCGGGCGGCGGCGGGCGGCGCCGCCAGGAGGCGCGGGCGGCGCCTGGGACGGCGGGCGGTGGTCGACGGGCAGCCTTGAGGCGCGGCCTTGGCGGCGGCGGGAGGCGGCGGTGGCAGTGCATGCTGGTGGCGGCGCCGAGGTGGCGAGGCGGCGGCGACGGCGGGCGCTGCCAGGCCTTGTGGCCGGAGGGCAGGGACGGGCTGGCGGGCTGGCGCGGCCGGTGGCGATGTGGTATGACCCGCCATGTGGCGGCGCGCGAGTGGTCCGGGCGGCGGCGGACGCGTGTTCGCTCCATCCGGACGTGTCCGTGGCCGAAGAGAGGAGCGGGCTAGGGTTTCGTCCGGATTTGGGGAAGGAGCTATATTTATAGGTAGAGGAGCTAGGAAGCTCCAAATGGAGTCTGATTTTCGCCCACACGATCGTGATCGAGCGGCGATGGACATGGAAGTGACTTAGATGGGTTATTAGGCTATTTTGAAGGGGTGTTGGGCTGCAACTTAAAAGAGGCCTTTGCGAGAGTGCGGTTAACCGTTGGAGTACCAAACAGGCTCCAAATGACCCGAAACTTGACAGGTGGTCTACCGGTGGTGTACCAAGGCCACTTGACAAACCTCGGTCCATTCCGAGAAAGTTTAGTACCCGCTCACGGAAAAAAATAAAAGGGGACGCCGGGGGACATAGGAGTGCCGGATTGCAAAACGGACAACGGGGAAAATGCTCGGATGCATGAGACGAACACGTATGCAAATGAGATGCACAAGTTGACATGATATGAAATGCATGACATGGACAAAATGCAAAAATAAAGAAAAACCCCACCACGGGGGGAATATCATATCACAATGCCGAAAATGGCAAGAGTTGGAGTTACAAATATGGAAAGTTACATCCGGGGTGTTACACTTCTGGCCCCGCCGGATTCGGAGAAGCCATCCGCGACGACACCTCAGGGTCGTCCACCTCGCATAATGGTACGGCAGGCGGAGGCGTTTCGCTCTCCATTATCTCCGAACCAAGATCCCCTGAAGACGAGCTCTGCTGTGAAGGGCTGAGATCCGAACTACAAGGTAAACTTTCGGTTACCTTCAGAAATAAAACGGGGATGTCTCTCTTTTAAAAAAACGCCCCCCTTTACTTACGGCTCGCTGGAGGGCTGATCTCCTTGGGGAAATAGTGCGGTCGGGGCATCTCCCGCCGCAGGACCCTCTGGTGAAGATTTCTTCCCCGCTCATGCTTTGGTCTCCGGATCTTCAGGAGCGGTCCTCTTCTCCCCTTGGAGGGAGGGATGCTCGATCCCCCCTTTCTTGATAGCCTCCTTCACGGAGGTAGTGTTGGGTAACGTAGTAATTTCAAAAAATTTCCCACGCACACGCAAGACCATGGTGATGGCATAGCAGCGAGAGGGAGAGTGTACGTCCACGCCCTCGTGAGACCGAAAGCGGAAGCGTTATAACAACGCTGTTGATGTAGTCGACGTCTTCACGATCCGACCGATCCAAGTACCGAGCGACGACACCTCCGAGTTCTGCACACGTTCAGCTCGATGGCGATCCCGGACTCGATCCAGCAAAGTGTCGGGATGAGTTCCGTCGACCGACGGCGTGGTGATGATGATGATGCTCCACCGGCGCGAGGGCTTCGCCTAAGCTCATGACGATATGACTTCTCCGGCGCGGGGCTTCGCCTAAGCTCATGACGATATGACCGAAGTGGAATATGGTGGAGGGGGGCACCGCACGGCTAAGGAACGATCCGTAGATCAACTTGTGTGTTCGGGGTGCCCCCTGCCCCGTATATAAAGGAGCAAGGGGTGCGGCCAGCCCAAGGGGCGGCGCTGGAGGAGTCCTACTCCCACGGGAGTAGGACTCCCCCTTCCTAGTTGGATTAGGATTGGAGGAGGGAAGAGGGAAGGGCGCGCCCCACTCTCCTTGTCCTATTCGGACTAGAGGGGGGGGCGCGGCCTGCCTGGGCCCTTCCTCTTCTCCCTATGGCCCATCAAGGCCCATAGACCCCGGGGTTCCGTAACCCCGGTGTTCCGATAACTTCTGTTTTCATCCGGAACCTTTCGAAGTCAAACACAGGCTTCCAATATATCAATCTTTATGTCTCGACCATTTGAGACTCCTCATCATGTCCGTGATCACATCCGGGACTCGAACAACCTTGGTACATCAAAACTTATAAACTCATAATGAACTGTCATCGAAGCGTTAAGCGTGCGGACCCTACGGGTTCGAGAACTATGTAGATATGACCTAGAACCATTCTCGGTCAATAACCAATAGCGGAACCTGGATGCCCATATTGGTTCCTACATATTCTCGAAGATCTTTATCGGTCAAATCGCATAACGATATCGCTTGTTCCTTTTGTCATCGGTATGTTACTTACCCGAGATTCGATCGTCGGTATCAATACCTAGTTCAATCTCGTTACGGTAAGTCTCTTTACTCGTTCCGTAATACATCATCTCACAACTAACTCATTAGTTGTAATGCTTGCAAGGCTTATGTGATGTGTATTACCGAGAAGGCCTAGAGATACCTCTCCGACAATCGGAGTGACAAAACCTAATCTCGAAATCGCCAACCCAACAAGTACCTTTGGAGACACACTGTAGTACTCCTTTATAATCACCCGATCACGTTGTGACGTTTGGTAGTACCAAAGTGTTCCTCCGTGGCGGAGTTGCATAATCTCATAGTTACAGGAACATGTATAGGTCATGAAGAAAGCATTAGCAATATACTAAACGATCAAGTGCTAAGATAACGGAATGGGTCATGTCAATCACATCATTCTCCTAATGAGGTGATCCCATTAATCAAATGAAAACACATGTCTATGGTTAGGAAACACAACCATCTTTGATTAATGAGCTAGTCTAGTAGAGGCATACTAGTGACTATCTGTTTGTCTATGTATTCACACATGTATTATGTTTCCGGTTAATACAATTCTAGCATGAATAATGAACATTTATCATGGTATAAGGAAATAAATAATAACTTTATTATTGCCTCTAGGGCATATTTCCTTGATCTCCCACTTGCACTAGAGTCAATAATCTAGATTACAAGTAATGATTCTAACACCCATGGAGTCTTGGTGCTGATCGTGTTTTGCTCGTGGAAGAGGCTTAGTCAGCAGGTCGCAACATTCAGATCCGTATGTATTTTGCAAATCTCTATGTCTCCCACTTGGACTTGGTCCCGAATGGAATTGAAGCGTCTCTTGATATGCTTGGTCCTCTTGTGAAATCTGGATTCCTTTGCCAAGGCAATTGCACCAAGATTATCACAGAAGATCTTCATCGGTCCCGATGCACTAGGTATGACACCTAGATCGGAAATGAACTCTTTCATCAGACTCCTTCATTTGCTGCTTCGAAGCAGCTATGTACTCCGCTTCACATGTAGATCCCGCCACGGCGCTTTGTTTAGAACTGCACCAACCTGACAGCTCCACCGTTTAATAAAAATACGTATCCGGTTTGCAATTTAGAATCGTCCGGATCGGTGTCAAAGCTTGCATCGGCGTAACCATTTACGACTAGCTCTTTGTCACCTCCATATCGAGAAACATATCCTTAGTCCTTTTCGGTATTTGGGATGTTCTTGACCGCTGTCTAGTGATCCACTCTGGATTACTTTGGTACCTTCCTGCCAAGCTTACAGCTAAGCATCGTCGGTCTGGTACACAACATTGCATACATGATAGAGCCTATGGCTGAAGCATAGGAACATCTTTCATTTCTCTCTATCTTCTCATTGTGGTCGGGCATTGAGTCGACTCAATCTTACACCTTGTAATACAGGTAAAAACCTTTCTTTGCTCGATCCATTTTGAACTTCTTCAAAACTTTATCAAGGTATGTGCTTTGTGAAAGTCAATTAAGCGTCTTGATCTATCTCTATAGATCTTGATGCCCAATATGTAAGCAGCTTCACGAGGTCTTTCATTGAAAAACTTTTATTCAAGTATCCTTTTATGCTATCCAGAATTTCTATATCATTTCCAATCAATAATATGTCGTCCACATATAATATCGTAAATGCTCTGAGCTCCCACTCACTTTCTTGTAAATCTGAGGCTTCTCCAAAAGTCTCATATAAAACCATATGCTTTGATCACACTATCAAAGTGTTTATTCCAACTCCGAGAGGCTTGCACCATACCATAAATTGATCGCTGGAGCTTAAACACTTTGTTAGCACCCTTTGGATCAACAAAACCTTCTGGTTGCATCATATACAACTCTTCTTCTAGAAATCCATTCAAGAATGCAGTTTTTACATCCATTTGCCAAATTTCATTATCATAAAATGCGGCAATTGCTAACATGATTCGGACAGACTTTAGTATCGCTACGGGTGAGAAAGTCTCATCGTAGTCAACCCCTTGAACTTGTCGAAAACCTTTCGCAACAAGTCGAGCTTTGTAGACAGTTACATTACCATCGGCGTCAGTCTTCTTCTTAAAGATCCATTTATTCTCAATGGCTTTCCGATCATCGGGCAAGTCAACCAAAGTCCATACTTTGTTCTCATACATGGATCCCATCTCAGATTTCATGGCTTCCAGCCATTTCGCGAATCTGGGCTCACCATCGCTTCTTCATAGTTTGTAGGTTCGCCATGGTCAAGTAACATGACTTCCGAATAGGATTACCGTACCACTCTGGTGCGTATTTTACTCTGGTTGACCTCGAAGTTCAGTAGTAACTTGATCGAAGCTTCATGATCATCATCATTAGTTTCCTCACTAATTGGTGTAGTTGTCACGGGAACCGTTTCTTGTGATGAACTACTTTCCAATAAGGGAGCAGATCTGATTATCTCATCAAGTTCTACTTTCCTCCCACTCACTTCTTTCGAGAGAAACTCCTTCTCTAGAAAGGATCTGAATTTAGCAACGAAAACCTTGCCTTCAGATCTGTGATAGAAAGTGTACCCAACAGTCTCCTTTGGGTATCCTATGAAGACACATTTCTCGATTTGGGTTCGAGCTTATCGGTTGAAGTTTCTTCACATAAGCATCGCAGCCCCAAACTTTAAGAAACGACAACTTTGGTTTCTTGCCAAACCACAGTTCATACAAAGTGTCGTCTCAGCGGATTTAGATGGTGCCCTATTTAACGTGAATGCAGCCGTCTCTAAAGCATATCCCCAAAGCGATAGCGGTAAATCAGTAAGAGACATCATAGATCGCACCATATCAAGTAAAGTACGATTACGACGTTCGGACACACCATTTCTCTGTGGTGTTCGGGTGGCGTGAGTTGCGAAACTATTCCACATTGTTTCAAATGTAAACCAAACTCGTAACTCAAATATTCTCCTCCACGATCCGATCGTAGAAACTTTATTTTCTTGTTACGATGATTTTCCACTTCACTCTGAAATTCTTTGAACTTTTCAAATGTTTCAGATTTGTGTTTCATTAAGTAGATATACCCATATCTGCTCAAATCATCTGTGAAGGTGAGAAAATAACGATACCCGCCGCGTGCCTCAACATTCATTGGACCACAAACATCAGTATGTATGATTTCCAACAAATCAGTTGCTCGCTCCATAGTTCCGGAGAACGGCGTTTTGGTCATCTTGCCCATGAGGCACGGTTCATAAGTACCAAGTGATTCATAATCAAGTGATTCGAAGCCCATCGGTATGGAGTTTCTTCATGCTTTTACACCGATATGACCTAAGCGGCAGTGCCACAAATAAGTTGCATTATCATTATCAACTCTGCATCTTTTGGTTTCAACACTATGAATATGTGTATTACTACTATCGAGATTCAATAAAATAGACCATTCTTCAAGGGTGCATGACCATAAAAGATATTACTCATATAAATAGAACAACCATTATTCTCGATTTAAATGAATAACCGTCTCGCATCAAACAAGATCCAGATATAATGTTCATGCTCAACGCGGCACCAAATAACAATTATTTAGGTCTAAAACTAATCCGAAGGTAGATGTAGAGGTAGCGTGCCGACCGCGATCACATTGACTTTGGAACCGTTTCCCACGCAGATCGTCACCTCGTCCTTTGCCATTGCTCGTCTATTCCGTAGTCCTGTTTGAGTTGCAAATATTAGCAATGAACCAGTATCAAATACCAGTGCTACTACGAGCTCTAGTAAGGTACACATCAATAACATGTATATCACATATACCTTTGTTCACCTTGCCATCCTTCTTATCCGCCAAATACTTGGGGCAGTTCCGCTTCAAATGTCCGGATCGCTTGCGGTAAAACACTCAGTTTCAGGCTTAGGTCCAGACTTGGGTTTCTTCTCTTGAGCAGCAACTTTCTTGCTGTTCTTTTGAAGTTTCCTTCTTCTTTCCTTTGCCCTTTTCTTGAAACTAGTGGTCTTGTTGACCATCAACACTTGATGCTCTTTCTTGATTTCTACCTCCATGACTTTTAGCATTGCGAAGAGCTCGGAATTGTTTTGGTCATCCCTTGCATATTATAGTTCATCACGAAGCTCTTGTAGCTTGGTGGCGTGATTGGAGAATTACATCAATGACACTATCATCCGGAAGAGTAACTTCCAGTTGAATCAAGTGATTATTATACCCGGACATTTTGAGTATATGTTCCTTGTGAACTATTCTCCTCCATCTTGCAGCTATAGAACTTATTGGAGACTTCATATCTCTCAATCCGGGCATTTGCTTGAAATATTAACTTCAACTCTGGAACATCTCATATGCTCCATGGCGTTCAAAACGTCGTTGAAGACCGGTTCTAAGCCGTAAAGCATGGCACCTTGAACTATCGAGTAGTCATCAGCTTTGCTCGCCAAGCGTTCTTAACGTCGTCAGTTGCATCAGCAGCAGGCCTGGCACCCAGCGGTGCTTCTAGGACGTAATTCTTCTGTGCAGCAATGAGGATAATCCTCAAGTTACGGACCCAGTCCGTGTAATTGCTACCATCATCTTTCAATTTTGCTTTCTCAAGGAACGCATTAAAATTCAACGGAACAACAACACGAGCCATCTATCTACAGTAAACATAGACAAGCAAAAAATACTAAGTTCATGATAAATTTAAGTTTAATTAATCATATTAAAAAACCTCCCACTTAGACAGACATCTCGCTAGTCATCTAAGTGATTACGTGATCCAATCAACTAAACCATGTCCGATCATCACGTGAGATGGAGTAGTTTCAATGGTGAACATCACTATGTTGATCATATCTCCTATATGATTCACGCTCGACCTTCGGTCTCCGTGTTCGAGGCCATATCTGTTATATGCTAGGCTCGTCAAGTTTAACCTGAGTATTCGCGTGTGCAACTGTTTTGCACCGTTGTAGATGGACGTAGAACTTATCACACCCGATCATCACGTGGTGTGCGGGTACTCTGAACTTTAGCAACGCTGCATACTCAGGGAGAACACCTCTTGATTATTTTAGTGAGAGATCATCTTATAATGCTACCGTCAATCTAAGCAAGATAAGATGCATAAAGGATAAACATCACATGCAATCAATATAAATGATATGATATGGTCATCATCATCTTGTGCTTGTGATCTCCATCGCCGAAGCACCGTCATGATCACCATCGTCACCGGCGCGACACCTTGATCTCCATCGTAGCATCGTTGTCGTCTCGCCAACTATTGCTTCTCGACTATCGCTACTGCTTAGTGATAAAGTAAAGCAATTACATGGCTTTGCATTTCATACAATAAGCGACAACCATATGGCTCCTGCCGATTGCCGATAACTCGGTTACAAAACATGATCATCTCATACAATAAAATATAGCATCACGTCTTGACCACATCACATCACAACATGCCCTGCAAAAACAAGTTAGGCGTCCTCTACTTTGTTGTTGCAAGTTTTACGTGGCTGCTACGGGCTTGAGCAAGAACCGTTCTTACCTACGCATCAAAACCACAGCGATAGTTTGTCAAGTTGGTGCTGTTTAACCTTCGCAAGGACGGGCGTAGCCACACTCAGTTCAACTAAAGTGAGAAAGCGACACCCACGGTCACCTTTAAGCAACTAGTGCTCGAGCGGTGAAACCAGTCTCGCGTAAGCGTCTGCGTAATGTCGGTCCGGGCGCTTCATCTCACAATACCGCCGAACCAAAGTATGACATGCTGGTAAGCGGTATGACTTATATCGCCCACAACTCACTTGTGTTCTACTCGTGCACATGACATCAACGCATAAAACCAGGCTCGGATGCCTTTGTTGGGTAACGTAGTAATTTCAAAAATTTCCCTCGCACACGCAAGACCATGGTGATGGCATAGCAACGAGAGGGAGAGTGTCTGTCCACGTACCCTCGTGACCGAAAGCGAAGCGTTATAACAACGCTGTTGATGTAGTCGTGCGTCTTCACGATCCGACCGATCCAAGTACCGAGCGTCACGGCACCTCCGAATTCTGCACACGTTCAGCTCGATGGCGATCCCGGACTCCGATCCAGCAAAGTGTCGGGGATGAGTTCCGTCGACCTGACGGCGTGGTAGCGATGATGATGCTCCACCGACGCGGGGCTTCGCCTAAGCTCATGACGATATGATTTCTCCGGCGCGAGGCTTCGCTAAGCTCATGACGATATGACGAAGTGGAATATGGTGGAGGGGGCACCGCACACTGCTAAGGAGCGATCCGTAGATCAACTTGTGTGTTCAGGGTGCCCCCTGCCCCGTATATAAAGGAGAAAGGGAGGGGTGCGGCCAGCCCAAGGCGGCGCTGGAGGAGTCCTACTCCCACGGGAGTAGGACTCCCCCTTCCTAGTTGGATTAGGATTGGAGGAGGGGGAAGAGGGAAGGGGGCCGCCGCCCCCTCTCCTTGTCCTATTCGGACTAGAGGGAGAGAGGCGCGGCCTGCCCTGGCGGCCCTTCCTCTTCTCCCTATGGCCCATCAAGGCCCATAGACCCCCGGGGTTCAGTAACCCCGGTGTTCCGATAACTTCCTGTTTTCATCCGGAACCTTTCCGAGAAGTCAAACATAGGCTTCCAATATATCAATCTTTATGTCTCGACCATTTGAGACTCCTCGTCATGTCCATGATCACATCCGGGACTCGAACAACCTTCGTACATCAAAACTTATAAACTCATAATGAAGCTGTCATCGAAACGTTAAGCGTGCGGACCCTACGGGTTCGAGAACTATGTAGATACACTAGTAGAAAAAGGGCCTATAGTCCCGGTTCATAAGGGCCTTTAGTCCCGGTTCGTGAACCGGGACTAAAGGGTCGATACTAATACCCTCACCCTTTAGTCGGTTCTATCCGAACCGGGACAGATCAAACCTCCACATGGCCTGTCCGCTGAGCCCAGCGGGAGGGCCTTTGGTCCCGGTTGGTGGCACCAACCGGGACCAATAAACATCCGCGTCAGCATTTCTTTGGCTCTGGTTTTGTTTTTGTTTTCAAAAGAGGGGGGTTGGGGGTTTTGGGGGTTAATTTAGGTGTTTCATATATTGTGCTATAGCTAGCTAATTAATAGAGAAAAGTGTCCTTTCTTTTGTCCGTGCTTGGTCGACGCTTCGTACTATACATACGTATAGAGAGGACTAACTAGACATGCTAGCTAGCTAGTAATTAAGCAAGCAGAAGATCGTCATGAACATATATATGCATACAGAGAGAAGTGATATCGACCACCTCTCCTTCTCCGAGAGATTGGTGAACAACAAGTTCTCGTATATCTATCCGACGCTACCGGCTACATATATACAATAATTATCTTTTACAAGCGGACGCGTGGTCCACATGGTATTCCCGTCTTCAGCGATCACATAGTCAAGAAAGAATGCCGCCAATTCCTCTTGAATTGCTCGCATGCGATCTGGTGCTTGGAGTTCATCCATTGCGAAACATCTAATTTTAAGAAAGGGTCAATATATATATATATATATATATATATATATATATATATATATATATATATATATATATATATATATATATATATATATATATATATGAATGAATGAAACTCAACACAAATGATGGTAATAAAATAAAATTGTGAATATTTTTATTTACGCACTTCAAATTGTTTGTCGGAGTAGCCCTCTCACAGGTCGTGTGGCGGATGGACTCATAAGCGTAGTATCCACAGAAATCATTCCTTGTTCCTGCCACAACCACTTTACAAGAAACAGAGGTCAATCAAACTGATAATTATAGCAAGCACATGCTAAATGGTATTGATGAAACTAGCGCTTGAATCACTAGGAGATCGCGTGGAATATGCTACTATATAGTACTTACTTTGGTGTCTAAATTGCAGCTTCTTGGTAGTCCGGAGCTTTTTGGTGAATTTTCCCAAGCCCTGCCATACAAAGAAAACAATTACTTGATATCAGAAATGAACAAAGTTGCTGATATGGTGGATAATGATCGATTTAACTTACTTCTCGAGCATTTCAGTCATTTCCGCATACTCCTTGGGATCTTTTCGTCTCGAGTCTAAGACAGTTACTACTCCTGCTCAAGCTTAATCTCTAGGAGAATATAGTGGAACCTGCGCGCATGCATAACTCATCAATATTACATTTCTATAACCTGGACTAAATAAGGAAACCGAATATGCCACAAGACAGTAACACTCACGTGTAGTTGTAAGGAAAGAGTATTGTATTTTTGTGTTCATTTATTTCCAACGATCGTAGCAAGTTGGCCTCGGTTTCCTTGGCACGATATTTAACCTCATTTGCATCGATGAGATATGTGTTAATGAACCCAATATCACCCACTTGTTTTTTCTTCATTTCTGCGATCTTCAATCTGCATAATATAGTGAGGATATTTATAAATACATGCAATGAAAGAGCTGAGTTATATAGAGATACTTAATGATGAAGTAGTACTACTTACAGAGACAGTAGCAGGTGACCGTTGCTTTATCGATGGCCAATTGATTGAAAACTGATAGAACTCCTCAAATGGAATAGGCAACAATTCAATTCCAAGGAGGTCATGCTCCTTTAACTCTCAAATACAAAGTATTCCTCCCTCGAGACTCTTTGCAGGTTTTCATGTACCAATCATGCAATCTTAGCATCATCGTTGTTAGAGAGCTTTCATCTTTGACGAGAGGCTTCCGTACTCGTATCTTTGTATCTGCACCTCCAAGAAATCAAATTGTACATCGTCGGGCAAGTAATCTTCAGGATTGCCATAACGGGCACCATCCTCGGATCGGCGATGTCGCTAGCGAGCACCTTGGCGGGGGCACGATTCCTTCGCTTGTTCGCCGAGCTGGGCAATTTGTTTCCCAGCTCGTCGTTCTTTCATCCTTTGATCAGCAGCAGTACTTCCCGATCTCTCCGCCTCGGCAAATGCCTTTCAATAATGCGCTCATAGTTGCCTTTGGCGGAGACTTGGGTGGTTTTGTCGGGGCAGCGAGTCGCGCCGCTTTGACGGATCTACCTTCTCCTCCGGAGGTGGATGTCTCTTTGCTTTCAACCCTTGAAACCAGTCATCCACTTGATCTGCGCGATCTTCGCGTTTTCCTCCTCGCTCCTCTCGTCGGTAACTTCTCCGAGTCTTGAGAGAAGGACCGAATCATATCTCCTCCGCCTTTGGCAGTCTTGCTAGACGCCGGCAGAGCGAGCGGAGGCGGATGTCTTCTTTCCTTGCTTACGAGGCGGAGGAGAAGGACTACGACGCGCCGGAGCAGCCGGAGGGCGGCGGGTCTCTTCCGCCCTTGCCGACGAGGCGGAGAAGGAGGAGGCTGGCTGCCGGACGCGCCCGGTGCGGCGGAGAAGGAGACGGAGTGCCGCCACGCCGGAGAAGGAGCGGCCGAGTGCCCTGATCGTCACTCCGGAGGAGGAGGCGGTGGAGGAGGCGGAGTGCCTGACTCGCGGAGGAGGAGGAGGAGGCGGTGGAGGCGGAGTGCCCGACTCACGGAGGAGGAGGAGGAGGCGGAGGCGTCTAGTTCGGAAGGTTGATGAGATCCTTCCGCCATAGGCATGGAGTCTTGAGAGCGAACCCAGCCGATACTCCCTTCACCGGTAGGGTGGTCAAGCCGAGCTCCTCAAATCCCTCCGTTATTTCATCGACCATCACCTTAGCATATCATACGGAATCGGCGGCGGTGAAAAGTTGAGTCGGGTTTAGTGGGATAAGCAGAGCCAACAGCCGCCTTGACCTTTAAATTGCTCCATTGCGCCATAAGGTGGCAACTTTCAGCATCCGTGATAGCATCCACGGGATAGCTGGCGAGGAGCCGTCAAGGCATGCTGCTCTGGCTGAAGCAGCTCGGTGGAAGCCACGCTGCTTCTCCGCGAGATGGCGGGGTAACCGGGAAGCTTCGCAGGTCGTTTGTTGTGATCGGCTGCTTCTCGTTCCTCTTCTCGTTCCTCTAGCCCCATTACCCTTTCGTGCAGCGCTGCATTAGGCTCTGCTCCGGTTTCTTCCTCCTCTCATGGGTTTTGTAACCCCTGCGTCCGAAATCCAGCCTTCCACGAAGGGAGCTGGCGTGCCTCGTGTCCGTCCGTGGTGCTCGAGATTCCGAGGGCCATTGTGAGCTCGTCCTTCTCCTGTCTGGAGCGAACTTCCCTTGCTGCGCTGCTTCGATATAATGCTTAAGCCTCTTGACTGGTATGTCCAATTGTTCGTCCGTCCAAATGCACTTCCCGTTATAGGGTCCAAGGATCCGCCGCCCCGAAGAACCAAGTCCGCAGCGGTCTGGCGAGTTCATTGTCTCGGGTTCGATCCCTTTATCAAGCAGATCATTCTCAGCCTTGGACCACTTAGGCGGGCTATGAGGTAGCCACGACCCGTGCGATGATGAAGCTTCTTCTTCGCAGCATTTCTCTTGTTTGTCGCTGACATCTTTTTACTCTTTTCCGATGTCTTGTAGGCCACAAATGCGGGCCGATCATCTCGATCTTCTCATATTTGCCGTGAATTCTGGTGTCTCATTTTTTCGACATACGTATTGAGGTCTTTCTTCCAATTCCTGAATAGTTCTGCCATCTTCTTAAGAGCAAAAGACTTGATTAATGGCTCTATTCTGGCTTCTCGGATCATCCTCTGGCGGTAGGGTAAAATTTGACTTCAGCTCGGTCCAAAGATCATTTTCTGCATATCATTGACATAAGACACCTCGGGGTCTTCGTTCTTAGGCTTATACCATTGGTGGATGCTGATCGGGATCTTGTCCCTAACGAGAACCCCTTTGAGCAACAAATGCCTTCTTTGTCGGTAGGGTTCAATCGGTTGGCCGTCGTGTGCGATTTGTATGATCTCAAACTTTTCATCCGAGCTCAACTTTTCTTGGGCCTCGTCTCTTTACGAAGTTGTGCTCGATCCGAGGGCTAGAAAAAGAACAAAGGCGAGAGTTAATTAATATGTGTACATATATATACCAAAACAAAGGCGAGAGCTAGTCAAGACAGGCTTAACTAATATATATACCTGGCGGACTCGGTTTGGTGATCACGGAGCCGTCCTCACGGTCTACTTCTTGCACCGGCATTGGGTCATCAGACCATGTAAATCATAGCCAGCTGCTTCTTCACCCTCTCCTTCCGGACCATCGTTATCGGCGTTGAGAAACATCATCGAGGAGGCGGCATCACTTCCGTGTGCGATTATGTCCCTCAACAACGCTTCTTGTGCTTCGTCTCGGGGGTGTCCATAGTTTCTACAAATATTTACAACATGGCAATTATTATTCAAACATGACAGATATGGATATATTAGTGCCAGCGTAGAACTAGCTAGCTAATCACAATAAGGAATCATATTAGTGGCCTCGGCGCTGCTTCTCTAGGGTTTGGGGTGGCCTCGACAACGCTTCAAGGGTTAGGGGTGGCCTCGAGAGCGCTTCAAGCTAGGAGAGTGCGTGCGTATCGACCCCCCACGTGTTGAAGCTATCGGGAGGGGTCGGCGTTGAACAGTACATCTATGTCCCACAAGTAGGGTAGAGGGTCGTGGATCGCCGGCGGTCGAGGTCAAGGGTCGAAGATCGCCGAGGGTCGGGAGGTTGCCTAGTGTCAAAGGATTCAACAAAACCATGTCTTCATCATTAGGCGAAAATAGCAGGTGCATGATGGTGCAGAAGCTCTCCAAAGTTGTTTTGGAGCGGAGTCCCAGATAGGATAATTAGCTTTTTGGTACAAAGTTCAGCAAAAGGCAAATTATCCTATCGGGACTCCATTCGAACAACTTTGAGGACAAATACCATCATGCCATGGTTACTCCGGCTAATGATGAAGCGATGGATTTCTTCAATACTTTGACACTATCGAATTCCCCTATCGGAAAAGGAAGAAAGAGGAAGAAGGAAGAAGAAGAAGAAAAAAAAAGAAAAAAAAAGGAGAAGAAGAAAAGAATAGAGGAGAAGAAGAAAAATGAAAAAATTCTATTTTTCTTCTTTCTATTTTTCTTCTTCTCCTCTTCTTTTCTTCTTTTCCTCTCATTCTTTTTTTCTTCTTCTTCTTCCTTCTTCCTTGGATCCTAGAACCCTCGAACCTCGACCCTAGAACCCTCGAACCCTAGAACCCTCGAACCCTCGACCCTAGAACCCTCGAACCCTCAAACCCTTGTGCCTCGAAACCTCGACCGGCCTCGACGACCCTCGACCCTCAAAACATTGACCCTCGACCGGCCTCGGCGACCCTCGACCCCTCTGTGACCCTCTCGACCCTCTAGCCTAGTTTCCGGCCGTCGAGCCCTCAGCGATCCTCGACACCCTCGTTCCCGATAAAAAAGAAGAAGAAGAAGAAGAAGAAGAAGAAGAAGAAGAAGAAGAAGAAGAAATGAGAAGAAAAAAAGAAGAAGAAGAAGAAGAAGAAGAAAAATAGAAGAAAAAAAGAGGAGAAGAAGAAGGAAAGAGGAGAAGAAGAAAAAATAGAATTTTTTCTTCTTCTCCTCTATTCCTTCTTCTTCTCCTTTTTTCTTCTACTTCCTCTTCTTATTTTTTTCTCCTCTTCTTCTCCTTCTTCCTTCTTCCTCTTTTATTCTTTTTCCTTATTTTCCTTCTTCCTCGACGACCCTAACTCTAAACAGTACAACTTCCTCGACGTCCCCGCCTCTCTCTAATGAACAAAATAAAATCTATGAATAAAAAAAACATCATATTCTATACATCAATATATATACATGAACATTTATCTGCAAAAAACATCATATTCTATACATCAATAAAAAACATCATATTCTATACATCAATAAAAAACATCATATTCTATACATCAATATATATACAAAAAACATCACATATATATGCAGAAAAAAAAAATCATGGCGGCGGGGGCAGCAGTCTTGTGCTGCTGAGGGCAGGGCAGGTGCTGTGAGGCTCACTCAGGCGGAGGCGACGGCGAGGTCGCGGCGACGGGCGGCGGGGGAGGCGGAGGCGAGCGCGAGGTCGGGAGGCGGAGGCGGACGGGTCGGGAGGCGGGCGGCGGCGGCGAGGTCGGGCGAGGTCGCGGAGGCGAGGCGGCGGCAGAGGGGCGGCAACGGGTTGGGACGGCGACAACGAGGCAGCGCGACGGCGTTAGGGCGAAGATGGTCGCGGCGGCGACGGGCGGGGGCAGACGGGCGGCGATGGGCGGGCGACGGCGGCGACAACGGCGCGGGCGCGGCGATGGTGACGACAGGCGTGGGCGGCGGCGGCGTCGGGCGGCGTCGGGGCAACTGGCGGCGTCGGGGAGGTTGAGGGGCAAATGGGCGATGAATCTGAAATATCCCAAGTGTTTTCTTATATAGCAAGGGCATTAGTCGGTTCGTGGCTCCAACCGGGACTAATTCCCCTTTAGTCGGTTGGTGCCACCAACCGGGACCAAAGGCCAACAGCCCAAAGGGCGGAAGCGGCGGACCTTTGGTCTGGTTGGTGGCACCAACTGACTAAAGGGGCATTAGTCGGTCGTGGCACCAACCGGGACTAAACCCTTTAGTCCCGGTTGGTGCCACCAACAGGACTAAACTCCTTAGTCGGTTGGTGCCACCAACCGGGACCAAAGGCCTGTGCTGCCCCGAACCCAAATATTTAGTCCCACCTCGCTAGTTGAAGGGCGCCGGCACTGGTTTATAAGCGCTGGTGTGCTTCCCCTTTCGAGCTCCTCTCTAATGCAGGCTTTGGGCCTAATCATGCTCTTGCGTCAGGCCTATTGGGCCTCTGCGAGACTGAATCTGGCCCATGTAGGGTTTCTAGTCGTATTCGGGCCGTGGGGGCCTAGTAGGTGGCACTTTTTTTGCTTTATATTTTATTTATTTTTGCTTTTAGTTTTAGAAAAATATAAACTTTCTATTAGTGCCATTAGTTTTAAAATTTGAAAACACTTTTTTGTTTTCTTTGTTGCTTTATTTATTTTATTTTGTTTCTACTTACAACAAAATACTTATTGTTGCTATTTTATTTTTTTCAAGTTTTTTGTTTTGTTTTCTGCATTATTTATTTTCTTTTGGTTTTTGCTTTATTTTTTAATTCTTTTTGCTTTTAGGTCAGCAAAATTATAAACTTTCCGTTAGTGCTTTTAGTTTTAGAAAAATATAAACTTTCTGTTTGTGCCATTAGTTTTAAAATTCAAAAACACTTTTTTTGTTTTCTTTGTTGCTTTATTTATTTTATTTTGTTTCTACTTACAACAAAATGCTTATTGTTGCTATTATTATTATTTTTTTCAAGTTTTTTTGTTTGGTTTCCTGCATTATTTATTTTGTTTTGTTTTGTTTCAAATTCATAGTTTTCAAATGAACTCTGAAAAAGTTGGCATAGCATGTTCATGAACAAAACGGACAATGGTATCATACTCGTGTGTTACAAAGTTGGCATGGTATCATCATAATATTGCGGGAGAAAGTCTTCACTTTTTCTTCGCTTGTGTCGTTTGCTTATTGCGCCGTAACCATGGATAATCTTCATCATTTATCAGGATGCTTGGGTCAGCCTTGACTTTGAAGGGGAATTTCATGAAACTTTTCATACTCTTGAGACATGTCATCTTGCCCTCCACTCCCTGGGATGTCCCTTTTCTGAAAGAACTATGTGGCGCTTTGGCTCATTGTATGATGTATTCGCTTCCTTATCTTTTCTTTTCCTCGGTCTGGTAGACATGTCCTTCACATAGATAACATGTGCCACATCATTGGCTAGGACGAGCGGTTCGTCGGTGTACCCAAGATTTTTCAGATCCTTGTTGTCATTCCGTCATTGTGGGTCTACCTGCACTCCGCCTCGACAGATTGACCCACTTGCACTTAAACAAAGGGACCTTAAAATCTACTCCGTAGTCAAGTTCCCATATGTCTACTATGTAACCATAATATGTGTCATTTCCTTGTCGGTTGCTGCATCAAAGCGGACACCGCTGTTTTGGTTGGTGCTCTTTTCATCTTGGTCAATCGTGTAAAATGTATTCCCATTTATCTCAGTATCCTTTCCAAATCATTACAGATCGAAGATGGTCCCTGGACAACAAGTACAACTCATCACAAACAGTGCTGTCACCTCGAGGCGTGTTTCCAACCAAGCTGCTGAAAGTCTGATCCGGTCGTCGCCTTTGCTCCGGGTGTTTGGGCGCAGACTGTTCTTGTGTTCATCGACATACAGGGGTCACCAAGGTAGAGTTACGTAGAACTGTGTAGTGTGCTTGAGACCAAGAATATCCGTCCTGCATATTATTGAGTCTCTTCCAAGCGTGCCTTTTCGGTCAGTCTCCCCTCATACCGCGATTTAGGGAGACCTATCTTATTAAGGCCAGGAATGAAGTCAACACAAAACCCGATGACATCCTCTGTTTGATGGCCCATGGAGATGCTTCCTTCGGCCTAGCACGATTCTGAACATATTTCTTTAGGACTCCATGAACCTCTCAAAGGGGTACATATTGTGTAGAAATACGGGCCCCAGAATGACAATCTAAATCGACTAGATGAACTAGGGCGTGCGTCATGATATTGAAGAAGGATGGTGGGAACACCAGCTCGGCCCGACAAGACATTGCGCCACATCACTCCTTAGCGTTGCTCGATTTCTGGATCGATCACCTTCGAGATATTGCATTGAGGAATGCACATAGCTTCACAATGGCTAATCGGACGTTTTCGGTAGAAGCCCTCTCAATGCAACCGGAAGCGATTGCGTCATAATCACGTGGCGTCATGAGACTTTAGGTTCGGAACTTTTCTCGACATATTTATTATTCCTTTATATTCGACGAGAAGCCAGTCGGGACCTTCATCTTGAGCAGGCATTGAAAGAATATTTCTTTCTCTTCTTTCGTAAGAGCGTAGCTGGCAGGACCTTCATCTTGCTTGGAGGCATGCCCTCTTTTTCGTGCAAGCGTTGCAGGTCCTCTCGTGCCTCGGTGTATCTTTTGTCTTCCCATACACGCCCAAGAAGCCTAGCAGGTTCACGCAAAGGTTCTTCGTCACGTGCATCACGTCGATCGAAGAGCGGACCTCTAGGTCTTTCGGTGAGGGTAGGTCCCAAAATATAGATTTCTTCTTCCACATGGGTGCGTGATTCTCGGCGTCATTCGAACAGCTAGTCCGCGGGACCCTTTCCAAAGATTACGTGTAAATCATTGACCATAGCAAATGCGTGATCACCGATGCGCATGGCGGGCTTCTTCGGTGATCTGCCTCGCCTTTGAAATGCTTGCCTTTCTTTCGACATTGATGGTTGGTCGGAAGAAATCGGCGATGGCCCTGTACACATTCTTCCTGCAGCTTCCGGTATATACTATCGGTGTCAAGTAAACAGTGCGTGCATGCGTGGTATCCCTTGTTTATCGTCACGAAGGTTCTTCGAGAGCGGGCCAATCGTTGATTGTCACGAACAACAACGCCTTCAGGTCAAATTCCTCCTTTTGTGCTCATCCCACGTCGTACACCGTTTCCATTCCACAGCTGTAAAGTTCCTCAACTAATGGCCTTAGGTACACATCAATGTCGTTGCCGGGTTGCTTAGGGCCTTGGATGAGAACGGCATCATAATGAACTTCCGCTTCATGCACATCCAAGGAGGAAGGTTATACATACATAGAGTCACGGGCCAGGTGCTGTGATTGCTGCTCTGCTCCCGAAAGGATTAATGCCATCCGCGCTTAAAGCAAACCATCGTTCCTTGGGTCCTTTGCAAACTCATCCCAGTACTTTCTCTCGATTTTTCTCCACTGCGACCCGTCGTGGTGCTCTCAACTTCCGTCTTTCTTACGGTCCTCACTGTGCCATCGCATCAACTTGGCATGCTCTCCGTTTCGAACAGACGTTTCAACCGTGGTATTATAGGAGCATACCACATCACCTTCGCAGAACCCTCTTCACAGGAGGCTCGCCGTCAACATCACCGAGGTCATCTCGTCGATCTTATACCGCAATGCACCGCATACCGGGCAGCGTTCAGATCCTTGTAGGCACCACGGTAGAGGATGCAGTCATTAGGGCATGCATGTATCTTCTCCACCTCCAATCCTAGAGGGCATCGACCTTCTTTGCTGCGTATGTCTTTGTCGGGCAATTCGTTATCCTTTGGAAGCTTCTTCTTCATTATTTTCAGTAGCTTCTCAAATCCTTTATCGAGCATAGCATTCTCTGCCTTCCTTTGCAGCAATTTGAGTACGGTACCGAGCTTTGTGTTGCCATCTTCGCAATTGGGGTACAACCCTTTTGTGATCCTCTAACATGCGATCGAACTTCAGCTTCTCCTTTTGACTTTCGCATTGTGTCCTTGCATCGACAATGACCCGCTGAGATCATCATCATGGGGCACATCGTCTGGTTCATCTTGATCTTGAGCAGCTTCGCCCGTTGCAGCACCATCGTGCACATCGTCTGCAGTGCAACTTGATGTTCGATAGCATCACCGTATTCAGGGGCACATAGTTGTCATCGTACTCTTCTTCCTCGCCGTCTTCCATCATAACCCCTATTTCTCCGTGCCTCGTCCAAACATTATAGTGTGGCATGAAACCCTTGTAAAGCAGGTGGGTGTGAAGGATTTTCCGGTCGAGTAAGACTTCAGTATTCCACATATAGGGCATGGACAACACATAAAACCATTCTGCTTGTTTGCCTCAGCCACTTGAGAAAAGCATGCACGCCCTTAATGTACTCGGAGGTGTGTCTATCACCGTACATCCATTGCGGTTCATCTGCGTGCATTATATATAATTAAGTGTGTCAAAAATCATTCAGAACATCATGAATAGATAATTAAATGACCAAATTAATAGAAGTTCATCATCACATAAAAACCAAAGTACATACATAGTTCTCATCTAACAACATAAAGCTCTGCAGAGCATCTAAATTAATTAAACCATACATTGAAACTATGTAAACCATTTCAATGTGAAAACAAATCGATCATAATCGCAACCAAGGTAACAACTGATCCAACGGCATAATGATACCAAGCCTCGGTATGAATGGCATATTTTCTAATCTTTCTCATCTTCAAGCGCATTGCATCCATCTTGATCTTGTGATCATCGGCGACATCCGCAACATGCAACTCCAATATCATCTTCTCCTCCTCAAGTTTTTTTTTTTCCTTCAAGAAATTGTTTTCTTCTTCAACTAAATTTAACCTCTCGACAATAGGGTCGGTTGGAATTTCGGTTCAACAACCTCCTAGATAAATAAAATCTATGTCACGTTGGTGGCATAATTTTCATAAACAATAAATGAACCAATAGTTATGAAAAGATAATATATACCACATCTGAATCATAGACAGGGACGAGGGCCGACGAGGCGGATACCAAAACCATCGCACTATATAAGATGCAATAATAAAAGTAAGAAAATAATACAAGTAAGAATATTTTCCTTTCGAAAGAAGATAAGAACAAGAGGCTCACCACGGTGGTCTTGGCGATGAGATCGGCGCTGGTGATCGGCGGTGAAGACAGGGGACAGGCGTGACGGACCGCTAAACCTAGACAAATATTGAGGAAAATGGAGGTTAGAGGTCGAGCTTGAGAGGAGAAAGCTTAAGTAGTGTGGCTCGGGCATTCCATCGAACACCTTGTGTGCATAGGAGGTGAGCTAGAGCACCACCAAGCCCCCCTCCCTCGGCCGTAAAAAAACAGAGCAAGTGTGCTCTGCTCTTGCTTGAGGGGCTATATATAGGCAGCACCATTAGTCCGGTTGGTGGCATGAGCAGGGAATAAAGGGAAGCCTTTGGTCTCGGTTCATGCCACCAACGGGACCAATAGTGGTGGGCCAGGAGCCAGGACCATTGGTCCCGGTTCGTCCCACCAACCGGGACCAAAAGGTCCGGACGAACCGGGACCAATGGCCCACATGGCCCGGCCGGCCCCCTGGGCTCACGAACCGGGATAAATGCTCACGTTAGTCCCGGTTCTGGATTGAACCGGGACTAATGGGCAAAACAGGCCTCAACGATAGCCCCTTTTTCTACTAGTGATATGACCTAGAACCATTCTCGGTCAATAACCAATAGCGGAACCTGGATGCCCATATTGGTTCCTACATATTCTACGAAGATCTTTATCGGTCAAACCGCATAACGATATACGTTTGTTCCTTTTGTCATCGGTATGTTACTTACCCGAGATTCGATCGTCGATATCCAATACCTAGTTCAATCTCGTTACCGGTAAGTCTCTTTACTCGTTCCGTAATACATCATCTCACAACTAACTCATTAGTTGTAATGCTTGCAAGGCTTATGTGATGTGTATTACCGAGAAGGCCTAGAATACCTCTCCGACAATCGGAGTGACAAAACCTAATCTCGAAATCGCCAACCCAACAAGTACCTTTGGAGACACCTGTAGTACTCCTTTATAATCACCCGATCACGTTGTGACGTTTGGTAATACCAAAGTGTTCCTCCGTAGCACGGAGTTGCATAATCTCATAGTTACAGGAACATGTATAGGTCATGAAGAAAGCATTAGCAATATACTAAGCGATCAAGTGCTAAGCTAACGGAATGGGTCATGTCAATCACATCATTCTCCTAATGAGGTGATCCCATTAATCAAATGACAACACATGTCTATGGTTAGGAAACACAACCATCTTTGATTAATGAGCTAGTCTAGTAGAGGCATACTAGTGACTATCTGTTTGTCTATGTATTCACACATGTATTATGTTTCCGGTTAATACAATTCTAGCATGAATAATGAACATTTATCATGGTATAAGGAAATAAATAATAACTTTATTATTGCCTCTAGGGCATATTTCCTTCAGGTAGTAGTTCCCTTGTTCCCCCCTTCGCCTTCTTCAAAAGGCACAGCCTCTAGCATCTTGGTCAATACAGGATCCGGCGTGGTCTCAGGGAGGGGGGCCGGACACCTGATCAGTTTTGCTTTTGCTATCCACTCATGTTTAAAGGATAGCTCTTTTAAGGGCAAGTGTATGATAAATATGCGGATGTCCGGGTATAGGACTACTTACTTGAGTATCCGGGCGATTGCAGCTCAGACCTGCGTCATCGGTTAAGTCCGGACACATTGCTTGTGATCCGAAGAACAGTTGGTACATCTCCACGGGCGTTACGCCCATAAAATGTTGGAGAGCTCGTGGTCCCTCCGGACTAAACTCCCACAGGCGGAGGGGGCGACGTTTGCAGGGCAAGGTGCGACGAATCAGCATGACCTGCGCTTCTACGACCAGATTGATCTCTCTCTCGGAGGTCTCGAATACGGCCCTGCAACAGAGGTACGTCCTTGGACTGTCCCCAGTCGAGCCCTTTATTGACCCATGACGCCCGCCGCAGTGGAGGACCCAAGAGGAAGGCAGGTGGCTCCGCCCATTTGGTGCCCCTGGGCCATGGAGCAGTGATATAAAACCACTCCTGTTTCCATAAATTGAGCTCCTGTTGAAAAGAGCCCTCGGGCCATGGAGCGTCCGCATTCTTGCTTATAATAGCCCCTCTGCACTCTGCCTGATGCCCCTTGATCATCTTCGTCTCCACTTTGAAGGTCTTGAGCCACAATCCGAAGTGAGGAGTAATGTGGAGGAAGGCTTCACATACGACAATGAACGACGAGATGTGGAGGATGGACTCCGGATCCAAGTCATGGAATTCCAGCCCATAATAAAACATGGTCTCGTTATAAAGAGGTTGAATACCAAGAGCCCTCCCCGTGACCATTCAGGACTCGCCTTCGATGGGGGAGGTGTGCCAACGGGAACGACTGGGTTACCCACACCCGTATTGATGAGGATCCCAGAATAAAGGGGGCACGATCTCCGCTCTGATAAGGCGTGCGAAGAAACCGCCTCGCTAAACGCTACCGAGGTGGGACGGTAAAGCGATTCGTATAAAGGCTGGCCGTGGTGTGATGTCACGCCCGCGGAATCGTCGCGGATCTGTGCAAAGGTTATTCTCTCTACGGTAGTATGTGAACTTGTTTTGCGAGCGGACACTATCCTTGTGTTCAAAATCTTCTATGAAGTATTCGAGGAGGAACCCGCCTTGCAATGCCGAAGACAATATGCGTGCGGATTCATCGTCATTGAAGCCTGGTTGGGGGGCTCTTGAGGAGTCTGGATTAGGGGTGTCCGGATAGCTGAACTATCACCGTTGGCCGGACTCCTGGACTATGAAGATACAAGATTGAAGACTCCGTCCCGTGTCCGGATGGGACTTTCCTTGGCGTGGAAGGCAAGCTTGGTGATACGGATATGTAGATCTCCTACCATTGTAACTGACTCTGTGTAACCCTAACCCTATCCGGTGTCTATATAAACCGGAGGGTTTTAGTCCATAGGACGAACAATAATCATACCATAGGCTAGCTTCTAGGGTTTAGCCTCTCGTGGTAGATCCACTCTTGTACTACCCATATCATCAATATTAATCAAGCAGGAGTAGGGTTTTACCTCCATCGAGAGGGCCCGAACCTGGGTAAAAACATCATGTCCCTTGTCTCCTGTTACCATCCGCCTAGACGCACAGTTCGGGACCCCCTACATGAGATCCGCCGGTTTTGACACTGGCAGGGACCATTAAATTAATGTCGTATTTAGCTGTTGTCATAGTTAATCCTAATGCCCACACAAATATCTAGCAATGCTGCTGCTTTAGAAATTGCTACTGTCCTTGTAAGATTGCCATTCAGATAAGGAACATGCTTCTTTTCATTTGATGCATGTTTTATCACTTGTTAGTCGCCCTCCTTTCCACCTTTTTTGTGCAAACAAAGATATACATTTCACGCTTGATCTAAGTTGAACTGCACAGATGATATCCAAATTATAGTTTAACATTCTAGGAGCTTCACAACCAACCTTTATGTTTCTCAATTTTATTTCAACTAATGAAGAAGAAGCTATGTGGGTTTCGTTTTCTGATGGAAATGGAACTGGGGTTAGAGCCCTTTTCTTAAAAAACAAGAAGAAGAAGCTGCTAGCTCATGGGACATTGCTTCATTTTAGGTGAACTGCACCAAAAGGTCCCATGAATTGAATCATCCATGTTGGTAACTGGTGTCATCCCTTCTATGATGGCGTTGACTGCAGATATGGTTCCCATCACGAGATATATTCCTTTTTGGTCTGACCGATTGCCAAAGATCCTGCATGTTCAGTCTGCTCTTGTGCTACTGTTTTGGCACTGCCATGATAAAGCAGTAATGTTATTATTTTACACCTTAATCTAGTGGCACTATTAATTTGAGGCAATGTTTTGGCACTGCTAGTGCCACTGATTTTTTTTATATATCGAAAGAGGGGGTTTCCTTCGATTTCATTAAAGAAAACCAACCATAGAGAACCATTATCTGACAACATCTTAGTGTAAACTGGCAGTTATGCAACTACTACTAGAACATACTGAGTACTACCAAGAGACAAGTTCGTCACATAAGCTAGGCGGGTAGGGGGACGCAGCACCGGCTTGACCAAGTTTGGTTTACAACCCAAATGCTACCACAGAAACATCAGGGGGGAGATAGGGATTGAAAGAGCCAGCTTCAGCATCCCAGTATAAGCACCCCCGGCCTCCATCCTTGCGACGCACGGTACACCTCGTTTGCCACCTTCTTGACCCTAGTGTCACTAATAAAATGAAGTAATAATACAATTAAAATAGAGAGAGTGTCCTCTCTATCATTTCATTTCCAATGTAGATAAATAAAGTGCTTCTCTTTGTTAGTGTATGTTTCATCAACTAGTCCCAGTGTTAATGTTTAAGCGTTTCTGCAAACTGGGCATAATTTTAGTTGATCTGCACAAAAATAGAGATTGGAATGTCTCAAGGCCCCTCCTTGTACTACCGCTGTACACTGATGTTCATCACTGGCAGAAGGTGTATCGGGGAGACTTGGGTCGATTTCCAGTATGAGGCGTACCATGTGAGGCATCGCAGGGCCCATCTCGCCCTCGCAGCATGGCATACTATGATACTATCGCAATATTTTCTACTATTTATTAGTGTATGTTTCATTAACTAGTGCCACTATAATGTAATCACGCTTTTTCATTATCTATGCAAACAGGGTTATTCAACTGCATTTTGGTGGAACTGCACAAATGTACGGATGGAACCGGCTTATATGCAGAGTGTGAGGTGTGCCAAGTAAAAATTACCGGCACCAACCATGCTCCATGAACGCATTGGCATCCACCACCACCAGTGGGATGTGTGGCGCTCTCTATGGACGGATCTTTCTTGGCAGCAAATCCTCTAACCAAATACTAGTAGCTTATATTGGCAGTTTTCTAGGGAGTACTCTTTTCTGAAAAAAGCACCAATCTATTTTTCTTTATTTGCACACAGTGTCACAACTTTGACCCAAAGGTCCAGAGCTATTTTAAGGTGATTGGCATAGTACTCGCAGACTGATTGTAAGCATGATTTTCATTAGCTGTCACTATGATTGTAGGCATGAGCAGATGGAATATTAGGCTAGTGTGCAGCTTACCTTAAACCCTACTGCCACTGTTGAAATGAGGCGAGCGTAGAGGGAACCATGGAGAACGGTGGGGAAGTGACGTTGCGCCATCCGGCCTCCTCTTGCGGTGGAAGAATGAATACTCATGTGGCTCCGGTTGGCTCTTCACCCTCACGAACGGCACCACCGTACTTGATCGATTCGTTATCCTCTGGGTGCTCGACCTTCAGCCTGTACGCCCACCACCTCTGCCAGACTTTCGCCTCGGGCAAATCTGTCTGCTCCATCGCCCAAAGGAGATACTCGATGAACTCGAAGGACTGCGGCGTGACTTCCGCCGAGGAGTACATCACCGCCCTCATCACCGCCTTCTTGCTCTTTAGCATACATTGCCACATGGCCCTCACCGTCCTCGAAAACTCCCACTCATTGTCAAACCAAGTAAGGATCTCCTTTAACCTGGCTAACTTTGCCTGGTCGCCGCCGGCTATCTGCTTGATTCGTTGCTGCATCCTCTTCATAGATGTCCTTCTGAGTGGTCCGGTTCTAGCTTTGGAAGATGGGAGGATAGACGGTGGTCTTGCAATAGAGAAGATGGAGAGGCGAGACGGTGGTTTTCGAATGGAGATGATGGAGAGGAGAGGAGATGGTTTTGCAATGGAGAAGAGGGAGAGGAGCGTGCGGCAGCGATTTAGGATTGGACGAGAGGGTTGGCGCACTGTGACTGGATCAAAATCAAAATCAATTTACCCTTCAATTAAGAAAGCGACCCCACATTAACTAGTCTCCCTTTTATTCTAGGTCATAATTCACCATGGTTTTCACAAATAAAATATATGTTATATGTTAAAAAACAATATAATTTGAAAGTACATTCATATACGAACCAAGCGATACAATTTTTGGTGACATGCATTCACATTTTGCTTGTCAAATACAACACGTGGTCAAACTTTGATCCAAAATACGCAAAACAAAGAAATACTTCCAAGACTAGCGCCGCTGTTCCGCTCTTCTCCTCTTAAACCACCGCCGCTCCTCTCATGTTCCAATCTAAATCCAGCGCCGCTCCTCTCCTCTTCCATTTCAAAACCACCCCTGTCGGGGATATACCCCGCGGTATGACACGGCCGGAAGTATGACCCGGCCGGACTTAACGACTCATTGGTGACCCGCCCTGACATGGCGACTCACTAAGTGACCCGCTCGGATCTCTCCACTCACTGATAACCCGGCCGAGCTAGGTGACTCATTGGTGACCCGGCAGGCGGGTTAGAGGAGCAACAAGACCCGGAGGCCCAGAAGACTGAAGGCCCAGAAGGCCGGCTCA
Organism: Aegilops longissima; assembly: GCA_021605205.1. Lineage (NCBI taxonomy): Eukaryota > Viridiplantae > Streptophyta > Magnoliopsida > Poales > Poaceae > Aegilops > Aegilops longissima. The sequence continues at coordinate 20,317,122 of CM038679.1, read as the reverse complement.
TGTTATGGTGGGCCGGCTTAAGAGGAAAGCATAAGGAATATTCTCTTACAAAGGAAGCAAGACTATGACTCCGCTTGTAAAAGAGTAATCCTAATCCTACTAGGACTAGTCATGTAAGCCGCCCCTTTAACTTATACAAGGAGGGGCAAGGCACCCCAAGAGAGAGAAGTTTCATAAGTTACACCAGTTAGGGTTAGACAGACAAGTCAATAGCTCTCGAGATAGAGCACTCCTGTAATCATGATCATCATCATCAATATCAATGAAGCAGGATATAGGATTTTACCTCCACCGTGAGGGGCCGAACCTGGGCAAAACCTCATGTCTCTCGTCCCAATCAACCCCTCTCAAGCTACCACATGGATGTGTTGGCCTCACGACTAAGTCCTCACACTAGGACATCTGCCGTGACAAATCCACAACAACCGGCCCTCCTCTCCTGTTCCAATCCAAAACCATCGTCGCTCCTCTCCCGTTCTAATCCAAAGCCAGCACTGCTCCTCTCCTCTTCCATTCAAAAACCACCGCTGGTAAGTGAAGGTGCTGTGGAGAAGTAGATCAATGGAGGAGTACAACCGATACGTGAGGATTGCAGACGGTGACCCTGTGAAGCTAGCTAGGATGTTGGAGATACAGTCTTGGTTTGACAACAAGGACCAACTAGCGGCTACGACGACGTCCATGGCCAAATATTTGCAATAGAGCAAAAAGGCGGCGATATTCTCGGAGGGAGTCGCGCGGGAGTACATAGAGCTGCTCCTCTGGGCCATGGAGCAAACAAATTCATCGAATCCAATCTTGAGGTAGATGTGGTGGGAGTATCGATCCCATATGGAGCATCCACCAGAGACTGAAGGATCAAGCATCTACAGGGTGCCATTTGTGAGGGTGTCGTGCCAGAGCGAGCCGATGGAGTCTTCATTGACCGAACCCAACTGCAAGAGGAGAAAAGCAGTTGGCCCGACGACGCTTCCCTGCCATCCTTCCCCTCGTCGTTCACATCATCTCACGGGGCGGCTATCTGCCACCGAGGAATAGGAGGGGACTGCCCCCCCCCCCCCAGCCCAATAGTCGGGCAAGTTGTGAATTGTCAGGAGGAGCTTAGGGTTGTCAGTATTTGCAGTTGTGAATTGTGTTTTGTGCTGTGTATTTTGAGAGTACTTTCAGATATGAATGTATTTTGGATTTCGGATTTGCAGTATTGAGCATATTAAGTATTTTATGAATTCTAGAGATCTATTTTTAGCACTTAAAAAATGTAGTTTCATAGGAGTATAAAAGTGTAGACAATGTGATTCTCAGAGAAGAAACTGCAAGTTTCAGTTTCAGATAAGAAACTGCAACTTTCAAAGGCAGAGCATTTATATTAACACAGCCTTTTCAAACAGGGTTAACATCATGTTGGAAGTTTTATTCATGGTCAAAAATGGAACTACCAGCCAGTTAACATCATGCTGATCAACATTCATGCATACCACATCTTCATATGATGCACAGTCAAAAAGATATGCTATTTTCAAAATGCCCACACAATGTCGAGTGTGCGAAAAACAGAGAAAACGAGGGATGAAGTTTTGGCAAGTGTTGGACGTGGTGTGCGTAGATGACAATGGGGACCCACATATCAACAATGGCAAAGGCAAAAAATGTGGAGATATTTTCCCTGCATAGGAGGGGACTGCCTCCCCCGCCAGTCCAATAGTCGGGTAGGTTGTGAATTGTGAGGAAGAGCTTAGGTTTGTCAGTATTTGCAGTTGTGAATTGTGTTTTGTATTGTGTATTTTGATAGTACTTTCAGATATGAATGTATTTTGAATTTCAGATTTGCAGTATTGAGCATATGAAGTATTTTATGAATTCTAGAGATCTATGTTAGCACTTAAAAAATGTAGTTTCATAGGAGTATAAAAGTGCGGACAATGTGATTCTCAGAGAAGAAACTGCAAGTTTCAGTTTCAGAAAAGAAACTGCAAGTTCAGTTTTAGATAAGAAACTGCCACTTTTAGAGGCAGAGCATTTATATTAACATGACATTTTGAAACAGGGTTAACATCATGTTGGAAGTTTTATTCATGGTCGAAAATTGAACAACCAGCTAGTTAACATCATGCTGATCAACATTCATGCATACCACATATTCATATGATGCAGAGTCAAAAAGATATGCTATTTTAAAAATGCCCACACAATGTCGAGTGTGCAAAAAACAGAGAAAACGAGGGACGAAGTTTTGGCAAGTGTTGGACGTGGTGTGTGTATATGACAATGGGGACCCACATGTCAATAATGGTAGAGGCAAAAAATTTGAAGATATTTTCCGTGCATCAGGTGGTATCGAACCCGGGCGGAACAGCTGTTGGGTAGTGTCACTTGGCCATTGGGCTAGTTCAGTACTTTCATTACAAATAAGGCACTTCTTTAGGTGGTCGGATCTCCTCCTGCGCCTTTGTGCGCTCGCCGCGGCGCCGCTATCTGCCATTGTCAGGAGAGGACTGTACGTGGAGAGGCGGACAGTTGGGACCCACCAGGCATATGGCCGTACGCAAGCAAGTGCCTAATCAAAAAAATACTTCCTCCTAATGCTATACTGACGTTGGGGCCCATGGGTTTGTCAACATAGTTACATTTTTTAGGTGCTTCAACGTAGTTACTATAGGAGATAAATTCACAACGAAGCCGGGGAGCTGGCATGTATCATTTATTATCACTGCACAACAAGTATCAGCTGGGTTTTGGGCTGCCCCGTCTAGGCTTTCTTTCCTAACATGCACATCCCACGACATGCCGGTTTGTATTTTCTTGAGGTCCGTCATATGTATCGACCGGCCTATGGACCTCCCATCCGAGGTTTTATTTTTCCTGAAACATCGGCAGCCCAATTTATATATTTTTTTGAAGAAAACACAGAGGTATGTTCTATTTTTTATATAATAATAGAAACGCCTGGTCCAACTTATATTTCCCTTCTAACTATATTATATATATTTAAACTATTTTATATGTTATTATATAGTATTATTGTTATTGTCATCATATATTTAACAGATACTTATATATGTAAGAAAACAATATCCCACATCTTATTAACTTATAAAAATAATCTATTATATAATTAAAACAAGAGTAAAATAAGCCATCATGTTTATCCACATATGCCAATATTATTTACATCGTTTGACCGGAATAATAATGGTTGAGATTTAACAAAATTTACGTAACACATATTTAACACGTATATGCCAATAATGAACTGTCACGTGGTTATGTACCAATATGTGGCAGAATAATATTTTCCTAATAATTAAGCACGGGTTGAGTCGGTTCACCGTCGTCGCATTTTTATAGAAAAGCCCATTTATTTTTTATAAGTAAACCCGCAATCCCTCTTTAAGTGGTATTCTAGAAAAACGTTTCGGTTATACAAATTAACACCTATATTTGTAAGAAATTCTGTCCGCGCTCCTTTCAACACCTGGTCTCTCGTCATTGCGTCGGCGGCTGCCCCCGACTCCACTCTCCCAGCCTCCCTTCAGTCCCTCTCCTCCCCTCCGACCGGCTCTCTCGGCCTCTCCCTCCCCTACCTCTCCCTCCCCTACCTTGGCTCCAACTCTCCCCTCAACCTCTGGCCCTATCGGCCTCTCCTCCTCTTCTGGCCTCCTGGCCCCCCTGTAGGCGCCCAATGCCCTCCACAGCTGCTATCGGCGCCTCCACTCTCCGTTCCTCTTCCTTGCGCACGGTAGCAGCAGGGGCCCTGATGGGAGCGAGGCACACATCGAACAGTCGCGGCGGTACGTGCTAGGGTGGCCTGCAGCGGCAACGGCTGCGGAACTCGGTTGCAACGGCCACGGCGAAGTAGTTCGAGGCATCGGTTGCAACGGCCACGATGAAGCAATTGGAGGCAAAGCGAGCGACCTAGCTAGCGCGTTGGGTTCTGGGGTATGTTAGCCATGATAAGCTCACATCACGTAGACTAGTTTTCTGTTTAAACAAATAATGCATGCGGGTCGATGTGACCTGGCCATGCACCTAGCTAGGGGATCGGGTGCCTTGCATGCACCGATCGTGGTTTTTCCTTTTATCTCTCCTGGTGGGCACATGCGCTGTGGGACATGGCCGTGGGATGGCGCGGTCGTCTCGGATCATGGCGAGCCCGCCGGGAGGTAGTTAGCTACTCATTCTCTCAGTAGTTGTAATATGATATGAGGAGATAAGGAAAGAGCAGAAAACGCTGTGCAGTTACGGCAGCACAAAAATACCCTTCCAAGTTCGTCCGTGTTCATGTCGCCCTCGAGCTAGTTCCTCTCTCTCTCTCTCTCTCTCTCTCTCTCTCTCTCTCTCGTTCGAACGTCCGACAACGACAATTGGCACCAGAGCCGTGGTGTTCGATCCACTCTCCGGTGGCCGGCGGTGTCCGATCCGCGGCATACCATGTCGGATAGCGAGGAGGAGAAGACGAGCAAGACGGGGACCAAGTCACCGCCGAAGACGCCGACGTCCAAGGCGCCGATCGAACGTCTCACCGGCAGCGGCAGCGGCAACGACGAGCTCCTATGGTGGAGCGCGTTGTGCGCGAGGAGTCGGGGACCGCCATGATGCTCACCCATACCAATTACCAGGAGTGGGTGCTTGTGATGCAGGTTAAGCTGCAAGTCGCCCGCGTCTGGACCGCGGTGATCGAGGACGGCGCCGAGGAGAACGACGACCGGCGTGCGCTACTGATCATCCTCACCGGCGTTCCGCCGGAGATGCTGCGTGTGCTGGTTGCGAAGGACACGGCGAAGACGGCGTGGGATACCATCAAGACGATGCGGATGGGTAGCGAGCGCGCCTGTGAAGCCAAGGCGCAGGTGTGCCGGCGGGAGTTCGAGGATCTCCGTTTCAAAGACGGGGAGTCCGTCGAGGATTTCGGGCTGCGGCTTTCTAGCCTCGTCGCCGACCTGGAGCTGTATGGCGACCCTATCACCGAGCACAAGGAAGTCCAGAAGTTTCTCCGAGTGGTGCCGCGGAGGTACCGCCCGATGGCCATGGCGATCGAATCCTTGATCGATCTGAAAACCATGTCCATCGAGGAGCTCGTCTGGCGTTTCTCTGCATGTGAGGACCACTACGACCTCGACGACGGCACGGAATCCACCGGGCGCCTTCTGCTCACTCATGAGGAGTGGCTGGCCCGGGAGAAGCTAGGCAGCGGCTCCGGCGATTCATCGTCCGGCGGAGGCGGCGGCAAGAACAAGTCGCCGGGCAAGCCCAAACCTCACGGCGGTGGCGGTGGCAGACCTGCGCCAGGCAGCAGCGGCGCGGGAGGATCCGGCGGCTCAGGCGGCAAGAAAAAGGGCAAATGCCATTATTGCAACAAGCCGGATTATTGGAAGAAAGAGTGCTACACCAGGATTAAGGCAGAAGAGGAACATGCAAAGCAGGGGCAAGCACATCTAGTCCGCAAAGGCGAAGGGCACCATGAGGACTTATGATGGCCGCAGTCACCACTTGTGTTGCCACCAGCATCGTGGCACCCCAGCAGGTTCATCTCAATGAAGAGAAAGTGCATCCAGAGATCTCACCGCCGGGGCTGTGGTATTTTGATACAGGAGCTACAAGCCACATGACTGGTGACAGGGGCATGTTCAGTACTCTTGATGAATCAGTGCAAGGGACTGTAAAGTTCGGAGATGGATCACGCGTTTCAATCCGAGGAAGAGGTTCAGTGATCTTCAGAGGACAGAGTGGCAACCAATGCGCACTGTCAGAGGTTTACTTTATCCCAAGTCTTAGCAGCAATATAATTTCAGTTGGCCAGCTAGATGAAAGGGGGTGCAGAATTCAGATTCATGAGGGACTGATGACAATTCATGACACCGACGGGCGCATGATGGCTCACATCCGGCGTTTGATCAGTCGTTTGTACACTGCCGTGCTGACCATTGACACACCGGCGTGCCTGCTGACGAAGAATGACGACGAGACCTGGCGTTGGCATGCTAGGATGGGTCATCTACACTTCAGGGCACTGCGTGCCATGTCCTCCAAAAGCATGGTACGTGGGATGCCGCTGATCGACCGCATCGACGAATACTGCGACGGATGCGCCCTCGGCAAGCAGCACCATGCACCATTCCCGCAGGCGGCAGCGTACAGGGCCGAACGAGGCCAGGAGCTTGTCCACACTGACTTGTGTGGTCCGACCAGTCCACCCACTCTTGGAGGTAACAAGTATTTTCTGCTTGTAGTTGATGACTTCAATCGATACATGTGGTTGGCTATACTGAAGACAAAGGACGAGGCATTCAGCTGTTTCAAGAGGATTCAGAGCTCTTGCTGGCGAAGGAAGATGCAGGTTGCGGGCGTTCGGTCCGACCGGGCGGCGAAGTTTAATTCTGGAGAGTTCGTGGAGTACTGCGACAATCTCGGCGTCAAGCACTACACGACTGCACCGTATTCGCCGCAACAAAATGGTGTCGTTGAACGGTGGAATCAGACCATCGTGGAAATGGCACGAAGCTTACTGAAGAGCATGGGCATGCCAGCAGTTTTCTAGGGAGAAGCCGTGAGAACAGCAGTCTACATCCTCAATCGATCTCCGACTCGCAGACTCGACGGTGTCACGCCCTACGAGGCGTGGCACGGCCGTAAGCCCAACGTGCAGCATTTGCGCACTTTGGTTGCACAGTTCATGTGAAGAAGCTGAGTCCAGGAGTAACCAAGCTTTCGGATTGATCAACACCAATGGTCTTCATCGGCTACGACGAGGGGTCAAAGTGCTATCGGGTGTATGATCCAGTGGGCAAGAAACTTCAGGTAACACGTGATGTTTTGTTTGAAGAAAGCAGGCCTTGGACATGGGGTACTCCGAGTACGGCAGCCGACGCTCAAGTGCCAGCGACATTCACTGTGGTCTATACCACGGGACACGGCATCCAGGAGCTCGACAGCAGGCTGGACTTTGCGCCACCAACGCCACGGAGTCCGTCGACCCCCTCTTCATTGACACCAGGGATGCCGCCGTCTACTGCGGGTGGCACGCCCATGGCGACCACGCCCAGCACTCTGCAATCCGAGACAGCGATGCCCACTGTGGGCAGAGAGATCCGTAGGGCCACGCCGCTGAGCCAAGACGAAAACCGCCGTGATGTGGACACCGGAAACATTCGCTATCGCCGTCTCATGTATCTTCGATGAGATCGAAGGGCAGGCGGTGCATGAGGAGATGGAGCGTTTCCTGCTCAGTGCCGAGGAACCAGCCAACATAGACAGATGCTAAGATGGACTCCATTGCGGAGAATTCAACCTGGCAGCTCGCTCCACTCCCTCGAGGGCACAAGGCAATCGGGATAAAGTGGGTCTTCAAGGTGAAACGCGACCTGCATGGCAACATCATCAAGCACAAGGCACGTTTGGTGGCGAAAGGATATGCTCAGCGCGAGGGGATTGATTTTGAGGAGGTGTTTGCACCAGTGGCACGGATGGAGACAGTACGCATTTTCCTTGCTCTCGCCGCACACTCCGGTTGGGAGGTGCACCACATGGATGTGAAGTTAGCATTTCTGAATGGCGATCTCGTAGAGGAGGTCTATGTTTCACAGCCTCCTGGATACGCTGCAGCAGGGAGCGATGGCCAAGTACTGAAGCTACGGAAGGCACTCTATGGCCTCCGTCAGGAACCAAGAGCATGGTATGCCAAGCTCGACGAAACATTGAGTGAGCTTGGGTTCGTCAGGAGTCCACTGGAGCACGCCGTGTATAGGCGTGGTGACGTGCAATCTTACCTGCTCGTGGGTGTGTACGTGGACGATCTCATCATCACAGGCACTCACAAGGCCCATATCCTCGCATTCAAGGATCAGATGCAGCAGCTCCTCAAGATGAGCGTTCTTGGACTCCTAATTTACTACTTGGAGATCGAGGTAACTCAGTCAGAGGAGCGGATCACTTTGTGTCAGAATAGGTATGCAGAAAAGATCCTTGAAGTGGCTGGCATGAGCGAGTGTAATGGCTGCCACACACCCATGGAGTGCAGACTGAAATTGAAGAAAGATGATGGAGGGAAAGCTGCTGATGCATCTCTAAATCGCAGTGTGATTGGGAGTTTGAGGTATCTGGTGCATACCAGGCCGGATATAACTCACGCAGTCGGCATCGTTAGCAGGTTCATGGAGAATCCATCAGCAAACCACTGGGCAGCCGTCAAGCAGATCCTGAGATATGTCAAGAGTACTCTGAGCTATGGATGCCAGTATGTTCGCGGCGGTAGCGGTGCCTTGCTTGGGTACAGCGATAGTGACCATGCTGGTGATGTTGGGGACCGCAAGAGCACTTCAGGTCAGGTCTATTTCCTCGGAGAGAATCCCATCTCGTGGACGTCACAGAAACAAAAAATTGTGGCCATTAGTTCTCGTGGAGGCGGAGTACGTGGTCGCTGCAGCTGCGACCTGTCAAGGACTTTGGTTGAGCAAACTGATTGTAGAGATGAGGGAGAGAAGCCGACAGAGTTCAGGTTAATGGTGGACAACAAGTCTGCTATAGCACCGCAAAGAACCCGGTCCATCACGAGCGGAGCAAACACATCGATATCAAATTCCACTTCATTCGTGACTGCATAGAAACAGGGCAAGTGCAGGTCGATTTTGTCAGGACTCAGGATCAGGTTGCAGATGCCTGAGCAAGCCACTTGGGCGGATACGCTTTGTCGAGCTACGACAGAAGCTCGGTGTCAGGGACGTTGGGAAGTGATGATGATGAGCTTAAGGGGGAGAATTGTTAGCCCTGATAAGATCACATCACGTAGACTAGTTTTCTGTTTAAACAAATAATGCATGCGGGTCGATGTAACCTGGCCATGCACGTAGCTAGGGGATCGGGTGCCTTGCATGCACCGATCGTGGTTTTTCCTTTTATCTCTCCCGGTGGGCACATGCGCTGTGGGACGTGGACGTGGGATGGCGCGGTCGTCTCGGATCATGGCGAGCCCGCCGGGAGATAGTTAGCTACTTGTTCTCTCAGTCGTTGTAATATGATATGAGGAAATAAGGAAAGAGCAGAAAACACTGCGCAGTTACGGCAGCACAAAAATAACCTTCCAAGTTCGTCCGTGTTCATCTCGCCCTCGAGCTAGTTCCTCTCTCTCTCTCTCTCTCTCTCTCTCTCTCTCTCTCTCTCTCTCTCTCTCGTTCGATCGTCCGACAACAACAGGGTATACTAGGACTAGCCTACCTGCTTGAACGCATCGACAGCTACAACGGCTATGTAGGATGGCCGTGGCGAGCTCCGGCTAAAGCGGGGAGGCTATCTAAAGAGCGGGGGCTAGCCGTAGGGATGAGGCACTAGTAGAAAAAGGGGCTAATCTGAGACACATTAGTGCCGGTTTGGTTTCGAGCCGACACTAATGTGTCCATTAGTGCCGGTTCCAACGGCTAGCCGGCCGCTCTCATTAGTACCGGTTCGTGGCAAACCTTTAGCACTGGTTCGTGCCACGAACCGGTACTAAAGAGAGTGATGGCAGGATGTTGTCAGTCTGGGGCCCGTCCAGCACCTGTAGTATCGGTTCATGGCACGAAACGGTACTAAAGGTCGACGTACATAAACCCTTCATCCACCCGAGCTCGTTCTGTTCTTCCCCTTTCCCCTCTCCTCCTCTGTTCTTCCCCTCTCTTCCTCGAGCTCATCACACATTTTGCCCAAAATTTGTCAAGATTTGAAGGCCCCCATCCATTCAAATGATCACAAAGGTTAGCAACTTTGTCCTTTCATATCTCATTGCTAGATTAGCTCTTGCAATGCTTTATATAGTGATTAATTTGTGAGTTTAGTAATTTGGAAGGAATTATATGTGCTAGTATTTGATCTATATGCAATTTGAGGTCAAAAATAACACTTAGTTTGCATATGTAGGTGTGGCTTACTTAGTGCCTTCTAAATCTCCGTCGTAACCACCGTCGATCACCCGCACCGTCCCGTCGCCGGCGCCACCTTGTGGTGAGGCTCTTGTTCATGAATGTTTTACATTACCAAATTGATGTTTGCGTGATTTGGATATATAGTTACTCGTATAATTATCTTACTCGTACGTTGTTTGTTATACATAGTGCCATGGTTTTGATATCCGTCCCCGTTGGCCCTCGTCCTTGTTATGATTTGGATGTGGTATATTCTCTTTTAAAACTAGTTGTTGCATTTCGTGTTTATGACAAATTATGCCCATCAAGTTGACATAGATATTTTTATCTAGGAGGTATGTGAACCGGAAATTCCAACCGACCCTATTTTCGAGAGGTTAAATTTAGTTGAAAGAGAAAACAGGTATTTGAAAGAAAAATTGAAAAGAATTGAGGGGGAGAAGATGGAATTGGAGTTTCATGTTGTCGATGTCGTCGATGATCACAAGATCAAGATGGAGAAAATGAGGTTGAAGATTAGAAAGATTAGAAAATATGCCATTGATAGTGTGGCTTGGTATCATTATGCTGTTGGATCAATTGTTACCTTAGTTGCGATCTTGATCGCATTTGTTGTTGCATTTAAATTCTTTAGCTAGAGAGTTATTTGTATGTTGCATTTAATTAAGTGCTGTATATGAACTTTATGTATGAACTTTATGTATGAACTTGTATTAATTTGGTCTATTCGGTGTTGTGTAATGAAGATGAGCCGACAATGGATGTATGGTGACCGATGCTCTCCCGAGTTCATTAATGGCGTGCATACTTTTCTACTTGCCGCTGAGGCAAACAAGCGGGCGGATGGTTTTATGCCCTGTCCATGTGCTGGCTGTAAGAATGGTCACAGTTACTCTACGTCAAGAACCATTCACGTCCACCTATTTGAGTCCGGTTTCATGCCCCACTATAATATTTGGACCAAGCACGGAGAAATAGGGGTTATGATGGAAGAAAATGAAGAAGAAGAGGACGACGATGGCTATCCTGGCCATGGGTTCCCTGAATACGATGATACAACAATGGGGGAAGATGCTGAGCCGGCAATGCGGGAAGAAGCTGAAGAAGAGGCATCAGATGAGCCCGCTGATGATCTAGGTCGGGCCATTGCCGATGCAAAGAGAAACTGCGCAAGTGATCTGGAGAGGACGAAGTTGCAGCGCATGTTAGAGGATCACAAGAAATTGTTGTACCCGAATTGCGAAGCTGAATAAAAAAAGTTGGGCACCACACTTGAATTGCTGCAATGGAAGGCAGAGAATAGTGTATCTGACAAGGGATTTGGAAAGTTGCTGGTAATGATAAAGAATATGCTTCCAAAGGACAAGGAATTGCCCGAGAGTATGTATGAAGCAAAGAAGGTTGTCTGCTCTCTAGGGTTAGAGGTGCAAAAGATACATGCATGCCCTAATGACTGCATCCTCTACCGCGATGAGTACGAGGATTTGAACGCTTGCCGGTATGCGGTGCATTGCATTATAAGATCATCGCGATGACCCCGGTGATGTCGAGGCGAGCGCCCAGAAGAAGATTCCTGCCAAGGTGATGTGGTATGCTCCTATAATACCACGGTTGAAACGCTTGTTCCAAAACAAAGAGCATGTGAAGGCGCGCGGTGGCACGCAGAAGACCGTAAGAAAGACGAAAGTTGAGAGTACCACGACGGTTTGCAGTGGAGAAAATCGAGAGAAAGTAATGGGAGGAGTTTGCAGGTGACCCAAGGAACGTATGGTTTGGTCTAAGCGCAGATGGCATTAATCCTTTTGGGGAGCAGAGCAGCAACCATAGCACGTGGCCTGTGACTCTATGTTTGAATAACCTTCCTCCTTGGTTGTGCATGAAGCGGAAGTTCATTATGATGCAGTGCTCATCCAAGGCCCTAAGCAACCCGGCAACGACATTGATGTGTACCTAAGGCCATTAGTTGAAGAACTATTACAGTTGTGGAATGGAGCAGGTGTACGTGCGTGGGATGAGCATGACGGGAAGAATTTGACCTAAAGGCGTTGTTGTTCGTGACCATCAATGGTTGGCCTGCTCTCAAGAACTTTCGTGACAGACAAACAAGGGATACCACGGATGCATGCACTGTTTGGATGATACCGACAGATATATTTGGATAGTTGTAGGAAGAATGTGTACTGGGACATCGTTGATTTCTTCCGACAAGGCATCCCGTAAGAAAGAAAGGCAAGCATTTCAAAGGTGAGGCAGATCACGGACGAAGCCTCGCCACCGCATCTTGGTGCTGATGTACATGATATAGTCAAGGATTTGAAGGTAATCTTTGGAAAGGTCTGGCGGACAACCTGTTCAAGGACGCCGACGGACGCGCACCCATGTGGAAGAAGAAATCTATATTTTGGGACCTACCATACTGGAAAGACCTAGAGGTCCGCTCCGCAATCGACGTGATGCACATGACGAAGAATCTTCGCGTGACCCTGCTTGGCTTTTTGGGCGTGTATGGGAAGACAAAAGATACACCAGAGGCACGGGAGGACCAGAAACATATGCACGGAAAAGACGGCATACATCAGGGTCAGGCCAGCTACGCTCTTACCAAAGAAGAGAAGGAAATCTTCTTCGAATGCCTGCTCAGCATGAAGGTACCGTCTGGCTTCTCGTCGAATATAAAGGGAATAATAAATATGGTAGAGAAAAAGTTCCAGAACCTAAAGTCTCATGACTGCCACGTGATTATGATGCAACTCCTTCCGGTTGCATTGAGGGGGCTTCTACCGAAAAACGTTCGATTAGCCATTGTGAAGCTATGTGCATTCCTCAATGCAATCTCTCAAAAGGTAATCGATCCAGAAATCATACCAAGGTTACAGAATGATTTGGTGCAATGTCTTGTCAGTTTCGAGTTGGTGTTCCCACCATCCTTCTTCAACATCATGACGCACGTCCTAGTTCACCTTTGCGAAGAGATTAACGTTTTGGGTCCTGTATTTCTACACAATGTGTTCCCCTTTGAGAGGTTCATGGGAGTGTTGAAGAAATATGTTCATAACCTTGCTAGGACAGAAGGAAGCATCGCGAAGGGCCATTAAAATGAGGAGGTCATTGAGTTTTGTATTGACTTTATTCCTGACCTTAGGCCGGTTGGTGTTCCTGAATCGCGGCATAAGGGCAGACTAGAAGGAAAAGGCACGCTAGGAGGGCATCAAATAATATGTATGGACGGGCATTCTCTCACTGAAGCACACTACACAGTTCTACAGAATTCCACCTTGGTGGCTCCGTATATGGAGGAAAACAAGAATTTTCTACACTCCAAACACCCGGAGAAGTCTGACGACTAGATTACACGCGAACAAACGAGGACTTTCGCCGGTTGGTTGCAGAAACGTGCCCTGAATGATGGCGATATTCAAAATGACCTGTACTCGTTGTCCCAGTTACCATCTTCGAATATAATGACTTTCAAAGGGTACCAGATAAATGGGAATACATTTTACACGATCTCCCAAGATAAGAAGAGCACCAACCAAAACAGTGGTGTCCGCTTTGATGCAACAACCAACACGGGAAAGGAAACATATTATGGTTACATAGTGGACATATGGGAACTTAACTATGGAGGTGATTTGAAGGTCCCTTTGTTTCGGTGCAAATGGGTCAATATGACACAAGGCGGGGTAACGGAAGACCCGCAGTACGAAATGACAACAGTGGATCTCAACAATCTTGTGTATGCAGACGAACCATTCGTCCTAGCCAATGATTTGGCGCAGGTTTTTTATGTGAAAGACATGTCTACCAGGCCGAGAAAAAGAAAAGATAAGGAAGCGAATGGATCATACGAAGAGCCAAAGAGCCACATAGTTCTTTCAGGAAAAAGAAACATCGTGGGAGTGGATGACAAGACAGACAAGTCAGAAGATTATGAAAAGTTTGATGAAATTCCTCCATTCACAATGAATATTGACCCGAGCATCCAGTTAAATGATGAAGATTTCCCATGGCTACGGCGCAAAGGGACACACGCGAAGAAAAAGTTTCACACCCAAAGATCTAGGATGTGATCGGCTTCACTATCATCACTTTCCTCTGTGTTTCACACCCAGGAGGGAATCTCTGTAATAGTTAGGGTAGTTATGTGTTTTGGCATTTGAAACGCGAAGAAATTTTATGTGCAAACAAAAGTAGAGAGGGTTACGACAAAAACTGGATGCACTTCGTGTACAAAATGGACAATCTCTTTCGAAGTATCAGGGTTTCCGACGAAAACTCAACTGTTACAAAGGCATTTCATTTTTTAAATAATCTAAGCATTACCAAATTGAACATAATGATAAAACACACTAATATTAAATATAAGAAAAAAGAATCACTGAAAAATCTTTTTTCAAAGTTAAGTTATTCACAAACTAGTGATTCACACAAATTTCAAATAATTCAAAATTTAAACTATTCAAATTTGAAAACTACCGGCACTAACAGAAAGTTTGTATTTTTGTACCAAAAGCAAAAATATTCACAAATAAACTCTAAATGCAGCAAAAACAACTCAAAAATAAATAAAACAAAAATAAATAAAGCGAAAAAAATTAAGAAAAAAAAAGCCCGCCATCGGGCCAAAGCTGCTCTGCATACGACTAGGAACCCAACCTTTGTTGGGCCAGGATGCAGGCCCGCAAAGGCCCAGTAGGCCCACTAGGCAGAAGAGAACAGGTAGGCCCAGTAGGCCTGCTTAGGAGAGGAGCTCGAGAGAGCTACTGCACTGGGGCGTATAATCCAGCGAGGTGGGACTAAACTTGCCAGACCAAGACAAGGCTAGTAAGACCCCTTTAGTACCGGTCGTGGCACCAACCGGTTCTAAAGGGTGGGTCTTTAGTACCGGTTGGCGCCATGACCCGGTACTAAAGGGTGGGTGCTTCCCGCCGCTTCGGCTGGCCAAAACAGACCTTTAGTACCGGATGGTGCCACCAACCGGTACTAAAGGTCCAACCTATATATACAACACTTGAAAAAAATTCAGTTTCCCTCTATTTCCTCCCTCCGTCGTGCCGCCCTGCCCTGATCGACGCCGTCCCCGTCAACGTCGCCGCCCCCGCCCCTCGACACCGACCCCGGCCGTGCCGCCACTCGTCGCCGCCCGCCGACGTCGCCGCTTCGCCGTCCCGCCCCGTCGCCGTGCCCCGCCGCCCGTCGTCGCCGCCCGCCCGTCGTTCCGCCCGTCCGTCGCCCGTCGTCGCCGCCCCGCCCTCATCGTCGCCGCCCCGTCGTCGCCTCGCTGGTGAGCTCGCCCCGGCCGCCATGTCTAGTTGTCCACACACACACACACTACACACACACACACACACACACACACACACACACACACACACACACACACACACACAAACACACACACAAACACTATACACACACGCCATTTTTTTATAGAAATGTTAGCAATTTTCTGTTTTTAGTAATATAAATATTATAATTGTTAGTTATATAGAAACGTTATAAATGTTTTCTATTTTTAGTTATAGAAATATTTTTAGAAATGTTAGCAATTTTTCTGTTTTTAGTAATATAAATATTAGAATTGTTAGTTATATAGATATGTTATAAATGTTTTATGTTTTTAGTTATAGAAATATTTATAGAAATGTTAGCAATTTTTCTGTTTTTTAGTTATATAAATATTAGAATTGTTAGTTATATAGAAATGTTATAAATGTTTTCTGTTTTTAGTTATAGAAATATTTATAGAAATGTTAGCAATTTTTGTTTTTAGTTATATAAATAGTTTTTTGGGCCTATAGTATTTGTTAAATTTTATAATTAGTTATAGTTAGATGAATTAGATTAATGTCAAATTGTTAGAATTTGCATATATATAGAATTCTAGTTATCACAATCAAATCATTTAAAAATGTTACTTTTTATGGGCATATAGTATTTGTTCTCGACGATATGCCGGCCTGCATCCTCGTCGTCGAATCTGCTCGCGACAACGCCCTGTTCAGAGGACCCATGTCCGGACTGGCTCGCTGAGCTGGCACTAGGAGGTGCTACTCGAGGGCGCGCGCTTGGTGAGGAACCCGACCTCGGGTCCCGTCGTCGACCACGATCTTCTTTGGTGGCGTTCGTGGGCCACATTGGTGCAGAGGCAGTCGGCCCCCGGAGGTGGTGCGTCGCCGTGTCGTGGAGGAAGATGAGCACGTCCATCGCTACATGGCTGCTATGGACGACGTCGGGTTCTCCACTACTTGGCGGGTTCTTTGGGCAGATGACCGGAGATATGATCCTGTGATGGTTCCTTCTCTTTGGGTGTGCACCGCCGCGCCCTCAGAACCGTGAGTCGCGCCTAGATTCTTCTCAGTAGTACTCGATCTTTATTAGGTACCTAGCCAGTGATGTATTCGATATATAATATTCGAGACGATGTTTTTGAGATTATATATATTAAGACGATGATGCATTCGAGATTATATATATTAAGACGATGTATTTCGAGATTCAGTTTTTCCTTATTGATTGCATCCATGCATTGTAATTTGAATACTAATTAAATTGTTTTATATTTCTTATGTATTAGTTAAGTAAAAGCTATGGCGGACGATACCAGCAGAGAGAGAGAAGAGGAATTGTTCTACATCATACGCAGCCCTCACAGGCTAGATGATCTGAATGAAGCAGATGACGGCTCCCAATATCTGAACAATACCGGAGAGGGTGATGAAAAGATAATTGATCTCGACGACCGAGCTGATGAAGTCATGAACTATGATTATGATTATGATGACACAGACAATGTTTGTGATGACACAGACAATGCTGATCTTCAAATAACAAAGACTACCGGCGAGGTATATTTATATAAGCAGGCATCATGGTGATCATCACATGTTTTTGTACTGAAGATATATTAACGAATCGATCATTCTTCTTTCAGCCCTCTGGATCGAGCAAATCTGCTTCTACAGACAGCAGGACAAAGCGAGGCCCAGGCAGATTGTTGAAGGATGGTGTAAAGCACAACATGAATCCACCAAACCTAGTGGTGAACCCCACACGCCTAAGAACATTGCGAACAAGTGGACTCGTCAATGCGGAGTTCTTGTGAAGGACAAACTCCCGATCTCCATTCAAGAATGGAAAGAGCCAAAGACTAAACGTCCAGGTGTTACTTGGGTCGACGGCAGAGCCAAAGAAGCCCTTTGGAAATCTCTGATGGAACATTTCACCCTACCAGATCATTTCACTAAAGAAGATGTGGACAAAGTGAAGGGCGCTGCTCTTAAGAAGATGGCAATTGCATTCAACACCCACAAGAAAACTGTATGGGCCAACTACCTCGCTAATGAAAGGAAGACTCCAGAATTCACGGGAACACTGCAGAATCAAAGAGAGCACTCGGAAGATTTCGTGACCTTCAAAGATTCAGAATTAGCTAAGGAACGATCGATGAAAAAAAAGGCAAATGCCGCAAAAAAGACGCAGTTCCATAGGCTGGGTCCAGGTGGCTACGCGGTGGGATTGCCTAAGTGTGATAAGTCTGAGCAAGAGATGGAGGATGCAGGGGTCACACCGATTACTAGGAACTGGCCCCCAGGTGCAGAACTTGGTTCTATGCGCATGGGGGTGCGTTGGACCCGAAGACAGGCAAAGTTTCGCGGAAGGCAAGTCTAAAAGGAGCCGAACAAAAAATAATTGACGCAATAGAAGAAGCTTGAAAGGGGGTGTTCACGCCCAACAGAGAGAACGACGAGCTTACACGCGCCCTGGGAAATCCTGAACACCCCGGAAGAACACGAGGCAAGGGCGTTATTCCCTGGTATGAGGTCTTTTCAGAATGGAACGAGGACTACAGGACCCGTGCAAGAAGGAAGATGGAGGAGGAGAAGAAAAGTAAGCTGGAGGAGGAGCAGAGGAAGCAGGGCAGAACGCCTTCAAGGCCTACAAGCAAGGCACGCGGACTGCACTCAAATTCCAGCAAAGCAGCAGCAGCAGATCGACTCACTTTGCGGAAAGGGGTCTCAAAGAGCGGCAGCAACAAGCGGGTGATCGTCTAGCATTGGATAGCACCGTCCCATCCATGCCGAGAAGCAGCGTTGGTTCTGCCCCGGGCGACACACTGTTGGATACATACCCTGTGGATGACATCATAGAGAACACTAACTGTGAGCTACACTCCAAAATGAAGAACATGTCCATGAAGGTGGCGGACGGCGTTGCTTTTCCAGTTACCCCCGAAGCAACCTTCCATTGCATCCCGATTCAAGAGGGCTATGCTCGTGTCATGGTTGATGAAGTGGTGGACCCATATTCGGGGCTACAGCTTGACTTTCTCGGAGGTGAAGACGAGCGCACACTGGAAGAGGCCATACATCGTATCATCCTATGGAGAAAGGATTGCATCATCTTCAAGTCCACCGACACGCGTCGTCGCCGACTCCGCCACCGAGTCAGCAGACCGCCGCTCCTCCAAGTCCACGAATGCGTGAGCCGACTCCTCCTCAAGTCCGCCACCTCCTCCAAGTCCCCGAACGCGTGAGCTGACTCCTCCGGTTTCAAGTCCGGCACCGTGTCAGGCCACACCTCCTGCTTCAAGTCCGGCACATCCTCAGGCCACTTCTCCTGGTCGAACTCAGCCACGTCAGCCGTCTCCGCCGTCTCAGCAATCGCAGAAGAGAAATGCCGCAGCTATGGTGCATAGCGGCACGAGTCGAGGTAGTTCAGAAGTACAAAGGAGACAAGCGATGTAAATATGGTCCAAGCCTCGCTCCTCTTCCTCAGAGGCCTTACGACATGACTAAGGAGCAAAACGCAGCCATAGTGCAGGCCCAAGTGGACGCCCGTTTTGGACCGAAACCGGCATCTCCGCCAAAGGAGAAAGTGCCTGAGAAAGTAATTGACCACTTCATTAAAATGGCTAGAGAACTAGCTCCCAAGCCTGTTGACTAGGACTATGAGCGCCAAATCAGGAAACTACATCGAGAATGACTAAAGAAGGAAGCGAGCTCGAGCTTGAGCCAACAAGCAGCGGGCAAAAAATGCGGGAAAACCATTCCCCAGCTGGGAGAACAGGCGGCGCAATCGATCTCTCCGCTTCTTGTGCCAACAACAACACATGAGAGGAGGCCGCGCGCCCAATATTATTGTGGGTAAACCGTTAAAGTTCCCCAGCTAGGCGATGTGGTAATAACGGAGGAGCATATAATGCAAGCAGAAATGCTCAAGATCTCTGTTGGACAAATCCTCGAAATTGAGTCCATGTCTCCGCTTAGAGAGGAGGAAATAAAACGGAAATATGCCCGGGGCCAACCTTTGGTTAAGCCAGACAAGGTCAAGACCTCCCAACGAGAATGTATGAATTGCATCAATGGTACACATGAACATTACCAAGATTTCCAATCGAGAGTCCCTCATGGTGAATGTCAAGAAGGAGCATTACTACCATGAGAAAGCTCTGTGTGTTGAGTATTCAGAACTATTTTAGTTATACAATCAAGACGCACTCGACAAATCTCTCGTCAGTTGCTATTGTCTGTAAGTGATTTTTTTTCTGTAATTTTTGATCAATCATTACATGTAATTATCCTCACTATATATTCTTTTCTGTGGTATTATATGCAGGATGAAGATGTATGAAATGAAAAAATCTGGACGCTATGGCATTGGGTTCATTGACCCAAATACCATTAATGAGTACACATGGAATCTTGCAACTTCTAAAGCAGGTGTAGAGGAAAGCATGCTAGAGTTCTTGAAGTGCCTCAATACCAATGAAGATATACTACTTCCTTACAACTTCACGTGAGTTAATACAAATTGTGTTTTTTCTTACTAGCTAGCTAGATGTTAATAACTAAGTGTATACGGTTTATGATATATAGTTGATTAATTTTATGCACATGCCAGCTTAATTAAGACATGCAAACGTGTGCACATGCAGTTTCCACTGGATCTTGTTAGTCATTAAACTTGACAAAGCAACAGTCGAAGTACTCGACTCGCTACTTAAAGAAGATAAAGACTACACCATCATGAAGGGGATAGTCAACAGGTAATTTCAATCATTATTAACTATATCTCGGCCTATTATTAGTTCGTCATTTCTTGATATGAACTATTTAATAACCCCTTTATTGATTTTCTTTGCCGGCGGGCAGGGCTTGGGCAAAGTTCATCAAGGTGACTCGAGGCAAATGGCCAAAAAAGTTGTTTTGGCATCGACCAAGCGTAAGTAATTAAGTAGTACTAGCTAGCTAGCCGTCTCTTTAATTCTTTGTTTCAATACCATTAATTAATAATCATTCTTGATTAATCATTATCTGATTCAATTCCATTCTCGTAAAGGCCCTGAAGCAGGCGCCGGGGAATGATCTTTGTGCATTCTACGTTTGCGAGAACATTCGCATGATGGCGTCCGAAAGGAGCAGATCTGAAAGACAGGAATGGGTACGTTTTCAGAACTCTATTCACACCATTATCGATATCTTGTAAACAACTAATACACATGCATATTGATCTCCTTCTTAACAGTTCAGAGAGGTGTGGGATAAGCTCCTACCCGAGGAGCACATACTAGCACTTCAAGAGGAAATAGCCGGATTTTTGCTCGACCAGGTCATAGATCCCAAAGGAGAATATTATTGCCCGCTACCACCCTCATGAACCACTTGTCATCGTGCATGCACCGAAGGCACCAAGGCAACATGTAGGAGAAATTGTATATGTATATACATGTGTATGTGTGAATAGTTAATGGTGTTGGCTGTGAGACATTCGATGATATTATATATATATATATATATGCGGTTCTACGTACGAGAAAATCAATTTATATATATGCATAACGTGTACAATTTATAGTATCGTGAAATACCAGCAAACAAAAAAGAATTAAATGGAAAATAAAGCCAAATTGAAAACACAAAATTAAAGCAAAAATTAAAAAAAACATTCAAACATTTAGTACCGGTTGGTAACACTAAAGTCCTACGCGCACATAGGCCTGGCTCGTGCCACGTGTTTGCACTTTAGCGCCGGTTCGTGACGAACCGGTACTAAAGGGGGACCTTATATATATGCATAACGTGTACAATTTGTAGTATCGTGAAATACCAGCAAACAAAAAAGAATTAAATGGAAAATAAAGCCAAATTGAAAACACAAAATCAAAGCAAAATTTAAAAAAAACATCCAAACATTTAGTACCGGTTGGTGTTACCAACCGGTACTAAAGACCTACACGCACATAGGCCTGGCTCGTGCCACGTGTTTGCACTTTAGCGCCGGTTCGTGACGAACCGGCACTAAAGGCCGTCACGAACCGGTTTTGCACTAGTGAGGGTAGAGGAAGAGCAGCTCACGGGGATGCGGAAGAGCAGGTCAGCGGGGTCGGAGGTGCTCGAAAGGTGATGAAATTGACCATGGCGGCCGGCGGATCCGAGGTTGAAGACGCGGTCGATTCGGTCCTCTTGCGGTGTCCCGGCTCGCGATCTTCCTCTGAGAGGGCGGGCTAGTCGTGGCGGAGCTCGTGGACACGTCGGTGCACCGAAATGCTGGCGGTGGCTACGGTAAGGTAATGGTGTGTGGCATGCACTGGTGCTCTCGGGGAAACTCGAGATTGAGCGAGGCAGAGGGGAAAACAGAGCCGCGAGAGAGGGGAAAGGACCATGGGGCCGTCCTCATCTCCTGGGCGAGGTGGTGGACTTGGTGGAGGCTTCGCCTGCACGGAGCAGGAGGACGCACTCTCAAGTCGTGCGGCCACCTCCTCCTATTGTTTCTCATCTCGGTTCCTCGCCGGCCCGTGAGGCTTCAGCCGTGAACAATCCAACGACTGCATGCACTCTTGGAGGTAAACCAACTAACACACACCATGGTCGGGGTAACAGCGGAACCCTCTATTCTTGATTCCTATTAGTTCTCGTCAGCACATCAGCACCTCACCTCCGTTTGCATTGTAGCGTTTCTGCTATGCGTTCTTAGTACTTTTGTGTTATCTTTTCATTGGAGTGGAGAGAACTGATTTTCATCTCTTTGTGTTTTATATTATGTGCTCAGTTCTTTTACACATTAGTCAGAGATGTGAAATTCATTCTGATTATTGTCATTGTTATGCAAATTCATCCATGTACTATAAAATCATGACATAGAAAGCCAAAATAAAATAAAATTTGGAGGAATAGTGCTTCTGAATTTGGGATTTAAGTTTGTGTTGCAGGTTGTATTGAGACTAAACCTCAACTCCCCAAGTGATTTGTGCTGCAGGTTGTATTGAGACTGAACCTCAACTTCCCAAGTGATTTTCAAAAGAACCCAAATCCTATCGCACTGAAGGTTGTCGAGGGTTTCAGACACAAAGGAGGCTTATAGCTCTGGACACCAAGTGCGTATGTAATTATTATTTAAAGGAGCTATCTTTTTTGTTCTGTGCAAATATGCATATTTCTCCTTGGAGATTATAATACTTAACTTCAAGTGATTCAGGTCCAGAGCTTGCTGATGGTTTTAGGATGGTAACTTTGTAACTCGCAAGATTTATAATAGAGTAGGACTGATGTAGGGCGGAACCCTACGTGGGCGATCTTTCACGTTGGAGCGGATCCTACGGGGAATCACGAAGAACACGCGGAAGAACAAGAGGAAAACACGGGGAAAACAAGAGAGAATTCACTCAACCGACAAGAAACCAATCACACAAGTGCTAGATTATCGATCACATAGAGTGGCACAAGATTCAAGAACAAAAAAGGTAAGGATACACAAGTAGCCGTTCTTCTCCGAGAGGAGGTCTTGATGGGGTCCACCCTAGAAGGGGGTCTTGAATCCGCTTGGGGGATCTTCTCCGTAGAGGTCCTGATCTCCGAGGAGAAGTAGCCAAGTGGATGAGCAAAGGCTCTCACACCAAAATATGAGCTAATCCAAAGCTAACCCTAGAAAGAGGAGGGGATCAAGTATATATAGTCTCGGGCGAAGGGGTACAAGGGACAAGGCCCTGAGACACTGCGCGCAGGCAGGGGAGGCCGGACGTCCGGGCGTCGGGCCGGATGTCCGGGCTTTCACGAGGCGCCGGATGTCCGGGCTAGGGCGACCGATTCCGCAGAACCGGGTGATGGGAGCCGGATTTCCGGGCGAGTGGCCAGAAATCCGGGGCTTCGGGACGGGCCGGATGTCCGGGCGAGGAGGCCGGATGTCCGGGCTGGTCTGGGTCTTCCAGGTGCATTCGGTGATGGAGGGGCCGGATTTCGGCGAAGGGCGGATATCCGGGCTTGTGAAGAGCCGGATGTCCGGGGCATGGGGCCGGATGTCCGGGCTAAGCAGACTTCTTCGGTTCCTCTCGACGTGTTCCTTCATCCTTGTACTTGGGGACTTGTCCGTATTCACATGCATCCTCGGGAGGTTCCTCTTGAGACCTAATCATGCATAGCATATCGGACTTAGGTAGTAGCCATGTCTCGAGTGGATCATATGCGATATCAATAAGGAAGGAGGTCACCTCGTTCTCGAGAGCTCTAGCTCTAGCTCGTGTCATGGGTCCTCTTGGCTCTTGATGAGACGGTTGTGGATGCATGGGGATGATCGTGGGATGCTCCGCATCATCTCCCCCCCCCCCCTGGGAGAGATCCGACCTCGGATCAAAAGCTTCATCTCCATGGAAAGGTGCAAGGTCCTTGACGTTGAAGATGTCGCTCATGTTGTACTTGTCTCGAGGTATGTCGATCTTGTAAGCGTTGTCGTTGTAGCGTGCTAGCACCTTGAAAGGTCCATCGGCTCGAGGGAGAAGCTTGGACTTGCGTTCTTTGGGGAAGCGGTCCTTGCGAAGGTGTAGCCACACTAGATCATCAATGTTGAAGACGATGGGTTGCTCGTTGGCGTTGAGCTTGTTTGCTTGGCTTTGTACTTGGCGCTCAATGGTGTGCCTTGTATCTTCGTGCATCTTCTTGATGTAGCTTGCTCGTTCACTTGCATCCATGTTGGTGCGCTCTTGGAGAGGAAGTGGTAGAATGTCCAAAGGGGACAACGGGTTGAAACCGTAGACGACCTCGAAGGGGGACTTGCCGGTAGTTGAATGTCTTGCACGATTGTAGGCGTACTCGGCGATCGGTAGACATGCTTCCCACTCCTTGATGTTCTTCTTGATTAAGACACGAAGTAGAGTGGATAGTGTGTGGTTCGTCACCTCCGTTTGGCCGTCGGTTTGAGGATGGTATGCCGAGGAGAACAAGAGCTTGATTCCAAGCTTGGCACATAGGGTCTTCCAAAAATAACTCAAGAACTTGACGTCACGATCGGAGACGATTGTCTTTGGTACGCCATGGAGTCGCAAGATTTCCCTACAAAAGAGATTTGCAACATGTGAAGCATCGTCTATCTTGTTACAAGGAATGAAATGTGCCATTTTAGAAAATCTATCCACAACAACAAACACGGAATCCTTGCCATTTTGAGTCCTAGGCAAACCAAGTACAAAATCCATACTAATGTCTTCCCATGGTTGATATGGGATAGGAAGAGGCATGTAAAGACCATGAGATTGAGCTTTAGACTTAGCTTTGCGACATGTATAGCATCGGTTGGTGAAGCGTGAGACGTCGCGGAACATCTTGGGCCAAAAGTAGTTGTTGGAGAGCGTGGCGAATGTCTTGTCGCGTCCAAAGTGTCCCATGAGTCCGCCTCCATGAGCCTCTTGCAAAAGGAGCAAACGAAGAGAAGACTCGGGAATGCAAAGTTTGTTAGCTCTCATAAGATAACCATCCTTGATGTAATATTGTTCCCAAGACGTATGCGTCAAACACTTAGCATAAGGAGAAGCAAAAGATGGATATGCTCATACAAGTCTTTTATATGCTCGAAACCAATAACATTCAATTCAAGTTGAGTGACAAGCATGCATATGCGCGAAAGCGCGTCGGCAACTACATTGTCTTTACCCTTAATGTACTTGATCACATAAGGAAAAGATTCAATGAATTCACTCCATTTTGCATGACGCTTGTTTAACTTAGTTTGTCCTTTTAAGTACTTAAGCGTTTCATGATCGGTATGGATGACAAACTCATGAGGTCTAAGGTAATGTTCCCAAACATGTAGCACTCGCACTAAAGCATACAACTCTTTGTCATAGATGGGATAATTAAGTTGAGCACCGGAGAGTTTTTCACTAAAATAAGCAATGGCTCGTTTTTCTTGCATCAAAACTCCGCCAATTCCGGTACCACTTGCATCACAATGAACCTCAAAAGTTTTGTCAAAATTGGGCAAAGCAAGAATCGGAGCATGAGTAAGCGAAGATTTGAGCTCATCAAAAGCGGTTGATTGCAAAGTTCCCCAAACAAAGGGAGTATTCTTCTTGCTCAAAGCATGCAAAGGAGCGGCAATTGTGCTAAAATCTTTCACAAAGCGACGATAGGAACCCACAAGACCAAGTAAACTTCGCACTTGTTGCAAATTGGTGGGTTGGGGCCAAGTTTTGATTGCTTCGAGTTTAGATTCATCAACATGGACACCCTTTGAGGAAACAACAAAACCCAAGAAAATCACTTTGTCAACTCCAAAAGTGCATTTTTTCAAGTTTTCATAAAGGTTTTCCTTGCGAAGAGTTTGCAACACAGATTTTACATGATTGATGTGCTCTTTCATGGTTTTGCTAAACACAAGAATGTCATCAAAGTAAACCACAACAAAGACTCCAATATAAGGACGAAGCACATGATGCATAAGACACACAAAAGTACCGGGAGCTTCCGAAAGACCCATAGGCATCACTAACCATTCATGTAAACCAAATTTGGTTTTGAAAGCAGTTTTCCATTCATCACCCTCTTGTATGCGAATTTGATAATAGCCACTTTTAAGATCAATTTTTGAGAAAAAGTTGGCTCCACTAAGTTCATCAAGCATGTTATCTAAGCGAGGAATGGGATGCCTATATCGAACGGTAATAGCATTGATAGGTCTACAATCGGAACACAAGCGGAAACTTCCATCGGGCTTAGGCACAAGAATAACGGGAACGGCACAAGGGCTTACGCTTTCACGTACATGACCGTTGTCGATTAGTTGTTGTACTTGCCGTTGAATCTCCTTTGTTTCTTCCGGATTGACTCGGTATGGAGCTTTGTTTGGTAGCGGCGCTCCGGGAATGAGGTCGATTCGATGCTCAACGCCTCGAAGAGGAGGTAGACCCGGAGGTAGCTCATCGGGGAAAACATCATGAAATTCCTGCAAAAGAGATTGAAACACCAAAGGTAGCTCGTGAATGGTGTTAGTTATTGGTTCTCCGTCCTTGCACACAAGGACAAAGTGCATCACGGTAGATGGGTTCTCACACACTTCTCTCATCTCACTTTTGGTGGCAAATAGAATGAGGTTTTTCTCTCTAGGCGAAGAGTCGCTCAAATCTGGCTTGTGGCTCTCACTCACTTTTGGGTGGATCACTTTCTCACTCTTGTCTCTATGATTGGTGGCTTGTTTGTCGGCTATCACATGACTAGGAGACATAGGTCGTAGCACATATTCTTTCCCCTTCATCTTGAAGCTATAGTGATTGGTGCGCCCATTGTGGATGACACCACGGTCGAATTGCCATGGTCGACCAAGAAGTAGGTGACAAACGGTCATTGGGACCACATCACATTCCAACGTGTCTTCATAAGCACCAATTTTGAAGGAGACTTGGACCGTATGCTCGACTCGTATAGTGCCGGAGTCACTTAGCCATTGAACCTTGTAGGGGTGCGGGTGCTTCCTCTTGACCAATTCTAGCTTGGAGCATAGTTCTTCACTTGCAAAGTTGTGGCAACTACCTCCATAGATGATGACCTTGATGGACCGTCCATTGATGCCGGCTTTTGTGTGAAAGATGTGGCATCATTGGTCTTCTTCTTGTTGATGTTGGAGAGTCAAGACCTTGGAGACAACGAGAGCGGGGCTCGAATCCTCATCACAAAAGACTTGATCATCTTCATCTTCATTTACTTGCCGGTGCATGGCCACTTGCTCAAGGGCTTCCATCTCCTCTTCACTCATGGAGTCATATGTGCCATCGTCGTTGAGGATCATGGTGCGCTTGTTGGTGCATTCGTATGACTTGTGGCCTCGGCCGCCGCAAGTGAAACACTTGAAGGAGCTTGTCTTGATGGTCTCATCGGTCGGAGTAGAGGATGAAGCACGCGGCTTGAAGTTGCTTGTAGTAGGAGGAGGACGACTTGAACTTGTCGATGTCTTCTTGTAACTTGACTTGTCGTCGTTTCTTGAGGAAAGCTTGGTTGATGTAGATGTTGGAGGAGTCGTTGAAGCTTGGTTGTTGGAGAAGCCGTAGGTCTTGGATGAGTACTTGGCGTACTTGAAGTCATCTTGCACTTGGCGTTCCGCCTTTGTAGCTTGACGCACGAGCTCAATGAGGGATGAGTATGGTTGGAAGTCGGCGATCTTCTTGATGGGATGATTGAGTCCATTCAAGAAACGTGCCATAGTTTGCTCATCATCTTCCTTGACATTGGCTCGAATCATGGCTATCTCCATTTCCTTGTAGTACTCTTCAACGCTCTTTGTTCCTTGCTTGAGTAGTTGGAGTTTCTTGAAGAGGTCGCGGTTGTAGTAGGTTGGTACAAAACGTGCTCGCATGACATCCTTCATTTGAGCCCAAGTGGTGATTGGAGGTTCACCTCTTGCTTGTCGTCGCTCAATGATTTGTTCCCACCATATGAGTACATAATCTTGGAACTCAAGTGATGCCATAGCGATTTTCTTCGCTTCATCGTAGTTGTGCAAGCGGAAGATTTTGTCAACCTTCAATGCCCATGAGAGGTAGTCTTCGGGGTCATTGCTTCCATTGAACTTGGGCATGGTGAATTTTAGCTTGCCGTAGCGTTGCTCTTCATTGTGTTGTTGGCGATGTTGATGATGACGTCCTTGACGTGGGATGTACTCGTCTTCATGTTGCTCTTGGCGCGGAGGAATACCATGATCAACTTGCTCTTGTTGAATTTGAGGTTGAGGTGGAGCTTGACTAGCTTGTGGAGGAGCTTGAGGAACTTGACGGTGTACATGAGGTTGGTAGTTCCTCTCTTGGATTTCTTCTCGAAGGGCTTCCTCTTGATTGCGCCGTTCGCGATTGCGGTTGGCGACGGCTCTACTTGATTCTTGAAGGGCACGTTGCGCCTCAAGAGCTTGCGCTTCACGTTGTTGTTGTTGACGACGTTGAGCCTTGGCGTCTTGTTCGTCTTGGTGAAGACGTGCTCGTTCTTCCTCTTGTTGTCGACGATGACGTTGTCGTTCTTGAGCTTGAGCAAAAGCCTCTTGGTTTGATTGAGGACGAGGAGCTTGATCATCAACTTTCTCTTGTGAATGCTTGTCATGTAGCGGGTTGCGAGATGCATGACGGTCTTGACGCGCGGCACGACGAAGAGTGTTCGAAGTAGGTGTACTTGAGTCATAGAAGGTGTCGTCGGAGTGTTGACTCGAGCGGCTCCGTCTTGATGATGAAGAAGTTGAATGATGCCGTTTTCTCATCAACGCGCGGATCTCGTCCATTCTTGCATCATTCTCTTGCTTGTGAGCCTCGAACTTGTTGTCGAAGTAGTCTCTTGTACGTTGCTCGGAGAGTCGCAAGTCGGTGGCGAGGTTGTCGATCCGGTCGCTCATTGCTTGTTGTTCTTGGTGCAACGCTCGTTGTGCACCAAAGAGGTGGCTCTTGGTGACGTATGAAGACATGTCGTCGTCTTGCTCGATGAAGAGTGGGTTGGTAGAAGAACTTGGCCTATCCATCATTCCAAGCAAGATGTGAGTGGTAGAACGGAAAAGAACTTATACCAATGTACCTTTGACCGATGTTGAAAATGAATCAAGTTCACTCAAATGCGGACAATGAAATAGCACTCTTAGTACCGATTCTTGTTGGTTCTCACACCTACACAAATAAAAGCTTATGGTGGAGCTCGGTTAGGATGGTGGCACAAAATTTGATGCAATTGTAAGTGAGACTCAATAAAGTTGGAAATGATTCACAAATTTGCAAATGCAACAAGTAGACCAATAGCAAGATATGGTACACGGAGACACACGCGCAAATAGAAAATATGGGGTTATGCAACCAAGGATGAGCCAAAATGTGGAATTCACCAAGATGCTCTTGTTGCACAACACTAGAGAGACGCTAGCACGATTGCACAATAGGCGGATACGAACTTGTGCACAACCTACTAAGAAAAAATGCAACGACTTCTATCCCAAGTATGCTATATGTATGGTGTTTCGATGTGTTGATCCAAGATGATCAAGTATGACAATCTTAATGTTTTATGATGCTATGGTTCTTGCTCATAAGCTCTTTGCTTATCTTTCTCTCTTTGCTTAAAAGCTTGATTGGCTCTTTCTCTTTTGAGCTCTTTTCTCATGCAAAACTTCACGAACCAAGATAGCAATTGTGTATGCGATGACAACTTTGTGACACACAAGTTGATGCTAAGATATGCACCACTTTGGTATGGTATGTATGCTATGGAGTATGATCACTAATGTGCACAAGTCACGTTGCCGGCAATACTCAATGGCTAGTCTCGATGGGTAAGCGACGCAAAAGATGGGCTATGATGTTTATCAATGCAATTGCAAGTAATGACAAAGGTGTCGACGATGTTGCCGTCCTTGACGAAGATGAGCGGTGGTGATGTTGATGTTGAACCGTACCTAGATAGCCGAAACACAAAAGGATACGGAAAACCCCAACTCAAATTCTCAAGTCAAAATGTGGCAACATTGTCGGAATTGGTTTCGGGAAAGGCTATGGTGGTGTTATGCGGAAATGGTGGAGGTAAGTGGAAGTGTATGTGGGCACGGGACAAAATTTGGCGAAGGTTAGGCGGTGATCGGGGTGGTGGAAGGGATGGATGCTACCAGGGGCCGGAAATCCGGGCTAGAAGCCGGATGTCCGGGGCGCCGGATGTCCGGGCTGATCGGGCCAGATGTCCGGGCTGCTCGGGCCGGACGTCCGGGCACGAAGAACACCGCGGGGGAGGTCAAATCGGATCAAAATTTGGGCGAATTTGTGGATGGAAATTGGGGAAAAGATGGGGAAAAGCTAGATCTACCTGCAACACACGAAATCCGCGGATCAAATCCAACAAAACTTCATCACACTAACAAATCACAAAAAAATTTGGGGGCTATTTTTGTGGGGAATTTTCGAAATTAGGACAAAAACAACAAAATCAAGCTAGAAAAAGAGAGGTAGGGGCTCCAATAACGTGATCAACGTGGCTCATGATACCATAGATGATGTAGGGCGGAACCCTACGTGGGCGATCTTTCACGTTGGAGCGGATCCTACGGGGAATCACGAAGAACACGCGGAAGAACAAGAGGAAAACACGGGGAAACGAGAGAGAATTCACTCAACCGACAAGAAACCAATCACACAAGTGCTAGATTATCGATCACATAGAGTGGCACAAGATTCAAGAACAACAAAGGTAAGGATACACAAGTAGCCGTTCTTCTCCGAGAGGAGGTCTTGATGGGGTCCACCCTAGAAGGGGGTCTTGAATCCGCTTGGGGGATCTTCTCTGTAGAGGTCCTGATCTCCGAGGAGAAGTAGCCAAGTGGATGAGCAAAGGCTCTCACACCAAAATATGAGCTAATCCAAAGCTAACCCTAGAAAGAGGAGGGATCAAGTATATATAGTCTCGGGCGAAGGGTACAAGGACAAGGCCTCGAGACATCTGCCTTGCAGTAGGGAGGCCGGACGTCCAGGCGCCGGGCCGGATGTCCGGCTCTCAGCCGGATGTCCGGTTAGGGCGACCGATTCAGCAGAACCGGGTGATGGGAGCCGGATTTCGGGCGAGTGGCGGATATCCGGGCTGGACGGGCCGGATGTCCGGGCGGGGAGGCCGGATGTCCGGGCTGGTCTGGGTCTTCCAGGTGCATTCGGTGATGGAGGGGCCGGATTTCCGGGCGAAGGGGCCGGATATCCGGGGCTTCAGGAAGAGCCGGATGTCCGGGGCATGGGGCCGGATGTCCGGGCTGAGCAGACTTCTTCGGTTCCTCTCGACGTGTTCCTTCATCCTTGTACTTGGGGACTTGTCCGTCTTCACGTGCATCCTCGGGAGGTTCCCCTTGAGACCTCATCATGCATAGCATATCGGACTTTGGTAGTAGCCATGTCTCGAGCGGATCATATGCGATATCAATAAGGAAGGAGGTCACCTCGTTCTCGAGAGCTCTAGCTCTAGCTCGTGTCATGGGTCCTCTTGGCTCTTGATGAGACGGTTGTGGATGCATGGGGATGATTGTGGGATGGTCCGCATGAAGGACTTTGCAGTACATGACCTAATGCAAAAAAAGGTAACAGATGCAGCACGTAGTGGTATTTTACAAGCTTCTGTTATACAAGGCCTATAAGAAACTATCCTTACATGGAAATAAAGGTAACACATGCAACTTGATGTCGTATCTCACAAGCATCTATATCTGGTCAATTATGCATAGGCAATTTGTTTGCTTAGAAATAACATCAAGTGTGAAATTCTTCTTCTACACCCGACCTCAAATGAGCTCGGCATGAGCAGTAAATAAAAAAAATATTGAAAAGAAGTTCAAGAAAATATAATTTTTTTATGGAAAACTTTGAAAACATTTCTAAGAGCTTGCAAAATTTCATCATGAAATCAGATTTATTGAAGTCGTGGCAAAAAAAAATATCTTTGCATTTCTGGAGTATCCTTTTTTTCCGCGCCTTCCTGGAATGTGATTCCATGACCAATCTTTGTGAGCACTCAAAACATTTGTCAATCTTTGGCATAGAAAAAAAATCAGTTTTTTTATTATTAGTTTACTGTTCACCCGAGCTCATTTGAGTTGGGGTTGACAAACTCCGCGTCCCAACAAATGACACGTCTCATAGTTGCAACTAATTTAAGAGAAAGCATAGTGGGCTGTGTGGTTGAATTTATAGGGTAGTGAGGCAAGTATTTTCATCTAGCGTGTGTGGAGACCCTCATCACGACTTTCTGATATTGATTTACTTTGGGTATTTGCTCAAGAAGTTGTTTTACTACTTGCATCTTCTTTCCCTCTCTCTCAAAAGGTTTAGACAATTAACAAATATCTCGTAATCTTTTGAAGTATAGTCCTTGCATCTTCTATATCATTTGTGACTAAGATTTGTACATTTAGCTTCTATTTTACAAATCAATCTCTAAGTCAACATGTGGTTCAACATAAATCTAATCACCACATACATTTTGTCTATATAGAAGATATTATAGTCAAGTTGACTAAAACTTGCTAGGACAAATGCATCACCCGAGGACGGGGATCAACTTCAGCAACAACTAAGCGTCTTGTCTGTTTGACGAATGTTGTTTGCATATATAATTTTCACTAAGTTTTAAAAAAATTTCCGTTGCAACGCATGGGCTTTTGTGCTAGTAATAGACTAAAATATTACGTACAATATTTGACACGTTGGAATCAAGTCCTATAGAAAAAAGAATAGGTCCAAACATAGAGCCATACTCCACTACGGGTCTTCAGTGAAGAAGGGATACACATCTAACGAGGAGGGGACATGCACCTAACGACGAAAAAGGACATACTTCAGTCGGACTCTTTTTTTAGGTGTACTTCGATCGGACTCCTGCAGCGTATAAAAACTAAACACCGGTCGTCCAAAAAACAAGCCCAGCCACGTATGAAACTGACCACGGGCCACTCTTAAAAAAAGGTGACAACGGACCACCTTTAGAAAAAACATAGCCCGGCCATGCATAAATTTGAGCTAGATCTACAATGACTCAAACAATATAAAAGGTTAAAAATTAAAAATAGTAATAAAAATATATAAATTGCACTTTAGTATCTCCGAGCGAACAATTGACACGAATGTCGAATATATCCATATATACATGTGAAATTGCTTTCAGGAATTTTCGCCAGTCAGAATATATATTTCCAATATTTTTAGAAATCTTAAGTGGAATATACCCATATATACATGCGATTTGCTTTCAAGAACTTTTGCTAGTCACATAATGTATTTCCAACCAACTTTTAGAAAACTAACCTGACTAGAGCCCGAGCTGCAAAGCACAATTCCGACTAGATTCTAGTTTGAAAAACTGAAAATTAGAATATGAGAAATACGAGCCAAGTCATGCATAAATTTGTTTTTCGGGCTCCAAGAAAGATTTTTGAAATAAATAAATTGCATTACCAATGTTTAAAAAGTAATTTCGACTATATTTAGTTTATCCTTACTAGCAAAAAAGGCCCGTGCGTCGCAACGGGAGAAAAAATACCACACGCTCTTAATTTACAAAAAATGTTCTATAATCTGAGAATTTGTAGCTATTTCTTAAATACATGAAGAGTTTAAAAAGTTGTTAAAAAGATACATGATTTTTTAACCATAAAAGAATATTTTTGTCTAGAAAAGAATATTTATTATTTTCTCATGTTGACGCAGGTACTTGCGCCCCTATTTCATCACTATTTCTTGCCATACATGTCATATGTATTGGTCCCTATTTCATCACTATTTATTTCTTATCAAACTCGTCTTTTATTATATTTTTGTCATGCGTGCATCCTTTTTACTTTTTTCATGCACGCCCTCTCTTTTTTCTTTTTATATATATAGGAGAATAGCGCAAGATCTCATCTTTATTGTATCTCCTCTGCATTTTCTCTATTATTTATTTTATAGTGGACATCCCATCTTTGTTTGGTCCTTTTATTTATCGTCATGCATGTCCTTATTTATTGGTGTTTCTAACAAATTTATCTTGAATTTGATGTCCAATCCTGATTTTGCTGAGGTGTTCATCCCCAATCTGAATCAGTACTGGTATGAAAAAAGATGGATAATGCATTATTGATTAACATTGCAGGATATATAGTATTTTTTAAATTGTGAACACGTAAAATAACATCATATTTGGATTCTACATATTTTTCTAATCAAATTTCATATATGATATGTTAAATTTGGTGTTATGGTTTAAAAGATGTGAGTATTAGATGAATAATGCATTATTGATTAACATTGCAGCATAGATAGTATTTCTTAAATTGTTAACAGGTAAGATAACATCATATTTGGATTCTACATATTTTTCTAATAAAATTTCATATACGATATGTTAAATTTGGAGTTACGGTTTAAAAGATATGAGTATTTTAAAAAACAGTTGATATGTACTGCGGGTTTAATGTCAGAAACATCAGGGGTTTTCTACAAAATAGCATGACGGACTAAGAATACCTATTTCTTTTATTAGTAGGTACAGATGACAAAATTTAAAGATATGTCTAATAGTTCTGTATATACATATTAAATTCCTTTAGAAGTTTCTGACAATCAAAAATGTATTTTCAAATTTCAGAAAAAAAATCCAGTCAAAATCTATCTTAAAGCAACATTTAGCAGCCACACACAGTTCATATTGGCTTATAGCACAAAAAGGAGACACCTTATGATGACTAAAAAAATATATACATATCAGGACCAAGCTAAAGGCATGTGCGAAGGTTCGTAAGAAAACAAGGTGAGAAAAAAATCCTGGCGTGAGAAAGATGAGCCGAGTCGTGCAGAGTTAGCGATCAACCTCTAATGAAAATTATAGTGATGAGATAGGTTTCACAATATCTAGAGACAGAGAACCATATAGTATATACATGCACAAACATTGGATATTCGACATGCATGGCATTGTTTAGGAAAAATAGGTGAATCCATTTCAAAATCTTATTGTTGTGAGCCGAGTCATGTACCAACAAAGCAAAAAAAAAATGTTGTCAGATGAAAACCATAAATACTGAATATTAAGACGTCAAGGGAGTGAGAATGGCCGACCTTGCAGTCAACTACTCAACCCACGCAATATAAGAGTATAAAGTTATTGTGGTCGAGCATGGTGGACTTTCCAAAACCCATAGTGAAACCAAAAAGGGTGCCACACCCGCATGTAAAGTGAATGCAAAGGGGAAAATGACCAAAATGTAACAACTTAATGTAAACTGATATTGAACTTTTATAACCAATAAGTAGTAGAATTTAAAATTAACTATGTATATAAGTTATGGTAATCTTAATAGGCGTACCACGACATTCATCGGAACCAGACTAAAATCTCTATTCCTAAACCATAGATGAGTTTTTCCATCACAAAAGGGTAAATTTCATATTTATGATACCTTAACGGTTGATACTGTAGTTATTAGAAAAATCAAATAGATATTATCAGTTCACTAATTTTAATTAACAATTTATTAAGCAATATTTTATGATAAAAGTTTCAAAAAGCGAAAAATATATCATAATGGCAAACCATAAAGTAATAGAAAATCTTGCTCCTGCAATAAATGTGACTAAATTAGAAATATAAATTAGTATATCAAGTCTAATATAGTACAAATGAAGATATAAATGGAAGAAAACATAAAGAAATCTAGCCGTGCAAATGCGCGGGTCACACCACTAGTTTCTTAACAATAAAATTTAGGATTTTTTTGGCAACAAAAATCCTCGTGATTGTGTACAAAAACTTGGTAAGATTTAAGGACCAATGTAATAACAAATCACTTATTATTTAAATATATTTATAACAAAATGCTCAGCCCCTGTTTATTTTTTGATAACATTGTTGTGCCTAACCCAACATTATAATTAGAATCAGCCCAGCAAAACCATGTATTTCAAGAAAGTGCAAATGGCCTGTAATTTTTTAGAAAAAAAATTAAATGGGTCGTATGGAAGCTACATTATTTGTTCACCCAGCCCAGCTAATGAACTGTAATTAAAAAAAAGATCAAATTGACTGTAAATTCTACCCCGCAAAAAATAGACTGTAAATTCTAAAAAAAAATGGGTTGAATATGTGCCACATTTTTGGAGGCTGAAATGTGGGCCAATAGGTCGAAGCCAACGCAAGTCGTTGTCAACTTACTCAACTAATGATTCTGACATCGTTAGCCGTTGAATTTACATCCAACGATCGGCATCCATCTTCAATCTCTAGTCTTCTTCCTCCAGCGCCGCCGGGACCACCTGCTCCCTCCTCATGTTGCTAGCAGCTCTGCTTAGCATGCTTCACTATGAAGCGCTACCCCACCGTTGGTCAGGCCATCCCTCCACCCCTCCACATCTCCTGTTCTTCTGCACCGACTACCGAACCAAACCGCACCAGAACCAGTTAACCCTCGTACACCTCTCCGTTTGCGACTCTACTCCCGTGTCTTCCCATCTCTGGCTCGTTGCTGTCCGGGGCCTCGCCTTCGTCCACCACCTTGGATGCGCTCGGCGCGGAGTGGTCAACATGGTCAATGAATGACATCCATCGAAAATAGACTATGCGTGGAGAGACTGACAGCTGGGTCCACGGCCGCACGCAAGGAAATGCCTCCTTGTTACCCGCAAAATAATGATTCCTCCACATGACACCTAGGACCCACCGGACGGGCCTCTATATTTCGCGAAAAAAATGCTCCCCCCGCTGACAGGTCGGGCCCACCAGCTATATCTTTGCACACAAGGAAGTGCCTCCTTATTACGCACAAAAAAATGAATACCCCCTGCTAGCTGGGACCCACCATAGTGGGAGGCTGACTTGTGGGCCTACTAAGTTGACGGGGACGGAGGGCTTTGTCAACTTAGTCAATATGAACGATTCTAGCTCCAGTGACCGTACGATGTCCATCCAATGGTCGTAGTGCTTCTTCAACCTCTGGTCTTCTTGCTCCAGCCGCCCAAACCAGTGCCAGTCCTGGCGCGTGCTCCTGCCTCCCGCAGCCGGCTGTGATGCCGCGGAGGACTCACCGCCCCCTACTACTCCCACCGCTGGCCAGGCCATCCCTCTACTCACTCACACCCCCTGTTATTCTGCGGCGATGGCAGCCTCACACCACAGCAGAACCAGTGAACCCTCGTACTCCTCTCCGCGTGGGCATCCACTGTCGCATCTTCCCCGGTGTTGGGGAACGTAGCAGAAATTCAAAATTTTCCTACGAGTCACCAAGATCTATCTATGGAGAGACTAGCAACGAGCGGAAGGAGAGTGCATCTACATACCCTTGTAGATCGCTAAGCGGAAGAGTTCAAGTGAACGGGGTTGAAGGAGTCGTACTCGTCGTGATCCAAATCACCGGAGATCCTAGTGCCGAACGGACGACACCTCTGTGTTCGACACATGTGCAGCTCGGTGACGTCTCCCATGCCTTGATCTAGCAAGGAGAGAGGTTGAGGTTGAGGAAGACTCCGTCCAACAGCAGCACAACGGCGTGGTGGTGGTGGAGGAGCGTGGCAATCCTGCAGGGCTTCGCCAAGCACCGCGGGAGAGGAGGAGGGAGAGAGGCAGGGTTGCGCCAACATGAGAAGAACTTCGTGTGTTGGGCTGCCCCTTTGCCTCCACTATATATAGGGGAAGAGGGGGGTTGCGCCCCCACCTAGGGTTCCACCCCTAGGGGTGGCGGCCAGCCCTAGATCCCATCTAGGGGGCGGCCAAGGGGGGGAAGAGTGCCTCCCAAGTCAAGTGGAGGCCCTCCCCCTTAGGGTTTCCCCTCTCCCATGCGCATGGGCCTTGGGGGGGCTGGTGCCCCTGGCCCATTAAGGCTATGGCGCCCCCTTACAGCCCATGCTGTTGTATTGGACGTGGTGGAACAATTTCCGGACCTCTGGACCCCTCCGAATCCTCCGAACCTTTCGAAGCTTCCGGTACAATACCGAAAAACCCGAACTTTTCCGGAACCCAACAACAACTTTCCATATATAAATCTTTACCTCCGGACCATTCCGAACTCCTCGTGACGTCCGGGATCTCATCCGGACTCGAACAACATTCGGTAACCACATACAAACTTCCTTTATAACCCTAGCGTCATCGAACCTTAAGTGTGTAGACCCTACGGGTTCGGGAACCATGCAGACATGACCGAGACGTTCTCCGGTCAATAACCAACAGCTGGATCTGGATACCCATGTTGGCTCCCACATGTTCCACGATGATCGCATCGGATGAACCACAATGTCAAGGGACTCAATCGATCCCGTATACAATTCCCTTTGTCTAGCGGTATTGTACTTCCCCGAGATTCGATCGTCGGTATGCCGATACCTTGTTCAATCTCGTTACCGGCAAGTCTCTTTACTCGTTTCGTAACACATCATCCCGTGATCAACCCCTTGGTCATATTGTGCACATTATGATGATGTCCTACCGAGTGGGCCTAGAGATACCTCTCCGTCACACGGAGTGACAAATCCCAGTCTCGATTCGTGCCAAACCAACAAACACTTTCGGATATACCTGCAGTGCACCTTTATAGCCACCCAGTTACGTTGTGACGTTTGGTACACCCAAAGCATTCCTACGGTATCCGGGAGTTGCACAATCTCATGGTTTAAGGAAAAGATACTTGGCATTAGAAAAGCTTTAGCATACGAACTACACGATCTTTGTGCCAGGCTTAGGATTGGGTTTTGTCCATCACATCATTCTGCTAATGATGTGATCCCGTTATCAACGACATCCAATGTCCATGGTCAAGAAACTGTAACCATCTATTGATCAACGAGCTAGTCAACCAGAGGCTTACTAGGGACATGGTGTTGTCTATGTACCCACACATGTATCTGAGTTTCCTATCAATACAATTATAGCATGGATAATAAATGATTATCATGAACAAGGAAATATAATAATAACTAATTTATTATTCCCTCTAGGGCATATTTCCAACAATCTCCCACTTGCACTAGAGTCAATAATCAAGTTCACATTGCCATGTGATTAACACTTACAGGTCACATCCCCATGTGACCAACATCCAAAGAGTTTACTAGATTCAATAATCTAGTTCACATCACTATGTGATTAACACTCAATGAGTTCTGGGTTTGATCATGTTTATGCTTGTGAGAGAGGTTGTAGTCAATGGGTCTGCAACATTCAGATCCGTATGTATTTCACAATTCTCTATGTCAAATTGTAAATGCTGCTTCCACGCTCCACTTGGAGCTATTCCAAATGGTTGCTCCACTATACGTATCCGGTTCGCTACTCAGAGTCATTCAGATAGGTGTTAAAGCTTTCATCGACGTAACCCTTTACGCCGAACTCTTTATCACCTCCATAATCGAGAAACATGTCCTTTATTTACTCCAAGGACAATTTTGACCGCTGTCCAATGAACCCCATTCCTGGATCATTCTTGTACCCCTTGACTGACTCATGGCAAGGCACACTTCCGGTGCGGTACACAGCATAGCATACTATATAGCCTACGTCTGAAGCATAGGGGACGACCTTCGTCCTTTCTCTCTCTTCTGCCGTGGTCGAGCTTTAACTCTTAACTTCATACCTTACAACTCAGGCAAGAACTCCTTCATTGACTGATCCATCTTGAACACCTTCAAGATTATGTCAAGGTATGTGCTTATTTGAAAGTATTATTAAACATTTTGATCTATCCTATAGATCTTGATGCTTATTGTTCAAGTAGCCTAATCCAGGTTTTCCATTGAAAAATCAAACAACCCTATATGCTTTCTAGAAATTCTACATCAGTTCTGATCAACAATATGTCAACAACATATACTAATCAGAAATTCTATAGTGCTCCCACTCACTTCTTTGGAAATACAAGTTTCTCATAAACTTTGTATAGACCCAAAATCTTTGATCATCTCATCAAAGCGTACATTCCAACTCCGAGATGCTTACTCCAGTCCTTAGAAGGATTGCTGGAGCTTTGCATACTTGTTAGCGTCTTTCAGGATTGTCAAAAACCTTCTGGTTGTATCACATACAACATTTCCTCAAGAAAACTGTCAAGGAAACAATGTTTTGACATCCTATATGCAAGATTTCATAAATAATGCAGTAATTGCTAATCCAATTCCAACAGACTCTTAGCATCGCTACGAGTGAGAAAGCCTCACCGTAGTCAACTCCTTGAACTTGTCGGAAAACTTCTTTAACGACAAGTCGAGCTTTCTTAATGATGATACTTATCATCATTGTCTGTCTTTCTTTTAAAATCCATCTTTACCCAATGTCCTTACAACCATCAAGTATTTCTTCCAAAGTCATGGATCCTCTCTCGTATGTTATGGCCTCGAGCCATTTGTCGGAATCCGGGCCCACCATCGCTTCTCCATAGCTCGTAGGTTCATTGTTGTCTAGCGACATGACCTCTAAGACAGGATTGCGTACCACTCTGAAGTAGTACACGTCCTTGTCGACCTACGAGGTCCGGTAGTGACTTGATCTGAAGCATCATGATCACTATCACCAGCTTCCAGTTCAATTGGTGTAGGTGCCACATGAACAACTTCCTATGCCCTGCTACACACTGGTTGAAGTGATGGTTCAATAACCTCATTAACTCAATTCTTTCGAGAGAAACTTTTCCTCGAGAAAGGACCCATTTCTAGAAACAATTACTTTTGCTTCCGGATCCGAGATAGGAGGTATACCCAACTGTTTTGGGTGTCCTAAGATGCATTTTTATCCGCTTTGGGTTCGAGCTCATCAACCTGAAACTTTTTCACATAAGCATCGCAGCCCCAAACTTTTAAGAAACGACAACTTAGGTTTCTCCAAACCATAGTTCGAATGGTGTCGTCTCAACGGAATTACGTGGTGCCCTATTAAAGTGAGTGCGGTTGTCTCTAATGCCTAACCCATGAACGATAGTGGTAATTCGATAAGAGACATCATGGTACGCACCATATCTAATAGGGTGCAACTATGATGTTCAGACACACCATCACACTATGGTGTTCCAGGCGGTATTAATTGTGAAACAATTTCCACAATGTCTTAATAGCGTGCCAAAGCTCGTAACTCAGATACTCATCTCTATGATCATATCATAGACATTTTATCCTCTTGTCACGATGATCTTTAACTTCACTCTGAAATTACTTGAACCATTCAATAATTCAGACTTGTGTTTCATCAAGTAAATATACTCAACATCTACTCAAATCATCTGTGAAGTAAGAACATAACAATATTCACTGCATGCCGCATCACTCATTGGACTGCACACATCAAAATGTGTTACTTCCAACAAGCTGCTATCTTGTTCCATCTTACTGAAAACGAGGCTTTTCAGTCATCTTGCCAATGTGGTATGATTTGCATATCTCAAGTGATTCAAAATCAAGTGAGTCCAAACGATCCATTTGCATGGAGTTTCTTCATGCGTATACACCAATAAACATGGTTCGCATGTCTCAAACTTTTCGAAAACGAGTGAGTCCAAAGATCCATCAACATGGAGCTTCTTCATGCGTTTTACACCAATATGACTTACATGGCAGTGCCACAAGTAAGTGGTACTATCATTACTATCTTATATGTTTTGGCATGAAAATGTGTATCACTACGATCGAGATTCAATAAACCATTCCTTTTAGGTGCAAGACCATTGAAGGTATTATTCAAATAAATAGAGTAACCATTATTCTCCTTAAATGAATAATCAGACATGCGATAGACATAATCCAATCATGTCTATGCTCAACATAAACACCAAATAACAATTATTTAGGTTTCACACCAATCTCGATGGTAGAGGGAGCGTGCGATGCTTGATCACATCAACCTTGGAAAGACTTCCAACACATATCGTCAGCTCACCTTTAGCTAGTCTCCTTTTATTCTGTAGCTTTTATTTCGAGTTACTAACACTTAGCAACCGAACTGGTATCTAATACCCTCGTGCTACTAGGAGTACTAGTAAAGTACACATTAACATAATGTATATCCAATATACTTCTATCGACCTTGCCAGCCTTCTCATCTACCAAGTATCTAGGGTAATTCTGCTCCAGTGGATGTTCCTCTTATTACAGAAGCACTTAGTCTCGGGTTTGGGTTCAACCTTGGGTTTCTTCATTAGAGCAGCAGCTGATCTGCTGTTTCATGAAGTATCCCTTCTTGCCCTTGCCCTTCTTGAAACTAGTGGTTTCACCAACCATCAACAATTGATGCTCCTTCTTGATTCCTACTTTCGCGGTGTCAAACATCGCAAATATCTCAAGGATCATCATATCTATCCGTGATTTGTTATAGTTCATCACGAAGCTCAAGCAGCTTGGTGGCAATGACTTTGGAGAAACATCACTATCTCTGGAAGATCAACTCCCACTCGATTCAAGTGATTGTTGCACTCAGACAATCTGAGCACAAGCTGAACGATTGAGCTTTTCTCCCTTAGTTTGCAGGCTAAGAAAATTGTCGGAGGTCTTATACCTCTTGACGTGGGCACGAGCCTAAAATCCCAATTTCAGCCCTCGAAACATCTCATATGTTTCGCGACGTTTTGAAAAACGTCTTTGGTGCCTCAACTCTAAACCGTTTAACTGAACTATCACGTAGTTATCAAAACGTGTATGTCCGATGTTCGCAACATCCACAGACGATGTTTGGGGTTCAGCACACTGAGCGGTGCATTAAGGACATAAGCTTTCTTCTGTCCGCATAATCGCTACTTTCAACTTTCAACTATATTTTCTCTAGGAACATATCTAAACAGTGGAACTAAAGCGCGAGCTTACGACATAATTTGTAATGATCTTTTGACTATGTTCAGGATAATTAAGCTCCCACTCAGATAGACATCCCTCTAGTCATCTAAGTGATTACATGATCCGAGTCAACTAGGCCGTGTCCGATCATCACGTGAGACGGACTAGTCATCATCGGTGAACATCTTCATGTTGATCGTATCTACTATACGACTCATGCTCGACCTTTCGGTCTCTTGTGTTCCGAGGCCATGTCTGTACATGCTAGGCTCGTCAAGTCAACCTAAGTGTTTCGCGTGTGTAAATCTGGCTTACACCCGTTGTATGTGAACGTAAGAATCTATCACACCCAATCATCACGTGGTGCTTCGAAACGACGAACTTCCACAACGGTGCATAGTTAGGGGGAACACTTTCTTGAAATTTTAATGAGGGATCATCTTATATACTACCGTCGTTCTAAGAAAATAAGATGCATAAATATGATAAACATCACATGCAATCAAAAGTGACATGATATGGCCAATATCATTTTGCTCCTTTTGATCTCCATCTTTGGGGCTCCATGATCATCATCATCACCGGCATGACACCATGATCTCCATCATCATGATCTCCATCATCGTGTCTCCATGAAGTTGTCTCGCCAACTTATTACTTCTACTACTATGGCTACCGCTAGCAATAAAGTAAAGTAATTACATGGCGTTGTTCAATGACACGCAGGTCATACAATAAATTAAGACAACTCCTATGGCTCCTGCCGGTTGTCATACTCGTCGACTTGCAAGTCGTGATTCCTATTACAAGAACATGATCAATCTCATACATCACATATCATTCATCACATTCTTCTTGGCCATATCACATCACATAGCATACCCTGCAAAAACAAGTTAGACGTCCTCTAATTGTTGTTTGCATGTTTAACGTGGCTGCTATGGGTTTCTAGCAAGAACGTTTCTTACCTACGCAAAAACCACAACGTGATATGCCAATTGCTATTTACCCTTCATAAGGACCCTTTTCATTGAATCCGTCCGACTAAAGTGGGAGGCGGCACCGCTAGCCACCTTATGCACCAAGTGCATGTCAGTCGGTGGAACCTGTCTCACGTAAGTGTACGTGTAAGGTCGGTCCGGGCCGCTTCATCCCACAATACCCTCGAAACAATATTGGACTAGTAACGGCAAGCATATTGAACAAAATCAACGCCCACAACTACTTTGTGTTCTACTCGTGCAAAGAATCTAAGCAATAGACCTAGCTCTGATACCACTGTTGGGGAACGTAGCAGAAATTCAAAATTTTCCTAACAGTCACCAAGATCTATCTATGGAGAGACTAGCAACGAGGGGAAGGAGAGTGCATCTACATATCCTTGTAGATCGCTAAGCGGAAGCGTTCAAGTGAACGGGGTTGAAGGATTCGTACTCTTCATGATCCAAATCACCGGAGATCCTAGTGTTGAACGGACGGCACCTCCGCATTCAACACACGTGCAGCCCGGTGACGTCTCCCATGCCTTGATCCAGCAAGGAGAGAGGGAGAGGTTGAGGAAGACTCCGTCCAACAGCAGCACAACGGCGTGGTGGTGGTGGAGGAGCGTGGCAATCCTGCAGGGCTTCGCCAAGCACCGTGGGAGAGGAGGAGGGAGAGAGAGGCAGGGCTGCGCCAACATGAGAAGAACTTCGTGTGTTGGGCTACCCCTTTGCCTCCACTATATATAGGGGAAGAGGGGGGCTGCGCCCCCACCTAGGGTTCCGCCCCTAGGGGCGGCGGCCAGCCCTAGATCCCATCTAGGGGGCGGCCAAGGGGGGGGGGAGGAGTGCCTCCCAAGTCAAGTGGAAACCCTCCCCCTTAGGGTTTCCCCTCTCCCATACGCATGGGCCTTGGGGGGGGGGGGCTGGTGCCCCTGGCCCCTTAAGGCTAGGGCGCCCCCTTAC
Source organism: Aegilops longissima (assembly GCA_021605205.1). Classification (NCBI taxonomy): domain Eukaryota; kingdom Viridiplantae; phylum Streptophyta; class Magnoliopsida; order Poales; family Poaceae; genus Aegilops; species Aegilops longissima. The sequence goes on along the minus strand of CM038679.1, from coordinate 20,272,762 downwards.
AGCCCATTCTGTTGTATTGGACGTGGTGGAACAATTTACGGACCTTCGGACCCCTCCGGAATCCTCCGGAACCTTCTGGAAGCTTCCCTGTACAATACTAGAAAAACCCGAACTTTTCCCGGAACCCGAACAACAACTTTCCGTATATAAATCTTTACCTCCGGACCATTCCGGAACTCCTCGTGACGTCCGGGATCTCATCCGGGACTCTGAACAACATTCGGTAACTACATACAAACTTCTTTTATAACCCTAGCGTCATCGAACCTTAAGTGTGTAGACCCTACGGGTTCGGGAACCATGCAGACATGACCGAGACGTTCTCCGGCCAATAACCAACAGCGGGATCTGGATACCCATGTTGGCTCCCACATGTTCCACGATGATATCATCGGATGAACCACGATGTGAAGGACTCAATCGATCCCGTATACAATTCCCATTGTCTAGAGGTATTGTACTTGCCCGAGATTCGATCGTCGGTATGCCGATACCTTGTTCAATCTCGTTACCGGGAAGTCTCTTTACTCGTTCCATAACACATCATCCCGTGATCAACCCCTTGGTCACATTGTGCACATTATGATGATGTCCTACTGAGTGGGCCCAGAGATACCTCTCCGTCACACGGAGTGACAAATCCCGCCTCGATTCATGCCAACCCAATGACACTTTCGGAGATACAGTAGTGCACCTTTATAGCCACCCGCCACGTTGTGACGTTTGGTACACCCAAAGCATTCCTACGGTATCCGGAGTTGCACAATCTCATGGTCTAAGGAAAAGATACTTGACATTAGAAAAGCTTTAGCATACGAACTAAACGATCTTTGTGCTAGGCTTAGGATTGGGTCTTGTCCATCACATCATTCTGCTAGTGATGTGATCCCGTTATCAATGACATCCAATGTCCATGGTCAGGAAACTGTAACCATCTATTGATCAACGAGCTAGTCAACTAGAGGCTTACTAGGGACATGGTGTTGTCTATGTACCCACACATGTATCTGAGTTTCCTATCTATACAATTGTAGCATGGATAATAAAAGATTATCATGAACAAGGAAATATAATAATAACTAGTTTATTATTGCCTCTAGGGCATATCCCCAACACCCGGCTCCGCGTCATCCCCTTCCTAGGCCTCGCCGTCGTCCAACGCCCTGGTGCTCTTGGTGCGGCGTGGTCAACATAGTCAAGGAACGACTTCCATCACAAGAGTACTGTACATGGAGAGGCTGACAGCTAGGTCCACTGCAGCCGCAAGGAAGTGCCTCCCTAGTACGCGTAAAATAATGATTCCTCCACCTGACAGAAGGGATCCACCAGACAGGCCACCGTATTTCACGAAAAAAACGTTTCCCCCCTGGCTGCTTGGACCCACCAACTACATCTTCACACGCAAGGAAGTGTGTCCATATTACGTGCAAAAAAAACGATTCGCCCCCGTGACTGCTGGGACCCACCAGCTACATCTTTGCACGCAAGGAAGTGCCTGACAGTCGGGACCCACCTGGTCGAAGCGTATGTAGCGTTGTCATTCTGGTCGCGAGCGTGTACGTACATACTGGTTGATGTAGAGGCGCGCACGTGTCGTAGTAGAGGCGCACACGTAGCATGTACACGTACGTACAGCGGCCAGGGTGCAAGAAAGTAAATACGACCACGTATGTACATACAGGCGGGGTCTTGGACACCTACTCGCGCATACGTACGACCTGGGCTCGTGTACATGGCTGGGTTGGAACGGAGAAACTGCATCGTTGTCGTGTTCATGAGGAGGCAACAAAATGCATCGTGTTCATCTGGAGGCAACGGAACACGCGCTGTTTATCGGGAGGCAACCGACTTGGACAGAACAGCCGATGGAAATGAGGCCTCACGTATCGCAGAATGGAGGAAACGGCCTTGTGTTCGATTCGTCACAGTTGAAACGGGATCCTGTTCATCAGGAGGGGTCTGGCGTACCGCAAAACGGAGGAAACAGACTTTTGTTGGACCTCCTACGATCGAAACGGGGTCCTGTTGATCGGGAGGGGTGTGGCGTATCGCAAAACGGAGGAAACAGACTTGTTTTGGATTGCTACAGTCGAAACGGGGTCTTGTTCATCAGGAGGTGTGTGGCATACCGCAAAACGGGGCTTCACGAGATACTGTTCATCTCCATCTCGACCTCCTCCAGCCTCCACGGGCTACTGTTCATCCACTATCCACCTCCTCCAGCCTCCACCTGCGACTGTTCATCCACGGGCTCCTATTCATCCAGCCTCCACCGCACGCTCCTCCACAGGCAACTATTCAACCAGCCCTCTCCACGGGGTCCTGTTCAACCACCCCTCCATGGGCTTCTGTTCATCCAGCCCTCCACCGGCTACTGTTCAACCAGCCCTCCACCGGCTAGTATTCAACCTTCCCTCCACGGGGTCCTGTTCATCCACGCCCAACCGGCTCAATCGATCGGGGTCTTGTTCATCCAGCGGCAACACCATAGGGTCCTGTTCATCCAACCCCCACCAGGAACTGTTCGTCCACCCCCAGCAACACTGACTGTTCATCCAGAGGCAGCATCGATCGGCTTTAGTTAGCAGCAGTAGCAAAGGAATCGCTCGATCGCTCGGGTTCAATAACGCGTAGCCTACAGTGCAATCGCTCGGGTTCAGTTACGCGACGCATCGCTCGGGTTCAGTTAGAGCTCAACGCCTCGTACCCACGCGCGTACGTGTATAAGAGAAACGTGCATCGCTCGTCCCCCGACCACCCACCGTAACCGGGAACTCCTCGAAATTTTCCTCGCCCTCGCTTCTACCACGGTTTTTTCCGTCATGGACGGCCCCAAGAATGTCATGCAGCTGCATCTCCAGCCCGCCCAGGACGAAAAGCCCATTTTTTGTCCTGATTTTTTGTCATAGAAGTAGGAGCCCACCACATCTATGATGATATCGGGTTTTGTAACAATTATCGTCATAGAAGTGTCATAAGCATGACAAAATTTTTTTTGTTCGGCCCAAAATGTCATGGATGTGTCGTTTTTTTGTAGTGTCACTAGGGACACGGTATTTGTTTATGTATCCACACATGTATTTAAGTTTCCGGTCAATACAATTCTAGCATGAATAATAAAAAAATATCATGAATAGGGAAATATAATAAGAACAACTTTATTATTGCCTCTAGGGCATATTTCCATCACTTTCCCCCTCCATCACAGGCCCGGCCTCTGCCATCGCGCCTCAGTCTACTCCCGGTTACATCTGCTCTTTGATGCGTCTCCATCGTATCTATAATATTTTATTGTTACATGTCAATATTATATAAATTTCACATACTTTTGGAAACATTTTATATGATTTATTGGACTAACATGTTGATCCAGTGCCTATTGCCAGTTCATGTTTGTTGCATGTTTTTTGTTTCGCGGAATATCCATATGAAACAAAGTCCAAACACGATAAAAATTTATGGAGAATTATTTTGGAATATATGTGATTTTTGGGAGGTGGAACCAACACAAATGGAGGCATGACATTGGGGTTTCCTCGTCCGGTCGGCCTGAACCTAGACAAACCAAGTGCCCCCAACTAGATCTAGCTTGCTTGCTTCACGTACGAAGATTAGATGTTCATGAAATCAAGACATGACATCTGGCTCTCCAGTTAGTGTCCGCCAATGCTTCAATATTCTTCAAGCTCTTCTTCATGTTCATCTCCTGAAACGCCACCACCGCCGAGTTCAAGCCTGGTTCACATGATCATGATCCCCACTGGAGAATGGAAGGAAATCGCAAGCATTGCAAACATCACATAGGCAAAGGGACATGGGGCCTTTGAGCCAAATCAGTGCGCTTGGAATCCCCACGGTTAAGCGCCCATGAGTGTCTACGCCCCTTCATTGCAATCTATGGACCAAGACAGACATGCCATCTAATTTGGCGAGGTGGCAGGTGTTAATGTGGCTATCGAGAAGCGCATGAAACACAGGCGGTATCCTTCAGCAAGGCTTAGTAGATGGCTTAGCAAGAGTCGGGAAACAAAGTTTTTTGGAAACTTTTCTTGCTTCTGTTATTTTGCTTCTAACCCGTATCTCCATAGGGTTGCATGGTTTCCTCCTCCCTATACGTGACCTGGTCGTGAAAAGTACACTTGAAGGGAGGCATTCCCTGGGTAGTGGCACATATCCATCTGGCATATCCTTCCCGGAGTGTGCCTAAGGTGAAATTCTGAGAAAGAAGGTGATCTAGATCTGCCCTGATGGTCACATGCTATTCATACGCGCTTAGGCAATTCTCCCTGAAATGTGGGGTCATCATACGTACAAAGAGTTGAAAAACCTGTTCCCATGGAACAAAAACCAATTAACTAGATCTTGGCATTGGTGGCCTCCACTTTTGCCTAGTCTTTGTTGGGTATTTTGAATAAGAACTCAACCTGCTGGAATTCATCGTCTATGTAGTAGACAGCTGACAAGATTTGCGTGGAAAATTTTATGGCTATTTTCTTGCCCTCTGCTTTGATGGTGTCACGCGTCTGGCTCCACACCTCCATCAAGTGAATCGCCACTTGCTAAAAGAATTGAACAAGGTCCTTGGTTTCGAAGGAGGACACATCATGTTTCAGCATCGTAGAAGTGCTTCCTTCTTGTTTCAATGCCTCCAAATTATTGTTGGATGTTGCACGCAACTGATCTATCTAAGATGTGATCGTTCTGGCAGACAGAATACTTGGTCCAATATCCTCATGCTCCTTCTTCAAGCTTTCCTACTCCTTGCTCAGGTTCCCCAGCTCCAAGTTCTTGGAGGATAAAGGTCAGCATCTTCTTTTGCCTTGGACCGGAGAGACTTCTCATCCACTAGCTTGTAGTTGAGTTTGTCATCAAGATCTCAACATGCCTTGTTCGCCCGGCGAGACTTCTCATGCTAACAAGACCAGGCGGCCGGGTGAGCCAAATCCTAGAGGATTTGCTAGTGTTTTAGCTGCTGCTTGTCAAGTTTCTCGCGTTGCACATCAAGTTGAGACCGAGCATTGGATGATTAGACTCTATCTCGGTTTGGTAGCCATCAAGATGTTTCAAGAGTGATGTCAGCTCACCTTCCGGGATCTCAGCTTCTCCGACTCCCTGCTATGAGAATCACCGAGTGCTTCTTCCTTCCAGGCCAGCCCGCCCTCGTGTGCATATACCTCTTTCCAGTGGGTGCTGAAATTGCTCTTGACCAACTCCATCCATTGGCTAACAATGTCAAGGATGTCGGTCCAGCTGAAAGCAACCGTGATCTTCAGATCACCATGGTGATCTGTAGGGTTGCGCTTGGAGGCTGAGGCAAACCCGAGGTCAAAACTGGCAAGGAAAGTCCCTGTTGGAACTTGCTCATCATCACCTCGAAAAGGGCCACAAACTGGATCCCGCCATCTTCGCCCGCACCATCCTTGCAAGGCTGGTTAGGGAGGAGACTCTTATTAGTGCTCTGCATGGCTTTCTCCACAAGGAATCCTTTCCCCTCCTACAATAGAAGAAGAAGTCTTCCAGATGTGCTTAAATGTGTGCAAGCTATGAGACGTGACAATAGCAGCTCAATGGTATACCTGGTACGTTTAGAGACACAGACAAGATGATCACGTCCACGTCATCTGCATTCGTGACCAGTTTTCATCCACAGTGACATCTTCCTCGTTGGCCTTTGATTTGGGAGTCACTCTCTCTACTTTGACCATGACCAGGTTTATCCCGGAGACAACATCTCTTAGGGTGATATTGGCAACCTTCTCTGCCTCGGTGGCATCTAGAGCAACATTTTTCACGCTGACACTAGCGCCTTCCTCATAGGTAACCCGTCAGTGCCTCTTATGTCGCACGGAAGGTTCACTGGTGCATCAGATAAGCTTAGAAGATGACCTTGAAGCACTAGGACAAACTACAAGGACACACAAAGATTTTTGAGTACTCACATGTGTTCCCTCTCGACGAAGTTGAAGTCCCAAAATTCTTCATTCTGCGCCCCGAGATTGATCGGCATTCCTGGGGAAACTTCATCGGCTGTCTTGGAAGTTCGCGGTTGGATCTGCCCACACCTTTACTTAGAAGGGAGAGTCTGAATGATGCTCCTATAGTACATCGCGACAAGGGACCGCGGGCTGGATACTATCAACTCGGATGCTGCACCACTCATGTCGCCATTCCTGTCCCTTGGTCTTGTTGTCCAATTCAGGATACTTGTTGGGAAGACCATCGCGTAGCCGTAAATTGAAGCATTCAGCAATCCATCTAGTACCCTATATCATAGGCGTGTAAAGATGTCGAAATATGGCCACATAACGCATTTCCTGATGAAATCTTCTCAAATATATGCGAAAATTGCCAGGCACAAGACCGAAGTGGGGTTGATGTGCAGAACCTTAAACCCACAAGTCCCCAAGATTGCAAGAAACAAGGGGGACAAGGGAGGCACCACACCCATGGCAAGCAACCATGAATAGATCTGCATCTCGTGTTCCTCCATGGTCGCGATGGCCAAATTGAGTACTTATACGATGTGCTCATTGTGTGCTCCTATGGAGTTATGGCCTGGATTTCCATTTCGTCCTCACACATGATGGAACTCTCGAACAACGCCGATTATTGGCCGGCCTTCAACACCTACTGCGCTTGCATATCTTCACCTTGGATGCCTTCAGTGCCGCCGCACTCCTCTCCTTCGTGAAAGTTGCGGCTGGATTGTTCGCTCTCTTAGGAGCCATGGCTTTGTGTTGATGCAAACGCCCGACTACGACTTGTTTTGTAGCTAGAAAAAGGGAAGTTATCAAAACACATGGGCGAAGAAGTAGGATTTGGGGGATTTGGGGAAGAGGAAGAAATGGTGTCCCCAGCATACCACTTTGTACCCACTTGTTACTTTTGCTCTCCCCATGTTTCCCACTACGCACAGTAATCTACGTAGACCTTCCCCGAGAATCTCACCATCGCCACATTTCACACTCGCATGAAAACCAAGGAGACGTTGCTTGCCACCTGAAAGCTAGCAGGAACGACACCCTTATTGGGGGTTCGGGTACGTGTTAATATAGTAGAATAAAGCCTCCGAAGGTGTGTGTACAAAGGAGATTAGATCGGTATACTATACCATATCCTATACAAATAAGGATTCATACAAGGTATCTAACAACACCCCTTAATCCAAACTTCAAAGAAGATTCATATTACGTCTAAACTCAGGAAGATTAGCAACTTGTCGGTGCAACATACCCGTGGCCTATTGACCGGACTGTGCACAAGCACAAGATCAATATTGGAATTCCAGAGCAAGAGACCAAGAGACTCTAAGAACCAACTAGAAGCATCACAAGGAACCAAGACTAAGATAGAGGAGCCAGATATTATGAAGAAAGAAGCCTCCCTTGCCGGGCAGGGCCTGCCGGGGCTGATGGAGACCAAATCACCTCACCAACTACCCCACCGCGACCCGCGTCGTTGATCAGTGCGGTGTCAAGACGCACGATGATTAAGTGGCAGCTATTCGCCACATGGCGGCCACTTCCTACCAAGTGAACCCATAGATGATACCCGTCTAGTGACATGTCGAGCAAGCAAGCGTGGAGCTGACAAATCAGCCCGGCAGGCCTTGCCGGACAACCAATGACTTGACACTAAGCAACGCATTAAATGCATGCTGTCAGCCTGCAGAGTTTGGTATGATAGCACTATTTGCTATCATATCAGTGTCTAATGACTAATTTGTCACTATGGTAACCCCATGATCTATAAAAGGAGGCCCATGGCAACGATTCGAGAGGTTGGAAGTTTATACCACTCACCCCCATACGCACGTAGTCGCTGCTACCCCGAAGCAACCCTTGCCGGGAAAGTGTACTACACACCACCACCACCTTTCCCCAATCAATCCACCAAAGCAGGAGTAGGTTTTTTTTGATTAATACATACAATAGGAGCCTCTCCTACTGTCTTAAGTGTCAAAAAAAACTTGGGTAAAATTGCCTGTGCGATCCCTGCCGTGCTGCCTTGCGTTGGTCTCCTCTTTGTGCAACGCGACTCCCCCCCCGTCGAATCAGCAAGGGGTTGTCCTGGTCCCATAGGTGGCCGTGGTTTTCCATGACATCTTTGGCACGACAGGTAGGGGGATCGCTTGCGCAAACCTGAAGACGTAAGCAGCGCGTCATCTTCATCGCCATTTGTATCGTCGATGGCGCCATCGGCCATGGCGCCCAAGAAGAAATCAACTCCTTCAGCTCATCTATCTACCTCGAAGGCTCCGGTACCCGTGACCTCCAACGCTGCGGGGGGCGCGGAGACGCAAGAGGGGGCTAACGCCGCTGGAGATGTGGCTGGGGCAGGCGGCACCACCACCATCCCCCTCATGGCCAACGCGGGAGCTGAAGATGCCGGAGGAGAATGACATCAGCAACACCTCGACGACCGCGCTCCGCCTGTCGAAGGGCGCAACCCCAGCGATGGCGTCCGGTCTAGGGCGAGCCACTTCCCTACAGCCATCCCTGCCGTAGGCACGACCGCTGCACATGCGCTCTCCCCAGGCCGAGTCGACCGAGCTAATGCGCCCAATGGATCTGATGGCCCTCAGGCACCTCCGCCTCACCGCCCTGTCGCCCAGGTGGTTGCACCGCAACAGTGGGGCCACAGTGCTACCGCTGCTGGCTCCACCAGGAGCCGAGTGATGGCGCAATCGACTTCATCATCATCCGTGCCAAGCACAGCCTCGGAGGCCATGGCGCGGGCTCAGCTGCTGCTGAGGTGTCCACCAGCGGCCGAGCAGATGGACGAATGGTGTGCCACCATCCAAAGTATGCTTGGTTTCACCGAAGCCGAGTGCTCTCGATGAGCCGCCCCGCTGCGACCTCCCCAAGCTATGGCAACAGCCCATGCGGTTGCCCGCACGAAGGGGCCCGTCCCCACGGTGCAATCCCCACCACGGCGGCCGGCGCGGGCGCGACCAAATCAAGACCTCGATGATGCCTCGATGGCCTCTTCTGATCCTCAAGCACGTCCAGGACAATGGCAAACCCCAGAAGGTAGGAGGAGAGGAGACTTGTGTGTCGTCGAGCAACGCCGCGGCAAGATTCTTCGAGCCGGCGGACGCGGTGGCCTCGACATTGATTAGCCCACTCTTGGTGCTGACGGGCTCCTGCCCTTCAAGGTTGGCTGCCTTGCCTTCACCCATGAGCTGCGGCAAGTCCGTTGGCCGTCCATCCGCACGGTCAAGCCAGAGATACCTGTGAACTACGACGGGAGGCTGAACCCGACAGTGTTTCTGAGCATCTACACCATTGCTGTTCGAGCTGCCGAGGGAAGAGATGAGAAAGTATTCACCAACTACTTCCCGTTGGCACTGAAATCCAACGTGAGGTCTTGGCTGATGCACCCGCTGGAGAACTCCATCTCGTCGTGGGCATACCTCTGCCACGAGTTCATAAGCGCTTCCACCGGTGGCCCCCAAGAGCCGGGCCGCCTCGGCGATCTGCAACTTCTCCAACAGAAGGAAGGAGAAACCATCTGTAAGTACGTGTAGAGTTCAGTAAAGTTCATAGGAATATTCCCAATATCCATCTAGCGGTCATGATAGCTGCCTTCCAGTCCAATGTGTGCAACCGCCGAATCCGAGCCAAGATGAACGTGTGGTTGCCCAAGACTGTGAAGGAGTTATACATCCTAGTGGATAAGTGTTCCCGGATGGAGGAAGGGAGGAAGTTGCCTGGAGAGGAAGATTGCATTGATGTTGATTCAGAGGATGATGATGAATCCACCAATTAGAAGAAGGATAAGAAGCGCAGTAAGAAGCGAAGGGATAGAGTTGTATTGACCGTTGAGGGGTCAGGTGCCCCTAGTACTGGCAAGATCGCCAAGAATGAGGACCCCAGCAAGGAGGTTGCCGTGTGCGCCAATTGCCGGGAAGCTGCGACTGCCGAGAAGGCTGGGAAGGGCGATGGCCCGTACTGCAAGATCCACCGGACCAAGGGCCACGACCTTCAGGAGTGCTATCAGGTTGAGTAGTTGGTCAAGAGGCAAAGAGCAGAATATGAGAAGTGTGACAAGGAAAAAGGTTAGAATGTTGCTAGCAGTAAGGGCCGAGGCGATGAAGCAAATCGCCCAGCAAGCCCTTTCGGAACAAAGGAAAACCCGCCAGGGGCCAGGAGAAAGAGGTCTGTCATGATGAGAGTGACAAAGGGGATGAAGAGGAAACCAGTGAGCGGGAGTTTTAGAAGGCCACAGACGCCTTGTGCGTTGATGGGGGTGCATCTTTGCACACCTCCCATCGCCAATTCAAGCGGTGGGCACGGGAAGTCAATGTCGTGGAACCAGTGCCAAAGGCCCGGAAGTCGCTCAAATGGCCCCGTACACCCATCATCTTCGACGAGGAGGACCATCCTAGCCGCACCACAGCGGTAGGGTGCCTGCCTTTGTTGGTGTCTCCAACAATTCGCAACCTCAAGGTCACAAAGATGTTGGTGGACGGTGGGGCCGGACTAAATCTGATTCCACTAGCAGTTATCAGCAAGCTTCAGATAGCAGAAGAGGAGCTAGAGGTTACAAGCACGTTTCAGGGAGTCAACTCCAGAAGGAGCCATCCCAAAGGGAAGATTACCTTGCCAGTAACATTTGGGGGAGAGCTTAACTACCGTACTGAGAAGATTGTGTTTGACGTAGTTGATCTCCCCCTGCCGTACAATGGGGTCCTTGGACACCCAGCCTTGGCTAAGTTCATGGCAGCATCCCACTCTGCCTACAATACCCTGAAGATGCCTGGGCCACTAGGAGTCCTCACCATCCCGTCGGATGAGAAAGATGCCATCACTTGCGTGGACAAGATGTACAGGGACGCGGTCGCGGCAGAGGTAGCGACGGCAACGGTTCCCTCCAAGGAGAACAAAGGGAAGAAACATGCACTACAAGAAATATGTCAACTTGTGACCACCACTATTGGTCACTGAAAGGTCATGGTTTTTCATTTGCGACCTTTTTGTGACCAAAAACAGAAGGTCAAAAGTTGGCGGTCATAAACTGACTATAGCGACCTTCTCTATGAGAAGGTCGTAGACGTTTACGACCAAAATATGCCTACTGTGGCGTTTTGGTCACTAGAAACCTCCCCAGGCCACGTAGGCATCTAGCATGGCAAGCTGATGTGGCATAAGATTCAGCCCAGTCCAATTCAGTGTTTATATGGGCCGAGCCCATTAATTCGGCCTTTTTAATATTTATTTTTCCTATTAATTTTTGCTACCTACATGGGTTGGCCCAGCTATAATTCGGCCTATAATTTGGCCATTTTATTTTTGGGTTGTGGCCCATTTTTTCTTTTTTCAAATGGGTCCCAATTGTCAGGTTCTGATATGTGGGTCCCAAATTTCTGATTCTGGTTTGTGGGTCCTTGCTGTCATGGTCATGTTCCTCAGATTTCAATATTCCAATAATTAAACAACCAACATTTAAATCAAAATAGACAGAAAACAAGTGTAATACTTCAAATAACAAGAAGCAACAATCTGTTACATCAACACACATACAACATTTCATTCAAAAACAGAGAGAAGATACATGAAATTCTGGAGTTCACAATGCCCAAATAACCTAGCTATTATTACATAACTTGCTATACAAAAATGTATTGGCGCTTCTTTGAACATCTTGCTTCGTCTTGAATTTAGGCAAAATATATGCCAACAAGAAAACAAAACAGCGAGGATATAGTGAATAACAACAACAGCAAGTGATGGGGTGCTATTTAGTAAGATTAAGTCCGGAAAGAAACATGCATGAAAATTAAGAATAGCTAGATCAATTCTGCATGAAAATTAAGAAGTGCTATTCAGTATGAATGCCATGAAGTTTTCGTGCACGTCATGCCAAGTCAGCCAACATGTAGCATGCATGTGAGCCATAAAACATGATCACAGTTCAGCACCTACAACAGCCTGACACAATAGATAAAGCCAAGAAGTGATAATAATAAGTGTGTGATGAGAAACTCGACCGCTTTTTTAATTACTATGAGCAATAAAACATCTAGTTTCAGATACTCAACAGATTCATTCATATACTTATTATATGCTGACATGGATTTTAGAGGTTAACAACAAAACTGGAACTGGAACTTGTCATAAGCTAACAAAAAAACACATTCCAAAACTATCAGTATAAAACATTTATGCATGGATACATTCAAGAACTAGAAAAGTTCCAATAGGTTTATAAATGCACAAATAACTTGAGGAAAAGTAGCCAACTGCAGGTCTGAATCTGTATTGGTGATCAGCAGGTTTATAAATGCACAAATAGGTTTATAAGGTATGAGCTGCTTACTTTACTTACTATGATCGTATGATGTGTTCGAATCAGATTGGTGATCAGCAGGTACAAGTCATCAACTGAACTAATCGCTGCCCAAGCAAATTAAGCGTGAATCCCGTGAGGCAAAACCAAGAGTAAAAACAAGACTAAGCCAGCTGCAGGTCTTGCGCTAGTGGCGTTGCAGTCTTCATGGCGCTGGCTGCCACAAGGACATTAAATGTGAATGAGCTTGGTAAAATGGTAAGCAAGTGTTACTGGACACTGGGCACTAGCACCTAGGCTCGATTTGATCATATTATACTTATCATTAACTCATTCACACTGAGATATCACAACTTCTCCACCCACAGAAAAAGAGAAACAATATTCTGCTGTAAAAAGACTCTCAAAAAGATTTAATCATTTCATTAAAAATAGAGTAGCAAGAGCAACGCTGGACATCATTACAGAATATGAGTTGCAGGATACAACTTGTGGAAACGAGCAAATAACAACAACATCAAGAAAATTAGAGTTCTTGATTCTTGAAGCACCGACAAATAGGAAACCCAGATAACAGACGCATATATGAATTGTGGGATACATCTTCCTATAGTTGTGTAAACTTGAGTAAATAACAGTAGCATAAAGTTGACATTGACAACAAGATAGCAAAATGAGAATGACATCTTCCTAGTAGTTGTGGAAACATAAAAACAACATGAAACTGACATTGGCAGCAAGATAGCAAAATAGGAATGACAGTCCATGCATGGTACATGAATGATTCACAGCAACTACATGAACCTTGGCATTGGGGAAGGAGCTGCTTACTTCATGGTGGTGCGGGAGTCCTTGACCTCCTGGTGGACCTTCACGTTCTCTTCCAACACCCTGCGGGACTCTGCAACGAGATCCTTGCCACTGATCAGCTCCCTCCTGGTAGTGGCACCCACCCACAATAATCAGTATTTCCACGGTTAGAACATGCAACTGGCTGAATCCAAGCAAGGGAAGAGAAAAGATGAATCGAATGTACCTCATGTCCTTGACCTCTTGGAGGAGCCTGGAGTTGTCGTCCTGCAGCCTCCGTTGCTCAGCCATGAACTCATTCCTCAGTTGGCTGATCATGTAGATGATGTAGTTCTCCTGGCCACGCAGGAAGCCGGATGCAGCAACACCCATGGTTGGCACATCGACCCTGTTCATTCATTTAACAAAGGGAACATGCAGAGTACTGTTTAATCAGCGATGGCATGGCAGGATCTTGGACCAGCACACATGCACGTATGCGTAGCAGCCTGATCAATCTGCATCAAACGGTGTACTGCTACTACATGTGTGTTTAAGACATGAAAAATCCAAATCTATCTATCTCACAGAAAAACAACCGACTTGTTACAGCACGCTCAAGTTTGAGAGTGCTAACAACGCTAGACACGGGGCGTTGTTATCCACACCCTCCAGCCGAAAAGTACTATCACTTTACACGGCAATAAGGTTGTCATAGGTTGCTTCTTGCCCTCCAAAAATTTCTTCAGATAGTTAGGATTCCCACTAAAGATTAAAAATCCTTGCTGGTGCCTACTTAGACAAAATGAAATAAGGAAACGCGCCATGATTTTATATTTACATGCATGCTTGTGAAAATGATGATTTTCTTCAGTTCCAGTTTAGAGATCGCAGGGGGACAAGGACGACAATGGAGAAAGAATAGGGAAGGTGCAAATGGAGGGAAGCAACGGTGGATGGATGAGAGACCTGGCAGACCGGAGGCCGGAGGGGGTCGAAGCAGATGGTGCAGTAGAGAACTTCCGGGTCGTTGATGTCGCTGATGCCCGCCGCCGGCGCCGCCATGTCGCTCATCTGTTCCGGCCGCTGATGGGGATCCATTCAACCTGTGCATCGGCAAGGGCGGCATGGAGGGGCATCCAAACTCGTCAGATCGAGCAGCTTCTCCCTAGCCCCAAACTGCACACGCAACGCATGTACGCATCAGATGCGGCGAATAAGAAATCCAGAAGAAGAGGAGATGAGGAGGGAACCATACCCTTGTCGAGGTCCCCGGGAGGGGTCAGCCACGGGAGCACGAGCGCCCTGATGGCACCCGAGCCCGAGTTGATCTTGGTCCCAAGCGTCTTGGCAGCGGCCTTGTCCTGGGCGGCCTCCTCAACCTCAGCGCCATCCACCTCCATCACGACTTCGTCATCCTCGTCTCGATCGGCGTCGCTCCTGGGCCTGCAAGCATAACCACTTGGCGTCGGCGTCGGGTCATTCAACTTGAACGTGGCAGCGCAACGAGAAAGAGGAGAAGGAAACACGCGGCATCCTCGATCTCCTCGATGGGAACCCATGGGCCGATGAGGACATGGCCGAGCTGACGAGGGCACGCGGCGGGGCGAGGGGTTCTGGCTCTGTGGACGCGGTAGGTGGAGGGAGTAGGGTGGGGCGGAGAAGAGAGGGGGAGAGTGAGGCCGGTGGCGAGGTGAAGGGGGACAAGGGCGATTTGATCTGGGGGAGAAGGGGAGGCGGCGATGGAATGGGAGGGGGAGGAGGGAGATTGGATCTGGGGGAGAAGGGGCGACGGCGATAGAGTGGGAGGGGATCTGAGTTAGGGTTTGGGTGGTTGGGCTGCGGGTAGGGTTTTCTTTCTTCCTTTTGTCTTTTTTTCTTTAGATAAATGGGATGGATGGATGGATGGATGGATGGATGCCATGTCATCGATCCATGGCACAAACGTTTCAACCAATGAGAACAAAGCTTATGTAATTATGTTTTTTCTATTTGTTTCTTTTGTATTTTTTGCACAAGGTGCATCTTCGAATGGCACAGTTTGTTCAAATTATCGCATATTGTGCACAAGGGTGCATGATGGAATGGCAAACAATGTTGGCTAAGAAAGTTTTCATTTTCATTGGACGAAAAATCCATTTTTCATTTTTTCGAGTGCCCAAAACGAGTTTTTTTGTAAAGGACCTACCATATCTTTGTTGCAAAATTGTACCAAATCATTTTTACAAAATACTAGGCCATGTTTAATGCACAATTGACCAAATGGTTGGGTGTAAAAAGTTTTGATCCACCTCTGGTGAAAAAGACAAATTCCCGTCGATTCAGCTGGAAACGGGTCAAATTTCAACTGAAGCTGCCTCATAGTTTGCTATGTATTAATTCCAAAAATCATTTCTAGGTACATAAGTATCTATTTAATCAGAGAAACACCAAAAAAAATCCAAGATTCAACCACTAGATAGGAACGGTCAAGCCCGCCGTTTTGACCGCATTTCGAAACGGGCATAAAAAACTCAAAAAAAGTCAAAAAATTGGAAAACCTTCGCATTGTGTCATTATATGTGACCAAGTTTCCAGGAAAAATAATAAACTTGTAATACCGTAATTATTTTAAAAAGTGTTCTCAGAAATGAGCTATCATGCGTGAAGATTCATGGCTTTCAAGCCAAATGATCAATCTTATGGCCACATTCATGGCATAGTTTGTTCAAATGATCTCATATTGTGCACGAGGGTGCATCCTGGAATTCCAAACAATGTTGCCTAAGGAAGTTTTCATTTTCTTTGGATGAAAAAACCATTTTCCATTTTTTGAGTGCCCAAAAGGAGGTTTTTTGTGAAGGACCCACCATATATTTGTTGCAAAATTGTACAAAATCAATTTTCTAAAATACTAGGACATATTTAATGCACAATTGACCAAATGGTTTCGTGTCAAATTTTTTGATCCACCTCTGGTGAAAAAGACAAATTCCTGCCAATTCAGCTGGAAGTGGGTCAAATTTGAACTGTAGCTACCTCGTAGTTTGCTATTTATTTTTTCCAAAAATCATTTCTAGGTACATAAGTATCAATTTAATCAGAGAAACACGAGAAAAAAATCCAAGATTCAACCACTAGATAGGAACGGTCAAGCCCGCCGTTTTGACGGCATTTCGAAACGGGCATAAAAAATTCAAAAAAAATCAAAAAATTGGAAAACCTTCGCATTGTGTCATTATATGTGACCAAGTTTCCAGGGAAAACAATAAACTTGTAATACGGTAATTATTTTGAAAAAGTGTTCTCAGAAATGAGCTATCAAGCGTGAAGATTCATGGCTTTCAAGCCAAATGAACAATCTTATGTCCACATTCATGGCATAGTTTGTTCAAATGATCTCATATTGTGCACAAGGGTGCATATTGGAATGGCAAACAATGTTGCCTAAGGAAGTTTTCATTTTCTTTGGATGAAAAAACCATTTTTCATTTTTCGAGTGCCCAAAAGGAGGTTTTTTTGTGAAGGACCTCCCAAATAATTGTTGCAAAATTGGGCCAAATCAATTTTATAAAATACTAGGACATATTTAATGCACAATTGAAAAAAATGGTTGGGTGCAAAAAGTTTTGATCCACCTCTGGTGAAAAAGACAAATTCCCGCCGATTCAGTTGGAAGCGGGTCAAATTTGAATTTTAGCTACCTCATAGTTTGGTATTTATTTTTTCCAAAAATCATTTCTACGTAGATAAGTATCTATTTAATCAGAGAAACACCAAAAAAATCCAAGATTCAACCACTAGATAGGAACGGTCAAGCCTGCCGTTTTGACCGCATTTGGAAACGGGAATAAAAAATTCAAAAAAATTGAAAAATTGGAAAACCTTCGCATTGTGTCATTATATGTGACCAAGTTTCTAGGGAAAATAATAAACTTGTAATACGGTAATTATTTTGAAAAAGTGTTCTCAGAAATGAGCTATCAAGCGTGAAGATTCATGGCTTTCAAGCCAAATGATCAATCTTATGTCCACATTCATGGCATAGTTTGTTCAAATGATCTCATATTGTGCACAAGGGTGCATCTTGGAATTCCAAACAATGTTGCCTAAGGAAGTTTTCATTTTCTTTGGACGAAAAAACCATTTTCCATTTTTCGAGTGCCCAAAAGGAGGTTTTTTTGTGAAGGACCTACCATATATTTGTTGCAAAATTGTACAAAATCAATTTTCAAAAATACTAGGAAATATTGACCAAATGGTTTGGTGTCAAATTTTTTGATCCACCTCTGGTGAAAAAGACAAATTCCCGCCAATTCAGTTGGAAGCGGGTCAAATTTGAACTGTAGCTACCTCGTAGTTTGCTATTTATTTTTTCAAAAAATCATTTCTAGGTACATAAGTATCTATTTAATCAGAGAAACACCAAAAAAAATCCAAGATTCAACCACTAGATAGGTACGGTCAAGCCCGTCGTTTTGACCGCATTTCGAAACGGGCATAAAAAATTCAAAAAAAAATTGAAAAATTGGAAAACCTTCACATTGTGTCATTATATGTGACCAAGCTTCCAGGAAAAATAATAAACTTGTAATACGGTAATTATTTTAAAAAAGTGTTCTCAGAAATGAGCTATCAAGCGTGTAGATTCATGGCTTTCAATCCAAATGATCAATCTTATGGCCACATTCGTGGCATAGTTTGTTCAAATGATATCGTATTGTGCACAAGGGTGCATATTGTAATGGCAAACAATGTTGCCTAAGGAAGTTTTCATTTTCTTTGGATGAAAAAACCATTTTTCATTTTTCGAGTGCCCAAAAGGAGGTTTTTTTGTGAAGGACCTACCATATATTTGTTGCAAAATTGTACAAAATCAATTTTCTAAAATACTAGGACATATTTAATGCACAATTGACAAAATGGTTGGGTGCAAAAAGTTTTGATCCACCTCTCATGAAAAAGACAAATTTCCGCCGATTCAGGTGGAAGCGGGTCAAATTTGAACTGCAGCTACCTCGTAGTTTGCTATTTATTTTTTCCAAAAATCATTTCTAGTTACATAAGTACCTATTTAATCATAAATACATGGTTTGGTGGCGATACGTCGAGGTTTGGGCGGTGGCCGAGGGCCCCAACTCTAGATCACAGAACTCAAGATGCCCGCCGTGGTCACCGCGTGACCGTGGCGTTGCCATGTGTTCTGGGCGGCCTAGGTATGTCTAGTGGGTTGTGCACTCCCCAGGTAAGTGCTAGGAAGAAAATCACAACATAAGATTCTCACAAGGAGACCGATCGATGCTCAAACATGAATAAGCAACCAAGTGTTTGATTTGCGGTACGGGAAATGCACATGGCTAATGGGCGTGAGTTTTGGCTGAGGATGATCAGTTACTAAGAAGACCATCTTCACAAATTTTCACCTCAAAAGGAGGAGCCTAGGTGGTACTTGCTTTATAAAGTACCACACTGGACATAAATACAAATGTTGAAGCTCGGCTCAAAATAATAAATGGATTGAGCTGGCGTTTGGTGGAGGATGGCTATTTGGGCGTAGGAAAGCACTGTATAAAATGGATACTATTTGGACATGCCAAAGTGGTACTTCCTTCACAAAGTGCTGCTCTGAACAGAATAGGAAAATGAATATTTTTGAATTATTTTTGAACTAGGCAAGGAATTGTTTTGACATATTTGATGAAGATATGATCCAAAACATTTATGAGATTTTTTTGGGAATTTTGGGAATAACAGAAATATAGGTTGCTTCACAACCTAGGGCAAAAACTGCCACATGGACATGACACGTAGGCAAAACTGATGAGATGGCGCCTAGTCATCACAACCCACCACAATCTACAAGGCTATGACCATCTATATTGGTCATTAGCAACTAGAAATAAGGCAGCGGACTAGCACTGTTTGCTTCTTGACCATTTCGTGTAAGGAAATTACGACCTTTCTGACCAAAATGGTCGCAATGTTTTAGGGTTTGGAGCCCCCGAACAGCTTTTGACCAATTGGTCTAAAATGGTCATAGATCTATGACCAATTCTTCCAGGGTCACTGACAGAAGGTCACTAGTTGACATATTTCTTGTAGTGATGATTGTAGTACCTCTGGCAAAGAGTCTGGCAAGCGTGCCCCCTCCGAGTGCACGACACACGTTGACGACGTGCCAGAGTGTTCCAACAGCAAGATATCCAAGGTTGCTGCTCAGCAAGTGAAAAAGGTCCCGGTAGGCCTAGTTGGCGTTGATGGTACTTTTACCATCAGCGCCACCCTCGATGAAAAATATGAAAGCACGCTCATTGCCTTCCTGCAGGCAAATATTGATGTGTTTGTTTGGCAACCATCTGATATCCCCAGTGTTACCTGGGAGGTAATCAAGCACCACCTTGCTGTCTGCCCACACGCCAGACCTGTTAAGCAGAAAGTACAGAAGCAGGCCTTGGATAGGTAGCATTTTATTGCAGAAGAGATCAAGAAGCTTGAAGCAGCTGGTTTGGTCAAAGGAGTGCTACATCCCACTTGGCTAGCAAACCCAGTGGTAGTCCGGAAGGCGAACGGGAAATCGAGGCTCTGCATTGACTTCATAGACCTAAACAAGGCTTGCCCGAAGGACCCGTTCCCCTTGCCATGTATTTGTCAGATAGTGGATTCCATCTCAGGTTGTGATTTGCTCTAATTTCTGGACGCCTATTCTGGGTACCACCAGATCTTCATGTCAAAGGAGGACGAGGAGAATACATCATTCATCACTCCATGCATTATGTATTGCTTTGTCCGCATGCTGTTCGGATTAAAGAGTGTCGGGTCCACCTTTGCAAGGGCAGTCCAGATTGGTTTTGAACCTCAGCTGCACAGAAACATTGAGGCTTATATGGATGACATTGTGGTCAAAACCAAAGACAGAGAAACTCTCATTCGGTATTTCGAGGAGACATTTGCAAATCTCCGCAAGATCAACTTGAACTTAAACCTAGAGAAATGTGTGTTTTGTGTCCCCTCCAGCAAGCTGCTTGGATACTTTCTATCCCACAAAGGGATCGAATCTAATCCCGACAAGATCAAGGCCATTGAGCAGATCCAAGCGCCAAGAACAGTCAAAGATGTGAGGCGCCTGACGGGATGCATTGCCGCGCTAAGCAGATTCATCTCCAAGTCTGCCGAGCGTGCCCTCCGTTTTTCAAAATTTTGAAGAAGGCAGGTCCCATGAAGTGGAACCCTGAAGCGGATGCAGATTTGCAAGAGCTAAAGACGTACCTGTCCTCTGTGCCTATCTTGGTTGCACCCAAGCCTCAGGAGCCGTTATTGCTATACTTAGCGGCAACAAACCAAGTGGTCAGTGCAGCCCTGGTGGCACAACGAGAAGTGGATGAGACAGAGGGTGAACAAAGGCCGGCAGGGCCAAATGAGGATCAGAGCAGCAGCAAGGACCACAATGATGAAAACTCCAAGGACGTAGCAAGGAAGAAAGTGGTGCAGCGCCTAGTGTACTTCATCAGCTCCCTGTTACAGGGGGCTAGGTCAAGGTACTCTGGTGTGCAAAAGTTGATCTTTGTCCTCATCGTGACCTCGAAGAAACTGCGCAACTACTTCCAAGCCCATGAGATCATGGTTGTTACTAGTTTCCCGTTGCAACGGATACTCCGAAACCCAGAGGCTACCGGCAGAATAGTGGAGTGGATTTGGAGCTATCTAGCTTTGGTTTGAAGCTTGAGAGCACATCAACTGTCCAGAGTAGGGCATTGACAGAGTTTATTGCAGAATGGACGCCAACCCCTGATGAGGAAGTGATAGAGATAGTTGTCCCCGGCAAGGAATCGCCCCAAGAATGCATTATGTATTTTCATGGTGCCTTTTCCCGACAAGGCGCGGGGGCTGGCGTGCTTCTTGTTTCCCCCTCCGGAGAGCACTTGAAATACGTCATCCAGATGCATTTTGCACGGGAAGAGGCTACCAACAATACAACGGAGTATGAAGGGCTCCTTGCCGGGCTCATAATTGCAGTTGACTTGGGAATTAAGAAGTTGATCATCCAAGGAGACTCATAGTTGGTGGTGAGGCAAGTTAACAAGGATTATCAAAGTCCATTAATGGAGGCATACGTCGAGGAAGTGAGGAGATTGGAGGAGCACTTTGACGGTTTGCAAACAGAGCACGTACCCCGTGCGGAAAACAGCACAGCTGATCATCCGTTAAAGTGTGCTGCGCAGAAGCTTCCTGTTGAACCAGGGACTTTTGTTCTCCGTCTTAATCAGCCCTCCATATTCCTAGCAACAATGGCCCGGAAGAGGGGAAAGTTGGACACCGGAAAGCCTCTCCCAGTAGAGCCGTCCACTCCCGGCAGAGACCCTGCCGGAAACAACTCCTCGCAGCCTGCCGGACCACCCCCTCCTGCCGGGTCCATGGACGCTACACACGAGGCCAGTGCCCCCATAGTAGAGGAGGTGCCGCTAGTCCTTATTGCTGAGCCACAGGCTCCAACTTGGGCAAGGCACATTGTACACTTCCTCCAAACCGAAGAGCCTCTCGGCGATCAAGACGAAGCTGGAAGAGTGCCCAGAGGGCCAGTATGTATCAGTTTTTTGATGACACTCTGTACAGAAGGAGGCTCAACAGTCTGAAATTGAAGTGTGTCTGCCGGGAAGAAGGAAAGGAACTGCTGGCTGAGATACACAAAGGAATGTGTGGCTCCCACATTGGATCAAGGGCATTAGTTGGGAAAGCATTCCACCAAGGATTCTATTGGCCCACAGCCCTCCAAGATGCGGTCAACCTAGTCACTGCTGCCTCTTGAGCATGCGTTGGTTTTCCCTTGAAGAGGAAAGGGTGATGCAGTAAAGTAGCGTAAGTATTTCTCTCAGTTTTTGAGAACCAAGGTATCAATCCAGTAGGAGGCTACACGCAAATCCCTCGTACATACGCAAACAAATAAGAACCTTGCAACCAACGCGATAAAGGGGTTGTCAATCCCTTCATGGCCACTTGCAAAAATGAGATCTGATAGAGATAATAAATATTTTTGGTATTTTTATGATATAGATTGGAAAGTAAAGATTGCAAAATAAAGTAGATCGGGAACTTTTATGATGGAAAATAGACCCAGGGGCCATAGGTTTCACTAGTGGCTTCTCTCAAGATAGCACAAGTATTACGGTGGGTGAACAAATTACTATCGAGCAATTGATAGAAAGTGCATAGTTATGAGAATATCTAGGCATGATCATGTATATAGGCATCACGTCCGTGACAAGTAGATCGAAACGATTCTGCGTCTACTACTATTACTCCACACATCGACCGCTATCCAGCATGCATCTAGAGTATTAAGTTCATAAGAACAGAGTAATGCATTAGGCAAGAAGACATGATTTAGAGGGATAAACTCAAGAAATATGATATAAACCCCATCTTTTTATCCTTGATGGCAACAATACGATACGTGCCTTGCTGCCCCTGCTGTCACTGGGAAAGGACACCCCAAGATTGAACACAAAGCTAAGCACTTCTCCCATTGCAAGGAAGATCAATCTAGTAGGACAAACCAAACTGATAATCCGAAGAGACTTGCAAAGATAAAAAATCATACATAAAAGAATTTAGAAGAGATTCAAATATTGTTCATAGATAATCTTGATCATAAACCCACAATTCATCGGATCTCGACAAACACACCGCAAAAGAATTACGTCGAATAAATTTCCAAGAGAATCGAGGAGAACTTTGTATTGAGATCCAAAGAGAGAGAAGAAGCCATCTAGCTAATAACTATGGACCCGAAGGTCTATGGTAAACTACTCACACTTCATCGGAGAGGCTATGTTGTTGATGTAGAAGCCCTCCGTGATCGATTCCCCCTCCGTAGGAGCGCCGGAAAAGGCCCCAAGACGGGATCTCACAGGTACAGAAGGTTGCGGCGGTGTAAATAGGGTTTCGTGGTGCTCCTGGATGTTTTCAGGGTACGTGGGTATATATAGGCGAAAGAAGTTGGTCAGGGGAGCCACGAGGGGCCCACGAGGGTGCGGGGCGCGCCTCCCTGCCTCGTGTCCACCTTGTTTCTTTCTTGACGTCCACTCCAAGTCTCCTGGATTGCGTTTGTTCCAACAATAACTTTCCCGAAGGTTTCATTCCGTTTGGACTATGTTTGATATTCCTTTTCTGTGAAACACTGAAATAGGCAAAAAACAACAATTTGGACTGGGCCTCCGGTTAATAGGTTAGTCCCAAAAATAATATAAAATTGTATAGTAAATCCCATTAAACATCCAAAACAGGTAATATAATAGCATGTAATAATCAAAAATTATAGATACGTTGGAGACGTATCAAGCATCCCCAAGCCTAATTCCTGCTCGTCCTCGAGCAGGTAAATGATAAAAACAGAATTTTTCATGTGGAATGCTACCTAACATAATTCTCAATGTATTTTTCATTATTGTGGCATGAATGTTCAGATCCAAAAGATTCAAGATAAAAGTTTAATGTTGACATAAAAAATAATAATACTTCAAGCATACTAACTAAGCAATAATGTCTTCTCAAAATAACATGGCCAAAGAAAGTTCATCCCTACAAAATCATATAGTTTCGTCATGCTCCATTTTCGTCACACAATAATGCTCTCATCATGCACAACCCCGATGACAAGCCAAGCAATATCATACTTTAGTAATCTCAAACTTTTTCAACCTTCATGCAATACATGAGAGTGAGCCATGGATATAGCACTATGGGTGGAATAGAATAAAATGATGGGGATTATGTGGAGAAGACAAAATAATACAAAGTCTCACATTTACGCGGCTAATCAACGGGCTAGGGAGCTGCCCATGTGATGGCAATGCAAGGAGTAGGGATTGCCATGTGATCTCTACTACTCCAAGTGCAGAGGTTTGTTGGGGAGTAGCAAATTTCCCTCAAGTGGATGACCTAAGGTTTATCAATCCGTGGGAGGCGTAGGATGAAGATGGTCTCTCTCAAACAACCCTGCAACCAAATAACAAAGAGTCTCTTGTGTCCACCACACACCCAATACAATGGTGAATTGTATAGGTGCACTAGTTCGGCAAAGAGATGGTGAATATGGATGGTAGATATAGGTTTTTGTAATCTGAAAATATAAAAACAGCAAGGTAATTAATGATAAAAGTGAGCGTAAACGGTATTGCAATGCTAGGAAACAAGGCCTAGGTTTCATACTTTCACTAGTGCAAGTTCTCTCAACAATAATAACATAATTGGATCATATAAATATACCTCAACATGCAACAAAGAGTCACTCCAAAGTCACTAATAGCGGAGAACAAACGAAGAGATTATTGTAGGGTACGAAGCCACCTCAAAGTTATCCTTTCTGATCGATCTATTCAAGAGTCCGTAGTAAAATAACGTGAAGCTATTCTTTCCGTTCGATCTATCATAGAGTTTGTACTAGAAAAACACCTTAAGAAACAAATCTACCAAACCCCTAATGTCACCGAGATACTCCAATGTCACCTCAAGTATCCGTGGGTATGATTATACGATATGCATCACACAATCTCATATTAATATATTCAACCAACACAAAGTACTTCAAAGAGCGCCCAAAAGATTCTACCGGAGAGTCAAGACGAAAACGTGTGCCAACCCCTATGCATAAGTTCATCAAACCCGAAAGTTGATCACCAAGACATACCTCAAGTACATCACGTGAATATCCCATTGTCACCACAAATAAGCACGGCAAGACACACATGAAGTGTTCTCAAATCCTTAAAGACTCAATCCGATAAGATAACTTCAAAGGGTAAACTTAATCCATTACAAGAGAGTAGAGGGGGAGAAACATCATAAGATCGAACTATAATAGCAAAGCTCGCGATACATCAAGATCGTGCCAAATCAAGAACACGAGACAGAGAGAGAGATCAAACATATAGCTACTGGTACATACCCTCAGCCCCGAGGGTGAACTACTCCCTCCTCATCATGGAGAGTGATACGTCTCCGTCATATCTAGTTTTCCAAATAGTTTTCCCCTTGTTTTGGACTCTAACTTGCATGATTTGAATGGAACTAACCCGGACTGACGTTGTTTTCAGCAGAACTGCCATGGTGTTATTTTTGTGCACAAATAAAAGTTCTCGAAATGACCTGAAACTCCACTGAAGTTAATTTTGGATTTAATAAAAAATATTGTCGAAAGAATCAAGGCCAGGGGGCCCACAACCTGTCCACGAGGGTGGGGGCGCCCCCTGCCTCGTGGGCCCCCTGGTGCTCCACTGACCTCAACTCCAACTCCATATATTCAAGTTCGGGGAGAAAAAAAATCAAGGAGAAGAAATCATCACGTTTTACGATACGGAGCCGCCGCCAAGCCCTAAACTCTCTCGGGAGGGCAGATCTGGAGTCCGCTCGGGGCTCCGGAGAGGGGAATCCATCACCGTCGTCATCATCAACCATCCTCCATCGCCAATTTCATGATGCTCACCGCCGTGCGTGAGTAATTCCATCGTAGGCTTGCTGGACGGTGATGGGGTGGATGATATTTACCATGTAATCGAGTTAGTTTTTAGGGTTTGATCCCTAGTATCCACTATGTTCTGAGATTGATGTTGCTATGACTTTGCTATGCTTAATGCTTGTTAGTAGGGCCCGAGTGCCATGATTTCAGATCTGAACCTATTATGTTTTCATGAATATATGTGAGTTCTTGATTCTATCTTGCAAGTCTATAGTCACCTATTATGTGTTATGATCCGTTAACCCCGAAGTGACAATAATTGGGATACTTACCGGTGATGACCGTAGTTTGAGGAGTTCATGTATTCACTAAGTGTTAATGTTTTGGTCCGGTACTCTATTAAAAGGAGGCCTTAATATTCCTTAGTTTCCATTAGGACCCCGCTGCCACGGGAGGTAATACAAAAGATGTCATGCAAGTTCTTTTCCATAAGCACGTATGATTATATTCGGTATACATGCCTACATTACATTGATGAACTGGAGCTAGTTTTGTGTCACCCTATGTTATAACTATTACATGAGGAATCGCATCCGACATAATTATCCATCACCTATCCAATGCCTACGAGCTTTTCATATATTGTTCTTTGCTCAGTTACTTTGCCGTTGCCACTGTTACAATTACTACAAAACTGCTACTGTTACTTTTGCTACTGTTACTTCCATACTACTTTGCTACTAAATACTTTGCTACAGATACTAAGTTATCCAGGTGTGGTTGAATTGACAATTCAACTGGTAATACTTGAGAATATTCTTTGGCTCCCCTTGTGTCGAATCAATAAATTTGAGTTGAATACTCTACCCTCGAAAACTGTTGCGATCCCCTATACTTGTGGGTTATCAAGACTATTTTCTGGCGCCGTTGCCGGGGAGCATAGCTCTATTCTTTGAGTCACTTGGGATTTATATCTGCTGATCACTATGAATAACTTGAAAGACGAAAGAACTAAGATTTATCCATCAACTACGAGGGGAGGTAAGGAACTGCCGTCTAACTCTGCACTTGATTCTCCTTTTGTTATGAGTAAACTTGCGACACCTAAACCTGCTTCTGCTATTAATTCTGATATGTCGCATGTTATTGATGATGCCACTTATGCTATGCATGATACTTATGATGAAACTACTTCTATGCTTGATACTACTTTGCCATTAGGTGAATTTCTTGATGAACAACTTGCTAGGGCTAGGGAGAATGAAACTATTGAAACTGATAATATTGATGATAGTGATGATGAAGGTTCTCCCCCTAAATATGAATTGCCTGTTGTTCTTGAGGGTTATGTTACGGATGAAGAAACTGCTAGAGATTTTCTTGCTTGCAATGATAGATCAGATCTTAAGAAATTATTAGCTAAGCTGAAACAAAAGTCGCTGAATGCTAGATTGAAACATGACCTCGCTTTTGCTACTTCACCTATCTTTGTTACTGATAAGGATTATGAATTCTCTGTTGATCCTGAGATAATTACTTTGGTTGAATCTGACCCTTTTTATGGCAATGAATCTGAAACTGTGGTGGCACATCTTACTAACTTAAATGATATAGCCACCCTGTTTACTAATGATGAGAAATCTCGCTACTACTATATCCTTAAAATATTTCCTTTCTCATTAAAGGGTGATGCTAAAACATGGTTTAATTCTCTTGATCCTGGTTGTGTGCGTAGTCCCCAGGATATGATTTATTACTTCTCCGCTAAATATTTCCCAGCTCATAAGAAACAAGCTGCTTTAAGGGAGATATACAATTTTGTGCAAATCAAAGAAGCACTAGTAGAAAACGGAGCTTTAAAACCGGTTTGTAAGGGCCTTTAGTGCCGGTTATGGAACCGGCACTAAAGTGTGGGCACTAAAGGCCCCCCCCCCTTTAGTACCGGTTCGGCACGAACCGACGCTAAAGTGCCACCACGTGGCGTGAGCTCGCGCCCTAGTATGGGGGACCTTTAGTACCGGTTGGTGTTACCAACCGGTACTAAAGGTTTTTTTTATATTTTTTTTGAAAATTTTGGAAAAAAAATTTGATTTTTTTTATTTTTAATTTTTCTAAATTATTTGATGATTTAGTCTCTAATCACATCTCTTAACTGCTCAAGTGTGGATCACTCATTCCAAATCATCTAACTTCCCGACCGGTCACCCATCCCTCTCACTACTCCAGCCCGAGCACGCTTAACTTTCGGGTTCTATTCTCCTACGTTTCCGAGTCTGCACTTGTTGTTTTCCTAACAATAGTAAGATGTCAATCCTATTAACCCTTAGTAATTTAGCTTGAGCATGAAGTCACACATTTCACCGTTTGAGTTTGAAACTATTATTCTCAAAAAACAGTAAATATTTAGTAACGCTAATATTTCTTGAATAAGTTTGACCATAGTTTGACCAAAATCAAAAAATTGAAATAATTATTTAGTAACACTAGTATTCTTGAATAATTATGTAGTAACATTAATACTTCTTGAATCAGTTGTTTGACCGGTTTGACAAGATTTATCCAAAATTCAAAAAAACATGAATTAGAGCATATCTTTTTTTCCTTTTACAATTTTGTCATTTCAAAAATTGTCCTAAACTCTAAACCCGGGACTTAAAACGTCAGAAACTCTATGTTAAACAGTAAAAACTAAGGGTTTAAACCATAAAACCTAACCCTAAACTCTGAAATCTAAACCCTAGCACTAAACGCTAAAAATGTCTAAAACGCCCAAAAACTCTATTTTCCCTTTGGAATTTTGTGATTTTTAAAAATTGTCGAAAGAGAAAACTTGTTGTTTCAGCGGATCGATCTTTTTGTTCTGCAAATTTTGATATATTATAAGTATTTTTCTGAATTAGGATGATTTAGTTATGATTTTTTCAAGTTTGAAAATTGCCCTATAGTCCCGGTTTGTGTCTCCAACCGGGACTATAGGTTAGAACCCTTTAGTGCCGGTTCGTGGCGCGAACCGGCACTAAAGGTTGGCCCTTTAGTACCAGTTTGTGCCACAAACCGGGACTAAAGGGGCTCGTGAAGGCCCCGGCCTGACGCCAGCCTGCCACCACCCCTTTAGTACCGGTTCGTGGCACGAACCGGTACTAAAGGTTTAACACGAACCGGCACTAATGCATAGCCGTTCGAACCGGTACTAATGATACCATTAGTATCGGGCCAAAATCGAACCGGGACTAATGTGTCTCACATAAGGTCCTTTTTCTACTAGTGAAGAGAGTCTCCCACAAGCTTGGGGGAGGCTTCTCCGATTACTTAATGCTTTGCCTGATCATCCTCTTAAGAAAAATGAAATACTTGATATCTTTTATAATGGACTAACCGATGCTTCCAAGGACCACCTGGATAGTTGTGCTGGTTGTGTTTTCAAGGAAAGGACAGTAGACCAAGCTGAATTTCTATTCAATAATATGTTGACAAATGAAAATAATTGGAAACTTCCTGAACCAACTCCTAAGCCAACTCCAAAGAAAGTGTATAGTAAAGCCCAAAATAATAGGTTAGTCCCAAAAATAATATAAAAGTGTATAGTAAAGCCCATTAAACATCTTAAACAGATAATATAATAGCATGAATACTTCATAAATTATAGATACGTTGGAGACGTATCAACATCCCCAAGCTTAATTCCAGCTCGTCCTCGAGTAGGTAAATGATAAAAGAAAGAATTTATGAAGTGTGAATGCTAGCAGGTGCATAAGTTTGATCAATGATAATTTCAGTCACCTTTTCTAGCATCATTATATGTCATAACAATAGCTCATCTCATAAAACTTTTCATGATCAAGTAACAATCTATTCACATGTTAAAGCATAGACCAGAAACTTTCTTGAAAACTAGCAAACCACATTCTCAGTCATCAAACAATTGCAATTCATCTTATTTTCTGGAAGGGTCTATGTCAGAGCTTTCATTTAGCAAACTCCATATAGTCAACTATCATTTAGTCTTTCACAATTGCTAACACTCACGTGATATTTATGGGTCCAAAGTTTTAATCAAACACAGAGAAAGATAGGGGCTTATAGTTTCGCCTCCCAATCTTTTACCTCAAGGGTAATGTCAACAACAATAATTAATGAACGCCTACATCCAAGTGGATATATATATCTGGATCACCCCAACACAAAGTGCTTGCCAAAGGCAAAAGTGTAAAAAGGAAAGGTGATGATCACCATGACTCTTGTATAAGGGTAGAAGATAATAGTAAAAGATAAGCCCTTCGCAGAGGGAAGCAGAGGTTGTCATGCGCTTTTATGGTTGGATGCACAAAATCTTAATGCAAAAGAACGTCACTTTATATTGCCTCTTGTGATGGAGACCTTTATTATGCAGTCCGTCTCTTTTATTTTTTCCCTATCACAAGTTCGTATAAAGCTTATTTTCTTCGCACTAATAGATCATACATATTTAGAGAGCGATTTTTATTGCATGCACCGATGACAACTTACTTGGAGGATCTTACTCAATCCATAGGTAGGTATGGTGGACTCTCATGGCAAAACTGGTTTAAGGGATATTCGGAAGCACAAGTAGTATTTCTAATTAGTGCATAGAATTTGGCTAGCATGAGGGAGAAAGGCAGGCTCAACATGTTGGATGATCCAAGACAACCCATTACGTTGTCTTCCTTGTCCAACGTCAACCTTTTAGTCATGTCATATTTTAATGAGTTCTCACAATTACAAAAGATGTCCAAGATAGTATATTTATATGTGAAATCTCTCTTCCTTCAATATTATTTCATGAATTGTTCAAGTGACCAATACAATGTTTGCTAACATTCAAAAAAATTACCACCTCTACTTATTATATGTGAAGTCATTACTCCCCATGAGATAAGCATATGAAACATATATAATTTAAGATTTATGATATTCAATTCATTCAACCATTAACTCATAAGATATAAGTGAAGCACACGAGTAAATGACAAACTACTCCAAAAAGATATAAGTGAAGATCAATGAGTAGTCAAATAATTATTTAGCTATGTGAGGACTCTCTCTCATTTAAGAATTTCAGATCTTAAGGACTTTATTCAAGCAGCAAGCAAAACAAAACAAAACTACATTTCAAGGATAGCACTCATCATATGAATAAGCAAAAACTTAGGCTCAACCGATACTAACCAATAATTGTTGAAGAAGAAAGGTGGGATGCCTACCGGGGCATCCCCAAGCTTAGGTGCTTCTTAGAATATTATCTTGGGGTGCCTTGGGAATCCCCAAGCTTGAGATTTTGTGTCTCCTTAATTCCTCTCATATCATGGTTTTCCTAAATCTCAAAAACTTGATCCACACAAAACTCAACAAGAACTCATGAGATAAGTTAGTATAAAACAATGCAATAACCTTATCATTCTCTACTGTAGCAAACCACTAAAATTATTATTCAACATTGCATACTAAATGTCTCTGCATATTTAATACTCCTATCCTCAAATAGAATCATTAAACAAGCAAACATATGCAAACAATGCAAACATAACAGCAATCTGCCAAAACAGTATAGTCTGTAAAGAATGCAAGATTCAACTTACTTACCTAACTCCAAAAATTGTAAGAAAAACACTACACTGTATAAAATTTATCATACCTTAATATGCAAAAAGTTTCAATATTATATCATTCTCTGACTTTTCTAGGGAATTTTTGCAACAGCGGTAAACTTTATGTTTTGAAACAGCGGTAAAATAAGCATGGTAAAGGCTATCCTTGACATTTTTATTGAAAATTTAGATGAAAATAATTATTATAAATAACATAAAGAAAATACTAACAAAATGGCTCCAAGCAAAACACATATCATGTGGCGAATAAAAATATAGCTCCAAGTAAAGTTACCGATGAACGAAGACGAAAGAGGGGATGCCTTCCGGGGCATCCCCAAGCTTAGGCTCTTAGTTGTCCCTGAGTATTACCTTGGGGTGCCTTGGGCATCCCCAAATTTATGCTCTTGCCACTCCTTATTCCATATTCCATCGAATCTTTACCCAAAACTTGAAAACTTCACAACACAAAACTCAACAGAAAATCTCATGAGCTCCGTTAGTACAAGAAAACAAACCACCACTTTAAGGTACTGTAATTAACTAATTATTTATTTATATTGGGGTTAAAACTACTGTATTAAAACTTCCCTATGGTTCATACCCTCCGATACTACTCATAGATTCATCAAAATAAGCAAACAACACAATGAAAACATAATCTGTCAAAAACAGAACAGTCTGTAGTAATCTGTATCAAACGTATACTTATGGAACTCCATAAATTCTGAAATAAATTGGTGGACCTGATGAATTTATCTATTAATCATATTCAAAAAGAACTAACCTAAAATTACTCTCCTGTAATATATGGCAGCTAATCTCGTGAGCGCAAAAGTTTCTGTTTTTTACAGCAAGATCATAAAGACTTCACCCAAGTCTTCCCAAAGGTTCTACTTGGCACAAACACTAATTAAACAATAAAACCACATATAAAAAGAGGCTAGATGAATTATTTATTACTATACTGGAGCAAAAGTAAAGGACAAAAATAAGATTGGGTTGCCTCCCAACAAGCGCTATCGTTTAACGCCCCTAGCTAGGCATGATGATTTCAATGATGCTCACATAAAAGATAAGAATTGAAACATAAAGAGAGCATCATGAAGAATATGACTAGCATATTTAAGTCTAACCCACTTCATATGCATAGGGATTTTATGAGAAAACAACTTATGGGAACAATAATCAACTAGCATAGGAAGGCAAAACAAGCACACCTTCAAGATTTTAAGCACATAGAGAGGAAACTTGATATTATTGCAATTCCTAAAAACATATATTCCTCCCTCATAATAACTTTAAGTAGCATCATGAATGAATTCAACAATATAATCAGCACATAAATTATTCTTTTCATGATCTTCTCGCATAGAAATTTTACTACTCTCCACATAAGCAAATTTCTTCTCATGAATAATAGTGGGAGCAAACTCAACGAAATAACTATCATGTGAGGCATAATCCAATTGAAAACTAAAATAATTATGTCGGTGTACAAAAGTAGGGGCTCTGCTTTTGACCCCTTCACTGGTGCACGGGCAGTCAGAGCCACCCGCCACGGCCACGCATAACAGGGTAGGAGAGGTAAGCCGGAGAGAAGCCAAAGGCACAGGACGAACAAAGAAACGACAAGGGCCAAGGCCACAAAGATCAAGTGGATGAAGTAGGTTTCCCCGGCAAGGACCCTTGTCGGGGAAGCCTCAGCGGCCCTGGCAAGACCCTTGCCAGGGCAGCTCGCCCCACACAAATGGAGTGAGCCACCTTCGAGCCCACCAACGCTAAGCAAATGCATTGGGACATGGCTCGGGAGGCACCTCCGTGGTGGCATGCAGACCTTTGTGAAGACAAAGAATATTCAAGATCAGATGAGGATTAGAAGGCAACGATCCCCGGGAGGTTTCCTGCCGAGGAAGCCCACAAGACCCCCGGCAAGTTCCTTGCCGGGGACGACAGCGTACCGCGGCAAGACCCCTGCCGGGCCACCCGGCAAGACCCTCGCCAAGAATGCCAGCAGGGCCACTGCCAGGCCCACGCCAGCCAAGTCTCCGCCACCGTTCGCATGCAGCCACTGACCCAACCAGCTGGGCAGGCACCTGCATGGCAGCATGCAGCCCTTCGTGGAGGCTTCACCACCACGCCACCTCAGCTGCCTGCTTGCCTACATGGCACCGCACGCATCGCTGGCCAGGGAGCGTGTCAAAGCAAGGAGGGGCGGCGACGGACGGGACGGGCCTCGCCCCCGTCCCTGATAAAGTGAAGGGACACCTAAGCCCTGCATTTAATGAGCTTTGTCCTGTAGTACCAGCGATAAGCTCGCAACACTGTAGCGCTTTCCACCTCCTGTGTGCGACTGTGGCAGCGCCTTTCACCTATAAAAGGAGGCCCATGGCGCACTGGAGAAGGATTTGGCTCTTTGGAACCTGGCGGCTCCCATAGCTAGTTCAAGAGCTCAAGAATACTAAATACATCCACCAAAGCAGGATCATAGGGTTTTACGCATCTTTGCGGCCCGAACCTGGGTAAAATCCCCTTGTGTTATCTACTAGTCCCGCTCTTCTCACGATCCCGCGCCCCACAACCGTGGTAGGGATTCTTGTGATCCCATAGGTGTCGTTTCCCACTGACATCTTTGGCGCGCCCGGTAGGGGGCGCAAAAGGTGAGAATCTGGTCTGGTAGTTGGCCTAGCGGTTCATCATCGCCACAACTCCTGCGGAGAGGCGGCCAAGAGGGCGGCGCTGTTCGTTAGCCCAAAGGACGTCGAGGCGGCGACGAGAGACGACGGTAAAGAACAGGGTGCCTAGTCCCGACGCTGGCCCTCCAACCTCTTGATTTTGTTGATGCGACTGAGTATGGGCTGCATACGCTCATTGAGCGCCGCGATGTCAGTATCCTCCGGCAAGCTCTTCAGCACAGCTTCGAAGTCGAGGTCGGGGTGCCAATGCACTATCTTGGCGAGCACCCTGGTCATGGCCCCCCGGCAGAGCATCCAGGACTCCTCGGCCAGGGAGGCTGCCCGGTTGGATTGAAGCCCCTTCAGGGCGCCAACGACACTCTCAAATTATATGCTCAGGCTGGCGTTGGGGCTCAGATTCGCCTCTGAGGGGTACCCCATATCCGGCATCCCATGATGGCCACCTGAGTGGCGACATAATTTGCAACGGCGGCAAGGCGTTCGAGCCAATGCTTCTCACCCGCCACTTGATCATTGAAGTTGGCGGTCTCGTTCATCCACAGCCGCTTCTCCGTCGCCAGGTCCCTGGTCAGAACCCCTTCCCGGGAACTGGCCTCTGACAGCATCTTCTTGAGGTCCCCCAGCTTCACTTTGGGGTCCCTGATAGAGGCGTTGGCTTCAGAGAGTTCTCCAGCCTTGCCGACGACCGCGCCATGCGCCTCCACCAGGGCGCCGTTGAGCGTGTCCTTCTCCTGGGACATCTTAAAAGCTTGCTCCTCCAGCTCCATCACCTTGCCTGTGTAGACATGAGCCTAGGCATTGAGTGCTTTATAATGCCTCTGCTCCAGCTCTTGGGTCTGCTGCACGATGAGCTTGTCCACCTCTTCATCCTTGCCGTGGAGCGTGGCGGCAAGTTTCTCCTCGCGCGCGGCAAGATCCTACTCCTAGGAGTTCAGTGCGGCCTCACGCTGGTCCGGGCGGCTTCGGCTTCAGCGGCCAAGTTCTTCACCGTCTCTTGGGCCTTCTCGATGTCGGCCAGCTTCATGGTGAGCTCCACGTCGCGCTTGGCTAGCTCGCTCTGGGCGGCCTTCAGCTCGTCCTGAGCTTGGCGGAAGCAATCCTGCGCCTCGGTGACGCGCCCCTTAAAGTCCGCCTCCACTTTTTCCAACACCGCCGCCTTGGACTTGGCCTTGTCCAGGCGAGCGCGGTGGAGAGCCTGGAGCTTCCGAAAGCTGGCACCCATGGCCTGGAGCAGCCGCTCCTCCTCGGACCCATCACCATCAACGCTCGGCTCATCGATAACCTCAAGCCCGGCGGCAGCAAGCACCGCACCGTAGAGCATCTCCTCCTCGATGGGAGCCCTGGAGCTCGACGCGCCTGGGAGATGGACGAAGAGGTCCTCGCCCACCTTCAGGTACCTGCCGGAGCCGGAGGCAGCGGAGGAGAAGGGCTGGTCGTCGACCGCCACCTCCTCGGCAGGCCCCTTGCCGGTCTCCTCGGCAGGCCCCTTGCCGGGCTCCCCAACGGGCCCCTTGCCAGGCTCTTCAGCGGGCCCCTTGGCGGCGTCTTCAGCGGCACCCTGAGCGCTCTCCTCGGCGGCAATCTTCTCGGCCTGCGCCATGGCATCCTCGGCGACGTCCTTGATCACGGTGTCAACATCCTCTGGATCCATCGAGGAGAAATCTGGATGCCAAAAAGGAAACAAGGCAAAGCCAAGATCAGAGCAAAAAAAAGGGAAAAAGGGAGAAGGATGCATGTGGAGACGGAGAGCGAGTGGCTTACCCGCGCCAGGCCGAGAAGCGGAAGCCTCCTTTCCACCAAGGTCTGGTGTCGAGGCAAATCCACCAGCGCCTGCGTCCTCCTCCCCCTCCTCCATGTGCATAGCCTCAGGGTTTGGTGCCCTTTCCGAGGAGGCCCCTCGGGTCGGTGTGGTTGACGGAGGCGGCACGATAGGAGAAGCCCTTTGTGGCTCCCCTTGGTGCTACTCCCCTCCTGCATCCATGGCATGGTTAGCACTGAAGCATCACACATGGCGCACGTTAATAGACGGTGGGTGATGGACTCATGCTGGGGGCTGGGTCGGGGGCTGCTGTCCGGGCTGCTCGACACCACCAGTGGCGTGCCGGAGGTCCCGCCGGGGGCTGGCCGCTCGTCGAAATCCTGGCCCTCTTTATCTTCTGGGCCAGTGTCTCCACATCTCTGCAAGATAAAGATAAGTGAGCAGCGTCGTCAGAGGAAGTGAAAGGAATGAAGGAGAAAAGTAGAAGCTTACTCTTCATTTTCTCTCCTCCTCCTCCTCCTCCTCTGTCGCCTTCCTTTTCCTCTCCGGGCTGAGGGGCCCAAAGTCGAAAGCAATCCCCGCGCCAAAATCTGCCGGTGATGGGGAGGGCGGTGGCTTCTGGGCACGCCTGGACGATGAGGGAGAAGATGCCTTCTTCCTGGCCGCCACGGCCTCCACCGCCTTCTTCGTCATCGCGGCCCTCGTCTGGCGCACCGACGTCCCCTGCGCCAGTCGCAGCTTCGTGGCCCGACCAGGGCGGACTGGCTCGTCGGAGGCGGCCCGCCGCAGAACTCGCCCCCTCCCAGTGGACGGAGGGTCGGAGGCCACGGTCTCCTCCCCTTCGTCCTTCTCCGAAGACCCGTCGACAGCATCCTCGACAAGGGGCCCCCCAGCGCTTGTGCCGCTGGCCTCCCCAGCGGCTGCCGCCCACCGGGCAAGGTCCTCCTCCTCTGCTTCTGCCATGGCCCTGTCCACCATCCCGCCAGCATTGCCGGCCTCCTCGGCAAGCTTTGCCTCCTCCGCGGCAAGCCTCGCCTCCCTCACCCTAGCGGCGATTTAGTCCAACTCTTCTTGGGAAGTGTCTTGGACAAGCCGCGGCTCGGCGGCGATGTACGCCTCATGCAGGGTGTTGAAGAACTCCTGCACCTTAAGCTCGTCAGGCGCGACCCAGCTCAGGTCAAGGCCATGCGCGTTGAAGAGCGGCATCATGGCGATGATCACCGATCGGCAAGGATTGTTGCTAAGCGGGACCACCCCGCCGGCAACTTGAAGACGGGCTCCTTGTCCACCTTGCCGGCCTTCGCGGCAGCCCTTGCAGCCTTGCCGGACCGCTCAACCTCGCCTTCTTCATTGACCTCGAGCTGGAAGATTTGCTGGCAGAGATGAGCGGGCCTCAGCACCATCTAATTCTGGTCGAGGCCGGGGCGGAGCCTCATGATGTCAGCAGCATTCACAAAAAGCCAAGCCGGCCTCCCCTTGTCATGCAGAGGAGCGATTCGGCGGCGGATGAAGTCTGCCCCGATCATCTCAAGGGTGAGCCCGGCCCGGGTAAGCCGAAGGATCCAGGTGGTCGAGATCGTGAGCTTCTCTTCATCGGCATCGGCGTCGCCCCAGTCCTTTCCACGGACCGGCGCCACCCGACGGACCTTGCAGAACAGTGGCGGGTTCTCCTCCTTGATCCAGCACCACCGGCCCCGCCATTCTTCCCACCTCTCCTTCATGGCGCCCTTCAGGTATACTCCGTTGCCCTCGGGATCCAAGCAACACTGCCGGTGATGGCGCCCCCCATTTGGATCCGAGGGGAGAAGTAGTGGCGGAAGAGCGCCGTGTTGGGATGCACCCCGGCAAAGCCCTCGCAATGGTGTGCAAAAAGAGCCATGCACGCCACGGCATTCGGAGTAAAATACATAAGGCGGAAGCCGAAGGTGTGCATAATGTCCTTGAAAAAATCAGAGAATGGGGGGCAAAGCCCGCAAGAGAAGTAGTCGATGAAGAAGGGATACTGATTTGGGGCAGGCCCGATACTGGCAGGGACGACGCATGTGGCTGGATGCCCCGTCATTTCTCCCCCCATCTTCACCCCCCACAAAAGCTTGTAGTACTCCCAGAGCATGGGCACGTCGACCATCGAGGGGAAGAGAGCGAACTACGCCCATCGCGCCACCAGCTTGCTCTCCGATGGTTCCTCCGCCCCGGCATCTTTGGCTACCCCTTTGCCTTTGGTGGATTTGGGCGCCGTGGCGGCTGCGAGAAGCAGAGGGCAGGGGATGGCGGAAGCACGTCGACGATGGACGGAAGCAGGGGGCTCGAGAAGGAAGAAAGGGGGCGGCGGTTTCCAAGATTGTGGAAGACGCAGGAAAGCGTAAAGTGAGCAGCGCTCCCGCGATTATTCCTTTTTATGGGGAAGGCGCGGGCTGCCTCCTTTCCCATTAGCTGCGATACGACGCATGCGTGCAAGGACCATCCCATGCATGCCTCCCATGTCACGCACGCTCCCCACGACGCGCGTCCAACGCGGGTCGTGGGGGAAGCACAGCGGACGGAACAGTTACCGCGGTAAAAATCTGCCCCGCCTGCCCGTGCACCGCTCTGGGCCTGGCCCAACAACGTGTCGCGCTTATGTATGGCCCAGGCCCGGGGGCTCCTGTCGGTGTACAAAAGTAGGGGCTCTTCTTTTGACCCCTTTACTGGTGCACGGGAAGTCAGAGCCACCCGCCACGGCCACGTATAACAGGGCAGGAGAGGGAAGCCGGAGAGAAACCAGAGGCACAAGACGAACAAAGCAACGACAAGGGCCAAGGCCACAAAGATCGACTGGACGAAGCAGGTTTCCCCGGCAAGGACCCTTGCCGGGGAAGCCTCAGCGGCCCCGGCAAGACCCTTGCCAGGGCAGCTAGCCCCACACCAACGGAGTGAGCCACCTTCGAGCCCACCAACGCTAAGCAAATGCATTGGGACAAAGCTCGGGAGGCACCTCCATGGTGGCATGCAGATCTTTGTGAAGACAAAGAATATTCAAGATTAGATGAGGATTAGAAGGCAACGATCCCCGGCAGGTTTCCTTCCGAGGAAGCCCACAAGACCCCTGGCAAGGTCCTTGTCGGGGACGACAGCGTACCGCGGCAAGACCCCTGCCGGGCCACCAGGTAAGACCCTTGCCAAGAGCGCTAGCAGGGCCACTGCCAGGCCCACGCCAGCCAAGTCTCCGTCGTCATTCGCATGCAGCCGCCGACCCAACCAGCTGGGCAGGCACCTGCATGGCAGCATGCAGCCCTTCGTGGAGGCTTCACCATCGCGCCACCTCAGCTGCCTGCCTGCCTACATGGCACCACACGCATCGCTGGCCAGGGCGCGTGTCAAAGCAAGGAGGGGCGGCAACGGACAGGACGGGCCTCGCCCCCGTCCCCGATAGTTTGAAGGGACACCTAAGCCCCGCATTAAATGTGCTTTGTCCTGTAATACCAGCGATAAGCTCGCAACACTGTAGCGATTTCCACCTCCTGTGTGCCACTGTGGTAGCCCCTTTCTCCTATACAAGGAGGCCCATGGCGCACTGGAGAAGGATTCAGCTCTTTGGAACCTGGTAGCTCCCAGAGCTAGTTCAAGAGCTCAAGAACACTAAATACATCCACCAAAGCAGGATCATAAGGTTTTACGCATCTTTACGATCCAAACCTGGGTAAAATCCCCCTTGTGTTGTCTACTAGTCCTGCTCTTCTCACGATCCCGCGCCCCGCAACCGTAGTAGGGATTCTTGTGATCCTATAGGTGTCGTTTCACACCGACACATGATGATAAGTTTATGGTTATTTTTATTCTTTATAGCATACGTGTCATCACAATAATCATCATAGATAGCAACTTTATTCTCATAATGAATTAGAACCTCCTCCGAAATAGTGGATTCATCACTAAATAAAGTCATGACCTCTCCAAATCAACTTTCATAATTATCACAATAAGATTCAACACCATCCAAAATAGTGGGATCATTACTTCCTAAAGTTGAAACTCTTCCAAACACACTTTCATCAATATAATCATCATAAATAGGAGGCATGCTATCATCATAATATATTTTCTCATCGAAACTTGGGGGACTAAAAATATCATATTCATCTAACATAGCATCCCCAAGCTTGTGGCTTTGCATATCATTAGCATCATGGGTGTTCAAAGAAATCATACTAACAACATTGCAATCATGCTCATCATTCAAAGATTTAGTGCCAAACATTTTATGGATTTCTTCTTCTAGTACTTGAGTAGGGATGGCAATTTTATCCATGGATCTGGATACCCATGGATACCCGACCCGATTGGGCAAGGGTATGGGGCGCATTTCTGCCCATGGGTCTGTGGATATGGATACCCACGAACAGTCGGGTTGGGCATGGTTATAGTTTGTGCTCCATGGATATCCAATGGATACCCGTATGACATGTGGGGCCATATGCCCAGTGATAGTAGAAAGCGCGAATCAATAGGAAATGGCAGGCAATATGCAACTGGTTCCATAAGCTATATGCTACAGGATCAACCTCTAGTATGTCACACTTAAGGACTCATCAGACATTTTTGCCTACTTATGCATGTAGTTTATGTTGTCATTTTGCAGTGAATGATGATGGGTTAAATTGATCTTTGGGAAGGCTTCATGCTTACTTTTCTATGTCCATGGAGCTCCATGGGTATGTGGGTATCCAGCGGGTTTGGGCATGGGCACAAGTTGTGCCCATGGATAATTTGGTGGATGGGCAGAGGGTAGGAAGATGGTTCATGGGTTGGATTTGGACCAGCTCCACCCGCCCCAAACCCGACCCATTGCCATCCCTATACTTGAGCATAATTTTCCTTTCCATCATTTTCACGAAAGATATTAAAAAGATGAAGCGTATGAGACAAACTCAATTCCATTTCTTATAGTTTTCCTTTATAGATTAAACTAGTGATAAAACAAGAAACAAAAAGATTCGATTGCAAGATCTAAAGATATACCTTCAAGCACTCACCTCCCCGGCAATGGCACCATAAAAGAGCTTGATGTCTACTACACAACCTTCTTCTTGTAGATGTTGTTGGGCCTCCAAGTGCAGAGGTTTCTAGGACAGTAGCAAAATTTCCCTCAAGTGGATGACCTAAGATTTATCAATCCGTGGGAGGCGTAGGATGAAGATGGTCTCTCCCAAACAACCCTCCAACTAAATAACAAAGAGTCTCTTGTGTCCCCAACACACCCAATAAAATGGTGAATTTTATAGGTGCACTAGTTCGGCGAAGAGATGGTGATACAAGTGCAATATGGATGG
This sequence comes from Aegilops longissima, assembly GCA_021605205.1. Classification (NCBI taxonomy): domain Eukaryota; kingdom Viridiplantae; phylum Streptophyta; class Magnoliopsida; order Poales; family Poaceae; genus Aegilops; species Aegilops longissima. The sequence goes on along the minus strand of CM038679.1, from coordinate 20,231,882 downwards.
TAGATATAGGTTTTTGTAATCTGAAAATATAAAAACAGCAAGGTAACTAATTATAAAAGTGAGTTTAAACGGTATTGCAATGCTAGGAAACAAGGCCTAGGGTTCATACTTTCACTAGTGCAAGTTCTCTCAACAATAATAACAAAATTGGATCATATAACTATCCCTCAACATGCAACAAAGAGTCACTCCAAAGTCACTAATAGCAAAGAACAAACGAAGAGATTATTGTAGGGTACGAAACCACATCAAAGTTATCCTTTCTGATCGATCTATTCAAGAGTCCGTATTAAAATAACATGAAGCTATTCTTTTTGTTCGATCTATCATAGAGTTCGTACTAGAAAAACTCCTTAAGACACAAATCAACCAAAACCCTAATGTCACCTAGATACTCCAATGTCACCTCAAGTATCCGTGGGTATGATTATACAATATGCATCACACAATCTCAGATTCATCTATTCAACCAACACAAAGTACTTCAAAGAGCGCCCCAAAGATTCTACCGGAGAGTCAAGACGAAAACGTGTGCCAACCCCTATGCATAAGGTCATCGAACCCGCAAGTTGATCACCAAAACATACATCAAGTAGATCACGTGAATATCCAATTGTCACCACAGATAAGCACGACAAGACATACATCAAGTGTTCTCAAATCCTTAAAGACTCAATCCGATAAGATAACTTCAAAGGGAAAACTCAATCCATTACAAGAGAGTAGAGGGGGAGAAACATCATAAGATCCAACTATAATAGCAAAGCTCGCGATACATCAAGATCATGCCAAATTAAGAACATGAGAGAGAGAGAGAGAGAGAGAGATCAAACACATAGCTACTGGTACATACCCTCAGCCCCGAGGGTGAACTACTCCCTCCTCATCATGGAGAGCGTCGGGATGATGAAGATGGCCACCGGTGAGGGATCCCCCCTCCGGCAGGGTTCCGGAATAGGGCCCCGATTGGTTTCTTTGGTTACAGAGGCTTGCGGCGGTGGAACTCCCGATCTAGGTTCTTTTCTAGAGGTTTCAGTATTTTTAGGAAGTTTTGGCGTAGCTATCACGTCAGGGGGGGGGTCTCCAGGCTGTCCACGAGGCAGGGGCGCGCCCCCTAGGGCGCGTCCTCCACCCTCGTGGGCAGCCCGGGACTCTTCTGGCCCAACTCTTGCACTCCTGGGGCTTCTTTTGGTCCATAAAAATTCATCAAAAATTGGCACGTCAATTGGATCCGTTTGGTATTCCCTTTCTGTAAAACTCAAAAATAAAGAAAAACAGAAACTGGCACTGGGCTCTAAGTTAATATGTTAGTCCCAAAAATAATATAAAAGTGTATAGTAAAGCCCATTAACCATCTAAAACAGATAATATATTAGCATGAATACTTCATAAATTATAGATACGTTGGAGACGTATCACCATGCAACGGACGCACTAGAGCTATAAATGTATGAAAGCTCATGAAAAGAAACTAAGTGGGTGTGCATCCAACTTTCTTGCTCACGAAGACCTAGGGCATTTGAGGAAGCCCACCATTGGAATATACAAGCCAAGTTCTATAATGAAAAATTCCCACTAGTATATGAAAGTGACAAAACAAGAGACCTTCGATCATAAAGATCATGGTGCTACTTTGAAGCACAAGTGTGAAAAAAAGATAGTAGTATTATCCCCTTTTTTCTCTTTTTTTGGGCCTTCTTTTTTCAGCGTTTCCTTTTTTTGGCTTTTACCTTTTTTGGCCTCTTTTTCATGGGACAATGCTCTATTAATGATGATCATCACACTTCTATTTATTTACAACTCAATGATTACAACTCGATACTAGAAGAAAATATGACTCTATATGAGTGCCTCTGGTGGTGTACCTGGATGGGCAATGAAACAAGAGTGACATGTACGATATTATGCATGGTGGCTTTGCTACATATACGATGTCAACTACATGATCATGCAAGGCAATATGACAATGACGAAGCGTGTCATAATAAATGAAACGGTTGAAAGTTCCATGGCAATATAACTCGGAATGGCTATGGAAATGCCATAATAGGTAGGTATGGTGGCTGTTTCGAGGAAGATATAAGGAGGTTTTTGTGTGATAGAGCGTATCGTATCACGGGGTTTGGATGCACCGGCGAAGTTTGCACCAACTCCCAAGGTCAGAAAGGGCAATGCACGATACCGTAGAGGCTAGCAATGATGGTAAGCTAAGAGTGCGTATAATCCATGGACTCAACATTAGTCATAAAGAAAACACATACTTATTGCAAAAATCTACAAGTCACCAAAAACCAAGCACTACGCGCATGCTCCTAGGGGGATAGATTGGTAGGGAAAGACCATAACTCGTCCCCGACCGCCACTCATAAGGAAAGCAATCAAAGAACACCGCATTGCTTCGAATTTGCCACACAACGGTTACCATACGTGCATGCTACCGGACTTGCAAACCTCAACACAAGTATTTCTCAGATTCACAATTACTCAACTAGCACGACTCTAATATTACCATCTTCATATCTCAAAACAATCATCAAGTATCAAACTTCTCATAGTATTCAATGCACCTTTTATGAAAGTTTTTATTATACCAATCTTGGATGCCTATCATATTAGGACTAATTTTATAGCCAAAGTAAATTACCATGCTGATCTAAAGGACTCTCAAAATAATATAAGTGAAGCATGAGAGATCAAAAATTCCTATAAAATAAAATCACCACTGTGCTCTAAAAGATATAAGTGAAGCACTAGAGCAAATTTTTCTAGCTCAAAATATATAAGTGAAGCACATAGAGTATTCTAATAAATTCCAATTCATGTGTGTCTCTCTAAAAATGTGTGTACAAAAAGGATGATTGTGGTAAACTAAAAATCAAAGACTCAAATCATACAAGACACTCCAAGCAAAACACATATCATGTGGTAAATAAAAATATAGCCTCAAGTAAAGTTACCGATGGACGAAGACGAAAGATGGGATGCCTTCCGGGGCACCCCCAAGCTTAGGCTTTTGGTTGTCCTTGAATTTTATGGTGGGGTGCTTTGGGCATCCCCAAGCTTAGGCTCTTGTCACTCCTTATTCCATAATCCATCAAATCTTTACCCAAAACTTGAAAACTTCACAACGCAAAACTTAACAAAAAATCTTATAAGCTCCGTTAGTACAAGAAAACAAACCACCACTTTAAGGTACTGTAATGAACTCATTTTTTACTTATATTGGTGTTAAACCTACTGTATTCAAACTTCTCTATGGTTCATCAAAATAAGCAAACAACACACGAAAAACAGAATCTTTCACAAACAGAACAGTGTGTAGCAATCTGTAACTTTCGAATACTTATGGAACCTAAAAAATCCTACCAAATTAAGAAGTTATAGGTAATCTGTCTATTAATCTTCTGCAAAAAGAATCAAGTGAAAAGCACGTTCCTGTGATTTATGAAAATTATTCTTGTGCGTGCAAAAGTTTCTGTTTTTCAGCAAGATCAAGTTAACTATCACCGTAAGTTATCCTAAAGGTTTTACTTGGCACAAACACTAATTAAAACATAAAATCACATCTAACCAGAGGCTAGATGAATTATTTATTGAATAACAGCAAGCGCTTTCGTTTAACGCCCCTAGCTAGGCATAAAAGCGAGAATAGATCTAAGTATTGCCATCTCTGGTATTCAATTCATAGGTGGATATCATAATGGATTCATAAGGTAATTTGATTTTCTTTGTAGGAAAGTGTTCCATGCCTTTCCTTAATGGAAATTGGAACGTAATATTTCCTTCTTTCGTATCAATAATTGCAACAATTGTTCTAAGGAAAGATCTACCAAGAATAATAGGACATGAAAGATTGCAATCTATATCAAGAACAATAAAATCTACGGGCACATAATTCCTATTCGCAACAATAAGAACATCATTAATCCTTCCCATAGGTTTCTTAATGATGGAATACGTAAGGTGCAATTTTAAAGAGCAATCATCAAATTCACGGAAACCTAACACATCACACAAAGTTTTTGGAATCGTGGAAACACTGGCACCCAAATCACAAAAAGCATAGCATTCATGATCTTTAATTTTAATTTTAATAGTAGGTTCCCACTCATCATAAAGTTTTCTACGGATAGAAACTTCTAATTCAAGTTTTTTCTTCATAAGATTGCATTAAAGCATCAACGATATATTTAGTAAAAGCTTTAGTTTGACTATAAGCATGAGGAGAATTTAACACGGATTGCAACAAGGAAATACAATCTATTAAAGAACAATTATCATAATGAAATTCCTTGAAGTCCAAAATAGTGGGTTCATTTCTATGCAAAGTTTTGACCTCTTCAATTCCACTGTTACCAATTTTTTCATCAAGATCTAAAAACTCCGAATCATTGGGACGCCTCTTAACTAAAGTTGACTCATATCCATTCCCATCATTATCAAGATTCATATTGTAAAACAGAGATTTAATAGGAGACACATCAATCACTTTTAGATCTTCATCCCTATTATCATGAAAACTGGAAGAACACGCTTTTACAAAGCAATCTTTCTTAGCACGCATCCTAGCGGTTCTTTCCTTGCACTCATCAATGCAAATTCTCATAGATTTGAGAGACTCATTGATATCATGCTTAGGTGGAATAGATCTAAGTTTCAAAGAATCAACATCAAGAGAAATTCTATCCAAGTTTCTAGCCAACTCATCAATCTTAGGCAATTTTTCTTCAAGAAAAGCATTGAAATTCTTTTGAGAAATCATAAATTCTTTAACACTAATCTCAAAATCAGAGGGCATCTTATTAAAATTTCCATAAGATTTGTTGTAGGAATTACCATAATTATTAGAGGAATTACTAGGAAACGGCCTAGGATTAAAGTTTTCTCTATACGCGTTGTTACCAAAATTATTCCTACCAACAAAATTCACATCCATAGATTCATTAATATTCTCAATCAAAGTAGACAAAGGCATGTCATTATGATCAATAGGAGCACTCTTATTAGCAAACAATTTCATAAGTTCATCCATCTATCCGCTCAAAAGATTAATCTCTTTTATCGCATGAACCTTTTTACTAGTAGATCTTTTGGTGTGCCATTGAGAATAATTCACCATAATATTATATAGGAGTTTAGTAGCTTCTCTTAAAGTGATTTCCATATAAGTGCCTCCAGTGGCCGAATCTAAAAGATTTCTAGAAGCAAAATTCAATCCGGCATAAATTTTTTGTATGATCATCCATAAATTTAATCCATGTGTAGGGCAATTGCGAATCATTAATTTCATCCTTTCCCAAGATTGTGCAACATGTTCATGATCAAGTTGCTTAAAATTCATAATATCGTTTCTAAGAGAAATGATCTTAGTGGGGGGAAAATACTTAGAGATAAAAGCATCTTTGCACTTATTCCAAGAATCAATACAATTTTTAGGCAAAGACGAAAACCAAGTTTTAGCACGACCTCTAAGCGAAAACGGAAATAGCTTCAATTTAACAATATCATTATCCATGTTTTTATTCTTTTGCATATCACACAAATCAACAAAGTTGTTTAGATGAGTAGCGGCATCTTTACTAGGAAGACCAGAGAATTGATCTTTCATGACAAGATTCAACAAGGCAGCATTAATTTCACAAGATTCAGCATCGGTACGAGGAGCAATCGGAGTGCTACGAAAATCATTGTTGTTGGTATTGGAAAAATCAGATAATTTAGTATTATCTTGAGCCATCATGATAGTCAATCCAACACACAAGCACACAGAAGGCAAGCGAAAAATAAAGAGAGGGTGAATAAAACAGCAAGGGTGAAGTGGGGGAGAGGAAAACGAGAGGCAAATGGCAAGTAATGTAATGCGAGGGATACGAGTTTGTGATGGGTACTTGGTATGTCTTGACTTGTGCGTAGACTCTGCGGCAACGACGCCAGAAATACTTCTTGCAACCTCTTGAGCATGCGTTGGTTTTCCCTTGAAGAGGAAAGGGTGATGCAGCAAAGTAGCGTAAGTATTTCCCTTAGTTTTTGAGAACCAAGGTATCAATCCAGTAGGAGGCTACACGCAAGTCCCTCATACCTACACAAACAAATAAGAACCTTGCAACCAACGCGATAAAGGGGTTGTCAATCCCTTCACATCCACTTGCAAAAGTGAGATCTGATAGAAATAATAAATATTTTTGGTATTTTTATGATATAGATTGGAAAGTAAAGATTGCAAAATAAAGTAGATCAGAAACTTATATGATGGAAAATAGACCCGGGGGCCATAGGTTTCACTAGTGGCTTCTCTCAAGATAGCATAAGTATTACGGTGGGTGAACAAATTACTGTCGAGCAATTGATAGAAAAGTACATAGTTATGAGAATGTATAGGCATGATCATGTATATAGGCATCACGTCCGCGACAAGTAGATCGAAACGATTCTTCATCTACTACTATTACTCCACACATCGACCGCTATCCAGCATGCATCTAGAGTATTAAGTTCATAAGAACAGAGTAACGCATTAGGCAAGATGACATGATGTAGAGGGATAAACTCAAACAATATGATATAAACCCCATATTTTTATCCTTGATGGCAACAATACAATACGTGCCTTGCTGCCCCAGCTGTTACTGGGAAAGGACACTGCAAGATTGAACCCAAAGCTAAGCACTTCTCCATTGCAAGAAAGATCAATCTAGTAGGCCAAACCAAACTGATAATTCGAAGAGACTTGCAAAGATAACAAATCATACATGAAAGAATTCAGAGGAGATTCAAATATTGTTCATAGATAATCTTGGTCATAAACCCACAATTCATCGGATCTTGACAAACACACCGCAAAAAGAATTACATCGAATAAATCTCCAAGAAGATCGAGGAGAACTTTGTATTGAGATCCAAAGAGAGAGAAGAAGCCATCTAACTAATTACTATGGACCCGAAGGTCTGTGGTAAACTACTCACACTTCATCGGAGAGGCTATGGTGTTGATGTAGAAGCCCTCCGTGATCGATTCCCCCTCCGACGGAGCGCTGAAAAAGGCCCCAAGATGGGATCTCGTGGGTACAGAAGGTTGCGGCGGTGGAAACAGGGTTTCGTGGTGCTCCTGGATGTTTTTAGGGTACGTGGGTATATATAGGCAAAAGAAGTTGGTCAGGGGAGCCACGAGGGGCCCACGAGGGTGGGGGGCGCATTTTCCCCTTGGCGCGCCTCCCTGCCTCGTGGCCACCTTGTTTCTTTCTTGACGTCCACTCCAAGTCTCCTGGATTGCGTTTGTTCCAAACATAACTCTCCCGAAGGTTTCATTCCGTTTGGACTCTGTTTGACATTCCTTTTGTGCGAAACACTGAAATAAGCAAAAACAACAATTTGGACTGGGCCTCCGATTAATAGGTTAGTCCCAAAAATAATATAAAAGTGTATAGTAAAGCCCATTAAACATCAAAAACAGGTAATATAATAGCATGGAACAATCAAAAATTATAGATACGTTGGAGATGTATCGGTCACTAAGTGTGAAGCCTGCCAGTTCCATTCCAAGAAAACCCACCTGTCTGCCCAAGCGCTTCAGACCCCTCTATCATGGCCTTTTTCAGTATGGGGGCTCGATAAGTTTACAAAGTGGCCAGAAGTGACTTCCATGGGAAAGGTGACTGCTCAGTCAGCTATCAAGTTCTTGAAAGATCTCGTGTGTCGTTTTGGAGTTCCGGCAAGGATCATCACCAACAACGGCACCCAGTTCACGAGCCGCGCCTTCATGCAATATGTTCATGCCCTCGGATGCAAGATCTCATTTGCCTCTGTGGCACACCCCTGGAGCAATGGACAAGCTGAGAGGGAGAACGCTGAAGTCCTACGTGGACTCAAGACAAGGAACTTTCATACGCTGAAGAAGCATGGCAGGTGGTGGATCAAGGAGTTGTCGGTAGTTCTCTGGTCCCTCAGAATGACACCAAACCGAGCTACTGGGCAGACTCCCTTCTCCCTGTTCTATGGGGCAGAAGTAGTTATCCCCACGGAACTCATTTACTGGTCTCCTCTAGTGCTTGCCTATGACGAGATCGTGCAAGATCAGCACCGGCCTGACGATGCTGTGCTACTTGAGGAGAACCGTCTTCGGACTGCTATGCTTGTTGAACGCTATCAGTAAGCCCTACGTCGCTACCAGAGCCATAGGGTTCACACCCGTTGTTTTGAGGAAGGTGACCTTGTCCTTAGGCGCATTCAGTCCACTAAGGGTACACACAAGCTGTCACCAAAGTGGGAAGGCCCTTACCGGGTAGTACGAGTCACCAGACCTGGCGCAGTCCGTCTAGAGACCGGAGATGGCACTCTGTTGCAAAACTCATGGAATATTGAGCATCTCCGCAAGTTCTACCCATAAGGCGCGAGACTGTCTAGCCCTGCCCAGCAGCCACCCATTTATACAGGCCTTGCCTCAGTTGCATGTAACCCCTTGTACAAGCCGAGGCGATGACACCGTGCAAGAGAAAATAAAGAAGCGTTGTAGGAGCCCCAACCTAGATTGCATGCATGCATGAGCATTTCAGATTAATGCATAAGCATTTTCATGAGCATGTGCATATGCATATAGATAGGATTGCATCCTGCATTCATTCTCATCTGCATGAAGTTACATGTTCTCTCTATGGACTTGGCTTCGACAAAGAGTGAGAAGATTGCCCGACACTGCAATCACGACAAGCCAAACAAATTAGTTTTACCTCCCGTCCATTCGTGTTCTGCAATCCCGACAAGCCAAACAGATTCGTCCCGGCAGGTAAGGTTCTCCGGTAGACAAAAAGAGGACCAGCAGGATAGCCTGCAGGGACAAACTCATTTACTTACACTAAAGAGGCGTCTCACCTCTGCATGGACGTATACATGCGTGATTTCTCGGCAAGGTTCATCTTTTTCATGAACGTGCTGATACAAGTACAAGCATTATAGAACACAAGCATGGACATGAGAGATTACATTATTTGAATTAAAATTTGGCAAGTGCCTCCAATTTTAAGATTGAAAAAAGATAAGTGCCCCGTGATCTCCTCTTTTCATTTTCCCTCCCCCAGGCTCTACGGTGGAAGGAGGAAAAGATGAGAAAAGCACCCGGCAAGAGCCCGCCACGGCCCATTCCGTAACAGTCGGACGAGACCGGGGCTGGTGAAGGTGTGGAGGAGAAGCGTAGGAGTGAGGTGGAGCGCCCCTCGCTGCCCCCACCAGCGAGAAGACCCGACTCGATCCCTGGAGAGGCCATCCGCTGGGGCTCTGTCAGGAGATCACTGGAGGAAAGGAGGAAGTGCCGAGGTAGACCTTCCTCCCCGACTATAGACAAAAGAGGCTGGTGATGATGGTGTCAGGGAGGGATGGGAAGGACGGAAGACGAGGCGGCAGGTCGCCGGTCGGAGGCAAAGGCATCCACACCATCGTACTCCGACCTGGCGCCCCGCTACTCATCACCTCCGCCTTCCCTTGTTCTCTCCCTATCACTGCTGATCCCTGGAAGCGCCAAGACCCCCGTACGGCTTCCCCTCCGAAGATGCGGCGAGCGACCAAGGAGGCCATGGGGCGGGAAGCGCAACGCTCCCCTCCTTGGCGGGCAGGAAGGCGCACCCCTTGTCGACATCAACTCCAGCTGTGAGGAGATGGGCTCTACTGGGATTTCTAATGATCCCGAGCCCCTCCCATTGGACTTGGACCAAGCTCACTCGCCAGGCATTACCACCCTCGTTCGGCATTATCAACCCAAAGCTAAAGCCTGGAGGCTAGCCCCAGGATCCCCTTTCCAACATACTCAAGATGGAGCAAGACAGGAGAAGAAGAGGATGTTGTTGGATGCTTCCGTCCTCCCCTGCTCTTCATTTTATAGGCAAGACGGAGGACCGGCGGCTGATCCACGACGGGTGACCACTGCCCACCTCCACTAGTTCAAGGAAGCCGGGCCCTCGCCATTATGCTCTCCCGTGCCATGCGCCTCCGCTATCTACCCCGTGCATGCAACATACGTGGCTAAGGATAAGGGCATGGTGGGAAGAGTGTATTGGAAGTTTCTACACCATGCATTAAAGTCATTCACGGGCCATTACAAGAGCGGCCCCACCACCATTGGCTTTGCTCGACGCACGGGAAATCCGGAAACTGGCATGGAATCAAGACTAATGAAGAAGAAAAGAAGATCTCAAGAGACCAGCCCCTTCAATAGTGCTGCCTGTGCACTTTTTAGGACCTACCCCGACGATGCTCGGCAGCACGTTTGAGGCAGGCCCAGGGGCTTCTGTCGATGCAATGGACCCAGGGCCTGTTGACCTGACTGTGCACAGGCACAAGATCAATATTGGACAAAGCAAGAGACCAAGAGTCTCGAAGAACCAACGGGAAGCATCAGAAGGAACCAAGACTAAGACAGAGGAGCCAGATATTATCAAGAAAGAAGCCTCCTGAAAGTGCATTAAGTCGACTAGAGCGGGGTGAATAGGCGATTTTTATGAATTCTTCACCGAGGAATTTTAAGGTGAGGAAATTCCTAAGCAAAGAACTAAAAGCAGCGGAATAAGTACTCAGGTATAAGCATCACAGAGCGATAGCATAGTCATCATGATGAAATGAAAGACAAACACAGAGTACAGGAAGCGTAAACACAAGATAAATAGGCTGAAGACAAAGTGACTGAAGAAATATGGTTGAGGAATTAGAGTAAGTCTTCAGTCAAAGCCTTCAAACAGTAATGATTAGGTTCATCAACACATGAATGAGGAAATGAAAGTGTTGAAGAAATAGAACCAGTAGTCTTGGTGAGGACAATGATTTGGTCGACCAGTTCCAACTGTTGTGACAGTTGTACGTCTTGTTGGAGCGGCTGAGTATTTAAACTCGAGGACACACAGTCCTCACCGTATTCTCCTTGAGCTAAGATCACGTAGATCTCGCCCAACACTCATGGTAAATCTTCACAGTGACTTCCGAACCTTCACAGACTATGTCACTCGGTGATCCACAATTCCTCTTGGATGTTCAGACTATCACACTTAACGGTCTGGGGGATATACAGTCCTCAAAGGTAACAAGCGTCGGTTCCACGCAGGAACAATCTCTTCAGTCATGCTCAATCACTTTGGGTTTTTAGGTTTGGGTTTGGGATTTGGGTTTTCCTCACTTGATGATTTTCGCTCAAAGTCCTCGGAGGATGGGATGCTCTCAAATGACAAGTGTCAGTTTCTATCGGAGCAGCCAACCAGCTAGTGGTTGTAGGGGGCGGCTATTTATAGCCTAGGGAGCAGCCCGACATGATAAGACATAAATGCCCTTCGAGGATATGACCGTTAGGTGGTAGGATATTTTAGGACAGCTAGCGCATAGCACAACAACGGTCGGCTTTGAGTTTCGAAATCCTCAGGGCTATCATGTTCCTCACTTTGTAGGCAATCCGGACTGGCGAATTCCAAACTCCTCAGTCAGAACAAATTCCTCAAAGAGCAGAAGATTGGGTAGGTGTAGGATTTTGAGACGAGCATCACGTGGAAATCAGTTTCCTTAGTATTACCTCGACCCCCTTTAACAGTGTGGTGTTTCGTATGACTCAAGAAAGAGAAAATGAAACTACGAAAACATAAGTCTTCAGGCTTCATAATCCTCGCATGAATATCCAAATCTTCAAGGTCGCACCAATTTCGTCAATTTCAAAGTCTTTAGGAGAACCAACGTCTTCAGCTGAAGACATTCATTTTTAGGGGTCGACTTTCACTGTAAATATCAAACTCCTCATCGACTTATAGAGCCTGTGTACACTCACAAACATATTAGTCCCTTGACCTATAAGCCTTCAATACACCAAAATCACTAAGGGGCACTAGATGCACTTACAATCTCCCCCTTTTTGGTGATTGATGACAATATAGGTTAAGTTTTCAACACGGATAAACATATGAATGTAAGATGCTCAATATTGAGGAATTTGATTACAAGATATAGAAGAAATCCCCCGAAATATGTGCATAGTGAGGAATTTGCTTTTTAAGCAAAGCACATTTGAAGAGTAGAATCATGGAGATCTCCCCCTATGTCAGGGAAACTGATCCACGAACACCTATGGGACCGGCGGACCGAGCCCCGTTCGGTTCGGCGGGGGGCAGAGATCGCACGAAGAGCGGATCGAGGCGAAGCACACGAGCAGTTTACCTAGCTTCGAGCTCTCCGAGAGATAACACTCCTACCGCTGCATGTCCGAGTGTATTGAGTTTTTGCTCGGAGCGCTGAGTGCTATAGTACACACTAGCTGCTAACGAGACCGAGCGTGAGTGTTTTTCTGCCTTCGAACCCCCCCTCTACGTTGCACATGGGCCTCCTTTTATATGCTAAAGGGGTCTCCGACAGGTGGCAACATAGACAAGGGTAAAATGGAAAATGAATTGCGGTTGGTACAACTACCGCACAATGTATCATACCTAACCCCGACGGCAGGGGACAAAGGCATTAAATGCCCGTCACGCCGCCCAAATAGTGCATAAAGGACCGTGGGACGCCACCGCTTGTCACGATGGCAATCTTGTCGCGCCGCTGCCATCACAAGACCGCTAGTCAAGACAGCCTCTTGCCACGCGCTACTGGAAAGGTCCTGTAGGCACACGTTGGTGGATGTGCCGGAGCGGGTACAGAGTGGTAGTTTGCCGCAGCAAGCTCCTTGCCGCGGTCGTTGTCTTGTCGCGTCCGGAAGCTTGTCGCTCACCGGGCCTCGCCGGGACGCGTGGTGCGTCGCGGCAAGTTCCTTGAGATGCCTTGGTTGGCCTTCCCGCAAGCTCCTTTTGCCGGGCCTTGTCTCCTTGGCTTGAATACTTCGCTCTTGAATGGCTCCAAAGGAACCACGGAGGACCTTGGCGGTCACCCGCAAGCCTTGCCGCTGGTGCTGCAACTGCCCGTGCACAAGTTCGGGATACTAGGGTACCCTACTCTAGTACACCGACAGAGCCCCGAACTGGGCCACACAGTGCCGAAGCGCTATTGGGCCAGGCCCAAAACAGGCACGGGCACGCAGCGGCCTGGGTTACGCCGTATCTCACTTTGTATCCACCGCGCCCTCCTCGCACGGCACGCGTCGAATGCGGCATCGTGGGAGAGATCTGGGTGGTTTCTTTATTCAGAAAAACGGACTGTCGATCTCTCTCACCACCTCCGCCATGGCTCCGGAAGCCGGGAAGGTTGTGAAGTCGGCCGAGGCGCAGCGGCTCGCGGCGCTGCGAAAGGAGCGGGCCACCTTCCCCCCTCATCTCGCCGCGAAGGAGCTGAGGGAGTATTACTACCTCTTCTGGTCGACGGAGACGCGAGCACATCCGCGCACGAAGGTACTCCCAGCTGCCGCTTCGGAATTGGCTCCGAATGGATATCCCTTCTTCGCGTTGTTCTTCTACTGCGGGCTCTGCCTGGCTTTCTCTGAGTTTTTCTGTGACATTATGAACACCTACGGGTTCCGCCTCCTTGACTTCACCCCCAACGCCGTTCTGACCATGGCAGTTTTCGCACATCTCTGCGAAAACTTTGTCGGAGTCTATCCAAATGTAGCTCTTTTTCGCCACTTCTTTATGCCCCGAGTTGAGAGAGGGGAGCCTTTATCCGGTGGAATCGCCTGGATCTCGAGAACTGGCAAGAAGGAAGCTTATCTGGAGGGAGAGCTCCATAGCAAGTGGGATGAATGGAGAGCAGACTGGTGCTGGATTGTCGAGGAGAACCCGCAGCCATTTACCGCCCAGCCAAGCCCGATGAGCGCTGCAACGATTGGAGCAACGTGGCCCCGAAGACGATAGGCTGAAGATTGCCGTCACCGGATCCTCGCCTCGGGCTTGCCGGCTCACCGTGGCGCCGTTGGCGCAGATTTTCTTCGCCGCTGATCGCCCCTGCAGGAGAGGAGGAGACCGCCGGGAGTTCGAACGCGGCGGATATCATGAGGCTGCGCCGGGCCTCAACTTCAACTTCACTGTCCTAGAACCGACGCGATGCTCCTGGAACTGTTCAGCACGATCCTCAACATCCCGGTGTTCAGGTTGTCGAGGGTGTCGTTCACAGGCAACAACTCCTAGCTCGACCGCATCCGTGCAATGATGCCGCTGTGCGATTCGCATGGAATTGTCCCAACTTGGCAAGAGCCTGCAGACGACGTCGTGCAGGAGTTCTTTGATAGCTTGGTAGAAATGCCGGTCCGTTCCGATGAACAGAAGAGCCTTACTCGCGACACCACCGATGCAGAGATGCAGCGCATCGCCACTAGGCTGGAAGAGGCGGCGGCAGCCGCTGCCGTGGGCGAGTTTGGATTCACCGTGGAGGAGGCAGAGGCAGTAGAGGCGGCAAGCCTTGCCGAGCGAGAGGAGCTTGCTGGCGAGGGAGAGCTTGTCGGGCCTGAAGCTTAGTCGAGCGAGCCCGCCGAGGGCGCGAGCGACTCATTGAAGATCGACTCCTCCTCTTTCTCACCTTCAGACAGCTCGCCGCAAGCGGAGCCCCAAGCTCCACCAAGAAGGCGTCTCCGCAAGGCCGGGGACGTAGCGGGGCGGCAGACGGGTCAACAGCCGCCGCGCAAGCGACGCGCTTCCACCGTGGCAAGCACTTGTTGCTGCTGGAGCACCTCACGCCCGCTGTGACAATCGGAGCGGGCCCTCCCGGACCACCGCTTCGTTTCCCGCCAAGCGGCTAAGGGAACCTACCTCCGCCTTGTCGCGCCCAAGGTGGGCGGACTTGACCTCTCCGCTCAGCTCCGACGAGGAAGAGGAAGAGTAAGATTCTTTGCTGTACTTGTAGTTCTTTAATTCATGCTGTTTTGTCTTGTATCTGATTTGCTTTACTCCGAACCCATTCCTTTTCAGGACTCTGGCCCAGAGAGCGGCGAAGAGAGCTAATGTCCCGGTGATTGTCATCGAGGACGAACCCACCGCGACAATAGGGGGTGTGTCCGAGACCACCTTGCCGGACCCGGCAACTATTACCCAAAGCAGCCCCCAGCGCAGCCCCCAGCGTAAGTATATGATTTACTTCCTGCTGTTAGGCGCGCATGGGTGCTCTTTCTTTGCTGACATCTGTCTATTAGTTTGCGTAGGAGCAGAGCAGTCTCACCAGGAGTGCCCGGAAGCCGCTCCCGACATGCCATCTGCTTCGACTACACCGCCAAGGGAGGATTCCCCGGCAAGGGAGAATTTTCCGGTAAGGGAGAAGTCTCCGGCAAGGGACAGCACCAGCGACCCCCCGGTGGCGGAGACCACGACTGTAGATCCTAGTACAGGTAATCCTCTTGCTTGAAAACTTCTCTTGGGTTCTTCTTCTTCTGATTTTCTTTTTGAATATGTGCTTGACTTTACTTCCTTCTCCGGTCGTCAGGTCCATCTGCCACGGAGCCGATGGAAACCGAGGTTGCCGGCGAGGAGAACGCGCGCGGCAATACCGACGACGCCGCTGTCACCAAAGAAGAAGCCGGCGCTGATGATCCGGCCGGCGGAGAGGCCGCCAAAGCTGCCGCCGCAGAAGCTGGCGAGGGGTCCGGCGATCGCACTGACGGCCCCGAGGCTGCAGGAGCGTCAGGCGCTACGCCGACCGCCGATGCCTCCGCCGCTGCTGCAGCGCCAGTTCAAGAGCCCAGTGGCGCGCCTATTTGAAGGCCGGTGATGGCGTCTTCATCAACTCTCCCAGGCATCGAGCCCCAGGCGCCGATCAAGGAGAAACCTTTGATGAAGAGTTGCTCGCCTCCGCTGGCTGACGCTGGTCGACGCCGCCGAGCAGCAGCAGCGGCGAGCCCGAGGAGGAGCAGCTGCTGCGAAGCTGTTGTCGCCTATCGCGCCCGACAGGCCAAGCTGGTATCCCGAGAAGCGCTTGTCGCGAAGGCGGGAGCGGACATCGAGAAGTGCGCGGAGGAGCTCCGGGGCCTCAACCAGGAAGCTCTCCGGTCCCTGGCAGAGGAGCGGGAGCAACTCGCCGAGGAGCGTAAAGCCTTCCTCCTTGAGAAGGCTGAAGTTGAAGAGCAACAGCGGCTTGCTGCCGACAAGCTGTCTGCGCAGGAAGGCGAGTTGGCGCAGCGGAAGGTTAACCTTGACAGCCACGAGGAGGAGCTTTCCGCGCGCGAGCAAACATTTGGTGGGGCTCTCAAGGAAGCAGAGGATGCTGCCGCAGCTGCCAAGGCCGCCAAGAAGGAGCTGGAGACGAAGGTGGCGCAGCTGGAGGCCGATCTCAAGGTGAGCGGCGAAGAGCTTTCTGCGCTCAAGCGTGAGCGCGAGAAGGACGCCTACACCCTTGGCGAGCTGCAGGGTCGTCTCGTCGAGAGGAGCAAGGAGCTTAGCGCCGCCAAGTACTCCAACGCAGATCTTGAGTTGAAGCTGACTACTTTGACCAAGACGCTGGACGGCGCCAGGGAGCAGGAGGTGGCCTTGGAGGAGAAGATCAAGGCCAACGAGGCGCTGCTGGCGAGTGCTGCTGCCGCCTAGAACACTTTTAGGGAGAATGTGGAGGACTGGACCGAGGGTCTCGTGGATGTTGCCGCGGCCATCGACAGGGAGCTGGCGCAGCTGGGGATGGAGGATCTCGGGTATTCCTCCGATGAGCACCTCCAACCCAGCGCCAAGCTCAGCTTGTTCTTCAAAGGCGTGGCGACGGCCCTCCAGCGACTCGGGAGAAGATCCCAAAGCAGCTAGCCGGACGAGTCGCGCCAGATCTGCTGGAGCTCTTCAAAAGTCTTTGGTGAAGGTGGCCTTCCGCAACCCAGGCCTCAACCTCACCAACGCCCTCGGGACCTTGCCGCGGATGCTGATCTGGAAGCGCTCAAGACCCTTGTCGCACCCATTGTGGATAACGTGAGTGGGATCAAGAGGGTTGAGGGCGATCGCGTAGATTAAGCCGCCCGTTTTCTCTTTTTCTTGTCGCTGCTGGTCATGTTATGAGAACAATCTGTTAGACCAGCGACAAGCTATCTTGTAATATGACTCTATTTCGGGTAGCGATTGCTATGTTATTTCCTTTACTTGATTCCTGCCGCTACCGACAAGAAACCTTGTCGCAACTAGTCGCAGCTCACTTAAGTTGTTGAGCGGACTCGAAACAAAGTAAGGGCGCAACTAGCTACGAGTTGGTTCCTCCGCGCACAGGTTTTCCATACAAAGCACGGTCGTTCGAGGAAGATAACTTAAAATTTTTAAAACTGATTGCTCAAACTTTAGCAACTTAGCTTTTCTCGTCGCTTGCTCCCGGTAAGGCGAAACTTCCTCGAACGACGCTTGGTCCACACCATTATCTTCTCCTTTCCCCGGCAAACTTGTGGGCGAGGGCCTTCCTTTCTTTGAGAAAGAGAAAGAAGAGAAAATAAAGATATGGAGCCTTATGGCTCGTTATTGCTTACGGGGTAGGCGCTGCACAAAGTGTCGATAACGCATGCAAAAAAAGTAGAAAGCATGAATTGACAAGATGTGCGAGCACATGAGCTTTACTTATGCACGGGTCTGCGCCCGCTTCGCATAAAGGATTACATGCAACATCGGAAAGACTTGTACAAAAGGTGGTTGCCGGAACAGGTTCCGGCAACCGCGCCCTACGGGTAAAACTTACGAAGATGCTCAATGTTCCAGGAGTTGCTCACCGGAATGCCATCTTTGGTCTCAAGGCGGACAACGCCAGGCCTAGTGACTCGTTTCACCCGGTAAGGGCCTTCCCACTTTGGCGTCAACTTGTTGGAATTCTTGGCGGACTGAACGTGCCGAAGAACAAGGTCGCCTTCCTCGAGACTTCTGGCATTAACTTTGCGGCTATGGTGGCGGCGCAAAGCTTGCTGGTATTGAGCAGCTCGTACAGTGGCCTGAAGACGGTCTTCCTCAAGGAGCAGCGCGTCATCTTGTCGCAACTGCTCTTGCTCAAGCTCATCATAAGCGAGCACTCGAGGTGACCCGTATACGAGTTCCGTGGGGAGAACTGCCTCTGCTCCATAGACTAGAGCGAAAGGTGTCTGGCCAGTGGCTCGATTTGGCGTCGTCCTGATCGACCAAAGAACCACCGGCAGCTCCTCAATCCAGTTCTTTCCGCACTTGCATAGCCTGTCGAAAGTCCTGGTCTTGAGCCCGCGCAGCACTTTAGCATTCGCCCTCTCCGCGTGACCGTTACTTCTCGGATGAGCAACAGAAGCAAAGCAGACCTTGGCGCCAAGATCTTGGACGTACTGCATGAAGGTGCGGCTCGTGAATTGCGTGCCGTTGTAGGTGATGATCCTGTTAGGGATCCCAAGCGCAAACAATCGACCAAGAACTTGATCGCCGATCGTGTTGTCACCTTCCTCATCTGCTTCCACTTCCGCCACTTTGTGAACTTGTCGATTGCAACGCATAAGTACTCAAAGCCCCGACAGCTTGGGGAAAGGGGCCGAGGATGTCGAGCCCCCAGACCGAAAATGGCCAGGATAAAGGGATCGTCTGGAGAGCTTGAGCTGGCTGGTGTA
Source organism: Aegilops longissima (assembly GCA_021605205.1). NCBI lineage: Eukaryota > Viridiplantae > Streptophyta > Magnoliopsida > Poales > Poaceae > Aegilops > Aegilops longissima. The sequence goes on along the minus strand of CM038679.1, from coordinate 20,213,440 downwards.
TCTGCTTGGAATGGAACTGGCACGCTTCACACTTGGTTACTTGTGCAGCTTCATCCTGGAGGGCTGTCGGCCAAAAGAAACCTTGCCGGAACGCTTTGCCGGCAAGTGCTCTTGCGCCAATGTGGTGACCACATATGCCTCCATGTATCTCTGTCAACAGCTTTTGTCTGTCTTCCTGGTGAATACACTTCAATTTCACACCGTTGAGTCTTCTTCTGTACAGTGTGTTGTCGACAAACTGGTACATACTTGACTGCCGGGCTACTCTTTCCGCTTCTTCTTGCTCTTCGGGAAGTTCTCCTGTCTGAAGGAAACGGACAATCTGCTGTGCCCATGCTGGAGCTTGCGGCTCGACAACAAGGACTAAAGGCACATCTGCTGCTGCAGGAACATCCGCTTCTATGGCGAGAATCTGGGGCTCAGCCGGAGCTTGACGTTCCCCGGCAAGCTTGCCGGAGCAAAACTTGTCGGGAGCGTCTGCTACAACGGAACAAACCCTAGGGTTTGCCGGAGCAGACTGCTCCTCAGCACCCTTGGTGTTGATATTGAGGACCTTCTTGGCGGCGGCTTCGGGGAGCTCTGCCGGAAAATAGCACCAGAAATCAACTTCCTTTTCTTGTTCTGTCCAGTTGATGGCGTTATAGACGGTTGAGTCAGTTTGAGCACAAAGATCCCTGGTTCCATAGGTAACTTAAGTGCAGCGCACTTCGACAGGCCATAGGCAATGTCGTTCTGAGCTCTTGGAACATGTTCCATCTGTAGGCCGTCAAAGTGCTCTTCTAGCTTTCTCACTTCATCAACGTAAGATTCCATCAACGGACTCTGATAATTCTTGTTTACTTGGCGGACGACAAGCTGTGAGTCACCCCTGACAATGAGCTTCTTGATCCCAAGGTCTGCTGCGATCCTGAGACCGGCAAGCAAACCTTCATACTCTGCGGTATTGTTCGTTGCTTGCTCCTTGGGAAAGTGCATCTGGACTACGACTTGAGGTGCTCTCCGTGGGTGCAACAAGTAGCACGCCCAAGACCGGCGCCTTGCAGCGAGAAGGCACCATCAAAGTACATCAGCCACTCTTTGCTTGCTTCCTTGACGGGATGCTCGCTTCTGGAATTTCTTCATCTTGTGTTGGCGCCCATTCTGCTATGAACTCCGCCAATGCTCGCTTTGGATAGTTGAAGTGCTCTCAAACTTGAGGCCAAAGCTTGACAGTTCCAAAGGCCCACTCGACAATCCCGCTGTTGCTTCGGATTTTGCAAGATCCTCTTCAGCGGAAAACGAGTGACGATGTGATCTCATGTGCTTGGAAGTAATGGCGCAGCTTTCGAGGCCATGAGAAGGCGAAAAGCAATTTCTGCACACCGAGTACCTTGACCTAGCCCCTGCAGAAGGGAACCGACAAAGTAAACTGGCGCTGCACCATTCTTTTTTCTCAGATCTTCTCACGCTACTGCGCCGATCCATCTTTGTCGGGACCAGAGCTTGCCGGTGAAGTCCCCTGCTTGTCGCTGGATGCATCTGCCGTGGTTGCTGGATCATCATCCGCCTCCCTCTCCGCTACTAACGCAGCACTAACCACTTGATTGGTTGCCGCTATATATAGCAGCAACTTCTCTTGTGGCTTAGGTGCGACAAGTGTTGGAGTGGAGGACAGGTATCTCTTTAAGTCCTGCAGTGCAGCCTCCGCTTCCGGAGTCCATTTCATTGGACCTGCCCTTTTCAATATTTTGAAAAATGGCAGGGCGTGCTCAGCAGACCTAGAGCTAAATCTGCTGAGAGCAGCTATGCAACCGACAAGTCTTCGTACATCCTTGACGCGCTTTGGTGCTTCAATCTGCTCAATGGCCTTGATTTTGTCGGGATTGGCTTCAATTCCCCGCTGAGACACGAAGAATCCGAGAAGCTTGCCGAAGGGGACTCCAAACACACACTTCTCGGGATTAAGCTTGAGGTTGATCTTGCGCAGATTTGCAAAGGTTTCGTCTAAATCTTTAATCAGAGTCGCCTTGTCCTTGCTCTTGACCACTATGTCATCCATGTAGGCTTCCACATTTCTGTGTATTTGCGGCTCAAAAGCGTCATGGACTACCTTTGCAAATGTTGAACCAGCATTCTTTAAACCGAAAGGCATCCGTACGAAACAGTATGTGCCACATGGGGTGATGAATGCGGTCTTCTCCTCATCCTCTTCTGCCATGAAGATCTGATGGTATCCTGAGTATGCATCAAGAAATGAAAGCAAGTCACATCCGGCCGTGGAGTCAACAATCTGGTTGATGCGCGGCAAGGAAATGGGTCTTTGGGACAAGCTTTATTGACATCGGTAAAGTCGATACAAAGCCTCCATTTCCGCTTGCCTTGGCGCACGACTATAGGGTTGGCCAACCACGAGGATGGAGCACTCTCGACAAGGCCTGCTGCTTCCAATTTCTTGATTTCTTCTGCGATGAATTCTTGGCGCCCACCGCCGCTTCCTCGACTTTCGCTTGACGGGCCGCGATGAGGACAGACGGCAAGATGGTGCTCGATTACTTTCCGGGAACACCGGGATGTCGACGGTTGCCATGCAAATACGCCGACGTTCGACTGTAGGAAAGCAACGAGCGCGCTTTCCTATTTAGGGTCGAGAGTGGCACTGATGGTAAAGGTACCACCAGTGCCATCCTCCTTGGCGGACACCTTCTTGGTTTTTGGTGGAGCTGCCATTGTCTTCTTACACTTGCCGGTGGAGCTCGATGGTGCGTCCTCGACGGTAGCGCAGCACTCCGAAGAGGTGCGCTTGCCGGAGTGGGCATCAGAACTCTTGCCGGACTTGGTCTTCTTCTTCGCCCCGGGAGCTTCAACGGCAAGTGACTTGCGATCTGTTGCGGCTGCTGCTTCCCGGTAGATCTTTTCGGCGCAGATAAGAGCATCCTTCTTGTCGCCAGGGACAGAGATGACACTTATCGGGCCTGGCATCTTCAGCATGTTGTATGCATAGTGAGAGGCTGCCATGAATTTGGCGAGTGCTGGACGGCCGAGTATCCCATTGTAAGGCAATGGAAAGTCAGCAACATCAAAAGTGACCCTCTCAGTCCTGAAGTTCAACTCACTGCCAAATGTCACCGGCAACGTGATCTTTCCCTTCGGCTTGCTCCTTCCCGGAGATTCCTTGGAATGTGCCGGTCTCTTCGAGCTCGCCATCAGGGATCTGGAGTTTCTGGAGTACCGCGGAGGAGATCAGGTTCAAGTCGGCCCCGCCGTCAACTAGCATCTTAGTGACCTTGAGGTTGCGGATAGTTGGTGAAACCAACATCGGCAAGCACCCGACCGCAGTTATGCGATCAGGGTGGTCCTCAATATCAAAGATGATAGGCGTGCTGGACCATTTCAGAGGCTTGCGTGACTCGACGGGTGGTTCTGCCGCATTGACTTCCCGCACCCACTGCTTGAGCTGGCGGTGTGAAGTATGCAGAGAAGCACCGCCGTCAACGCACAGGACCTCTGTGGCTTTCTGGAACTCCTGCTCATCGGTCTCGTCATCATCCATATCTTCATCGTCGTCGTCATCTTCATCCTTGTCGCGGCCGCAGGGAGGTCTGTCTCCTTGCCGCTGCTTGGCCTTGCCGTGGCGTCCTCCTTGGCCGGGGCGTTTCTTGCCGGCTCCTCCAGCACCTTCCTGGGCCTTCTCCTTGTCGCGTCGCTCGTATTCAGCCTTTTGTTGCTCGACAAGCTGCTCGACCTTCTTGCAGCTCTGGAGGTCATGGCCCTTGGTGCGGTGGATCTTGCAGTACTGCTTGTTGGTGCCGTCCTGCTTGTCGGCGACCGCCACAGCCTGGTAGTTGGTGCCTGCGGCAATCTCCTCGCCGGAGCTACCAGCTTTGGCTTTCTTGGCGCCACCTCCGTTGCCGGACTGCTCAACGATTAGCACATCTTTGCCTTTCTTCTTCCTGTTGTTCCGCCGCCGGTTTTTCTTTGCCGGGGCAGCCTCCTCACTATCAGATCCTCCTGCTTCAGATTCTCTCCGGGAGTTTCCTCCTTCCTCAAAGACGCGCACACTTGTCGGCCAGGGCATATAGCTCACTGACGTCTTTGATCTTGCACATCGCCATCTCCTCCCGCATCCTGCGGTTTCGCATGTTCTGATGAAACGCACTGATTACTGCGGCAGGGTGGACATCTAGGATGTTGTGCTGTACGCGGCTGAATCTCTGAATGTACTTGCTCTCCTTCCTTCTGGGCGAGCAGATGAAGGTCGCTCTCTTGGCCATGAGGCTTGTGGCCGCCTGTAAAGGCGCCGACAAACTGATGGCATAGGTCTGCCCAGGAGGATATGGACTTGTCCGCAAGTGCATGAGCCAGAGATCGACATTGGGCTTGAGCACCGTGGAAGTAGTTGGCCAGATCTTGTCGCCCCGCCCCGCAGCTCGCACCGCGATGGTGTAGATGCTGAGGAACTCCGACGGATGCGACTTGCCGTCGTACTTCTCTGGTACGTCTGGCTTGAAATTCTTCGTGTTGGGCCACTGGACTTGCCGCAGCTCACGAGTGAACGCAGGGCAACCTACCGTGTACAGCAAGTCGCCTGGTTCCCCTGGTGCATGCATGTCGACAGAGGGCCCAGCGCGCTGGTCCGATTGACGTCGCGCTTCTCTTCGGCGCTCGATGCGAGTTCGAGCGTCTTCTTGCTATCGTTCGTGAAGAACTTGGCGCTGATCGCGACGAGCTCGTGGTTCTGATGATGCGGTGGAGCCGCTGTTGAGGTGGATCCGGCGAGTCGGCGATCTTGGCCTTCGGGGTGGAGAGTGCATGGTGGTTGCACCCCCACCGGTTTTGTCGCCATCGGCTCGTGCCTGGCAGTCCTGCCACGGCAGCGATGTTCTCGGCTGCCTCGGAGTGTCGCCTTTGGTGAAGCCGATGAGACTCTGAATGGTGGCCCTCCATTCATCGATCTTGTCTGCCGTTGGAGGGTAATCCAGGAGCAGTTGAGCTCGCGCCAAAGCTTCTTCTGGAGTGGTGGGCGGCAGTGGCGAACGGCGCGAGGAGCGGGATATACTCGGACTTCTAACTATGTTAGAAGGAGCAGTATCCCATCCAGGCGACCGTGTCTCGCTCGTGCCAGCATGTTGGTCTTGAGCACCCCGAGATCCACCAGCTCGATCTTGGCCCAACGAACATAGGGCACTGCGAATACCATGACGCTGTCGGTCCTACGTCTCCTGAGATGGGCGCGGTGCATGTACGGACGCCGAGGTCTGCGCAGCCTTGTCCTTGGACCTGGCAGCACCGTGGGCTCCCTCGTCGATGTCCGTTCTTCCGTCGGCGTCTACCCCACCACCCGTTTGCTCCGGTGGTGGTGGGATCGACGTGGACGGAATAGCTGCCGCCGAAGCCTTCTTCTTCGGTGGCATGTCGATGAAGAAGATGAAGATCTAGCTTGTGTGAACGTCGGATCAGGTTCACACAACCTCGACGCCCCCTACCTGGCGCGCCAAAGATGTCGGGGAAACTGATCCACGAACACCTATGGGACCGGCGGACCGAGCCCCTTTCGGTTCGGCGGGGGGCGGAGATCGCACGAAGAGCGGGTCGAGGCGAAGCACACGAGCAGTTTACCCAGCTTCGGAGCTCTCCGGAGAGATAACACTCCTACTGCTGCATGTCTGAGTGTATTGAGTTTTTGCTCGGGAGCGCTGAGTGCTATAGTACACACTAGCTGCTAACGAGACCGAAGCGTGAGTGTTTTCTTCCTTGAACCCCCCCTCTACGTTGCGCATGGGCCTCCTTTTATATGCTAAAGGGGTCTCCGACAGGTGGCAACGTAGACAAGGGTAAAAATGGAAAAGGAATTGTAGTTGGTACAACTACCTGCACAGTGTATCATACCTAACCCTGACGGCAGGGGACAAAGGCATTAAATGCCCGTCTACGTCGCCCAAATAGTGCATAAAGGGACCATCAGGGACGCCACCGCTTGTCACGATGGCAATCTTGTCAGCGTCGCTTGCCATCGCGTACCGCTGGCCGCACAGCCTCTTGCCATGCGCGCCTGGAAAGGTCCCAGGGCGACACGTTAGTGGATGTGCTGGAGCGCGGGTTCAGAATGGTAGTTTGCCGCGGCAAGCGCCTTTCCGCGGTCGTTGTCTTGTCGCGTCCGGAAGCTTGTCGCTCACCGGGCCTCGCCGGGACACGTGGCGCGTCGCGGCAAGTTCCTTGAGATGCCTTGGTTGGCCTTCCCGGCAAGCTCCTTTTGTCGGGGCCTTGTCTCCTTGGCTTGAATACTTTGTTCTTGAATGGCTCCAAAGGAACCACGGAGGAACTTGGCGGTCACCCGGCAAGCCTTGCCGCGGGGTGCTGCAACTGCCCGTGCACAAGTTCGGGATACTAGGGTACCCCTACTCTAGTACACCGACACCCTATATCATGTAATTCATACATGCATTCAACATATAAAATGAAGAATTGCAAATGCATGATGAATTATGGTGACTGATGTAATTCAGCATCCGTGCATAGCATATATGAGGAAATAGCATGCAGAAAACAGAGCAAAAGTATCAGGTCAACATCGGACTTAAGTTTACAACTCAAACAACAAACACTTCAGAAGAGTGAGAGTTGCAACTTAATCAAAAAAATGCCCATATAGATAGACCCGCTTGAAGACTAACTCAAATTTCTCCCCCTTTGTCATCAAATGACAGAAAGGGAAGAAAAGTGAGGACTAACGCCCCTGAAGAATTTCATCATGAGGTTGATGGAGGAGCACCAACATTTTCGGGGTCGGTTGTTGCAGTAGGACCTGCCGCAGTGTCGTCCAAATCTTCATTTTCATCTGTCTCACTCGATGAAGAATATGAGCTGGGCACCAAGGGAGGAACTTCGACCTTCTTAAATTTCTTCGCTGGTGGCTTAGACCAGCTGAAGTCCTGTTGGAAACCCATCTGCTTGAGTTCCTCATCACCGTAGAGATGAGACGGAATAGCCTAGGTGCGATCGAAACCTTCATTGAGGTAGTAATGGTTCTTCTTCACTGAATTATATATTGAAGTCATGTTGTGAAGAATGGAACCAAACTGCCATTTCAACCATTTGTGATTACGATCGACCTTCTGATGAAGACTGAGGAGAAGCTCACGATCAGTCATCAACCTTGGAGCTGTGGCTTGAGGACTTTGCTTTGTGGCATTGGCGGTAGAATCATGAGTGGCCGAGTCATCATTGGTGGAATAAGATGCAGCTTTGCAGAACTGTCCATCCAATTGACGAATGTCCTCATCAACAATTTAAGTGGCCTTGCCGTTTTCATTAGCTGGAAAATGTCCGCTTGAGGACTTCAATATGGGGCAAGTAACTGCCATGGTTGAGAGTGTCAGCCTTATAGTTGATTGAAGACCTTGATCTGAGGAATCTCATAAACTAGGGAGCGTAAGGCTTCAATTCAAAGGGAGACATATCAATGTTTTCCATAGTCCGCATGAAGAAGTCATGGTAGTTCATTGGGATACCATGCATGATATTGAACAACATATTCTTCATCATGCCAACAACTTCTTCATCATTTGAGTCGTGGCCTTTGATTGGACTCAAATTCTTCGTTAGAATGCAATAGACAGTCCGAGGCACAAAGAGCAATTCCTTCACAAGGAATTTGGTTCTAGGGGCTTGACCAGGCTTCATTGGCTTCATCAGCACTTGCATGTAGTGATCTGAAAGTTCAGGTTCTTGATACATAAGATGCGCACCTTCAAGGGGAGGACTGACTAGCAGGGCATGAAGCAATTCAGAGGACGGTGCTTTGAAGTGAGTGTTTTCAGTCATCCAGTCCAACACACAGGAGTTAATGTCTTCAGCATTGTCGGTGATGTGCAGCGTCACGTAGAACTGAAGAATGAGTTCTTGATTCCAATCACATATGTTTGTGCAGAAGTTGAGCAGTCCAGTGTCATGGAGAGCACTGAGGACTGATGTGAAGCATGGTAGAGATTCCATGTCCACATGAGGAATATGCTCATGGTCGACTTGGCTGGCAGTCCAAAAGCGCTTCTTTCTAAGACGAGTAGAGCCATACGGGTTGTAGTCGGTGAAGAATACTTGCTCATGGAAGAAGTCGTCAGCCTTGAATTTTGGCGTCTTTGAGAATGAATTCTTCGATGTTGGATGAGGAGTATCAGTTAATTGCAATACTACCTCAGGAATCTCAATCTCTAGAGCCGCAGGCTGAGGAATTTTAGCTTCTGCTTCAGTTGCAGCCTGGGTCTCCATTTCTTTCGTAGCTTCTTCATCATCACTAGTGGCTGGAATTTCTTCATTAATGGAAGGAGTAGTATGAATTTCATCAGAGCCCATCTGAACTTCAGTAGGTACTGGGGACTGAGGAATTTGTTGCAGAGGCGTGAACAGGAGAGAGTTGGGGTGCTGACTTTCCCAAAAGTCATCATTCATTACTGGAGTGGTGCTCCCAATGTCCATGTCTTCATCAACTTCCGTTTCTTCAACGCCTGCCTCTTCAGTTGTGAACTGAGGCATAGGCGAGGATACCAGTGGAGTTTAAGTGACATGGTCAGCTTCAATTTCTTTATCCATCTGCTCTGTTGAAGCAGCAGAAGGATTTTCTTCATTACATCCACTGGGAATCTCATAATCTTCACCAAAAGGAACTAGTTCCTTCGATGAAATGCTTGAAAGAGGAATAGCATCAATGGGATTCTCCAGTGAGCTTGTCAAAATCTTCGCTTTCTTGGGTCCAGAAGATTCTGAGGCAGCAGATGCTTTCCTCTTCTTCAGAGCAGCTCGCTCCGCAGCCTTAGTTTTCTTCACTTCCAAGGTAGAAGGAATAATTGGAGGTTGTGTTGGCGTTGGTTCAGGAGGAGCAGAGGAAATTGGATCAATTTCTTCAGGAACAACTGATGCAGTTGTCCTGACTTGTTCAGCTTCTGCAGGCGCAGCTTCAGATGCTTCAGCTGCCCTGACTTGTTCTTCAAGTGCAACACTAGTGGTTGCCCTGGGAATTTCTTCAGCGGCTGGAACTCCTTCAGCGCTGGTGCTTGCAGTTTCATCAACAGTCGTATTTTCATCAGCAGTGCTGGCTTGTTGTTCAGTTGTTTGTGCAGATGCATCAGCCGGAGGAATCTCAATGTGCGTTGGGGCAGCAACATTGGAAGTGAGGCCTTTTGCCATTTTGACGAACCTGACTTTGGCTCCCAGCCATTCTACCTTGTAGGAGTCAAATTCATCACTGAGCTTTTTGATCTCAGAATGCAAAGTGATGAGTTGGTCAGGCGAAAGCATCAGCATGTTGTCCTTCAGATAACGCTGTTTCTTATACTGGGCCTTCTTCACAGTCCTGGTATGTTCATATTTCCATTTTTATTCAGCTATGAATGCCGTCAACATGTGACTTTGTCCAGAAGTGAGGATTAACTCTGGTAGTGGAGTGTTCGGGTCTTTGTACTAGAGTTCAATGAAATCCAGGATCTTCTTTGGATCCAACGGAAGTGGCACAACACTACCCTTGGCTCTAGCGTTCCTTTGTTGTTTGTTTCGGATTATCTCAACCAATTCTGAATCATCAGCTTCATCATCATCAGATGGTATTGTGAAGGCAACCTGCTTCTTGTGAGGACTAGGTCTAGTGCCTCGTCCAGTAGTGGCCTTGGTCTTCAGCACAGTTGGGCTTTTTGAAGACAAAGGAGGAGCAGAAGAACTTACAGAGGCCCCGGAGGCAATTGATATGTCTGTTTTTCTTTGGCACGTGGCGAGATGCACAGGTGCAGAGGACTTTGGCGGAGGATCAGAGGATTTTGCAGACTCAGGAACTGGAGCAGCCTGAGGAATTTGCCGTGAGGGCACAGATGAGCTTGGCCATGAGGGCATTGATGAGCTTGGAGGTTTGCGGGCAGGCTTCTTGGGCATAGCCTTCTTGCTTGAGGAAGCCTCAGCAGCGGCAACAGCAGAATCTTCATTGAATTTCTTCACTGCTTCTTTGGACTGTTTTGCCAATTTGGCTTGGCGCTTGGCCCATTCGTCAGCATAATCCTCACCACGTTTGATGCTTGTGGGATCAGCCTTTTGGCCAGGTGCTAACGAAGGTCTTGGACAAGGAGGGTTAAGACCGAATTTCTTCATATATTTCAGAGTAACATATCTGTACTCCCTCCACTCCTGATCCCATCTTCGTTCAATCTTCTGTATGCGCACCTTGCGCTCATTCTTGGTTTATTTTCCATGAGTTGCCTCATCAGGCGTGCAGTACCCTGCATAAATGTCCGCAGGGATCTCAAAGGCTATGTTGACTTCCAGTTTCTTTCCTCCCTTCTGAGGTCTTTTCTCATCTGGCATTTTCTTCAGTTAAGGAATTTGAACAATCGAGTTCTTTGAAGAAGTATGCAGTTTTTCTTCGAGGAATGCTGCAAATGAATTAAGTCGATGAGAACCTATTGATTCAGCAGCAGACATGTGTACCTGTGAACAGAGTATAGGTGCGAAGAATTTGGAGAGGTCATATGCGTTCTCAGAAGTTTTTGCAAAATAGAACAAGTTTGAGGAAATTTGACCAGATCCGTCTTCAAGAATTTCACTAAGAATTCTTTGTCTTAGGTTCCAGAGTTGTATGGATTGTGAAATTCACACAATTGAGGAATCTTGCTTAAAAACGTCAATTAGAGAAACATATCAAGAACAAATGATTGTGTGAGGTGTTCATAGTGTGGAGGTTGAAGAATAAACACATTTTGAAGTTTTTGTAGAAGTCATCAAGACCAACAAAGGTAGTAAAAGTAACTTTTAATTACCCTTGATGAAGAACACGACGAACTGGAGATGTAGATTTAGAAGTTTGTCAGTCTAGATCTTCCACGCCCTAACTTGGCAGAGGAAGACAGCTACGGTGGCGGCAGAGTGAAGAAATCCGCGGCTGGCGCGAGTACGACGGCGACGAGTTCGAGGCAGTGATGCTCTTACTCATCAGCGACGATGAAGGTAGCGGCGGCGCTAAGTCTAGAGAGCTCGAGTGAGGGGAGTGAGGTCGAGCGTGGTAAATACTGTCAGAGGAGGGTGAGGGGTATATATAGCCATGGTGAAAAACTGTTCGCCCGAAGAAATTGGATGAACGTGCCCCTGACCCTTCTCATCCTAGCGACATGTGTCACCAACGTATAGTGTAGTGGAGATCATGTGAGATCGTGGGTGAATAGATAAGTCTTATCATGGGATGTGGAACAGTTTGAGCGGCAAAAGCCAAAAATTCAGATAAGAATATTTTAATGTTTCATTCGCAAATTCTTCAACTGACAAGGACGCAGTGAAGATTTTGAACAGGTTTCAAAGTAGAACGCACATGAAGAATTTGTGAACAAACTGGGTTGAGTTTAGCATAGAGGAAAAAAAGGGTCCGATCACATTCACTTACAGAAAAGGCAGCTTGAAGAATTAGCAATAAGTGAATGCTGTAGAGGAAGATAATGATGGGAAGAGTGAAGACTTTGCAAAGTTGAAGAATTTGAAAAAAAAACCAGAGGAATGTCAAAGTGACAAACTCAAATTGAAGATTTTCAACTTTGGTTGGTGGCGTATCCCACCGTATAAGAATGATGACTTCAGACACCGCGTACAATTGTCGTAGGGTTCTGAGAGTCAAATTCTTCATTAATTTCTTCACACATAGAGGGTTAGTCTTCATTGATTGAAGAAAAACATTACTTCGTGTGTTGCGCATCTATGTCATCAAGTTTGCACTACTAGGAAAAGGGCTATAGATGGGATGGACACTAATGGCACATTGTACATGTGGTGCGCCATTACTAAATACTAATGGCGCACCATGTGTTGGTGCGCCATTAGTGTGCAAATACTAATGGCGCACCACATCCCACGGTGCGCCATTAGTAATTTTTTTTTAGTTTTTTCAAAACTACTAATGGCGCCCCGTGGGAGTGGTGCGTCATTACTTTAGTATTTTGGCCCAAACTTTTGCATACTAACTCGGATGAAAAAGTTTTTTATATGAAAAATCATCTACTCGAAAAGTTACATCCAAATTTAACAGGGGGAACCCCGTTAAACATTTTCAAAATCCTCAAAAACCTAAAAGAAAAAAAGTTACGGGCCTTTTAAGATCTGGAGAGGCAAAAAAATTCAAAAAAATTCAAACTTACTAATGGCGCACCTGCCCGTGGTGCGCCATTACTATCTTCCCGCCTTCAAAATTCAAAATAAATCAAAAAACTAAAAAAAGTTACTAATGGCGCACCTGCCCGCGGTGCGCCATTAGTATTTTCCCGCCTTCAAAATTCAAAATAAATCAAAAAAATAAAAAAAGTTACTAATGGCGCACCTGCCCGCGGTGCGCCATTAGTATGCCGTATATATGGCTGGGTTTGTCCTCTCCTCCTTACCTCTTCATTCTTCTCCTCCACTCCACCTCTCCTCCACTCCACCTCTCCTCCACTCCACCTCTCCTCCACTCCACCTCTCCTCCACTCCTCCACTCCTCCACCATACTACCCTCCTCCTCCCCGGCGACCTCCTCCTCCTCCTCTCCGGTGACCTCCTCCTCCTCTCCGGCGACCTCCTCCTCCCTCCTCTCCTCTCCTCTCCTCCCCTCCCCTCACGGTTTCTCCTCCCTCCTCTCCGGTGAGCTCCTCCTCCCTCATCTCCGGTGAGCTCCTCCTCCCTCCTCTCATGTGAGCTCCTCCTCCCTCCTCTCCGGTGAGCTCCTCCTCCTCCTCTCCTCCCATCCCCTCATGGTTTCTCCTTCCTCCTCTCCGATGCTCGGTGAACTCCTCTCCGCGACCTCGTCCTCCTCTCCGCGATGCTGCGGTCACCTCCTCCTCCTCCTCTCCGGCGAACTCCTCTCCGGCGAAAGAACGCGGCAAAAGAACGTACAAGATCCAAAAATGGGAAAAAAATTGAAATAAGATCGTGCAAAAAAACGAGAAAAAAAACGAGCAAAAAATGGGCAAAAAAATCGCGATCCAGATCCAAATTCAAAATTCAAAAATAGCAATGGCGCACGGTGGGGGTTAGACGGTGCGCCACTACTATTTTCCCGCCTTCAAAATTCAAAAATACTAATGGCGCACCGTGGCCTATACTAATGGCGCACCAGTGGCCTATACTAATGGCGCACCGAGGCCTATACTAATGGCGCACCTGTGGTGCGCCATTAGTATACCAGATACTAATGGCGCACCACTGGTGCGCCATTAGTAAAAAATACTAGTGGCGTGATACTAGTGGCGCACCAGTAGTGCGCCATTAGTAAGCAAAACTGGTGCGCCATTAGTAGGCCTTTTTCTAGTAGTGTTGCAAAAATGTTAGGATGTGTGTCCTTTTCAAAGAACATTTGAAGATTCCAGGATATTTAGTTCACACCGCAACTTGCTAAATCTCTTCTCATCCAAGGGCTTAGTGAAGAGATCGGCCTTGCATGGTCGATGGACAGGTCGCCCTTCAACACATGGTCACAAACAAAATGATGATGAATCAGGATGTGCTTTGTCTTCGAGTGCTGAACTGGGATGTGAGAAATCTTGATAGCACTCTCATTGTCGTAGTAGAGCGGCACATTATTCACATTGATGCCATAGTCCTTGAGGGTTTGCTTCATCCATAGCAATTGAGCACAACAGGATCCAGCAGCAATGTACTCAGCTTCAGTAGTAGAGAGTGAAACACAGTTCTTCTTCTTCGAGGACCAACATACCAAGGATCGTCCGAGGAAATGACATGTGCCTGATGTCGACTTGCAGTCCACACGATCACCAGCATAGTCAGAGTCTGAATATCCTATGAGATCAAATGAAGATCCCTTTGGATACCATAATCCAAGTGTTGGTGTGTGAGCTAGATATCGAAGAATATGCTTCACAACCTTATGGTGTGATTCCTTCGGTGTAGCTTGAAACCAGGCACACATGCAAACACTAAGCATAATATCCGGCCTAGATGCACATAGGTACAATAAAGAGCCAATCAGGGAGCGATATACCTTTTGATCGAAGTCTTTACCATTTTCATCAGTGCACAGATGGCCATTTGTGGGCATAGGGATTTTGACGCCTTTGCAGTCTTGCATGCCGAATTTCCTCAATACATCCTTGAGGTATTTCTCCTGAGATATGAATATGCAATTGTATTGTTGACGAATTTGAAGACCTAAAAAGAATTTCAATTCTCCCATCATAGACATTTGATATTCATCACTCATCATATAGGCAAATTTGTCACTATAACCGGATAGTACACGAATAATTCATCATCATATGCTTTAGTGAAAAGAGTTGGATCAAGTGAACCGGGTTTGAAGCCTTTCTTCATGAGGAATTCCTTCAGTGTGTCATACCACGCCCGAGGTGCTTGCTTGAGGCCATAGAGGGCCTTGTTGAGTCTGTAGACGTGATCTGGAAATTTTGGATCCTCAAAACCTGGTGGTTGAGCAACATATACTTTTTCCTCAAGCTTACCGTTGAGGAATGTACTTTTCACATCTATTTGATGTAATATGATATTATGATGGTTAGCGTAAGCAAGCAATATGCGAATAGCCTCAAGTCTAGCAACATGTGCAAAAGTTTCATCGAAATCAATTCCTTCAACCTGTGTGTAGCCTTGAGCTACAAGACGAGCGTTATTCCTCACCACAAGGCCATTTTCATCTTGTTTGTTGTGGTAGATCCATTTGGTACCGATGATGTTGTGCTTCCATGGGTCTGGACGCTTGACAAGCTCCCACACGTTGTTGAGCTCGAATTGATGCAATTCATCTTGCATGGCTTGAATCCACTTAGATTCCATGAATGCTTCACCAACTTTAGTGGGCTTTGTGATAGAGACAAATGCAAAATTCCCACAAAAGTTAGATAAATGTGAAGCTTTTGAGCGCGTGGGAGGACCTAGTGTGTTGATGTCATCAATGATCTTCTCGATCTGCATTTAGTTTTCTACACGAGGATGTGCGGGTTGACGACTTTGCTTCGACCCAGCAATTTCTTCAGAGCCAGTTTCTTCAGTAGCACCAGTGTGATTTTCTTCACGATTCAGAATGAATTCTTCAGCAGATTCTTCGGTAGGGATGATATCCTCAGTAGCTTTGAACTTGATGGATTCCTCAGGTGACATTTCATGTAGCACAGGAGGTAGGTGGTCTCTTTGCGAGCCATTAGTTTCATCGAACCACACATCTACAGTTTCAACAATCTTGTGATGATTGAGATTGAAGACTCTATGGGTGTGTGAGTCTGTTCTGTAACCAAGCATAAATCCCTCGTGTGCTTTCGGTGCAAACTTAGAGTGATGGTGAGGATCTCTAATCCATCATTTAGCACCGAAGACTTTGAAATAACTTACATTGGGTTTCTTGTCAATGAGGAGTTCATATGAGGTCTTTTTGAACAATTTGTAAAGATATACCCTGTTGATGATGTGGCACGCAGTATTGATGGCTTCGGGCCAGAAGCGCTGAGGTGTCTTGTATTCATCAAGCATGGTGCGAGCCATCTCAACAAGAGTTTTGTTCTTGCGCTCCACTACGCCATTCTGCTGAGGAGTATAGGGAGCAGACAACTCGTGAGTAATACCAAGTATATCAAGATTTTCATCGAGACCAGTGTTCTTGAACTCAGTTCCATTATCACTCCTGATATGCTTGATCTTCACACCGAAGTTAGTAGAAACCCTTGAGGAAAAACGTCTGAAGACATCCTGCACTTCATTTTTGTAAGTGATGATGTGCACCCATGTGTAACGAGAATAGTCATCAACTATGAGAAAGCCATATAATGATGCCGAACTAGAGAACGTGGCATAGTGAGTAGGGCCAAAGAGATCCATATGAAGTAATTCAAAGGGACGAGAAGTGGTCATGATAGTGTTTGAGGGATGCTTGGTTCTGGTGATCTTTCCAGCCTCACAAGCTCCACAAAGATGATCTTTGAGGAATTTGACACCCTCTATGCCAATGACATGCTTCTTCTTCGCGAGTGTATGCAAGTTCCTCATCCCAGCATGACTGAGTCGTCGATGCCATAGCCAGCATTCTGAAGCTTTTGCATGTAGACATGTGGCAGGCTATGGTCCTGTAGAGAAATCAACAATGTACAAGTCTCCTTTCCTAAAGCCTTCGAAGACTTTGGAGTTGTCAGATTCCATTAGCACAATGCAATGATATTTGCCAAAGAAGACAACCATATCAAGAAAACAACCTTACCTAGACCCAATACCTTGCGTTTGCCTTTGTCAGCGCAGGTGATATGCTTCAGATGAGATGGTGACAGTTCAGTGTCCATCAACAAGTTTCTATCACCGGTCATGTGGTTTGTGCATCCATTGTCGATGACCCACTCAGTAGCTTTAGGTTGTTCATGCTGCAGATGAAGTAGTGCAAATTACGAACCCATATACTTCATCAGTGAAGATATGATATCAATTTCATCAATAGCAATAGTAATATGAGGACATGAGAAATGAGTAATTCATTTCTTCATGATTAGCTTGCGTCCATTCAAGCACATTCAGCTCTCCAGCAAATTCTTCAGACGGTTAAGTTCGTCTGGAGACCTAACCCTGCATAAGAGATTAGTTCTTTTTCTTCACCACCCACATCTGGAGGGGTGGCAAAGAATTCATCATTCTGCGAGCTACGAAAAAACAGCATTGAAGCTAGTGCACTTCATTTCACAAAAGAGTGGTTAGGGTAAGCATATGAATAAGCAGAGAAATTATTTGAGGACTTATGAACACAATGGTTTGAAGAATAATGCATGTATTCGTAGCTTTTACACTTTCCCTGCGAAATAGAAGTGTTAGCACGATGATGTTCATATGAGGATTTTGATCCATGTGAGGAATTTGATCCAATTGAAGAATTTGGTCCATATGAGGACTTGGATCCATATGAAGATTTTGATCCATATGAAGAATTTGATCTGGGGTTCCTGTTCTTCATAGGTGGTGTCATGATGACATTCACCTGAAGATTTTCAAGGTACCTTTTGGGAACCTAGATTTTCTTCATAGGGGGACCGTTCCTACAGTTAGTACCAACATATCGAGCAAATAAATCACAATTCTGATTCTTAAACATTATATAGTTGGAGTCAAATGACTCATCAGAGGAATATGAAGAATCACAAGTAAAGCCTGATAAAGTGCATGGATCTACAAGAGGTCCTCTCGCAGCAACCCATGAGGTTTTGGGATACTGCTCAGGTTTCCAGTAGGTCCCATCAGCATTGAGTTGCCTCTCAAAGGCTATACCCTCTTTCCTAGGATTCCTGTTCAAGATATGCTTTTTAAGCACATCACAAAGAGTCTGATGCCCTTTGAAGCTTTTGAAAATGCCTGTCACATACAATTCCTTCAGCCCTGCATTATCGTCAGTGATACTTGTGGTATCCTCAGATGAGGAATTTGTAACCACAGAGACAGTTGAAGAATTTGCAGCAATAGAAGCATTTGAACATTCAGGTGATGAATTAACAGATTCACGCTCAATGCATTTTAGACATGGCGGAATAAATTCTTCCTGAGCGGAATTGATCTGTTGCGCAAGCAATGAATCATTTTCCTTCTGAAGATCTTCATAACTCCCTTTTAATTTTTCAAGATCTTGTTTTCTCTGAATAAATTCATAAGAAAGCTTCTCATGATCAGTTAAGAGAGTGTTATGATGATTTTGAAGGTTGTCAAACTTAGTCTGAAGTCTCTGAAGACTATCTGTCAGAGACTTGGTTCGATTCAATTTCTCACCCAACAGGTCATCGCTTTTGTCTAGTTGGTTTTGAATCTTTTCTAAAGCCATCTGTTGTTTAACAACAATTTTAGCAAGTTTGGAATAGCTAGGCTTGAGATTGTCAGATTCATCCTCACTAGAGTCAGAGGGGGAATGTTTGAGTACCTTGGCACCTTTTGCCATGAAGCAGTAGGTGGGAGCATAGTCATCGACGCTCTTGTCAGCAGAGTTGGGGAGGTCATTTTATCCAGTGTTGAAGATGGACTTGCTGGCGTAAGCAGTAGCAAGGGCTAAGCTCGCTCCACCAGAGTCTAACTCCTCAGATTCCTCCTCTTCCACATTATCCTCAGATTCAGCTTCAGAATCCATTTCCTTGCCAATGAATGCTTGGGCCTTCTTGGAACTGCTCTTCTAGTGATATGAAGACTTTGAATATGATGATGAAGACTTTGAAGATTTCTTCTTCTTCTTTGAGTCATTAGAATCATCATCTTTGTGCTTCTTCTTCTTTGATTCCTTTTCCCAGAGAGGACAATCAGACATGTAGTGACCAGGTTTCTTGCATTTGTGGCAAGTTCTCTTTTTGTAGTCACGGGATGAGGAATCATCATTTCTTGAAGACTTTCCAAAATGACTGCGGCGAGAGAACTTCTGGAATGTCTTCACGAGCATTGCTAGTTCCTGGCTCAGTTCTTCATGATCACCAAGGCTGCTAGCAGAATCTTCAGCTTCAGATTCAGAGACTGCCTTGGCCTTCAGTGCACGTGATCTTCCATAGCTTGGTCCATAGAGGTCTCTCTTCTCAGCAACCTGGAACTCATGAGTATTTAGCCTCTCGAGGATATCATCGGGATCTAGTGACTTGTAATCAGCTCGCTCTTGAATTATTAATGCAAGAGTATCGAATGAGGAATCAAGTGATCTCAGCAATTTCTTCACCACCTCATGGTCGGTGATGTCAGTGGCACCAAGTGCTTGAAGCTCATTTGAGATGTCAGTGAGGCGATCGAAGGTTTGTTGAACATTTTTGTTGTCTAGTCTTTTGAAGCGGTTGAAGAGATTGTGAAGAACATCAACTCGAGAGTCACGTTGAGTTGAGACTCCTTCGTTGACCTTGGACAACCTATCCCAAATCAGCTTGGCAGTTTCCAGTGCACTCACTCTGCCGTACTTTCCTTTGCTCAGAGGGCCGCAGATGATACTCTTCGCTTGAGAATCGAGTTGCTTGAATCTCTTCACATCAGCAACATTTATAGACGGAGTGACTGAGGGAACACCATTTCCCACAACACACGAGAGATCATTATCAATTGCCTCAAAATGCATGCGTATCTTGTTCTTCCAGTAGGGGTAGTCCGTCCCATCAAATGTAGGACACCCGGCCGAGACCTTGATCATACCTGCAGTCGACATAACTAAAACTCCAGGTGGTTAAACCAAAATCACACAGAACAAGGGAGTACCTTGCTCTGATACCAATCGAAAGTGTGTTAAGTCGACTAGAGGGGGATGAATAGGCGATTTTTATGAATTCTTCACTAAGGAATTTCAGGGTGAGGAAATTCCTAAGAAAAGAACTAATAGCAGCGGAATAAGTACTCAGGTATAAGCATCACAAAGCGATAGCATAGTCATCATGATGAAATGAAAGACAAACACAGAGTACAGGAAGCGTAAACACAGGATAAACATGTTGGTGGAAAACGACACCTATGGGATCACTGGAATCCCTACTATGGTTCGGCGGACCCGAGGTTGCAAAAAGAACGAGATTAGCAGTCAGCAAGCAAAAAGATCGTTTACCCAGGTCCGGGCCGCGAGGATGCATAATACCCTAGTCCTGCTTCGGTGTCTATTTTATTGTTTCATGGAGTTCTTGAGCAAGCTACGATGCGTAACTTGTCCAAGGATCCAAATCCCTCTCTAGTATGCCTCGGGCCTCCTTTTATCGTCGAAGGAGACGCCACAATGACACACAGGAGGTGGAAAGGTGTACAGTGGCTGAGCTTATCGCCTATCATTACGGGACAAGACGCATTAAATGCATCCATTAGGTGTCCCTTGCTTTATTGGGGACGGGAACCAGGCCCGTCCCGTCCGTCGCTGCTCTGTCTTTCCTTGACACGCGTCCAGGCCAACGAGGCGTGCAGTGCCATGTAGGCTGGCAGGCTGAGGAGTTGGCGTGGTAGTAGGGTCTTCACGAAGATCTGCATGCCACCAGGTAGGCACTCACTGACTTGTCCTAGAGGCCTCACGTCGACACGCAGGTGCTCGCCTAGTTGGTGGGCTGGCAGCTGCATGGGAACGGCGGTGGAGTTTTGGCGGGCATGGGCCTGGCTGTGGCCCCGTGGATATCCTCGGCAAGGGTCTTGCCGGGGCCCCAGGCAAGTTTTTTGCTGTGGCATCACGGTCGTCTCCGGCAAGAATCCTGACAGAGGTCTCGTGGATTTCCTCGGCAAGGATCTTGCCGAGGATCGTCATCTTCTGATCTTGCGTGTTTATGATCTTCACAAAGATCTGCATGCCATCATGGAGGTGCCTCACGAGCCCTAGTTCCAACGTGGTTGATGGTGTTTGGAACCCTTGGGATCAAGGGCGGCATGCTCCGCTGGCGTTGGGCAATTTGTCCCGGCAAGGCCCTTGCCGGGGCTGTAGAAACTGCCCTCGGCAAGGGTCTTGCCAGGGGAGTCTACCTCGCCCTCCTGCTCTCTGTGTTTCTTGGTCTTGACGTTGCTTTGATTGACTTGCGGCTTTGACTCCTCCCTCTGCCCTGCTAAGTGTGGCCGCGGGCGCGGCTCTGGCTACCCGTGCACAAGTAAGGGGTGAAAAGGAGAGCCCCTATTTTTGTACACCGACTGGAGCCCCTGGGCCTTGGCCACACATAAGCGCGATGCGTTGTTGGGCTAGGCCCATAACGTTGCGCGGGCAGGCGGGGCGGATTTTTACCGCCGTAATCTCTTTGTCCGTTGTGCTTCCCCACGACCTGCGTTTAATGCGTGATATGGGGATCGTGCATGGGGGTGACCGAAGCATGGCTGTGTCATCCCGTGGTGAATAGTAAATAGGCGGTGTCCCTTTAAAACTGTAGGGCCGCTGCTCATTTACTTTCCCCACCTTGGAACCGCTGTTCCATGTTTCCCATTACGCCCGTCGCTTGCGCCATGTACGTTGCATGCACGGCGTGGGGTAGGTGACAGACGCACGGGATATGGGAAGGAACGCGGTGGCTGATGCTCATGTGCCTTGATTGGGCGGAGAGGACAGTCGACGGCCTCGCTCGTTGCCACTTAATGAGATAGACATGAGCGGGCTCTTTAGAGGCATGGAGATACACTACAAGAAATATGTCAGACCAATTGGTCAAAAGCTGTTCGGGGGGCTCCAAACCCTAAACCATTGCGACCATTTTGGTCAGAAAGGTCGTAATTTCCTTACACGAAATGGCCACAAAGCAAACAGTGCAAGTCCGCTGCCTTATTTCTAGTTGTTAATGACCAATATAGATGGTCATAGCCTTCTAGATTATGGTGGGTTGTGATGACTAGGTGCCATCTCATCAGTTTTGCCTATGTGTCATGTCCATGTGGCAGTTTTTGCCCTAGGTTGTGAAGCAACCTATATTTCTGTTATTCCCAACATTCCCAAAAAATCTCATAAATGTTTTGGATCATATCTTCATCAAATATGTCAAAAACATTCCTTGCCTAGTTCAAAAATAATTCGAAAATATTCATTTTCCTATTCTGTTCAGAGCAGCACTTTGTGAAGGAAGTACCACTTTGGCATGTCCAAATAGTATCCATTTTCTACAATGCTTTCCTATGCCCAAATAACCATCCTCCACCAAATGCCAGCTCAATCCATTCATTATTTTGAGCCGAGCTTCAACATTCGTATTTATGTCCAGTGTGGTACTTTGTAAAGCAAGTACCACCTAGGCTCCTCCTTTTGAGGTGAAAATTTGTGAAGACGGTCTTCTTTGTAACTGATCATCCTCAGCCAAAACTCACGCCCATTAGCCAAGTGCATTTCCCGTACCACAAATCAAACACTTGGCTCCTTATTCATGTTTGAGCATCGATCGGTCTCCTCGTGAGAATCTTATGTTGTGATTTTCTTCCTAGCACCAACCTAGGGAGTGCCCAACCCACTAGACATACCTAGGCCGCCCAGAACACATGGCAATACCACGGTCACGCGGTGACCACGCGGCGGGCATGCGAGTTTACGCGCTCTAGAGTTGGGGCCCTCGGCCACCGCCCAAACCTCGACGTATCACCACCAAACCATGTATTTATGATTAAATAGGTACTTATGTAACTATAAATGATTTTTGGAAAAAATAAATAGCAAACTATGAGGCAGCAGCAGTTCAAATTTGACACCTCAAATTTGAATCGGCGGAAATTTGTCTTTTTCACGAGAGGTGGATCAAAACTTTTTGCACCCAACCATTTTGTCAATTGTGCATTAAATATGTCCTAATATTTTAGAAAATTGATTTGGTCCAATTTTGCAACAATTATTTGGGAGGTCCTTCACACAAAAAACCTCCTTTTGGGCACTCGGAAAATGAAAAATGGTTTTTTCGTCCAAAGAAAATGAAAACTCCCTTAGGCAACATAGTTTGCCATTCCAATATGAACCCTTGTGACCAATATGAGATCATTTGAACAAACTATGCCATGAATGTGGCCATAAGATTGATCATCTGGCTTGGAAGGCACATTGATCTCCACACATGATAGCTCGTTTCTGAGAACACTTTTTTAAAATAATTGCTGTATGTCAAGTTTATTATTTTTCTTGGTAAATTGTCCACATATAATGACACAATGTGAAGGTTTTGCAATTTTTTGATTTTTTTTGAATTTTTATGCCCGTTTAAAAATGCAATCAAAACGACGGGAATGACCGTTCCTAGCTAGTGGTTGAATCTTGGAAATTTTTTGGTGTTTCTCTGATTAAATAGATACTTATGCACCTAGAAATGATTTTTGGAAAAAATAAAGAGCAAACTATGAGGCAGCCACAGTTCAAATTTGACCCGCTTCCAACTGAATCGGCGGAAATTTGTCTTTTTCACCAGAGGTGTATAAAAACTTTTGACACCCAACCATTTTGTCAATTGTGCATTAAATATGGTCTAGTATTTTATAAAATTGATTTGGTCCAATTTTGCAATAAATATTTGGTAGGTCCTTCACAAAAAAACCTCATTTGGGGCACTTGGAAAATGGAAAATGAATTTTCCATGCAAAGAAAATGAAAACTCCCTTAGGCAACATTGTTTGGAATTCCAAGATGCACCCTTATGCACAATATGAGATCATTTGAACAGACTATGCCATGAATGTGGCCATAAAATTTAGCATTTGGGTTGAAAGCCATGCATCTTCACACGTGATAGCTCGTTTATGAGAACACTTCTATAAAATAATTGCCGTGTTACAAGTTTATAATTTTTGCTGGTAACTTGGCCACATATAGGGACACATTGCGAAGGTTTTACAATTTTTTTATATTTTTTGAATTTTTTATACCCATTTCAAAATGCGGTCAAAACGGTGGGAATCACCGTTCCTAGCTAGTGGTTGAATCTTGGAATTTTTTTTGTGTTTCTATGATTAAATAGATACTTATGTACCTATAAATGATTTTTGAAAAAAATAAAGAGCAAACTACGAGGCAGCTGCAGTTCAAATTTGACCCGCTTCCAACCGAATCGGCGGAGATTTGTCTTTTTCACTAGAGGTGGATCAAAACTTTTTACACCCTACCATTTGGTCAACTGTGCATTAAATATGTCCAAGTATTTTAGAGAATTGATTTGGTACAATTTTTCAACTAATATATAATAGGCCCTTCACAAAAAAACTCATTTTGGGCACTCAAAAAAATGGAAAATGAATTTTTCGTCCAAAGAAAATTAAAACTTCCTTAGGCAACATTTGGTCAACTGAACATTAAATATGACCTATGATTTTATAAAACTGATGTGGCCCAAATTTGCAACAAATATTTGCTAGGTTCTTCATAGAAAAATCATTTTGGGCACTCGAAAAATAGTTCTCTTACAGAAAACTTATTTTTGAGAACACTTCTTTATGATATTTGCATTGTTCAAAGTTTGTTATTCTTACTGAAAAGTAGGTCACACTTGGTGACACAATGCAAAGTTTTTTGATTTCTATTTGTTTTTATAAATTTTCTAGGCCGTCAAATGGCAGACATGTTTTAACATCTTATTTTCAATCGATTATGACCAATTTAAATGGTCTTAAAATCATCAAAGGGGTACTGCGTTTTGATTGGTCCAAAACCATCTCATGCGGGTCATGGATTAGCACCGTCGGATGCGCCCGGATCCAACGGCAGCCCACACACCCCCCTCGTCGCTCTCCACCCTCCCTCTCATCCTCATCCACCCACGAAAACCCTAGCTCACTTATCCCCGTCACCGCTGCCACTCCCGCTCCCTTTTCCCCCGCCACTGCCTGTCTCACTCCTCCTCCCTCGTCCTCGTCTCGTCGCCGCCGCCACCTCCTCCCTATCCCCGGCCTCCTTTCCTCCCCTTCCTCGGCCTCCTCCCGCGGCGCGCGATCCCCTCTCCCCTCCCGTTCCCTCCCGATCCCACCCACCGAACCGATCCCGATCCAGTCCAGATCGACAGAGAGCGAGCCCCCTCCCGCAATTCCAACGGCCGCCACCCCCACCCACCACTGTCGACCTTGTCTCCGCCATGGACCCTCTCTCCTAGCCTTCACCCCCCAGATCCACCAGTCTAGGCACGACCATGGCGTCGCGGTCGGCTTTCTTGCCGGCGCACGCGTGCGTGCTTCACGCCGGCCACGGGCCTCCGGCAATCAGGACGGCGACGACGTCAACGGGATCATCGGGTCTCCGGTGGCTCGTTCCCCTAACGCAACTGCTCCCCTCCTTCTCTCCACGCTGAAACCCTAGATCGACGCCATGGCCACCTCGCAGGTGAGATCTGGTATGGACTCCCCCTTTCTTCTCCTCCTCCTTCTAGATTTCTTCAGCTTGCTCGAATCTCATTGCGTTTGTGCAGTTTTGTTGCAGATCGTCTGGTCAAGGAGGACGCCATGGACAACCTCGATGCCATGGGAACCTCGCACGCAGCAAAGGAGGAAGCCAGACATGGCGACAACCTCCAGCCATTCAGATCTCGACGACTTCAACCCACGATGGAGGACTGGGGTGAGCTCCTCCCCCTCCCCCTATCTCTCTCCCTCACGTGCCTCGTTCCCCTTATCCGTCCTCTGTTTTCGCACCGTGATCTGCGTGTACGAAGCCTGGCTAGTGATCAACGTTGAATAAACAACCAGAGACGCCGACAATATTTCCAGCAGTTTGCTTTTGAGATGTGAGCTAGTACTAGTGCTACTTGTCTAGTAAATTACTTTTGTGGAAATGATTAGTGTTCAACTACTAGGATGAACATACCAAATGCCCACACAACTACTGCAATCATCAACCAGATGCTGATATGGCTGTAAGTGGTGGATTTGCTGCCTACGCCCCACTAAGGGTGTCTCACTTTACGTGAAAGATTCCCAGGTTTAGGTGATTGATACATAATCGCATAGTTAATTCAGGTTGTGAACATTTCTTAGGAGTTATGTTAAGACACATACATGCTTCACAGCACTTCGTTGAAACCAATTGGAAAACAATGGAATAGCCGAACATGTCCTATTTGATAGTTTTTTAACATATAGCATTACTTAGGGATATACGTAACTGTTTTGGTTTCTATTTTGTACTCTAGTTTCTTCTTCTCAGTTTCAATGAAGCAGCATTGATAATTTTATAATTTATTTATGCCTGAACACTAGGCTTTAGATTCTGCCCTGATCTGTTGACTCACAGTTTGATTCGTGGTGTGCGAGATGGTTATAGGTTGCTGTGATGAATATAAATATTAACAAGTGCTTCATGATCTATGATAAGTTCACCTGTGTAAGAATAAGGCAACATTTAAGGAATGGGTAGCAGTATCCACAGAACTAAGTATTCTGTTCGTTTTCTTGTGTGCTTGACTGCTTGTGTATTGTTATAGGTGAGGAAGAACCAGCTGCCGACGGGCGAGGGCATGGGGTACCTGGAGGCCAAGCACCACCTGCTGCTGAGCATTGAGTTCCATCCATTACTAGGATTCTTGTTGTTTGTCTTTGAACAATGCTTGCATTTTAGCTACAGCCACTTTGAGCTGCTGTAGCTTGTAGTTATCAATTCCAGCTGGGTTTACATATTGCATTTCTGGAGCAGTAGATCGACATTTCTAAGTTCTTTTGTTATATAAGATGAACAAATGTTATGTTTAAGGTGTGAGCTGACTAGTAATCCTAGAGAGAACCAGCTCCATTTTTTAAAGAGTTAGCTAATATAATTAGTTAGGTACTGTTGTATTAGTTAGCTAATATAATTTGCAGCATTAGTTAGGTACTGTTGTAGTCTTTTTTAGACTTCTCTTGTATGAGTAAAATGCTATGAGCAAGAGTAATTCTATGAGTAAATTGAGATTTCCTTGCTTTAGGCATAAGAATAAGCTGATAAGAACAGAATATTGATACTTTGCATGCTATGAGTAAAATGCTGGTACTTTGCCTGCCATATCTGGTTCTTGTTTTGGTAGTAGTTTGCATTGCTTATCCAGTAGTATCTGTCAACTGGCCAGCCTGGAGCAGCTTGGTGTTGTACATGATGGTGTTAACTGTGAAAATGCCAAGTGTGAGAAAATTAGAAATTCCACATATGGTTTCTCATCACTTGGTGTATATATAGCATGTTTTGGGCAACGAATTATTCAGCGTTCTATGTTAAAGCTTTCGACCTCTAAATCACATATTTGTTTGGGCATGTGCTATATGTACCATTTTAGAAGTAGTTCACATATTTCTGTCCTGCTATAGTCTTTTTTAAACTTCTTATGAGATTGAAGTATTCGTTCTGATTTCTAGTTTGCTGATTGTTGTAGACAGATGTATGAAACCTCTTAACTGTGGACGACAACTACTTGAGAAGGACCATCATCACCCATCAAGTACGCCATTGAGGTAATTCACCAGTCCCTCCAGCACCAACTATCTATTTTCTCTAGTATGCTTAGGTTTTTCATGCTGTTGTGGTAGCCCCATTACTGTTACGTTGGGTCTCATGCCAGCGCTGGTGCGCCTGTGGTTTTGTTTGTGTTGTGATCTTTATACGTGTAGGTTTTGTTTGATGATATGCTTAGATTATGATCATAAGCATGGTGGTTTGATGATGCAGAGGCCAGCTGTTAAACCATGATATAGTTGCTCGAACTGAGCTTAATATTCATGTGTGTATGTGTGTGTGTCTCGAGTAAAGTTGTGGTTTGTGCTGCTCCTTTGTAATGTGATGAAACAAAGAATGCCCTTTACTCCTTTTCTGAATGGAATGTTCATAATATATTGGCTCAAGTTTGTCTAATTTTTATCAGCTGATTCATGTAACAGGGCATCCGTGGAAGGCCCAGTCCTGACTCTCCAGTGAATCCGGCATTTGATCGCTATTGAAGGAGCTACATGTAGAAGAAGAAAACACTTGTAGAGCTTGTAACTGATTCCCATAGTTGTAGAGCTTGTATCAACTAAGCTTTTATTATGTGTAACTTGTAGAACTTGTAAATGCTACAACTTGTAGGATGTGTCATTTGTAGAGCTTGTAAATGAGCTTTTATATGCTACAGCTTGTAGGACGTGCATTTGTAGAGCTTGTATTGAATCTGGCTATTGTTATTTGAAGTATCATGTGTGTTTTTTGCTTGCCAATTTAACTACTGGTTATTTTCTTATTGTCAAATTGAAATATGAAGAATATGGGCCTAATAGCTAGGACCCACTTATCAGAACCTGACAAGTGGGACCTATTTGACTAGTGGACCCATTTTATAAAAAAAACTAAAACTGTTGTACAAAAAGGCCATGACCCATGAAATAAAAAGGCCGAATTGTTGGTCTTGGCCCATGAAGTCTGACCAAAAATTGACAGGAACAAAATATATAGAAAGGCTGAATTAATGGGCTCGGCCCATATAAACACCCAATTGGACCGGGCCGATTCTTGTGCCACATCAGATTGCCACGCTGGATGCCTACGTGTCACGACCGGTTTTCCGGGTATTAAATTACAGAAAATGGCCGTTGTGCTCACCAGCCCCAGGATTACTGTTAGCTGATGAGGCACCAACTTGATATAGGAATTCCAAGAGAAAATACAAAATATGTGGTACAAGACCATTCTGGCCTGTGAGTACAACAACTGGTTTCTAGTGGTTGATGGTTGATGGCGCAAGCAGTTTGTGAATCATCAGCGTCTATGGGACTGCATTTCCCACAGGAACAGCTGACCAGGATAACTCCTATCTTCGCGAGGCTGCTATCACCATTGCTTAGGTTCCGGGGCGGTCATCGCAACGCTCCTCTCCATGCAAGAAATCTGGCCAAGACAATAGCCAGGGACAAGCCCGTGATTACTTTGAATGTACTCGCAAACATTATGAACACATGTATAATATAACAACCGATAATCATGCTCTAAAAATATTCTATGATCACAACATCAGTCATAAAAATAAAATCATTGATGCATGCAAGCAAGTTATTAATATGTAACAATGAATATGTAATGACAGAGTAGGAATTAAAATGCACCATTCGGATGTCTGAAGCGACGTCTCGAATTGATGGTAAATAACAAGCATGCCTCAGTCGCGCGTCTGAGCGACACCACATAAAGGGCTTATAAAGTAAAATAAATAACAAGCATGCCACGATCAGGCGCCTCGGCGACACCACATAAAGGGCTTATAAAGTAAATGAATAACAAGCATGCCACAGTCGGGCGTCTCAGCGACACCACATAAAGGGCTTATAAAGTAAATAAATAACAAACATGCCACAGTCGGGCGTCTCAGCGACACCACATGAAGGGCTTATAAAGTAAATAAATAACAAGCATGCCACAGTCGGGCGTCTCGGCGACACCACGTAAAGGGCTTATAAATAATCACAATGAATATCCAGGAGGTAGATCCATCCCAGGGATACTCGATAATTCAAATAATATAACGGGTTAGTCCATAACAAAATAATAATCATGGTCCTCACAAGTCACAAGTCAGGCCCCAAGTTTGGTTTAACAGTTTCTCCTCCGAAGACCGACACTAAGACCGACACTTGACCGATCCTAGACTGTAATCCTTAACCATGGACACGGCTATTCGAATAGGTTTAATCTCTGCAGAGGATGTACTCTTTACCCACGAGTAACGGATTCCTTTAGTCCATCGGGACTAATTCCGTCTACGGCCTTTTAGTTGAAAACACACCTAACTTGCACGTACCAGCTTAACTTACCGGTGTCTGGAATCACCCACGACGCCTGTCAAGAAAAACTCTAAGTGGGGAGGCTACAACCTCGCGGACCATGGGATCAAATTTATATCGCGCGCTCTAAGGGGTGGCCTCCCCTCTCGGTCTCAACCGGAAACACCAATGCCCCCGGACCAGGTGGCCTGCCTACCAGCTACAACCGATATCTTCCACCATGGCCTCTCTGTACGGTGTGTGCTAGAAAGGGGTTGACGATTTACTGAACCGTACCCTACTTGTTGTAGAGTCAAGTGGTAGTACGAAACGAGTATGGGGGTTACTGGAACAAGACTCGATCTATGGTCGACTCAGGAGGTTTAAGTATTCCCTGCATGATTAGCATAACGAATATATTTCATCCAACAGACAAAATCACCACTCATCATACCCCCTCATACCATGCCGGACATACTCGACTCGACGAGGAACTAGGGACAAGATCAGGTCTACCCAAGACAGTGACTTTCCCGGCTTCCTTCCGGCAGGCACGAAAGGTATACGAGGATGATCTCTATCACAAGCCTGTCCATTTCCAACAGCAAGGAAATCTCCAATATGCATTCATGCAAAAGATCAAATCACCACATAAAATAACGAGTTCTACGTGTTATAATTGTGTCAAACGATGCATGAAATATATTACGCCAGGGTTCAGAACGCTTGCCTTCAAGGTGTGGAGAGGCAGGCTGCACTCCAAAACTTTTGAAAGCTTTCTCCTCGCCCCAAAAATCCTATTTAAAATATTATTGGATCAATATATCGTTTCAAAAACAGTACCAAAAATTTGTCTGAATTTTTTTGAAATAAATCTTAAAATAAACTAGACAATATTTGAGAGAGGTAGGAAAAAAATCAATTCATTTGGAGTTCTAATTAAAAAGTTATAGGCAGTCAAAGTTTTGGTCAAAAATCTGTTTTTAAAATCAAACAGAAAAAGAAAAACGTTTCGATTACTGACCACATCGAAGGCGTATATTGCATTTACGCTTGCACTTACTCCAGCGTGGACGGCGCGTGGGGCACTGACAGTGGGCCCGCCTGGCCCACTGGTCAGGTTTGACTAGTCTCTCCTCCCTCCTCTTCCTCTGCCCGAGCGGAGGCGGGACGCCGGCGATGCTCACCGGCGAACGGTGGCACCGTTCGGGAAACCGAGGCCATCCGCGGGCTCAGGGCGTCGAGGCAGTCCTATCGGTGGTCGACTGTCTGGCGGGGACGGATGGAGTCACCGGCGGCGAGCTTCGCGGCGGCCGGTGGCTTCGGTGGCAAAGTGGGTTTGGGGCTACGGTGGCTTTCCGTCGCAGCTGGGGGTTTGGGCGGCTCCGCAAGATGAGGTGGAGTCGTTTGGTGGCGTTGGGAGGGCCGGGGAGGCTCTGGTTGTTCCGAACGGAGCCGGGAGGCGGCGGTGGCCGAACTGGCCGGAGAGGGTGAAGACGGCCTTTTCCTCTTCAATTGATTGCAACGGGGGCACTAGGAGGACGGTGTGAGGCTGCCTGAGTGCTCGGAGGAGCTCGGGGCCTCCTTTATAGCACATCCATGTCGGTTCGCGGCGGCCGTGGATAATCTCGTCGGCGGACCGCCCTACTGTGCTGCAGGGCGACGTGGCGGTGGCTGGCTGGCTCCAGGGGCTAACGATGAACGCTCCACTGTCTAAGGAGGCGAGCTGGCGCGCTGCGGTGGTTTGGGCGGCACCGACCGTGGTAGAGATGCGTTGCGGACGCCGGCGTGTCGCCAAGGGGCTCACAGCAAAAAGAGCAAGTTAAAATACAGTTGTAGTACAAA
Organism: Aegilops longissima; assembly: GCA_021605205.1. Classification (NCBI taxonomy): domain Eukaryota; kingdom Viridiplantae; phylum Streptophyta; class Magnoliopsida; order Poales; family Poaceae; genus Aegilops; species Aegilops longissima. Next base: position 20,182,531 of record CM038679.1, on the reverse strand, counting down.
TCATCAAGTTGGTCCAGAATGAAAATGAGGTTGGTTCACTCAAATTTTTCAAAGAACATCACTGGGTTTTTGCAAAAAGTTAGTTAATATACTCCTGTTAACATCCCATAATTTTGGTGAAAGTTTTAAAGAAGTATTTAAATAGGTTGTAGTGCAAAACTGCCCACTGGACCAGATTTGAAAATTAGGTGTAGAACTCAATGAATGAAATATATTTTTGCATAAAAGTGGTTTAGAAATATCACATGACATCTCCAAATTTTAGTGGGGTTTTTAGTTAAATTTATCAAATGGTTGCAGTGCAAATGGAACCCTAAAACTTATGAAAAACCAATTTAGAGAAATAAAGCTCAGGCGAAAAAAAATTATATAAATAATCCCACTGATAAAAGAATTGTTTTATTTGATAGGGTAAATAAGTACAATAATGGTTGAAAAGTTTTTACTTGGGGTAAAAACTCCATAAAAATGAAGAAAAGAATGGTTCTGAAATCAACAGGAAATCCAGAAAACAAATTTTTAAGTTCCTCGCAAAAATTTTAATTAATAAAACAAGGCTAAAATTTTTGGGGTGTTACACTACGTGGCCTGGGGAGGTTGCTAGTGACCAAAACGCCACGGTAGACGTATTTTGGTCATAAACGTCTTGGACCATTCCAGAAGAAAGCTCGCTATAGTCAGTTTACGACCGCCAGCTTTTGACCTTATGTTTTTGGTCACAAAAAGGTCGCAAATGAAAAACCATGACCTTTCAGTGACCAATAGTGGTGGTCACAAGTTGAAATATTTCTTGTAGTGATAGCCATTTAGCCTTCCCTGCTCAGCTATAAAAAAGGACTCAGGAAGAGGAGGAGGAGGGGCATCCCCTCACGTCTCCACTCTCCATCCATTGATATGGCGAGAGGGCGCGCCGGTGCTCCGATGGCGGCGATGAGGGCCTCCGCTCGATAGCGTGCCCCTCCCTTCCAAGATCTCGTGGCAGCAGAGCTGGCCGTGAGAGGAAGGGGGAGGGGGTGAGGCCGAGGTCGCCGTGGCGCTCGGGGAAGAGGAGGACGAGGCAGCACACTGGCCTCACCTCCGCCAGCGGCCCCTCCCCTAATGGAGGGCCACGTCGGAGACCAACCCCGTGAGTTTTTCGTCAGGCTGTACCGGCCAGCGCGTTGTCATCTTCGTCTTCCTACTCCGTTCGCTCGGGAGATGGAGCTCGACCCGCCACAGGCTTTTAGGTTGCATATGAGGGGCTGCGGGAATGGCAGCATGCGGGTCGACGTCGACTTTCCCGCCCCTCACGTCATGTATCTTTATCGTGGATGGAAGGCCTTCTCTCATGCCCACAGCCTGTCGGAGGGCCTCGTTCTCCATTTTAAATTAATGGAGAACTGCTTGCTCTCCGTCAAGGTCTTTGGGCACTTGGGAACTCGCCTGAGGTGCTGCGTGGAGAGCTCCTCCGATGATGAAGATTCTTCCTCAAGCGAGAGTGGTGAGGAGGACAGCGACAGCCTGACAAGGACGCAGAGCGGGAGGATGACGGGTCCGACTAGGCATCGGACACACCGTCCCTCGCCGTGCCGACAGCAGCAGCATTTGCACCTGGCCCTTCCCCCGGCAGAGTGATTTGCGGGGGGTGGGGCTAGCTCCTTGAACTTCTCGGGGTCGCCTCCTTGGGCGGCTGGCGTGGGAAGGCCAGAGAATATGAAGAAGGCGGGTGGCGGGCGGTCAAGTCAGAGTACGATGGCACCGATGCCTTCGTCTTGTATTGCCGGCCCGCTGCCTCATCTTTCGGCTCTTCTCCCGGCACCAATATCACCAGCCCTCTTCCGGACGGCCACCGGGATGTTTTCTTGGTGTCTTCTGCTGCTCGTACCTTGCCTAGGCGCTCCTTTTTCCCTCTTGTCATCTTGTTCCATTTGCTGGGGAGAGGGAAAAGAATGGGATTACGGGCATCTTATCTTTTTTCAATTTTAAGCTTTTAGGCACTTGCCAGATTTAAACCTTGTAATCCCCTTGCTCGTGTTTACATTCCATATCAACTGTACCTGTATGGGATGTATAAATGAAAAAGGGGTGCTTGCCGGGTTCTGTGTGCGTGAGCGAAACCCATGCCAAGGAACTAATCCTTGTTATTTTTAAGATAAACATCGTCGCCAGGCTACAGGCCTTGCCGTCCCCTTACTTCATTCGACTGTGCTCGTGCTCTTGGTGGAGACAGGGGCGAAGCAGGGTTAGGCCCTTCATTTTCTTTCTGGATACCGCGACTACAACCAAGTTCCGACCCGGGGAATAGTTCTCGGGTATAGGAAAAGGGGAGCACGGCAACCTAGGAATAAAACGAGCTTTCATATGTCCCAATTCCATACGGAAATGCACAACAGGGGATGAAGGACCTATCTGAATCTACAGCCCCCGGCAACCTTGGCTTTCCGTGGTTAGACCCTTGTGTCTGCAGCCCCCGGCAACCTTGGCTTGCCGGGTCCGGAGTTCCGGCTTGTTCTCTTTCTTCCAAATAGCTCAGCAGAAATGTCCATGTACCCTGCGAACCAAAGGGGACGGAAAGGAACAGGGAGACGCACACTGAACCTCTATGCTAGGGGTTAGTCGCCGCTAAGCACTATCAACCCTAACCGAGGGAGAGACTTAACCTTGCATGCATGCTATAACTTAGGGCACCAGCGCTTCATTTATTTATGCTTAGGGTCTGCGCCTGGCTTTGTACGGAGGGTTACATGCCTTGCCGGCAAGGCTTGTACAAAAGGTGGTTTGCCGGGGGGCCCGACAACCGCGCCTTATGGGTAAAACTTGCGAAGAGGCTTGATGCTCTAGAAGTTGCTCACTAAAATGGCATCTTCGGTCTCCAGGTGGACTGCACTGGGCCTGGTGACTCGTATTACCCAATAAGGGCCTTCCCACTTTGGCGTCAACTTTTTGGAATTCTTGGCCGATTGAACGTGCCGAAGAACAAGGTCGCCTTCCTCAAAGCTTCGGGCATGAACCTTGCGGCTATGGTAGCGGTGCAAGGCTTGCTGGTAGCGCGCTGCTCTCACAGCCGCCCGAAGACAATCTTCTTCGAGGAGCGTTGCATCATCTTGCCGCAATTGCTCGTGCTCAAGCTCATCATAAGCAAGCACTCGAGGTGACCCGTATGTGAGTTCCATGGGTAGAACTGCCTGTGCCACGTATACTAGGGCAAAGGGTGACTGCCTAGTGGCTCGATTTGGTGTCGTTCTGATCGACGAAAGAACCACCGACAACTCATCAATCCAGCGCCTTCCGCTCTTGTGCAGCCTATCAAAAGTCTTGGTCCTCAGGCCTCGCAGCACTTCAGCATTTGCCCTCTCCGCCTGGCCATTGCTCCGCGGATGCGCCACGGAAGAAAAACTGACCTTGCTGCCGAGGTCTTGTGTGTATTGCATGAAGGTGCGGCTTGTGAACCGCGTTCCTTTGTTGGTGATGACTCTGTTTGACACACAAAAACGGCAGGCTATCCCCTTAAAGAATTTGACGGCTGACTGTGTTGTCACCTTCCTCACTGCCTCCACCTCCGGCCACTTTGTGAACTTGTCAATCGTAACGTACAAGTACTCAAAGCCCCCAATGGCGCGGGGAAAGGGCCCGGTACGTTGAGCCCCCGGACCAAAAATGGCCAGGAGAGAGGGATTGTTTGAAGGGCTTGAGCTGGCTGATGAAATTTCTTTGAATGGAACTGACATGCTTCACACTTGGTTACTAGTGCCGTTGCATCCTGGAGGGCAGTGGGCCAAAATAAACCCTGCCAGAAGGCCTTGCAGGCAAGGGCCCTCAACCCTATGTGGGAGCCACATATGCCTCCATGTATCTCTGCCAACAGCTCCAGTCCATCCTCCCGAGGAATGCACTTCAATTTCACTTTGTTTGGTCTTTTTCTGTACATAACGTTGTGAACGAACTGATACATGAAAGACCGACGGGCTACTTTCTCCGCTTCTTCCTGCTCCTCATGAAGATCCCCTGTTTGGAGGAATCGAATGGTATGATGTGCCCATGCCGGAGCCTGGGGCTCGACGGCAGGGACTAAAGGCATTTCCTCTGCCATGGGAGCGTCTGTCTCTACGGCCAGGGCTTGACGCCCTATCGGAGTCGGTTGCCCCAGGGCAGGCTCAGTGTCCACGGCAAGATCTTTGCCAGCGGCTCCTGGGAGCTCGGTCGGAAAGTACTTGCTGGGGCCTGACTTCGTCTGCTTGTTCTGCTCTGTTGATGGTTCAACGAATGGTTGAGTTAACCGAAGCACAAAAGTACCTAGTTCCACAGGTAGTTTGAAGGCTGCACGCTTCGACATGTAATCAGCGATGTCGTTATCCACTCGAGGAACGTGCTCCGCCTGTATACCGTCAAAATACTCTTCCACCTTCCTCATATCATCTATGTAGGCTTCCATCAACGGGCTTTGGTAATCCTTGTTGACTTGCCGGACGACAAGCTGTAAATCACCCCTGATGATGAGTTTCTTGATCCCGAGGTCTGCCGCGATCCTGAGACCGGAAAGCAACCCCTTGTACTCGGTAGTGCTGTTTGTCAACATTTCCCTAGGAAAGTGCATCTGGATCACATACTTGAGGTGCTCTCTGGTGGGTGCGACGAGCAGCACACCAGCACCGGCGCCTTGCAGCGAGAAAGCGCCGTCAAAGTACATAACCCAGTTGTGACTTGTTTCCTTGCCGGGAAGAGTGGTCTCCTAGATCTCTTCCTCGGGCGTCGAGGTCCACTCTGCGATGAACTCCGCCAAGACTCTGCTCTGGATCGTTGAGGTGCTTTCAAATTTCAAACCAAAGCTCGACAACTCGAAGGCCCACTCCACAATTCTCCCGGTTGCGTCTGGGTTATGAAGTATGCGTTGCAACGGGAGGCGGGTGACGACAGTGATCTCGTGCGCTTGGAATTAATGATGCAGCTTCCTCGATGCAATAGGGAGGCTGAAGAGCAATTTCTGCACACCGGAGTACCTTGACCTAGCTCCCGACAAGAGGGAGCTGACAAAGTAAATTGGGTGATGCATCATCTTCTTCTTCTGCACCGCTTCATTTGGTTGCATGGCCCTTGTTTCGCCGGCGTCAGACCCTGCCGGGGGGAGCTCTGGCTTGCCATCCACTAGTCCTGCCATTGCCACTACCTCTCCTTTGACCTCCCTCTGCGTCACTAGCGCGGCGCTGACCACTTGATTTGTTGGCGCTAGATACAGCAGCGGCGGCTCTTGTGCTTTAGGCGCAACTAGTATCGGCATAGAGGAGAGGTATTTCTTCAAATCCCGCAGTGCTGCTTCGGCCTCTAGGGTCCAGTCCATTGGGCCCACCTTTTTCAAGATTTTAAAAAAGGGGAGGGCGCGCTCAACAGACTCGGAGATGAATCTGCTCATGGTGGCAACGCAACCAGTGAGCCGACGCACGTCCTTGATCCGCCTAGGTGCCTCAATCTGCTCAATGGCCTTGATCTTGTCTGGATTCGCCTCGATCCCACGTTGTGACACAAAGAACCCAAGAAGTTTGCCGCACGGAACACTGAAGACACACTTCTCAGGGTTCAGCTTGAGGTTGATATTGCGCAGATTTGCAAACTTCTCTTCCCAATCTTGTACAAGTGTTGCCTTGTCCTTGGTTTTGACCACTATGTCATCCATATAAGCTTCCATATTTCTATGTAGCTGGGCCTCAAAACCAATTTGGACTGCTCGTGCAAATGTTGAGCCAACACTCTTCAACCTCTTCAACCTGAACAACATCCATAAAAAGTAATACGTACCACATGGAGTGATGAATGATGTCTTCTCTTCATCTTCTCTTGTCATGAAGATCTGGTGGTATCCTGAGTAGGCGTCAAGGAATGGTAACAGGTCACACCCGGCCGTGGAGTCAACAATCTGGTCAATGCGTGTAACGCCTTCGATGCGGCTATATCTCCCACGTGTCGAAGCACGACTTAGAGGCATAACCGCATTGAAAGCAATGTCGCAAGTGAGGTAATCTTCACACAACCCATGTAATACATAAGGGAAAGAGATACATAGTTGGCTTACAATCGCCACTTCACACAATACATGAGTAAAACATTACATCATACAGATACAATCAAGGTCCGACTACGGAACCAAAATAAAAGAAGACTACCCCAAATGCTACACAGATCCCCGATCGTCCCAACTGGGCTCCACTACTGATCAACTAAAACGTAACAACACAATGAACAAGATCTTCATTGAGCTCCTCCTTGAGCTCGGGTGCGTCACCTGCACGGTTTCATAGGCACCTGCAAACTGGGTTTGGAAGTATCTGTGAGTCACGGGGACTCAGCAATCTCACACCTGCGAGATCAAGACTATTTAAGCTTATAGGTAGGACAGAGTTGTGAGGTGGAGCTGCAGCAAGCGACTAGCATATCTGGTGGCTACATTCGCAAAAGAGAGCGAGAAGAGAAGCAAGGCACGGTCGAACAACTATGATCAACAAGTGATCCTAGAACAACATACGTCAAGCATAACTACAACACCGTGTTCACTTCCCGGACTTCGCCGAGAAGAGACCATCACGGTTACACACGCGGTTGATGTATTTTAATTAAGGTCAACTTCGGGTTTTCTACAACCAGACATTAACAAATTCTCATCTGCCTCATAACCGCGGGAACGGCTTTCAAAAGATAATACCCTGCAGGGGTGTCCCAACTTAGCCCATTATAAGCTCTCACGGTCAACGAAGGATATTCCTTCTCCCAGGGAAGACCCGATCAGTCTCGGAATCCCGGCTACAAGACATCTCGGCAGTAATAAAACAAGACCAGCAAAGCCGCCCGGATGTGCCGACAAATCCCGATAGGAGCTGCACATATCTCGTTCTCAGGGCACACCGGATGAGCAAGACGTCGGGTTGGCATAGACCCTGATTGCCCAGGGGGCGCCGGACATCGCTCGGTTTGGACCAGCAATCGAAGGAGAACTGGCCCGAGGGTTTAAAATAAAGATGACCCTTGATTCTGCAGAACCCAAGGGAAAAAGGCTTAGGTGGCAAATGGTAAAACCAAGGTTGGGCCTTGTTGGAGGAGTCTTATTCAAAGCGAACTGTCAAGGGGGTCCCATAAATCACCCAACCGCGTTAGGGACGCAAAATCCGGGAACATAATACCGATATGACGGAAACTAGGGCGGCAAGAGTGGAACAAAACACCAGGCATAAGGCCGAGCCTTCCACCCTTTACCAAGTATATAGATGCATTAATTAAATAAGATATATTGTGATATCCCAACAAGTAAACATGTTCCAACAAGGAACAACATCTCCATGTTCCAACAAGGAACAAACTTCATCTTCACCTGCAACTAACAACGCTATAAGAGGGGCTGAGCAAAGCGGTAACATAGCCAAACAACGGTTTGCTAGGAAAGGATGGTTAGAGGCTTGACATGGCAACATGGGAGGCATGATATAACACGTGGTAGGCATCGTAGCATAGGCATAGCAAAAGAGCGAGCATCTAGCAAGCAAAGATAGAAGTGATTTCGAGGGTATGGTCATCTTGCCTGAAATCCCGCAAGGAAGAAGAACGAGTCCATGAAGAAGGCAAACGGACGTAGTCGAACGAATCCTCACAACTCCGGAAGGAAGCCGAAGCTAACGAGAAAAGCAACCCGGAAAGAAACAAACAACATAGTAAACAACCATCCCATACACATGGCATGGCAATATGCACCAACAAAACTAAGTATGATGCAACTCCGGAAGGATGCACAACCAAGTATGATGCATGTCCGGTTTAAATAGCATGGCATGGCAATATGCACCAACAAAACTACAAGTTAAATGGAGCCCAATATGCAACGAGTTGCATATTGACGAAACACCACATCAATTATTTAGTTTACTCCCGGTTAGGTACTCAACAATATTAAATGTTGGTTAACATGGCAAGAGGTGAAGCATAATAAAACTATACCATCTAAACAATTTAAATGGGGCCGGATATAACAAACAACAAATCCGGTAAATCCCCATATGCATTTAGCAAATTAATGGAAAAAACAAATATAAACATTTAAATGTTGTTATCATGATGCGGATGACATGTGCAAGTTTTAAGAAATTTTATGAAAATGTTGACATGAGCATGTTATGAAGCATTTGTCCCCATGGCGGAAGGAAAAAGGTGCCATGGCGGTGAAACGGAAATGGTGCCACGGCAACATTTCGATAATCCGACAACTCGTCGAGATGTCGGTGCAAAAGAAAGTGGGCGTGAGCGTGTCATGCAAGGATGGTGGGGTGCTCCCAAATACCGGGTTCCCATGGGACGATGGCATGGAAACGAGTGACAATTCGGACACGGTGCAAACACGAGCATCTCATACAACACATGCATTCGGTCCACGGGTGATCATCTCGGGATTATACCTTCGAAGCGTGCATATTCGTAACGGATCGAGTCCAACGAAGGAAGTAGTGGTACACGGGCCGTAGTGGAAGTAGTCGTTCTCGTGGCGGTAGTGGAAGTAGTCGTACACGGCGTCGGTAGTGGTACACCATTGGAGACGTACACGTTCCGTAGATGAACTTGGAGTAACCGTGCGGTAGTCGAACTTGGCGCTCGTGGTACATGTGTCTTCGGGCGACGGTAGATGTACACGGCAATTGTAGTAGTACTATGCATCGGTCGTCGTGGTACTTGGCGTTCCAAAACAAAGCAACACCGAAAAGCCTCGTGTCTTGGCGTCCTTGATGAATCCAAGTAACACCAGGCACACGTCCACGGTCAACCCCAATGAGTGTACAGAGGCAAAACTTGGTGGTCCTGCACATACGCGGTTGCTAGAAGATGGATGACGCCGGGTCGAGGCTGCGTCTTGGCGGTTCAACGAGGGTCGAATAGGAGCACAGCGAAGCTCGTGATGGACGGGGAGCGCAGCTTGGAGGCAGCAAAAGCGGTTGGAAGCAGAGTTGGCCGGATGGGACGGCTCAGGCAGGAGCTCCATAGCATGAGGAGGAGGCCGATAGAGATGCAACAGAGATGGGCGCAGGCGTCGCACTTGAGGTGACGAAGATGAAGGGGAACGCGGCGAGGCGGACAGCAGCGGCTTGCTTGCCGGCACGGCTGGGCGCGGGGACGGCAGGGCGAAGAAAGAGCAGGCAGAGGGGACGCGGAGGAGCTCGGCGTCCATGGCGGGCCGGCGCTGAGTCGAGGCACGGGGCGGAGATGATGAGCTAGGCGGGCCGAAGCAGATCGGGCGCGGGCGCGTCGGGGTCACCAACGTCCGGCAGGGCCGCGGCGGTGACTTCGGCGTGGGAGCCGAATGGAGGCGGGGCGACGAGCTCGATGCCCGCGGCGTCATGAGGTAAGGAGAAGGACGGCTGGGACAGGGCGATGGGGCTGACCTGATCTGGAGCTTGAGGCGGCGGCGCTGGAGGTGGAGTCGCAAGGCGGCGGGGTCGCGCGAGAGGTGGGTCGGGAGGAGCGGCGCTCTGCTCCTCTCTGGCAGCACGAGGGGAACGAGATGAGGGCGCGGCGCTGCTCTCCCTATGACGGTGCATCGAGGGAGGAGGGGATCGAGCAGGGCTCTCCCTGACGATGGCTGTGCGTGGCGGCGGCGCACAGGGGAACGAGGGGAGATGAGGGGGAGAAGAGGGATCGGGCCTAGGGTTAGAGAAACTGGTGGGCTGCGGGGATGAGGCCGAGTTGCGGTAGCTGGGAGGCCCAGCTGGGCTGGCTCTCTCCCTCCTCTCTTCTCTTATAACAGAGAAAAAGAAAGAAAAGGGAAGAAAAGAAAAGGTTAGCGAAAGAGTTTGGGCATGGGGATTATTTTCCCGGATTCACAAAAATATGCTTGTTCCGAGAAAATAGAAAAGGCCATGATTGAAAGATGTAAATTCGACGAACTCATTTGAATTTAATTCAAATGGGTTTGAACTAGGACTTGATAAAAGGAAGGTCCAAAAATGTTCGGATTTTTGGTGGAGCTCCGGAAAATGACGAAATAATTTATGGGCAAGGTTGGAGACCAAGAAATGAGATAACAAAGGCATGGAGAATTATTTGCAAGTGTGTTATGGTGATACCGAAACAATGGAATAATTTTATTATAGCTCCCTAATAATATTGAGAGGCTTTAATATGTTATAAAGAGAAATCACCATGTGAATCCCTCGATTTAAATGGATCGAAAAATCCATACAATTTATTTAGTTGAGTTGCAAAAGATTTATGAGATGATGGCATGATGACATGATGCAATGCAAAAATAAAAAGGGCAGGCACAAATGAAACACACGGCGAAACCCGGAATATATGGAAGTCTTCTCGAGCATCGGTCTCGGGGCGTTACAATGCGTCGCAACGGGAAGGGGTCTTTTGGACATGCCTTATTGATATTCGTGTAATCAATACACATCCTTCACTTCCCATTTGCCTTGCGCACCACCACCGGATTGGTCAACCACGTCGGATGGAGTACCCCTCTCACCAAGCCTGTCGCCTCTAGCTTTCTGATCTCCTTTGTGATGAACTCTTGCCTTTCCAAAGCTTGCTTCCTGACCTTCTACTTGACGGGTCGCGCATGAGGGCAGACAGCAAGATGGTGCTCAATCACCTCCCTGGGAATGGCGGGGATGTCGGACGCTTGCCATGCAAACACGTCGACATTCTCCCTCAGGAAAGTGACGAGTGCGCTTTCCTATTTCCTATCGAGGGTGGAGCTTATGGTGAAAGCCCCTCCCATGCCATCCTCCTTGACGGACACCTTCTTGGTCGCTGGTGGTGCAGCTCTGGATTTCTTGCTCTTGCCGGTGCAGCTCTCTGGCAAGTCCTTGATGGGAGCACATCACTCCAAAGAGGTGCGCTTCCCGGAGTGGGTGCGAGAGATCTTGCCGGTCCTCTTCCCTCCCGGGGCTCCGGCGACAGGAGCAAGTGCCTTGGCGGCAGTCGCTGCAACCGCCTCCCGGTAGAGTTGGTCAGCGCAGATCAGCGCGTCTTTCTTGTCGGAAGGGACGATGATGATGGTCATCGGCCCACGCATCTTCAGTGTGTTGTAGGCATAATGTGACGCCGCCATGAACTTGGCTAGTGCTGGGCTGCCGAGGATCCCATTGTAGGGCAAGGGGATCTCGGCTACATCAAAGAAAATCTTCTCTGTCATGTACTTCAACTAGCTTGCAAACGTCATGGGCAGCGTGACCTTACCCCCGTCTCTTCGAGGTCTCCATCAAGAATCTGCAGCCTTTTGATCACAAAAGGCGAGATCAAGTTCAGACCGGCCCCGTCGTCAACTAGCATCCTCGTCACCTTGAGGATGCATATCATTGGTGCAACCAACAACAGCAGACACCCGACCGCAGTTGTGTGATCAGGGTGGTCCTCGGTGTAAAAAATGATAGGCATGCTGGACCACTTCAGTGGCTTCTGAGAGTCGAGTGATGGCTCCGCCGCTGCAATCTCACGCGCCCACTGCTTGAGCTGGCGGTGAGATGTATGCAGTGAGGCGCCACCGTCGATGCATATGGCCTCCGTAGCTTTCTGAAACTCATGGTCGCCGGACTCGTCGTCCTCGTCACGATCATCGTCTTACTGCTTCTTGTCTCGGCCCTGGGCAGGCCTCTCTTGCTGGTTATCCTTGCCACGGCGGCCTCCTTGGCCACCACGCTTCTTGCCGGATCCATCGGCACCGTCCTGACCCTTCTCCTTGTTCCGCCTCTCATACTCAGCTTTTTGCTTCTCAGCAAGCAGCTCAACTTGTTGGTAGTTCTGGAGGTCGTGGCCCTTGGTGCAGTGGATCTTGCAGTACCGCTTGTCGGAGCTTCCTGGCTTGTCAGCAGCCGCCAAGGCCTGGCAAGCACTACACCCGGCAACTTCCTTGCCGGGGTCGCTTGCCTTGGCCTTCTTGGCTACGCCAGCATCATCGGATCCCTCGACGGCAAGCAGGGCCTTGCCCTTGCACTTTCTGTTGCGGCGCCGACCCTTCTTTGTTGGGGCAGCGGTGTCTTCATATGTGAAGTCGGTTTCCGCACCAGCGTCCTCGCCGGGGTACTTCCTCCCCTCTTCAGCTCGAGCGCACCTATCAGCCAGAACATAAAGTTCGGCCACATCCTTGACCTTGTTCATCGCCAGCTCTTCACGCATCTTGCGGTTGCGCACATTCTGATGGAATGCACTGAGCACGGCGGCGGGATGGACGTCTGGGATGTTGTACTGTACCCGGCTGAACCTCTGTATGTACTTGCGCAGGCTTTCACCTTCCTTCTAGGCGATGATATGCAAATCGCTTGCCTGGCCATGAGCTTGATGCCCCCCAGTGAAGGCGCCAACAAACTCATGACACAAATCCGACCAAGAAGAAATGGAATCCACCGGCAAGTGCATCAACCATGACATGACATTGGGCTTAAGCACCAACGGAAGTAATTGGCAAGCACCTTGTCATCGCGGGCTCCAGCAGCTTGCATCGTGATGGTGTAGATGCTGAGGAACTCCGACGGGTGAGTCTTGCCATTGTACTTCTCGCCAACTTCAGGCTTGAATGTGCGGTGGGAGGGCCACTGGAACCGCCGCAGCTCTCGGGTAAAAGCTGGGCAACCCACCTCGTAAGGTAGGCCGCCATAGCCTCCTGGTGCCGGGTGGTCTGCAGTGAGCCCTGCCCGCCTATCTGACTGGTGGCGCGCTTCACACCGACGCTCGATGGTGGTTCGAGCGTCTTCATGGGTTCGCTCCCGAAGAACTTGCTGCTGATCGCGGTGGGTCCGTGGGTTGAACGACGCTATGGACAGGTTATCATGAACGTCATCACGATGGACCGACACTCGCGGTAACTGGCGTGGGGGAGGAGAGTGCATCGTGGCCACATCACCTCCGGCCCTTTTGCCACCGGCATGCGGTGGCTCGACGGAGTGTTGGCCTGAGGGCCCCTCCGGTCGTGGCTCATCTCTGTTGCGACGCCGACAAGGCTCCGAATGGTGGCTCTCCACTCATTGAGCTTTTCCGCAGTAGGAGGAAAGTCGAGAAGCAACTGCGTGCGCGCCAAGGCTTATGCTGGTGTGGGCGGTGACGAAAGCTGCGTGGACCGTGACGTGCTTCGACTTCTACCAACGTTAGAAGGAACTCTAACACGGCCCTGCGGCTGCACGCCATTTTCGCCAGCACTTCGGCCTACATGCTGGCCTTCTTCTTCCGGCGAATAATGCGGAGGGCTCTTCCCATGGTGGCGCTCGGGATCACCAGCGTGGTGACGCTGCTCATCGCGCACAACTTGGGAAGAGTGCCTGGTGGGCGCCAGCGTGGGTGTCTTGGAGGCCGCCGCGCCGCCGGTAGGTGGCACGGCGCCGCTCTTGAAGGGGCCCGTGGCGCTTGCGGGGGACCCAGCTCCGTCTTTGGATTTGGCGGTGTGCGGCCCGTCGTCTCGCGCATGAACGATGCCGCTCGCCTGGCTTTGGCTACCAGAGCGATGTGGGTGTTCACGGGCTGCACCTCGGCTTCCGTCCGCGACCGCCCCGCTACTCGCCCGCACTAGTACTGGCAGTCCGGCTCCAGATGGACCAACCGCCGTAGTTGTCTTCTTCTTGGGAGCCATGGCGATGAAGAACTGCTAAACTAAGTACTAAACCGGATTTTCACAACTGCGCCCCCTACCTGGCGCGCCAAAGATGTCGATGTAAAACGACACCTATGGGATCACTGGAATCCCTACTACGGTTTGGCGGGCACGAGGTTGCAAAAATAGCGGGATTAGCAGTCAGCAAGCACAAAGATCGTTTACCCAGGTCGGGCTGCGATGATGCGTAATACCTAGTCCTGCTTTGGTGTCTATTTTATTGTTTCTTGGAGTTCTTGAGCTAGCTACAATGTGTAACTTGTCCAAGGATCTGAATCCCTCTCCAGTATGCCTCGGGCCTCCTTTTATAGTCGAAGGAGACGCCAAAGTAACACACAGGAGGTAGAAAGGTGTACAGTGGCTGAGCTTATCGCCTATCATTATGGGACAAGATGCATTAAATGCTTCCCTTAGGTGTCCCTTGCTTTATTAGGGATGGGAACTAGGCCCGTCCCGTTCGTCGCTGCTCCATCTTGCCTCGACATGCTTCCAGGCCAACGAGGCGTGCGGTGCCATGTAGGCTGGCAGGCTGCTGAGTTGGCGCGGTAGTAGGGTCTTCACGAAGATCCGCATGCCACCACATAGGCGCTCGCTGAGTTGGCCTAGATACCTCACGTCGACACGCAGGTTCTCCCCTAGTTGGTGGGCTGGCAGCTGCATGGGAATAGCGGTGGAGTCTTGGTGGGCGTGGGCCTGGCTGTGGCCCCGCGGATATCCTCGGGAAGGGTCTTGCCAGGGCCCCCGGCAAGGGTCTTGCCGTGGCATCATGATCTTCTCTGGCAAGGATCTTGCCGGAGGTCTCGTGGATTTCCTCGACTAGGATCTTGCCGAGGATCGTCCTCTTCTGATCTTGTGTGTTTATGATCTCCACAAAGATCTGCATGCCATCATGGAGGTGCCTCCGGAGCCCTGGTTCCAATGTGGTTGATGGTGTTTGGAACCCTTGGGCTCAAGGGTGGTACGCTCCGCTGGTGTTGGGCAATTTGCCCCGGCAAGGCCCTTGCCGGGGCTATAGAAACTGCCCTCGGCAAGGGTCTTGCTGGGGGAGTCTACCTCGCCCTCCTGCTCTTTGCGTTTCTTGGTCTTGACGTTGCTCTGATTGTCTTGCGGCTTTGACTCCTGCCTCTGCCCTGCTATGTGTGTCCACGGGCGTGGCTCTAACTGCCCGTGCACAAGTAAGGGGTGCAAAAGGAGAGCCCCTACTTTTGTACACCGACAAAACAGGCTGATGACAAAGTGACTGAAGAAATAGGGTTGAGGTATTAGAGTAAGTCTTCAGTCAAAGTCTTCAAATAGTAATGATCAGGTTCATCAACACATGAATGAGGAAATGAAAGGTTTGAAAGAATAGAACCAGTAGGCTTGGTGAGGACAATGATTTGGTTGACCAGTTCCAACTGCTGTGACAGTTGTACGTCTGGTTGGAGCGGCTGAGTATTTAAACTCGAGGACACACAGTCCCGGACACACAGTCCTCATCATATTATCTTTGAGCTAAGATCACGCAGATCTCGCCCAACACTCGTGGTAAGTCTTCACAGGTGACTTCCAAACCTTCACAGACTAGGTCAATCGGAGATCCAAAATTCCTCTTGTATGCTCAGACCATGACGCCTAACCGTCTGGAGGATACACAGTCCTCAAAGGTAACAAGCGTCTGTTCCACGCAGGAACAATCTCTTCAGTTATTCTCAATCACTTTTGGTTTGTAGGTTTGGGTTTGGGATTTGGGTTTTCCTCACTTGATGATTTTCGCTCAAAGTCCTTGGAGGATGGGATGCTCTCAAATGACAAGTGTCAGTTTCTCTCAGAGCAGCCAACCAGCTAGTGGTTGTAGGGGGCGGCTATTTATAGCCTAGGGAGCAGCCCGACATGATAAGACATAAATGCCCTTCAAGGATATGACCGTTAGGTGGTAGGATGTTTTAGAAGAGCTGGCGCGTAATACAACAATGCTCGGATTTGAGGTTCGAATTCCTTAGGGCTATCATGTTGCTCACTGTGTAGGCAATCCGCACTGGCGAATTCCTTGCTCGTTAGTCATTACAAATTCCTCATAGACCTGAAGATCTTCGTGTCTGTCACTGAAGAAATTGACTGAACTGATATGAGATTTCCAATGGCTTCACTCGAAAGGATTGGGTAGGTGTAGGATTTTGAGATGAGCATCACATGGAAAACAGTTTCCTTAGTATTACCTCGACCCCCTTTAACAGTGCGGTATTTCCTTTGACTCAAGAAAGAGAAAATGAAACTATGAAAACAAAAGTCTTCACGCTTCATAATCCTCGCATGAATATCCAAATCTTCAAGGTCGCACCAATTTCATCACTTTCAAAGTCTTCAGGAGAACCAAAGTCTTCAGCTGAAAGCATTCATTTTTAGGAGTCGACTTTCACTGTAAATATCAAACTCCTCATAAACTTATAGTGCATGTGTACACTCACAAACATATTAGTCCTTTAACCTATAAGTCTTCAATACACCAAAATCACTAAGGGGCTAGATGCACTTACACCTCCCTTGCCGGGCAGGCGAGCCCGACAAGGGGCGAGGCCGCCCGTAGAAGAAGAAGACCCAGGCGCCCCGGAAGGGCCTGCCGGGGCTCACGGAGACCAAATCACCTCACCGACTACCCCACCGTGACCCACGTCATCGATCAATGTGGTGTCAAGACGCAGGATGATTAAGTGGCAGCCATTCACCACATGGCGGCCACTTCCTACCAAGTGAACCCACAGATGACACTTGTCCAGTGACATGTCGAGCGAGCAAGCGTGGAGCTAGCGAATCAGCCTGGCAGGCCTTGCCGGGCAACCAACAATGTGACACTAAGAGGCGCATTAAATGCATGCTGTCAGCCTGCAGAGTTAGGTATGATAGCACTATTTGCTATCATATCAGTGGCTAATGACTAATTTTCCACTTTGGTAACCTCTTGATCTATAAAAGGAGGCCCATGGCGATGATTCGAGAGGTTGGAAGTTTATACCACTCACCACCAGACGCGCGTAGTCGCTGCTGATGTCTGCTAGAACTACGTCGGTATTTCCCCAAAGAGGAAGGGATGATGCAGCATATAGACGGTAGGTATTTCCCTCAGTAATGAGACCAAGGTTATCGAACCAGTAGGAGAACCACCTCATGCCACGTAAACAGCACCTGCACACAAATAACAAATACCCGCAACCCGACGTGTTAATGGGGTCGTCAATCCCTTTCGGGTACGGTGCCTCAAGATAGGCAAAAAAATGAGGTAAAAGTGGTAGATAGGATAAGTGGACCGCGAAACAAATAAATTGCAGCAAGGTATTTTCGTATTTTTGGTTTAATAGATCGAAAAATAAATGTAAGAGAAAATAGATTGCAAAGGCAAATATGATGAAAACAGACCCGGGGGCCATAGGTTTCACTAGTGGCTTCTCTCGAGAAAAATAGCAAACGGTGGGAAAACAATTACTGTTGGGCAATTGATAGAACTTCAAATAATCATGACGATATCCAGGCAATGATCATTATATAGGCATCACGTCCAAGATTAGTAGACCGACTCCTGCCTGCATCTACTACTATTACTCCACACATCGACCGCTATCCAGCATGCATCTAGTGTATTAAGTTCATGAGAAAATGGAGTAATGCAATAAGAACGATGACATGATGTACACGGGATCCGTTTATCTATTGCGGAGATATAGATCCCATCTTCTTATCCTTAGTAGCAACAATACATACGTGTCGGTTCCCCTTCTGTCACTGGGATCAAGCACCCTAAGATCGAACCCACTACAAAGCACCTCTTCCCATTGCAAGTTGGCCAAACAAAACCTAAATATTGGAGAAGAAATACAAGGCTATAAGCAATCATGCATATAAGAGATCAAAGAAGACTCAAATAACTTTCATGGATAAAAACATAGATCTCGTCATAAACTCAAAGTTCATCGGATCCCAACAAACACATCGCCAAAAGACTTACATCATATGGATCTCCAAGAGACCATTATGTTGATAATCAAGAGAGAGAAAGAGAGAGGAAGCCATCTAGGTACTAACTATGGACCTATAGGTCTACAAAGAACTACTCACGCATCATAGGAGAGGCACTAATGGAAGTGGTGAACCCCTCCATGATGGTTTCTAGATTGGATCTGGTGGTTCTGGACTCTACTGCGGCTGGAATTGATTTTCGTCATCTCCCCTAGGGTTTCTAGAATATTTGGGTATTTATAGAGCAAAGAGGCGGTTCAGGGGGCACCCGAGGTGGGGAGCACCCACCAGGGCGTGCATGTGCCTCCTGGCATGCCCTGGTGGGTGCTGCTCCCCTCGAGCAGTCCCGCAGGTGCTTCCTTGGCCTACTGGCTTTCTTCTGGCCCAAAAATCCTCCAGGAGTTTCGTTGCGTTTGGACTCCGTTTGATATTGATTTCCTACGATGTAAAAAACATGCAGAAAACAACTAGCACTGGGCACTATGTCAATAGGTTAGTACCAAAAAATGATATCAAATGACTATAAAATGATTGTAAAACATCCAAGAATGATAATATAACAGCATGGAACAATCAAAAATTATAGATACGTTGGAAACATATCAGCTGCTGCCCTGAAGCAACCCTTGTCGGGCAAGTGTACTATGCACCACCACCACCTTTTCCCAATCAACCCACCAAAGCAGGAGTACGGTTTTACACCTCGCGGCGGCCTGAACCTGGGTAAAACTGCCTGTGCGATCCTTGTCGTGTTGCCCTGCGTTGGTCTGCTCTTTGTGCAACGCGAATCCCCCCTATCGTACCAGCAAGGGGCCGTCCTAGTCCCGTAGGTGACCGTGGTTTCCTGTGACACAACTGGAAGTGCCTTAGTGAACCCAGTTGCTACTTGATGTTTGCTTGATATGAACTTGGTCTCCAAATTTTTGCTTGCAACACTTTCATGAACAAAGTGAAATACTGGATTTGTAGACAAGAACATGGAACCTAAGTTATCACACCACAAGCATGGATTTTCCTTCAGTTTTACTCCAAGTTCCTTTGGAAGAGCTTCAACCCAAATAAGCTCAGTTGTTGCATTTGTAAGTGCTTTCCATTCGACTTCTGTACTGGACCGCGGGACTGTAGGCTGTGTTGTGGCACTCCATGATACCAAATTCGGTAAAACAAATATAGCAAACCAAGTGTCTATCATCAAGACATCCAGCCCAATCAGCATATGAAAAAGCACTTAACAACATAGAGGTAGACTTCTGAAAAGTAATAACAAGTTTCATAGTGCCACTCACAAATCTGAGAATACGCTTGACTATTGTCTAGAGATGTCATAGGTGCGTGAAGATATTTGCAAAAACTATGTTAACAACAAATGATAAATCTGGACGTGTTAATGTAAGATACTGAAGTGCACCAACAATGCTACGATACTGTGTAAATCATCCATATAAAGTGGCTCCCCTTGTTTAGAGATAGCGTTTATGTGGACGACAAGGGTGTCAGAAGCAGATTTGCAATCAATCATACCAACTTTAGCAAGCAAATTGGAAAATGTTCTTCCACTGTGAGAATCAAACCATGTTGAATGTTCCTCACCTCAGTCCTTGGAAGAAATGTAAGTTACCAAGATCCTTAACGACAAAATGAGTGTTGAGATTCTTCAAGAGAACCAAGATCATGAATTTTGAGCAATAGCAGATATGAGGAACTGGTCACAAATATCATCAGCATAAATCAATATATAAATGGAAGTATCTGAGTTGTGATAAAGAAAAAAGGATGTGTTTGCTTGTGACGGTATAAAACCAAGATCATGAATTTTGAGCTTACATCGGTATGCGTAAGTGCCATACAAATGGTTTTTAACCCCTTTCTGCGACAGTGTTCAGAACAGTCCCAAGTGAGTGACTCCAATAGGGGGGTGAGGGAGTCCTGGACTAAGGGGTCCCCGGGCGTCCGGGCTATGTGACGTGGGTCGGACTGATGGGCCTTGAAGGTACAAGATAGAAGAACCTTCCCCGTGTCCGGATGGGACTCTCCTTTGCGTGGATGGCAAGATTGGCATTCGGATCATGTATTTTCCTTCTTCTGTAACCGACTCTGTACAACCCTATATCCCTTCGGTGTCTATATAAACCGGAGGGTTTAGTCCACAGGGGAGAACACAATCATACAGGCTAGACATCTAGTGTTTAGCCATTACGATCTCGAGGTAGATCTACTCTTGTAATCCCTATATTCATCATAGTCAATCAAGCAGGAAGTAGGGTATTACCTCAATTAAGAGAGCCCGAACCTAGGTAAACATCATGTCCCCTGCCTCCTTGTTACCTTCGATCCGTAGACGCATAGTTCGGGACCCCCTACCGAAGATCTGCCTTTTTCGACACCGACATTGGTGCTTTCGTTGAGAGTTCCGCTGTGTTGTCATCAAAAGGCTCGATTGCTCCATCAACCATCAACAACTACACCGCCCTGAGGGAGACTTTTCTCCCTGGCCAAATCTTTGTATTCAGCGGCTTCGCACTGCGTGCCAATTCGATTGGCCATCTGGAACACATCGGCAGCTACGCCCCTGTTCATCAGATCAGTTTCATAAACCTAAGCTACATTGCTGATATCTTGGGAGACTTGATCTTCCAAGGGTTCACCGCCTCAACCACAGCTCCAGCCTCAGATCCAGAGCACCTCATCAAGTACAAAGATAGGATTTTAGAACACGCGGGACTCTTTGCAGCCATAGAGCTCAACACCGAAGATGCTGAGGGGATCGTTTCACTGGCCAGCCCGGAGTCACTCCAGGCTCCCTCTATCCCCTTCGAGCCGGAATCGCCTCCATACACCAACCCCGAACTCTCGAGATTCGTGTAATATGAACTCAGCCAGGGAACTCCTGTCCCGCCCCGCTCCACGGATTCTTGCTCCCCTGTCTATACCTCGCCCTTAAACGAGGGTATGGACTTAATGTGATCTCTCGCCATTACAGAAGGATCGCTGCCGAACTATGCCCACCCCGCACTAGGGGCTGAGAGCGAGGAATTTTACGCCCCACCCACCACCCACTTCATAGCCACTGTCGAATACCTAACCAACATGCTCGATTACGCTTTCGAGGACATCGACGACATTGACAACGATGCCGGAGAAGAGCAAAGCCAGAACCCGCCGCTTAGCGGACGCTGGACGGCTACTTCCACATATGACGTGTATATGATGGACACACCCATATAGGGTTACGGCGAAGGTGGGAAGGACCCAGTCAAGAATAATTCTCCTGTGGCACCACCAAAGCGTGGTCGTCAGCGGCGCCGCTCTAAACCGCGCCGAGAAAAAGACAGCAATATCCGCACTGAAGACAACAATACTCCGGATAACACCAAAGACCAAGAATCCCCAATCAAACCAACGTCCCAACATGATGATTGGGAGGAGGGGCAAGTCAACCCCGACAATACCATCGGGAACGAGGGTTCGGAGGATGATGATTACATGCCAATCTCCAAAGAAGATGAGAGCCTCGGTAACGAAGAATTCATCGTGCCAAAGGAACCCTTCGAAGAAGAGTGCTTTAAGCGCCGGCTAATAGCCACTACAAGAAGCTCGAAAAAGAAGCAACAGCAGCTTCAAGCTGATCAGGATCTGCTCAATGACAGATGGACAGATGTCCTGGCAGCCGAGGAATACGGCCTTCGAGCCCAACCAAGAGTTATCCGAAGCGCCAGCTACTACCCCAATTCGACGATGAGGCCCCAGAGCCTATACCGCCCAACCATAATGCTACTGACGGACCTAACCGACTACCACATGGCCGAGACAGAGTGTTAACTCAAGCCGAACACCCGCCTGCACCACCCCGCCGTAAAGGTAAAGAGACAGCAGCTGCAGGATACACTTATGACCTATGACAGGACCTGGATAATAGAGCTGGTCAGACCAGATCAATATACGGATCAAGGGGCCGAGCCACTACGCGAGAAGACGGCCATCAAGCCTGGAGCGACAAGCATAACTTGACCTAGGCTAAAAACCACATACGGACTCCATCCGAACTACGCCGTTACGTGGCCCGATATAGAGGCACCGCACACCCCCTATGCTTCACCGATGAGGTAGTGGAGCACCAGTTCCCGGAAGGGTTCAGACCTGTGAACATCGAGTCATATGATGGCACAACAGATCCTGTAGTATGGATCGAAGACTTCCTTATCCATATTCACATGGCTCGCGGCAATGATCTACATGCCATCAAATACCTCCCCCTCAAACTAAAGGGGCCAGCTTGGCACTGGTTAAACAGCCTCCCAGAAAACTCTATTGGAAGCTGGGAAGGCCTGGAGGATGCCTTTAGAGACAACTTCCAGGGCACTTATATCCGACCTCCGTACGCCGATGACCTCAGTCACATAGTTCAGCAGCCCGGAGAGTCAGCCAGAAAATTCTGGACCTGGTTCTTAGTCGAAAAGAACCAAATTGTCGACTGTACGGACGCCAAGGCTCTAGCAGCCTTCAAACACAGCATCCACGATGAATGGGTTTCCCGACACCTCGGCCAAGAAAAACCGAACTCCATGGCAGCCCTCTCATCACTCATGACCCGCTTTTGCGCATGTGAAGATAGCTGGCTGGCTTGTAGAAGCAACATTACCAGCGATCCCGCCACTTCTGAAGCAAAAAATAGAAACGGTAGGCCCCGACGCAATAAAGATAAGCGTCGGAGCAACACTGATAATACCGAAGACACGACGGTCAACGCCGGATTCAGTGGCTCCAAGCCCGATCAAGGGAAGAGTCCATTCAAAAGAAACAAAGACGGTTCATCTAGCCTAGACTCAATACTCGATAGACCTTGCCAAATTCACGGCACCCCTCACAAGCCTGCTAACCATACCAACACAAGCTGTTGGGTCTTCAAACAGTCCGGCAAGTTAAACGCCGAACACACGGGGAAAGGGTCACCCAGCAAGGATGATGATGAGGAGCCTCGCCCACCAAACACAGGGGGGCAGAAGAAATTTCCCCCCGAAGTCAAGACGATGAACATGATATACGCTACCCACATCCCCAAAAGGGAGCACAAGTGCGTGTTAAGGGACGTCTATGCGATAGAGCTAGTCGCCCCAAAATTCAACCCATGGTCAGCATGCCCGATCACCTTCGATCACAGGGACCATCCGACCAGTATCCATCATGGAGGTTCAGGCGCATTAGTCCTCGATCCAATTATAAATGGATTCCACCTCACGAGAGTCCTCATGGACGGCGGCAACAGTCTTAATCTACTCTATCAGGACCAATCCCGAAAATGGGTATTGACTCGTCAAGAATCAAACCCACCAAAACTACCTTTAAAGGATTAATACCTGGTGTAGAAGCCTGCTGCATGGGCTCACTCACATTGGAGGTCATATTCGGTTCGCCGGACAACTTCCAAAGAGAAGACTTGATCTTCGACATAGTCCCTTTCCGAAGTGGCTATCACGCACTGCTCGGACGAACTGCCTTTGCCCGCTTCAATGCGGTCCTGCACTATGCTTATCTAAAACTCAAAATGCCAGGCCCATGCGATGTTATAACAGTTCACGGAAACATGGATCGCTCCCTCCGTACTGAGGAACACACCGCCGCCCTTGCAGCGGAAGTGTAGGTCGGCCTTATTAAGCCGAACTCCACATTGGCAGTCAAGCCATCGGACCCTGTCAAACGAGTCCAGACTACCCCGCAGAATGATAGTCCAGCTCGTCAGGGGCTCGACTAGCAATCCGGCCTCTGTCTTCGCCCCAGACAAACAACGATGTATGTACCGCATGCTCATAATTACGCACTAAAAATACCATGGGCGATGATGGAGGCATATCGAGGATGAAGTCCACAATATGGCTTAACCGTGTCCGTACCCCCATGCATCTTTTTCTTAACTTCGCTTTGTTTTCGGGATCGTTACAACCTACAACGCCCTTTTTATGGTGTCAAAGGGCCCCTTTTCCGGTCCCTTATGAAAACTCATTCATTAATCCTCTCAAAGGATCACACGCCAATTCAAAAAGAAGCACAGATGTATGGCGGAGTACCTAAAGGGTCATTCAAGATCATCTCCCCCAATGTTCTTAAATACTTGTACATAGCTTTCCCTTGCGCTCGGCATGTAAAATAGCCTCGATGCTATAGCATTATCTGTTCAAATACATTTTGACGTATCAATCAGACTAAAATGGAAACAGTTTTTCGCCCAAATCACTTGGTACTAGCTTATTCCTTCTTCCATATTATTTTTATCATCTGATTGCCATGTACACCTTGGCATGACATAAATCACCAGGGGCTCCATTCAGCCACATATTGTGCTTAAATTTATCATAAATTCCGAACACTTCCACAAGTGCAATTTGGGGCCCCGAATTTAGCATTATATGCATCATCTTCGAATCATGTCTTGGATAAATAGTTGGATTGCCCGGCTCCTATGGTTACTACCTTACATTCTGATTGTTCAGCTAAGGAAGTAAAGGGAGAACTACTGTAATTGTATTTCTGGTTAGCCGGACAAACTCCTCAGTAGAGAAAGCCAAAAACTGACTGTCATGATGGCGAGAGCTGGTCAGCTATTCGGTGACTCGGTATAAATCTCTTGCAATTTATTCCATGTCATACGAAGGACTAGTTTTAACCTTGTCAGGTGTTTAGAGTTCCCGAGTTTGGATCGCCGACCAATACCAGGGGCTGCGCCTATAATTCTATCGTCAAACTCCTATGGCTAAGTGAGAGTGATAAAGCCGCATGGTCTAATTGCCTGGTTCACCGCACTAGCACCTCCTTCAAGGACCAAATTGTTGGGTTAATTGTGTTTCTATGCTGTTCCGAACACCCCCGTAGTATCTACATGAGGGGCTGAAGCCAATGACTGGCCAACTCTCAAATTTAGTAAACAGATGCAACGGAGGATAAATAAATTCAAAGGAAACAAGAATAACATTATACGAACGCTCTGTTTTCATTACACTGTTTGGGCATTGCGGATACATTCATCCAAACATCACGTCCTTCGAGCATAGGCCCTCTATAATACAGGATCCTTCAAGGATGTCATTGAAGTACTTCTCCGGCGTACGATGCTCCTTGCCTGCGGGCGGTCCTTCAGTTGCAATTCTAGTGGCATTCATCTTCGCCCATTGTACCTTGACACGGGTGAAGGCCATCCGGGCACCATCGATGCAGACCGACCGCTTAATAGCATCTAGCTGTGGGCAGGTATCGACCAGCCGCTTCACAAGCCCAAAGTAGCTATTAGGTATTGGTTCGGCTGGCCAAAGACGGATTATGACATCCTTCATGGCCAGCTCGGCCATCCTATGCAGTTCGGTCAGCCGTTTCAGCTGATTGCTGAGGGGCAAGGGCTGCTCTGGCTCACGTCATTGCGACCTGAACAGTTTCTTTGTTGAGCCCCCCTCCTCGGCTCAGAAGAAATCCGCAGCATATGCAACACTTCGGGGCAAATCCGCAAACGCTCCTGGAGAACTCCAAATGCGTGTCAAGAAGGTATACTTTGTCTTTACATATTTGCTCTGCATATCAAAAGTCTTACCGGCCGCGATCTTCTTGGCCTCGCGGATCTCCTGATAGGCACCTTGGGCTTCAACCCGGGCCTCCTTTCCATTTTGGAGCGCCGCAGTAAGATCGGATTCTTGATCCAACACCTTGCGCTCCAAAGACTCACTTTTTCTTATAGCATCTGTGAGATCCTATTCGACTTCATCCAACCTCGCCTCATGCTTTTGCCGGACGATTCATTATTCGTATGCCTCCTTTTGGTTGCGGCCAGCGCACTCCTGAGGGCTTCGACCTCAGACGTGCAACTATGAGCATAAACATAAATCTCAGTTAGATAAAAAATGGGAACTCATGTTAGTTCGGACATGCTTCGGTATAAAGATACCGTGTCTTGCCTCCAGCCTCCGCTTCAGTTCGGAGACTTCGGCTGCATGCGAGGCTACTGCCAACTTCGCAGCCTGCTCATCAACATAGACATATATGTTAGCTCCTATCGTATTCGATCCTCTGTTCAGCCCTTCTTCAGGAAACACCGAACAAATTCTCAGGGTCTAATATCTATATACAGTTATTCCTTTTGTAAATAACCGAAAATCATTACTTCACATACCCCAATGTCTGTTAGAAGGCTGGTATAGGCTTGGTTCAATCCACTTTTCGCGGACGGAACCCTGTCAACTACCGTCCCCATAAGGGTACGGTGTTTCTCCATGATGGAAGCACTTCGAAGCGTTTCCATCACAATGTCCGGCGCCTCCGGATTGACAGAGGATGCCGGTGGAGCTGGTGCGCCCCTTCCCTTGAAGAGGGTTTTTGTTTTGATTCCGGAGCCTTATTGGTGTCCGAAATAATATCCGGTTGGGTGCCGAATTGAGTGTTGCCGCCATCACCGGTCTCTGTGGGGGTGGATTTCCCCCTCTCTTCGGCAACAGAGGTATTACCCTCCGCCGCCACCTTCACGGCCTCTCGAGACAACACTTCGGTGTTATCCTGGGTAGTGGGTGGACAGATCTGCGGAGGCGAATCGCTCTCCATCGCATTCGTCCCTAGTGAGTTCCCAGATGACGATGATCGCTGGGGGAGATCGCAAGCCGGGATATAAATGCGCACTTCAGTATGGTAAAATAACAAGGTATGAAATCGGATATATGGTATCTTCGGATACTTATGATTCAGCCGAGGGCTTCACACTGGGGCGCCGCTTTGGGGTGGCATCAGCATCCGCTTCGGAATCTCCGAAAATTAGGGTTTTCCCTTCTTGGCCGCCTCTGCCTCCAGGTCAGCGGGAGCCCCCCTTTTCTCCCCCACCCCCCTTGGGGGGAGAGTTACTCTCTTCCTCCTCTATGTCTTCATCATGAGAGGAGGAGGCTTTGGAGTCATCGGACATAGTGTCTGAAGTACCCTTACGACGGAGACCACCTCTGGTCTCCTTGCCCTTCTTCTTGGCCTTCTTCTCCTGCACCTGATATGGCACCAGAACCAACATCTTGGCCAGCAAGGGAGTGGCTTGGTCCTCGGGCAGTGGAGCCGGGCATTTGATCTGCTCCCCCTTCTTTGTCCATCCCTGTGGGAACCAGAAAAGTTCAGTATACCCCTTGCATTTGCAAATAAAAGTTATTCTAAAAACTTACGGGAGTGGCCGGACGTGCGCTGTCATAGCCGTGGTCTTCGGTTATCTCTGGCCAAGACTTTTGGATCTTGAATAGCAGTTTCCATATATATTCGTGCGTCATGCCGAAGAACCACTGCAGGGTCCAGGGACCGGCTGGGTCGAACTTGAAAGTGTGTTAAGTCGACTAGAGGGGGGGTGAATAGGCGATTTTTACAAATTCGTCACTTAGGAATTTCAGGGTGATGAAATTCCTAAGTCACGAACAACTAGCGGCAGAATAAGTACTCAGGTATAAGCATCACAGAGAAATAGCATAGTCATCATGATGAAATGAAAGACGGACACAGAGTACAGAAAGCGTAAACATAGGATAAGCAGGCTGAAGACAATGTGACTGAAGAAATAGGGTTGAGGAAATAGAGAAAGTCTTCAGTCAAAGTCTTCAAATAGTAATGATCAGGTTCATCAACACATGAATGAGGAAATGAAAGGGTTGAAGAAATAGAACTAGTAGGCTTGGTGAAGATAATGATTTGGTAGACCAGTTCCAACTGTTGTGAGAGTTGTACGTCTGGTTGGAGCGGCTAAGTATTTAAACTCGAGGACACACAATCCCGGACACACAGTCCTCACCGTATTCTCCTTGAGCTAAGATCACGCAGATCTCGCCCAACACTCGTGGTAAGTCTTCACAGGTGACTTCCAAACCTTCACATATTTGGTCACTCGGCAATCCACAATTCCTCTTGGATGCTCAGACCATGACGCCTAACCGTCTGGAGGATACACATTCCTCAAAGGGAACACGTGTCGGTTCCATGCAGGAACAATGTCTTCAGAGATGCTCAATCACTTTGGGTTTGTAGGTTTGGGTTTGGGATTTGGGTTTTCCTCACTTGATGATTTTCGCTCAAAGTCCTCTATGACACTCCAAAAAGTTTTATTTGGTTTTTGGCAAAACCCTTTTGTTTGATTTGAAGGAGGCCATTTAAAATCTTTTCAAAAGCCCCTCCTTTTCAAAATGTTTCTCCTGTGACAAGTATTTTATTTTGGTATCTTTCTCAACCTTGGTGTTTTGTTTTTAAAAAACCTTCCTTCTGATTTTAAATCACCTCAATAAATTGTGGCAATTAAAAATTTCTTTTAAAAGAGACCATGTTGGTTTTGGGGCTATTCTTTTATTTTGCAACCCCCATTGTTTTACCATGCCTCATGTCAAAATTTCCTTCCAAAACATCTCCCTCCACTTTGGGCCAAGCCAAATATTCCATTCCAACAGGTCCAACCCATTTTTGAATTTTATTCCATTTATTTTATCCCCAAAAAGTAATTCTGTCTTATTTTGGGCCTAGGAGTTTTACAAAGGAAATGTCTGATTTCTTCTGAGTTGTGACCTCAAACCAACTCCTCTGGCTAGTCCTTAGCACCCCCAACCTAGATCCATCAAGATCCACTCTTCCATAATTCAAAATTTTCAAGTTTTGCTCATCGCAAGTTTGGACCAGATTCATCATTTCTGGTGAAATTCATATTTTCTCTTCTCCAAAAATTCTACCAAAAATCAGGCAGCCCCCAGGTGCATTGAGAGGCAACCTCACCAAAGATCAGCTCCAGATACATTTCCCACATGCCAGAATCATTCCATCAAACACCTTGCAGGCACTGTTGCTGTTCAGTTTCAGAAAAGTTCAGAGTTTTCAGTGTTCAGTCGGCCATCAGTGTCATTTTCTTCAGAGTCTTGGCGTCGATCTCACCAGTGCTCGCGCTGGCGCCTGGTGCACTGCCCCCCTCCTTATCCAGAGCGCCGCACACTCTCTTGGACGGGCGCAGGTGTCGGTGGCGGCATGCCTCACCGATGCCGGCAACATCTGCGGTGGCAGAGCCACCCGTGGCGGCCGGCAGGATGCACCTGCAGCTTTCGGCGCCGTCCAGCACCGCCCAAACCACCCGAGAGCCTCCGCGTGGCCATCTGCTCCCCTACGCGCACCGCAGCACCGTCGTCGTGGCCTGGCGAGCACAGGGCGCGCTCCCTGCCGCCGACGTGCTCCGTGCGCCGTTCCGTTCGAGACATGGAGTAGCAGCCAAGGCAGGCCCAGTTTAGCGCCTAAACCAAACCAGTAAACCTCCATGGTGAAGCCTAGCCCCCCTAAACCGCCTGACCAACCGTTGCACTGCCGTAATAGTCGCCGGAGATTTCCGTTCACGGCCACCGCCTCAGATCATCTATAAAAGGAGGTCCCGAGCGCGTTCTCGACCCCGCACCTCCACTCCACCTCACCAGAGCCCCGCCAAGCCACCAGGAGGACCCCGAGGAGGTCTCCTTCCCCGACTCTGGCCGCCCCGACCGCCTCGGGCTCCAGCTCGATCCACTCAGGTGAGGCCATCCCCGCCTCCCAAACCTCGTCAGTAGCCCTCTCGTGCACCCAGTACTCTAACCCGAGCTCCAATTTAACCTTCGCAGCCATCCCCGACGAGATCCACCGACGCCCGAACCTCCATCCGCCGAAGTTGAGGCCGCCGTCGACGTGGAGCTCACCGTCGACCGACTCCACCACCCACAGGTGCGGAAGGACCCAAGGAACCCGTAGGTACCTTCCACTCCTCCTAACTCGCCGTGGATCGCCGCCGGCGGCCACCGCAAGCTTCGGGCGCCGGCGCACTCTGTTTCTCTCTGTTTCAAAATTCAAACCTGACGAGTGGGACCCCCCTGTCAGCTTTTTATTCTTTTCAAAACTTTTTCTGAAAATGCCCTCAGGCAGAATACGTCTTCCTTTGGAGTTGGCGGGTTTTTAATCGAACCGTCTTCTGTTTCATTACAAACAAGTCCCTAGACTAAAATCTTTATAACTTTTAAACAGAAAAGGATTTTTGATTGATTCTTTTTATGTCACCTTTATTTTTCTGCCTAGTTTTTTTATCATATTTATTTTAAAAATATTTGGAACACCTTTTGTGCACACACGGTATTTACGTTAGTACGTATTTTCTGTGTACCGTAGATACCGAAGGAGGTGACGGAACCGCAAACTTCACCCAGCTAGACTCCAACTACTCCGAACCAGGCAAGCGTGTTTGAACCTTTGATATGATGAGTGTTTTGCATGTTTGCACTGAGTAGTTAGTTCATGGCATGATTATGTGCATATCGGTAAGAGTTATATTACATGCAAAGCCATTGCAAGTGAGCTTCGAAACTCGATGTGTGATTCGATGTGAGTCTACATGATCATGTGGTGACATGATGGGTAGTAAGATTGTATTGTCGTAGCATGCCAGTCTTATGCCAAGCAACGTAACTCCAGTGTCAATGTGAATCAAGTCACGTGATCACCCGTTCTTTTCCTTGTACTACCACATGTTTTCCTTATGGAATATGGTTTAGTAAGTTGCAAACCTCTTTCCTGGTACACACCAAACAGAAGGGCCGGGGTGAGGGTTCCATGGCCCTGGATTAAAGCCCGTCATCCGATCAGTGAGCATGGGTGTTTCCGGTTGGGACCGAGAGGGGGGGCACCCCTTAGAGCACGCGAGATAAATTTGATCCCATGCTATTCGAGGTTGTGACCTCCCCGTCTTAGAGTTTTTCTTGAACGTTGCCTAGGGTGATTCCTGGCAGCAGAATGTGGAATTGGGTGTGTACTGGATTGATGTGTTTCTTCTAAAATACCGTAAACGGAACTAGTCCCTTGCGACTACTGAAATCCGTTGGCTGTGGTTTAATAGTACAAACTCTGCAGAGTCAAACTCATCCAAGTAACCGTATCTATGATCAAGGTCGGTGTTTAACTTGTCCTTGTCATTCTCAGTGCCAGTATCCTTGACGATCTTCGGTGAACAACCATGTGTGGAAAACTTGGCTATACGATTACTCCTGTGGATGGACTAACCCGTTTGTTATTATTACGTGCTGAGTCTTTTCCTTGGAATGGTCTACGCTGCTTGAATACGACGATGAAATATAAGCCCTTTATGTGATGTCGCTCAGACGTCCGATTGTGGCATTTATGTTGTTTATTTTCAATATAAGCCCTTTATGTGATGTCGCTCAGACGTCCGACTGTGGCATTTATGTGTTTACTTTTGATATAAGCCCTTTACGTGATGTCGCTCAGACGTCCGACTGTGGGATTCATGTTGTTTATTTTCGATATAAGCCATTTATGTGATGTCGCTTTGATGTCCGACTGTGGCATGCATTGTCATTTACTTTTCAATATAAGCCCTTTACGTGGTGTCACTTAGACGCCCGACTGTGGCAGGTTAATTTATTCGTTCACCATTCGAGGTGTCATTTCAGACACTCGATCGGTTTTCAGTTATTTCTGTTGGGATTTTGGGAGGACTACCGCCCGACTTCCTTTTATTATTCATGTCGTGCAAATTTATCAATTGAGTGTGCATTGCGAATTGCTCATGTTGCATCATGCTTACATTTTTTTATATCTTATGCCCGAACTGTCTTGCGAGTACATTCAAAAGTACTCACCTGGTTTGTTGACTTGGCCAGATGTTGACGAAGGCGATCTTATGGATGAAGAGTTCGATAGCGAGTCTGACGCCTAGAGGAGTCCAAGTCAGTCCCATGCGACCCTGGAATTTATCACTTGTACCATATCCGCTTCCGCTACCCGAATAAATCATCGAGCCTCACTTCGACGCTCGATGAGCTGCAAGAGTAGGAGTCAATGTCACCCACTTCACTGTGACATATCCACCACCGCGTTTAAATGCGTGTCAGTAGTATGCCACCACACCACTGTGCCATATCCACCTTTATGTATATTACTGGCGTGCTTGTAATAAAATTCTTGAGCAACCTTAGCTCAACCCTGTAACATAATTTATACTTCTAGATTTCTGTATCAAGAATTTGTCTACCAGTAAGGGGGACTCTCCTGTGCTGGGAATAACAAGATCGGTTTCTCAATAAGTATTTTATTGAAAAACTAGTCGTGACAAACTTGGTATCAGAGCCAGGCTGACTGTAGGAAGCCACTAGGTGCGATCGCTAATCGGTTATTAGCGTTTTAGAGCGATTTTAGAATTTTTTGCAAAACGTAGCAATATTTCTGTTAGTCATCATAAATTTATGATCTGACTATTTGGAATTTTTGTCTACTTTTGTAGATGGCTAGAAGCGACTGTGAGTCACAGGTGTTCGCCAATGTTCCTGAGGGATTTATCAAGCTCCTCACCTACGTCGTCAAGATCGCGATTGGGCCGTCGGTTTGCCCAGTGTTCACACTCTACCAGCACAAGATCAGCGACAGTCTGTCTATGCACCAGGCCGCTGTACAGTTCAAGGGAGGACGTTCAGAGTCACGCCAAATCTGTTTTGTTGTCAGGGCCATGCCTACGGAGAGGCATGCCATGCATATGGCTGCCTGTGAGGCGATAGCTCGTTTCCGGGATGTACTTCCTTCGATGAAGACTCGCCGCTACCGCACCTTCCATGCCACGTGCCATACACGTGTCACTATGCTTTCGCTTGCCCCAGGGGAGAGCGTGACGAGGCTATTGAGATGCTTGTTGAATACCTCCAGGCTCTAGAGGCAGCCTTCGACAACCTTGTGGACGACCTTGTGGCTGCCCGCATGGACTCAGTCCATGGATGTGCCGCCAATAGGAGGGAGCTTCTACACACCGCACCACCACTGACCTTCGTCTCGTCCTCAGCATCTTATTCACCTGCCATCCTCGCCATCACTCGTCGCCTGCCTTCCACTGAGGAGTTCGACCAGGTCATCGCGCCCACTCCAGTCCGTGTGGCACCACCTATTGCGCATGCCCCAGTCCGTGTTGCTCCGCCTCTCGCGCC
Organism: Aegilops longissima; assembly: GCA_021605205.1. Lineage (NCBI taxonomy): Eukaryota > Viridiplantae > Streptophyta > Magnoliopsida > Poales > Poaceae > Aegilops > Aegilops longissima. The sequence continues at coordinate 20,149,984 of CM038679.1, read as the reverse complement.
CGCTCCAGCTTCTCAACGCAGCACTTCACGCCTGGAGCCTATTAGTGAGGAGGAGGTTGAGTCCCTAGCGTCATTGGGCCTCACCCTCGGCAGGCCAAGGGAAGTCCTTACCATATCCGACTGAGTACGCCTCGCAACCCCACGTTGCGCCAGCTTGTATGATATGTTTATATGTATATAGGTTGTGAGAAGTAGCTTGTATGCACATCATGTAGGAACCGGGAGAAGTGCACTAGCCTAAATAACATGTCAGGATTGTGTACGCACATCCTGAGTGATGTATTGTATAATTACTGCTTGCGTGTAAAATATGTACTGACTGGTCCTTCTCCGTGCGCTATCAAATATTTTCTTGAAGAATCTTGGAGTGGTTAAAATTTTTCGCCTTTGAGTATTTATTTATTTTTGTGGCTCAATTTATTTTACTTATGATTTTTTTAAATATATCCCCAAAGTGGAAAATGTCTCGTCCTTGGACTCGTTCCATGCTAAATCCGCCAGAAGAGAATTATGGCACCCAAACCAGCAACAATTTCACACAGGGACAGTCAAGTCAACAGGGCAGTGAGACAACTTTTTCTCAAGTGTGCCGCCTATATGAGCAAAGCCAGCAACAGCACCAAGAAATGATGAACCAGGTCATCAATATGGGAAATCACCGTGGACCATATCAGCAGCAATCCAATTTGTCAGAACTGCAAAAGACGCGTCCCCCAACTTTCTCACACACTGACAAACCTCTTGAGGCCGATGACTGGCTTCGGGACATTGAAAGAAAATTGATTATTGCACAATGTTCAGACCGTGAGAAGGTATTATATGCACCTCACTACCTCACAGGAGCAGCTGCATCATGGTGGGAGAATTTCCTACACATGCACCCCAATGAGAATAACATCACCTAGGAGGAATTTAAAGAAGGTTTTCGTGGGGCGCATATTCCCAAAAGCGTTATGAAAATCAAGAAGAGGGAGTTTGACGACCTCAAGCAAAGAGGCATGTCGGTGACTAAGTACAACAGCCAGTTTACTCAGTTATCTCGCTACGCCAACGAGGAACACATGACGGAAAGTAAGAAGATGGAAAAGTTTCTGGACGGTCTTGCACCAGCACTTAAATGCCAGCTTGTTGTACACACCTTTCCAGACTTCAAAACACTTGTGGACAAGGCCATTACCCTGGAGAATGAGCGCCGCAGTTTGGAAGATTTTCGCAAGCGCAAGAGGGGCCAAACTACTCAGGCTCGCAACAACCGAAGCAAGACTGACTTCCAGAAAAATGGAACAAACAAGGCCACAACCAATATCCCGCGCTCAATCAAGAATTATCATGTGAGGGACAAGGATTTCACATACCGCCCAGGTGTTACTTGCTACGCATGTGGAGAAGAAGGGCACTATGCCAAGCAGTGCCCAAAGCCAAGAAACTCGGCTCCCGCGCCGAACCACGGTGGGAATAATTCAGCACCCAAGCGTAACAATTTCAACCCCAATAATAATCACAATAAGGGTCACTTGAACCATGTGACCAAGGAGGAGGCACAGAATGCCCCGGATATCGTACTCGGTACGTTCCCTATCAACACAATACCTGCCACGGTTTTGTTTGATTCTGGAGCTTCTCACTCGTTCATTTCAAAGAAATTTTCTTTGCAAAATGGTTTTTCGATGCTTCCCCTGGAAAAATGCATGCTCATCAAGTCCCCCGGGATTAAGCAAGTTACTCAGAGTTACTGCCAAGGTGTGGTTATTGAGTTTGAGGGATTGAAGTTTCACGCCAACCTTATTGTATTGGAAAATAAGGGACTGGATGTCATCCTAGGGATGGATTGGTTAACCACCAACAAAGGATTTATTGACTGCTTCAACCGGACAGTAATTCTTACCCACCATCATGGGAAGACAATAAAAGTTTCAGCTCAAGAGAGACAAATATCCCGGCAACCGAGGTTGAACAAGGTGGGCGTTTACGAGTTGAGCAAAGTTCGATGGTGTGTGAGTTTCGAGGCGTATTTTCCGAAGAACTACGGGCATGCCACTAGACCGGAGATAGAATTCAGCATTGAGCTAGCACAGGAACCACCCCATTTACAAGAAACCATACGAATGGCACCATCGAGTTGGTGGAATTAAAGAAGGAAATAAAAGAATTACTGGACAAAGGATTCATTCGAGCCAGCTCCTCACCTTGGGGCTCTCCAGTTTTATTTGCCAAGAAAAAGGATGGGACACTGAGATTGTGTATAGACTATCGAGCACTCAACATGGTCACAATCAAGAACAAGTATCCGATGCCACGGATAAATGATTTATTTGACCAGCTCGCTCAAGCCAAGGTTTTCTCAAAGATTGACTTAAGGTCGGGATACCATCAATTGGAAGTACGGACAGAAGATATCCCCAAGACAGCCTTCACCTCCAGATACGGGCTGTATGAGTTTACGGTGATGCCGTTTGGTCTGACCAACGCCCCCGCATATTTCGTCCACCTCATGAACAAAGTGTTTATGAGATTTATGGACAAGTTTGTTGTGGTGTTTATCGACGATATTCTGTTATACTCCAAGACACCAGAAGAGCATGTTGAACATCTCAGAATTGTACTAGGGGAATTAAGGAAAAATCCATTATACGCCAAGTTCAGCAAATGCGAATTTTGGTTGAGACAAGTTGGTTTCCTAGGCCATGTGTTAACACAGGAAGGTATTGCCGTAGACCCAGAAAAGGTCAAGGCCGTACTTGGTTGGAAACCACCAGCTAGCGTAACGGATGTAAGAAGTTTCTTGGGAATGGCAGGGTATTACCGAAGGTTAATTGAAGGGTTATCCACCATAGCAAAGCCAATGACGCAGTTGCTCAAGAAGGACAAGAAATTTGTTTGGACGGAAGCTTGCGAGAAAAGTTTCCAAGACCTCAAAAGGAAATTAACAACAGCACCAGTACTGGTTGGGCCAGACATACACAAAAGTTTTGAGGTATATTGTGACGCCTCCAGGAAGGGCCTCAGATGCGTATTAATGCAAGAAGGCATGGTAGTCGTGTATGCCTCCAGGCAACTATGAAAGCATGAAGAAAATTATCCTACGCATGATTTGGAACTGGCAGCAGTCATTCATGCACTCAAGGAGTGGAGGCACTTTTTACTCGGAAACCGTTGTGAAATATAAACGGACCATAAAAGCCTCAAGTACATTTTCACACAACCGGAACTCAATTTACGGCAACGGCGCTGGTTGGAATTAGTGAAAGATTATGATGTCGGTATTCACTACCATCCAGGAAAGGTGAATGTTGTGGCAGATGCTCTTAGCCGAAACCCAGTTCGGACAACGACTGTCTACCAGACTGGAGACCTGAATTTCAACAAGAGTTCGCCAAACTCAACATGATGATGGTCGCCAAAGGCGACGTGTCAAACTTGGATATACAGCCTACCTTAGTGGAGCAAATTAAGGAGGCTCAGCATGGACACCCCGGCATCGAAGGCATAAAAAGTAAAGTGAGTTTGGGCAAGGCCTCTGAATTCATCATAGACAATGAGGGAATACTATGGTACGGAGACAGACTTTGCGTACCGAATGTAGAAGACCTCAAACAGCAAATCTTAGCCAAAGGCCACACTGCTCCGTATTCGATCCACCCGGGAGGAACCAAAATGTACAAAGACATACATGAAATTTTCTGGTGGCACGGTATGAAAAGGGATATAGCCACCTTCATTGCATGTTGTGATTCGTGTCAATGCATTAAGGCCGAGCATCAAAAACCGGCAGGGTTATTGCAGCCAACCAGGATACCCGAGTGGAAATGGGATGAGATCGGGATGGACTTTATTGTTGGGCTACCTCGGTCACGACACGGAAATGATGCCATATGGGTCATCACAGACAGATTAACCAAGGTGGCACATTTCATTCCCGTGAAGACAACCTACACCACTCAGAAGCTTGCTAAGCTTTATCTCTCTCGCATAGTTTGCCTGCATGGAGTCCCAAAGACCATAATATCTGACCGAGGCACTCAATTCGTCTCTAGATTTTGGGATCAATTACAACAAACACTGGGTACTCAACTGGCATTCAGTACAGCGTACCACCCTCAGACCGATGGACAAACTGAACGCTTAAAGCAAATACTGGAGGACATGCTGAGAGCGTGTGTCCTCACCTATGGGACCAGTTGGGAAGAAAGCTTGTCGTATGCCGAGTTTGCATAAAACAACAGTTACCAAGCCATCCTACAAATGGCCCCCTTCAAAGCCTTGTATGGACGGAGATGTCGTACTCCATTGAATTGGTCAGAGACCGGAGACAGCCGTATCTTCGGCCCTGATATGCTCAAGGAAGCCGAGGAGAAAGTTTGGCTAATCAGGGACAGACTCAAGACAGCTCAAAGCCGACAGAAGAGTTATTACGATCGGAAACATCGGGGAGTCAGTTTTGAACCCGGTGAGTATGTGTACCTCCGAGTATCTCCCATGAGGGGCCTACAACGGTTCAAGGTTAAAGGAAAGCTAGCACCAAGATTTATCGGACCCTTCTGTGTAGTAGCACGAAGAGGCACAGTAGCCTACCAGCTAGACCTACCCGAAGAGCTATCCGACGTCCAGGACGTGTTCCACGTCTCGCAGTTGAGGAAATGTGTGAGCAACCAAGAAAAGTAGGTATCCCATGAGGACATTGATGTACAGCAAGACCTCACCTACAGGGAACGCCCAATAAAAATACTGGAGGAGTCTGAAAGGAGAACCCGTCAGAATGTAATCAAGTTTTTCAAAGTACAGTGGAGCAATCACACCGAAGACGAGGCAACATGGGAAAGAGAGGATTTTCTTCGAGCAGAACACCCACACCTATTTGAGGATCAGCTGAAATCTCGGGGACGAGATTTTTCTTAAGGGGGTAGGTGTTGTGACACTCCAAAAAAATTTATTTGGTTTTTGGCAAAACCCTTTTGTTTGATTTGAAGGAGGCCATTCAAAATATTTTCAAAAGCCCCTCCTTTTCAAAATGTTTCTCCTGTGACAAGTATTTTATTTTGGTATCTTTCTCAACCTTGGGGTTTTGTTTTAAAAAAACCTTACTTGTGATTTTAACTCACCTCAATAAATTGTGGCAATTAGAAACTTCTTTTAAAAGAGACCATATGGGTTTTGGGGCTATTCTTTTATTTTGCAACCCCCATTGTTTTACCATGCCTCATGTCAAAATTTCCTTCCAAAACACCTCCCTCCACTTTGGGCCAAGCCAAATATTCCATTCCAACAGGTCCAACACATTTTTGAATTTTATTTCATTTATTTTATCCCCAAAAGTAATTCTGTCTTTTATTTTGGGCCTAGGTGTTTTACAAAGGAAGTGTCTGATTTCTTCTGATGTGTGGCCTCAAACCAACTCCTCTGGCTAGTCCTTAGCACCCCGAACCTAGATCCATCAAGATCCACTCTTCGATAATTCAATATTTTCAAGTTTTGCTCACTGCAAGTTTGGACCAGATTCAACATTTCTGGTGAAATTCATATTTTCTCTTCTCCAAAAATTCTACCAAAAATCAAGCAGCCCCCAGGTGCATTGAGAGGACACCTCACCAAAGATCAGCTCCAGATACATTTCCCACATGCCAGAATCATTCCATCGAACACCTTGCAGGCACTGTTGCTGTTCAGTTTCAGAAAAGTTCAGAGTTTTTAGTGTTCAGTCGGCCGTCAGTGTCGTTTTCTTCAGAGTCTTGGCGTCGATCTCACCAGTGCTCGCGCTGGCGCCTTGTGCACTACTCCCCCTCCTTATCCAGAGCGCCGCACGCTCTCTTGGACGGGCGCAGGTGTCGATGGTTGCATGCCTCGCCGACGCCGGCAACTTCTGCGGTGGCACAGCCACCCGTGGCGGCCGGCAGGATGCAGCTGCAGCTTTCGGTGCCGTCCAGCACCGCCCAAACCACCCGAGAGCCTCCGCGTGGCCATCTGCTCCCTGCGCGCACCGCAGCACCGTCGTCGTGGCCTGGCGAGCACAGGACGTGCTCCCTGTCGCCGACGTGCTCCGTGCGCCGTTCCGTTCGGGACATGGAGTAGCAGCCAAGGCAGGCCCAGTTTAGCGCCTAAACCAAACCAGTAAACCTCCACGGTGATGCCTAGCCCCCGTAAACCGCCTGACCAACCGATGCACCGCCGTAAACATCGCCGGAGATTTCCGTTCACGGCCACCGCCTCGGATCATCTATAAAAGGAGGTCCCGAGCGCGTTATCGACCCCGCACCTCCACTCCACCTCACTAGAGCCCTGGCAAGCCACCAGGAGGACCCCAAGGAGGTCTCCTTCCCCGACTCTGGCCGCCCCGATCCGCCTCGGGCTCCAGCTCGATCCACTCAGGTGAGGCCATCCCTACCTCCCAAACCCCGTCAGTAGCCCTCTCATGCACCCAGTACTCTAACCCGAGCTCCAATTTAACCTTCACAGCCCTCCCCGACGAGATCCACCGACGCCCGAACCACCGTCCGCCGGAGTTGAGGCCGCCGTCGACGTGGAGCTCACCGTCGACCAACTCCACCACCCACATGTGCGGAAGGACCCAAGGAACCCGTAGGTACCTTCCACTCCTCCTAACTCGCCGTGGATCGCCGCCGGCCACCACCGCAAGCTTCGGGCGCCGGCGCGCTCTGTTTCTCTATGTTTGAAAATTCAAACCTAACGAGTGGGATCCCCTGTCAGCTTTTTATTCTTTTCGAAACGTTTTCTGAAAACACCCTCGGGCAGAATACGTTTTCCTTTGGAGTTGGCGGGTTTTAATCGAACCGTTTTCTGTTTTTATAAGCTAGCCCCTGGGAACTTTCTGTTTCATTACAAACAAGTCCCTGGACTAAAATCTTTATCATTTTTAAACAGAAAAGGATTTTTGATTCATTCTTTTTCTGTCACCTTTATTTTTGTGCCTAGTTTTTTATCATATTTATTTGAAAAATATTTGGAACACTTTTTGTGCACACACGGTATTTACGTTATTACGTATTTTCTGTGTACCGTAGATACCGGAGGAGGTGACGGATCCGCGAACTTCACCGAGCTAGACTCCGACTACTCCGAACCAGGCAAGCATGTTTGAACCTTTTATATGATGAGTGTTTTGCATGTTTGCATTGAGTAGTTAGTTCATGGCATGATTATGTGCATATCAGTAAGAGTTATATTACATGCAAAGCCATTGCAAGTGAGCTTCGAAACTCGATGTGTGATTCGATGTGAGTCTACATGATCATGTGGTGACATGATGGGTGGTAATATGGTATTGTCGTAGCATGCCAGTCTTATGCCAAGCAATGTAACTCCAGTGTCAACGTGAATCAAGTCACGTGATTACCCGTTCTTTTCCTTGTACTACCACATGTTTTCCTTATGGAATATGGTTTAGTAAGTTGCAAACCTCTTTCCTGGTACACACCAAACAAAGGGGCCGGGGTAAGGGTTCCATGGCTCTGGATTAAAGCCCGTCATCCGGTCAGGGAGCATGGGTGTTTCCGGTTGGGACCGAGAGGGGGGCACCCCTTAGAGCGTGCGAAATAAATTTGATCCCATGCTATTCGAGCTTGTGACCTCCCCGTCTTAGAGTTTTCTTGAACGTTGCCTAGGGTGATTCCTGGAAGCGGAATGTGGAATTGGGTGTGTACTTGATTGATGTGTTTCTTCTAAAATACCATAAACGAAACTAGTCCCTTGCGACTACTGAAATCGATTGGCTGTGGTTTAATAGTACAAACTCTGAAGAGTCAAACTCATCCAAGTAACCATATCTATGATCAAGGTCGGTGTTCAACTTGTCCTTGTCATTCTTAGTGTCAGTATCCTTGACGATCTCCGGTGAACAACCATGTGTGGAAAACTTGGCTATACGATTACTCCTGTCGGTGGACTAACCCGTTTGTTATTATTACGTGCTGAGTCTTTTCCTTGGAATGGTCTACGCTGCTTGAATACGACGATGAAATATAAGCCCTTTATGTGATGTCGCTCAGACGTATGACTGTGGCATTTATGTTGTTTATTTTCAATATAAGCCCTTTATGTGATGTCGCTCAGACGTCCGACTGTGGCATTTATGTGTTTACTTTCGATATAAGCGCTTTATGTGATGTCGCTCAGACGTCCGACTGTGGCATTCATGTTATTTACTTTTGATATACACCCTTTATGTGATGTCGCTCACACGTCCGACTATGGTATTTATGTTGTTTACTTTCAATATAAGCCCTTTACGTGATGTCGCTCAGACGTCCGACTGTGGCATTCATGTTGTTTATTTTCGATATAAGCCCTTTATGTGATGTCGCTTCGACGTCCGATTGTGGCATGCATTGTCATTTACTTTTCAATATAAGCCCTTTATGTGGTGTCGCTTAGACGCCCGTCTGCGGCATGTTAATTTATTCGTTCACCATTCGAGGCGTCGTTTTAGACACTCAATCGGTTTTCAGTTATTTCTATTGGGATTTTTGGAGGACTACCGCCCGACTTCCTTTTATTATTCATGTCGTGCAAATTTATCATTTGAGTGTGCATTGCGAATTGCTCATGTTGCATCATGCTTACATTTGTTATATATTATGTCCGAACTGTCTTGCGAGTACATTCAAAAGTACTCACCTGGTTTGTTGATTTGGCCAGATGTTGACGAAGGCGATCTTATGGCTGAAGAGTTCGATAGCGAGTCCGACGCCTAGAGGAGTCCCAGTCAGTCCCGTGCGACCCTGGAATTTATCACTTGTACCATATCCGCTTTCGCTACCCGAATAAATCATCGAGCCTCACTTCGACGCTCGATGAGGTGCAAGAGTAGGAGTCAATCTCACCCACTTCACTGTGACATATCCACCACCGCGTTTAAATGCGAGTCAGTAGTATGCCACCACACCCCTGTGCCATATCCGCCTTTATGTATATTATTGGCGTGCTTGTAATAAAATTGTTGAGCATCCTCAGCTCAACCCTGTAACATAATTAGTACTTCTGGATTTCTGTATCAAGAATTTGTCTACCAGTAAGGAGGACTCTCCTGTGCTGGGAATAACAAGATCGGTTTCTCAACAAGTATTTTATTGAAAAACCAGTCGTGACATCCTCGGAGGACGGGATGCTCTCAAATGACAAGTGTCAGTTTCTCTCGGAACAGCCAACCAACTAGTGGTTGTAGGGCCTAGGGAGAAGCCCGACATGATAAGACATAAATGCCCTTCAAGGATATGACCGTTAGGTGGTAGGATATTTTTGGACAGCTGGCGCGTAGCACATGAACAGTCGGCTTTGAGGTTCGAATTCCTCAGGGCTATCATATTCCTCATAGTAAAGGCAATCCGCATTGGCGAATTCCTAACTCCTCAGTCAGAACAAATTCCTTAGAGACTAGAAGATCTTTGTCTCTGTCACTGAAGAAATTGACTGAACTGATATGAGATTTCCAATGGCTTCACTCGGAAGGATTGGGTAGGTATAGGATTTTGAGATGAGCATCCCGTGGAAATCAGTTTCCTTGACCCCCTTTTACAGTACAGTGTTTCCTATAACTCAAGAAAGAGAAAATGAAACTACAAAAACAAAAGTCTTCATGCTTCGTAATCCTCAGATGAATATCCAAGTCTTCAAGGTCACACCAATTTCAGCACTGTCAAAGTCTTCAGGAGAACCAAAGTCTTCAGCTGAAGACATTCATTTTTAGGGGTCGACTTTCACTATAAATATCAAACTCCTCATCGACTTATAGAGCATGTGTACACTCACAAAAATATTAGTCCCTGAACCTATAAGTCTTCAATACACCAAAATCACTAAGGGGCACTAGACGCACTTACATTCTTCCCGTTTTTGGTGATTGATGACAATATAGGTTAAGTTTTAAATGGGGATAAACATATGAATTGAAAGAGCTCAATATTGAGGAATTTGATTGCAAGATATAGAAGAACTCCCCTTGAAGATGTGCATAGTGAGGAATTTGCTTTTGAAGTTATGCACATTTGAAGAGTAGTATCATGCAGATCTCCTCCTATATCTTTTAATTCATACACGCATTTAACATATCAAATGAATAATTTGAAATGCATGATGAAATATGGTGACTGATGTAATTCAGCATGCGTGCATAGCATATATGAGGAAATAGCATGCAGAAAAACATAGCAAAAGTATCAGGTCACCACCGGACTTAAGTTTACAACTCAATCGACAAACACTTCAGAAGAGCGAGAGTTGCAACTTAACAAAAAAACTCCCTAGACCCACTTGAAGATTAACTCAAATTTCTCCCTCTTGTCATCAAATGACCAAAAGGGGCGAAAAATGAGGACTAACGCCCCGGAAGAATTTCATCATGAAGTTGATGGAGGAGCGCCATCGTTGTTGGGGTCGGTTGTTGGAGTAGGGCCTGCTGCAGTGTCATCCAAGTCTTCATTTTCATTGGTCTCACGCGATAAAGAATATGAGCTGGCAAGGGAGGAACTTCAACCTTCTTGAATTTCTTCGTTGTAGGCTTAGACCAGCTAAAGTCCTGCTTGAAGCCCATGAGCTTGAGTTTCTCATCACCGTAGAGATGAGTCATAATAGCCCAGGTGCGATCAAATACTTCATTGAGGTAGTAATGGTTCTTCTTCACTGAATTTTATGTAGAAGTCATGTTGGAATTGAACCAAACTAACGCTTGACCCATTTATGATTGCGATCGACCTTCTGATGAAGACTGAGGAGAAGCTCACGATCAGTCATCATCCGGGGAGCTGTGGCTTGAGGACTTTGCTTTGTGGCATTGGCGGAAGAATCATGAGTGGCAAAGTCATCATTGGTGGAATAAGATGCAACTTTTCGGAACTGACCATCCAATGGACGCATGCCCTCATCAACAACTGCAGTGGCCTTGCCCTTTTCATCAGCTGAGGAAAATGTCCGCTCGAGGACTTCAATAGTGGGCAAGTAACTGCCATGGTTGAGTGTGTCAACCTTGTAATTGATTGAAGACCTTGATCTAAGGAATCTCATAATCCAGGGAGCATAAGGCTTCAATTCAAAGGGTGACAGCGCAACATTTGCCATAGTTCGCATGAAGAAGTCATGGTAGTTCATTGGGATACCATGCATGATATTGAACAACATATTCTTCATCATGCCAATGACTTCTTCATAATTTGAGTTGTGGCCTTTGCTAGGACTCAATGTCTTGCTCAAAATGTGATAGACAGTCTGAGGCACATAGAGCAATTCCTTCACAAGGAATTTGGTTCTTGGGGCTTGACTAGGCTTCATTGGTTTCATCAGTACTTGCATATAGTGATCAGACAGTTCAGGTTCCTGATACATGAGACGCGCACCTTCAAGGGGATGACCGATAGGCAGGGCATGAAGCAATGAAAGGCCGGTGCTTTGTAGTGAGTGTTCTTTGTCATCCAGTCCAACACCCATGAATTTATATCTTCAGCATTGCCGGTGATGTGCAGCGTTGCATAGAACTGAAGAATGAGTTCTTCATTCCAATCGCATATATCTATGCAGAACTTGAGCAGTCCAGCGTCATGAAGAGCACTGAGGACTGGTGTGAAGCACGACAGCTATTCCATGTCCACATGAGGAATATGCTCATGGTCGAATACTTTGTCCTTGTTGAAAAGCAGTGAAGAATAGAAGTTTGCTTGGCTGATAGTCCAAAAACGCTTCCTTCTAAGACAAGCAGAGTCATACGGGTTGTAGTCGGTGAAGAACACATGCTCATGAAAGAAGTCATCAGCCTTGAATTTTGGCGTCTTTGAGAATGGATTCTTCGGCTTTGGATGAGGAGTATCAGTCAATTGCAGTACTACCTCAGGAATCACAATCTCTAGAGCCGCAGGGTGAGGAATTTCAGTATCTACTTTAGTAGTAGCCTGGGTCTCCATATCTTCAGCAGCTTTTTCATCAGCACTACTGGCTGGAATTTCTTCATGAATGGAAGGTGTAGGGTGAATTTCATCAGATCCTCAAAGTGTGTTACATCGAGTAGAGGGGGGGGGGGTCTATAGGCGATTTTTAAGAATTCTTCACTGAGGAATTTCAGGGTGAGGATATTCCTAAGTGAAGAACTACTTGCAGCGGAATAAGTACTCACGTATAAGCATAACAGAGCAACAACATAGTCATCATGATGAAATGAAACACAACCACAGAGTACAGAAAGCGTAAACACAGGATAAGGAGGACACTACTAGAAAAACCACTACTAATGGCGCACCTAATTTGGCCATTAATGGCGCATCACTGGTGCGCCATTAATAGCACGCCATTAGTAATTTTTACTAATGGCGCACCACAGTGCGCCATTAGTATCTGTATACTAATGGCGCACGGTGGTGCTCCATTAGTATAGGCCAGTGCGCCATTAGTATGCCTCCCGAGGCATGTATACCAGTGCTTTGGCATACTAATGGCGCACCACCTCTGGATCGCCATTAGTAACATGACATACTAATGGCGCACTACCCGATGATCGCCATTAGTATGCCTTTGTCATACTAATGGCGCCTTTATCATGTGATCGCCATTAGTATGAATATTAGGTTTTTTTATTTTTTATTTTCTGTTTTTTGCACAGGTTACAAAATGTATAATTTGACAAAATATAGACAGCACACATCAACAATAGATTCATCAAATACAATAGAAGATTAGTCTTTGAATACAATTCATCATATTAGTCTCGAATACAATTCATCATATTAGTCTCCAATTGAAAAGACCGAACAAAGATAGAACATTATATTACAAGTCTCGCGACCGCGATGATAGCGAGTTGTCTTCACATTACAAGTCGATATCGATCATCTAAACTACCATCACATAAAAGAGAGCTGCGGTCATCACGATGAGCATCATCACGATGAAACTTCGTCTTCATCCGGTTCCTCAACGCTCCCTCCCTCTCCCGCTAGATAGCGGGCGTATCTAGATTCGGCCTCGGCCCTAGTGGTGTACCCTTTGTAACTATTACCGCTGAATCGGTGAACCTGTCTCCGACACTCCTCCCGATCATCGTAGACTCCGGGAACCTTACCCTTGTACACGACATACGTCGGCATCGCTATGCACTAGCCAAACGCAAGCGTTAGTACCAATTCACAGACAATACATAAGCAATATATAAGTATGCAGCAGAGCGATCGGAAGAGAAAAGCAAGACATTAATAGCATCGATTACATCTAAGTTGAGCGACTCTCGAAACCAAAGAGACATACTACAAGTTCATTAAAGTTTAATTACAACATGAGCCAATCGATGTTTGAGAACTAGACAACTCGACTCAAGGGACGGGCGTGGATGAAGCCCCGTCTATCGTGGTAGTCATGAAAGAGCAGGCGTTGTCATCCTGCATTTGTAGCATTGTGTCGATGTCACTGTTGGACGGTTGATTTCGAGGTAGAACTGCCCGAGTACGAAGGACATCTTGATGGATGATTTCCGCAAACTCCATTTGGATGCGAAAGAATTCTTGTCGGAGGTCTGCGTCTGGATTGCCGACACGCTCGCGGCCCAATCTTGGAGTTTACTCGGTAGCGAAGTTGATGATCGTCCCGTCACGATCGCCCGCATGTGATGGATGGCGTAGTAGGCACCCTTCTGACCGCCAGGCGGCTGCATGACGCAGCAGAACGTCGTATTGTGGGAGAACACGTGCTTGCCGTACTTACGAATAGGCCTGGTGAAGGTGCCTCCAGATTTGGCGTAGCCGGGGAGAACATCATCAAGAACCTTCTTGACATTTGTGTAGTCTACGTTCGACTGACGGTCCGGGTCGAAATATGTGGCCATGGAATATTTGGGGCTTAGGAGGATGGCGTGGAGCGTGTGTCACTGCAGAAAACACAGAATGTTAAAAGAAAAACGATCGAAATGTAAGAATTCATATGTTACGGGCCGGTTGAGGGAGGACTTACTCGGGAAAGTAAGGCACGAGGAAGTTATCCTTATCTTGGTTTGCGAATGCGCCTTGAGGTAAGAACTTCGCGACTTGCGGTCCCAGCGCTGCCCAAGATCTTGCACGCATGTAGAAGGGTCAACTATCACGATGTCGGGGTCTTGTCGCGAATGATCCGCATCTCCATACTCAGCGAAAATAGCGAGCGAAGGTGTAGTGCAGCGGATGAAGGTTCAACATAGCGTGCATGTCATCAAAAGCGCAGGACGATCGTGCACACGATGGAGTTATCCACAAAGCCCTTGCCCTCTGGCACCTTAGCAAAACCGGGTATGCCACATCCTTCTCCACGAGGCGCCGCTTCTCCAAAGAAAGAACACTGTAATGCAGACTCCGCATAGCACGGTTGCAGCATTGAGCATATTTGTCGGTAGCATCGCCCTACCGCCACATGCACCCTCCTCGAGATATCCTGCGGTGAAGGTGGCCTGTCCCGAGCACGGATCGTACTCGGTGCGGCTGGCTCGCACCCTTCTTAGTCTTTCTTTGCGTGCCTTCTTCTTCTCTGTCTTTGGGACCGAGTTTTGCTCACAGACCGCCTTCTTGAGTGTGTTGGGGCTGATAATATTTCGCACCTCGCCTATCGAGGCTCGGTGAAGTCGGCAGCTGGAGGCGTCTCCGAGAGCTGAGCGCGACGCGGCGCTGTTGCAACTTGGCTTCTCCGCTGTGCGAGCTAGATCGCACACGTCTTTTGTTGGGTTTGGTTCTTGAGAAGGAGGCCCCATGAAGTCGCCATCGTACCCATGCTCGGCAAAGTCTTGATCGGCGTTGCCAAATGTATCATAGTCGTCGTCGTCGTCGTTACGATCTTGTGCCATATGCATGTTTGGATCGATGGCATAGGGATGTCCGCACCGTTCTGGCGGTCTTGCCATGGGGCCGACTTGGCGCCCGCACGGTGGCGGTGTTGTCTTTGGGGTGGTGTCCCCGCCCCAAGCGAATCTGGCTCTTCGGCCAAAGCAGGGGCCAGCTCAGGCAGGCGCTGAGGGTCATCACGTCATCATCGTCGGCCCCGACGGGTCGATTCGGAGGTAACAAGTCGTCACAGCCTGGCAGCACCCAAACCAGTTGAACCCTAAACAAGTTAGGTGGCATCTGGGTACCGTGGAACAAGGGGTTGCCCGGTTGAACGATTTTGCCCTTGGCGACATCGACCAACTCGTTGTTCACGAAGTGGAGGAGAGTGCGCAGGCGTCGGCGGCGCCCTGCGAAAACATGTAGGGCGTCGAGGATGCCCGATCAAAGGAAAGGAGATGAAGTCCTCGGCGAGAGAGGCTTAATTAGTTACCGTGATGATGGCGTCGAGCTCGGCTAATGTCGGCCACGCCAACGGCGGGCGTGCGATTGACGGAGGGCGCTTCTTTGAAGAGGTGTCGGCGGCGTACACCCGGTGCATTAAGCTCCGTGCGGCGTCGGAGACACCAATGCCGCCTCGCCGGAGGGACCAATAGCCCCACCATCGCATTATGCGAGTTGCTGGCCGTGAAGCTAGGAATCGGGCGGCCCTGTTGGCGCCCGCAATCCGCGACTCAACCCGAGATCAAGGTAGGCACAAAGGCGGTGATCGCCGCTCCAGTCGTTGTTCCACTTGCTCTTGGACAATCTCCGAATCCGCGCCACTGTGCCTTGAGTTCTTGAACCTTCGCGCTGGCTTTCCGAGCTGGTCTTTTCTCCTTCCGCACACCAGCGGTATAGTATGACCCCATTTTGTCGACAAGCCTTTGCGGCCACACGACCAGGTGACGTCCGACTTCTTGAGCTTATCCTTGTTCTTGATTACATTCAACCCCCTATTTAGAGTGGTGTCCCAAGGGTTGCTCTTAGTCGACCCTGCGCATCTGCTTCGATCGCTGCATGGAAGGAATGTGAACCATTTAGAAATTGGCTTCATTAATTAGAATGCAACCATATGGAGCTAATTACGGGGTGTATTCCTTACGAGAACAAGCTCAAGCTACCTGGTCTTCAGATCCGTGGTAAGCTCCTTTGTTTTCGGTCCTTCTTGTACCGGGCCCCGACAAAGTTCCTGGTGCGCTTGTCACCATATGTATCGAGAGAGGCGGTAGGCCTTGCTCGCACAGTCCGCCTCCTCCTTGTCCCATATAGGCTCCGCCACTCTGTAACCGCCCGGACCAGTGTGTGTTCCCCTATGTTCAGCTCCGCATTTGTTTCCCCGCTCACTTGATTGGGAGCTTGCGGTGCTCGAGCAATTGATCTTGAAGTCGTTGTAGTCATCTTTGGTGATCGAAGGATTTTCTCCTTGATCTTGATAACTCTCACCTTTCTCGATCATTCTCTTCACATTGCTTTTCCAAGTAGACAGGGCCTTGCTCATCTTCGTGAGGGCAGCATTGTTCACTTTATTCCCTTTGAGGCATGTGTTTTCAAATTCAGCGGGAACTTGTATCGTTTGTGCAGCCGTGAAGAGGAGGTTGCGCAAATTCCTCGGTCAGGATGCCTCAAGTTCTCGGTGTTGATCGAGGCGGTGCTCGGACAATGCACCCGAGCTGAAGCGAGTACCCTTGACTATTCGTTCGGGCGCCGTTGGATTCCGTTGGAGTCCACTTGATAACTTCCTCCTTGAGGTGCGAACACGATCAGGCGCCAGTCCTTCCGTTGCCTCTTGGTTGGCTGCCATCGTGCATGCGCCGCCATCATTAGTGGTGGCATCCTCGGCGGCACCATCGGTGGTGGCATCGGTGTGGTCATCCTCGGCGGCACCATCCGTGGTCTCGGGATCGGTGGGGAAGGCGGCGGCCTCATACAAGTGAGGTTGTTCCTCCATCTCTGGGACAGCTCCTGAATGCCTTGCCTTGAACCCCGGCCTCATCGTTGTGGGCCATGTTTCTCTCTAAATAGAAACAAAGTTTGGTCAAAAGTTGGTTATTGTCAAGGAACAAGATCTCTAAGTTGACCAAATAACCTAATTCTCGAGGAATGTCGCAAAAAGTTGGTTATTGTCAAGGAACAATTGAGAGATGTTTGTGATATTGCCTAGGTGTTTTGGGATAGAACCTGTTAGTGTGTTGTTGCTAAGGTCCAAGTCCACGTTCTCGGGGTAACCTAGTTCTTGAGGGTGTGTCTAGAAAGTTCACTCTTCTTTTTAGAAGACAAGCGTCTGAAATGGTATTGCCTTTCCTTAATTTGTACTATTTTTCATTGTGCTGAATACTTATGTGGGTGAGTGTATCTGTAATTACTTTTTACTACACGCAGAACTAATCTGAGTGTACCCTGTTATTGCTTTTTCAATCTATAGCTGAAACATATTACACCATAGATGGTGATCTTGTGTTTGCATATGAAAATAGCACCACATGCGGTCGATAGTCTTGCGCCCTAGCAACTATTGAGTTTCGAAAAACTCAACACTTCTACATTACAATTCTACTGGAATAGCTGCAGTGTTTTGTCAGTCAAGAGCTGGATGATGTTGTTTGCTCTATGGTTTCCTGTATGTAAACTTGCTGTATTTATTCAGTAAAAGGTGTAAAGTTCGCAGACCCAAAGAAATCTGAAGGCAGACCAGCTAACCATGTCAAATTGCTAGAGCAGTGGTTGTACTGACACAGAACATTGCTACACCAGGATAGTGTATCTGTAATTACTTTTTACTACACCAGGATTTGTACTATTTTTTCATTGTGTTGCATACTTATGTGGGTGTGTGAATAAAATACTAAACTAATCCAACCACTAAAGCAAATTAATTTTTATTTCGGTTGAGAATCGGGCACCTTCTAGGTCAAGAAAATTGGGCATGACCTTTGCTAATTTTCTTGACCTAGAGTGCCCCATTCTCAACCAAACGGAAAATAATCAACGTTTCAGGAGAAAGGGGTTATTTTTGGCACAAACAGATATGTTCTAACTATTTTTAGTATCAAGGCATTGCAGTTTGAATCATCTTATCGGTGTCTCTACAAAATAGCTCAGAATTATGATTCCATTTCCACATTGATCTTTGAGCAATATGGTGCATTGTTTTGCTTGGTGATCTGTCCCGAGCAGCATCGGACCAAAGCTTTGCAACCTTACAGCGGTGCGTGCACACACGCACGGCGAGTTTCAAAGAGCTAAATCATGCTATTAGCTGGGCATATGCAGCAGGAACAATCAAACTTGAAGAAACTCATGCTAAAGAATTTAAAAGCTTCTGCAATACAAAGATGACAATTCACAATTCTTGCTAGTAAATGCATCAGATTTAGTATTCTTGTCAGAAGCACGGATACATGTTTAGAATTCCATTTTACTCAATCTTTGCTACAACTTTCAAGATGCCTTGAAAAAATTTACAAGGACACACTTGTGAAGCTTGTGACCACATTATGGGTACAAACATGTTTACCACAAACTCCACGTAATTCATAGTACTTGTCCAACTAGTGCCTGCTACTCTTCTTCTCCTCTAATTATCTCAGATCAGATAACTACTACCAATGGTGATCCGTGTCTGGTATTGTGCGACTCAATCTCCATATTAAAAAATCCAGATCGAATGAAACCAACAGTTCACTCGACAATATCACTTTCACAGTCACGGGTCTCGGGCCGGTCTCTATTTCAGATAGTTAACCATATGCACATTGCTACTTGCCAAAGAAGAAAAACCAAAACAGTGGTGACATCGTCCAGGAGATTGCATTCCAAAGCCAAGGCTTCATTCATCCCTGGTCATGTATGGTCAAATTTTTTCTATCTTGACAACTAATTACAAAAACACAATTCAAAGATTTCTGAGTTAGATTTCTGGTCAAGAGACTTGAACTGGATCGTACCACGATGCTCTCACGGAGATAATATTTCCCATTGACTAGTCTTGGAACAGATGAACCTATCATGATTGGATTGGCTAGGACAAATTGCAACTTGGTGGCATTATATACTAAATAATCTGTCAATGCATCGCAAACAATAAAAATAATTATTTGCAAAGGACATGATTGCTCAAAATAATTGCGAAGCAAATGTACCATGCGAGGCAAAGTCACTAGTTTGCATCAATAATAATGCAACAACTATAAAACAATTACTAAAAACAAACACGCTCATGACAAGTTGTGCATATACCTATACGGCCTACCTGTAGCTTGTGTGTTAAAAAATGCACAGTAAAAAGCACACTGTAGAGGGGGAGAGGGGGAGAGGAGGAGGGGGAGCTCACGGGGTGGTGGTGCTCGCGACGGTGGTGTGGACGGGCGGCGGCGCCCGGGCGGCGGCGGGGGCAGCGTCGGTGGGGCAGCGCCGAGGTGGGGTCAGCGGCGTCGGGCGGGCGGCGGCAGCGTCGGGCAGTCGAGGCGGCGTCTGGGCGGCGGCAGGCGGGCGGGTCACGTCGAGGCGGCGGGCAGCGTCGAGGTGGCGGGACAGTGGCGTCGAGGGGAGGCGGGCGACAGACGGTGTCCGGACGGTCTGACGGCGGCGAGGCTTCTGGCTCTGGAGGAGAGGAGAGGCGAGGGAGGAGAGGGCGAGGCGAGGGAAGGCGGGGAGGGAGGGAGAGGAAGGCGAGGGAGAGGCGAGGGAGGAGAGGGCGAGGCGAGGAGAGGCGGAGAGGCAGGGCGGCGGTGGTGGAGGCGGGCGGCGGACAGCGTCGGGTTAGGTTTGGGCGGACGGCCTTGAGCTCGAGGGGGAGGAAGGGGAGAGGGAGGCGGCGGGGCGTGGGCATCTCTGTGATGGGTCAGAACAGCGGGCGGTGGATCGAGGGAGGAGGAGGCTGGCGAGGGGAGAGGAAGGGGGATCGGGCGAAGGGGGGAGAGGGAAGGGGGATCGGGCACAGTACTAATGGCGCACCACCCCTCGGTGCGCCATAAGTACATCCATACTAAGGCGCACCTCACCGTGGTGCGCCATTAGTATTTTTTTTATTTCAACTCGAGCCAACAGGTTATGTACCACAGAACTGATCCGCATCAAGTCCCTCTACTAGCTCGATTGGTCAGCAGCCATTTCTCACACCGGGAGGTCTGGGTTCGACTCCCGAGGCTCCACAAAATTTTTTAGCATTTAAAAGCTGTTTGATACTTATTTGTGTTTAAATATGTTCAAACTTGTTTAAATAATAACAGTAATATTTTTTATAAGACAGTAGCATTTAAAAGCTATTTGATACTTATTTTTTATAAGGCGGTCTTGTGAGTGCGGGGGTGTGGCGGCGGTTGAGTAGGGAATCGAGGTGCGGGGGGTGGTGGCGGCGGCCGGTGGACTGGGGGTGCTCGGCAGCGAGGGGACGGATCTGGCGAGGTGAGATAGCGATCGAGATGGAGGGATCGAGATCGAGTGTCCATGAAATTTAAAAATATTCATGATAGTTCAAAAGTACCCATGAAGTACAATCGAGAAATGAAGGCTACGATTTAAATACAATGATCTTAGCTAGCTATCTGTTCACAATCTTCTTGCCCTTCTTTTTCGCAAATGGAGTTCTTACGTGGAGCAGACGTCCTTTAGGTAGGGTGGTCCTGCTTCTTCTTGTGGTGTATCTGCTACTTCATCATCGTCGTCATGTTCGATCCTCGGTCGCCGTGCTTGTCGAAGTCTTGCTCATTGGCTACTCCATCCATTCCAATGATCTTCCTTTTGCCTCTCCTCCGACAACACGACCGGGCTTTGGCGGGTCGGTAATGAAAAGCATTGATCCACTTGGGAAGCCCGTACCCATGGCTCATTTTTCGCGGTGACGTTTGCGCCCATGATCTTGGATTTGGCCGGGTATAACCATGGTGGTGAAATACGGTCTTCTTTTATAGCGTTCTTGGCCCATCGACACGGAACATGGGACCTTCTCTCCGCGTAGCTCAGCTCCCAGATCTCCTCGATCCTTCCGTAGTATCTGTCCTTGTCGTTACGGTGTAGGATTCCGCCGTTACCCGGAGTTCGATAACCATCGCTCTTCATGTCCTTGGCCTCGGTGTAGAATGTGTAGCCGTTGATATAAATGCGCCTCATAGGTCATCGAGGTTGTGCTCGGCATACGTGACAAAGGCGAATCTGAGTTGTTCTTCCGCGGAAGAATCCTCATGTAAAGTGCAGCGAAGCTTCTGCTTGAACCAACGCGTGAAACATGAGTTGTGCTCTTTGAGTGTATCTCCGTCCGTCCTCTGTTGGCCTCGGTCATTGTCGTCTTTTTAATAAAGGTTTTGTGCTCTACCACCCAAGGATCGACCACGTCTATGTGTTGTAGCGCGACTAGGTTTGCTCTTTCAAAGTCGGCGAGTCGACCCTCGAAGTCGACATGCATTTCGCGGCGACCCTCACGGTGACCCCATCCAGCGAGCCTGCCGAGGTGCCTATTGACGGGCAGACCAACGGGGTTCTCGATGCCTAGATAATTCGTGCAGTAGGAAATGCACTCTTCGGTCAGAAAGCCCCTGCCTATGCTTCCTTCGGGCGTGACATGTTGCGACGTATCCTTTGATGACACCATTCATCCTTTCGAGCGGCATCATGCTGTGCAGGAGCGTCGGCCCGAGTTGGATGATATCCTCCACTATATGGACCAGCAGATGCACCATAACGTCGAAGAATGCGGGCGGGAAGTACATCTCAAGCTCGCATAGTATCACCACGATCTCTTCCTCAGTAGCCTTCGAGTTGCCTCCGCCAATCGACTTCGAGAGATGGCGTCGAAGAAGTTGCATAGGCCAAATAGCGTTTCGCGGACGTGCGCGTCCATGATCCCACGGATTACAATGGAAGTATCTGCGTCATCAAGACGTGGCGGTCGTGAGACTTCATCCGCTGAACTTCGCTTATTTGGGTCTAGGTATCGCTTATCTTCCCAGCGTAACCGTAAGAAAGTTTTACTCCTAGGAGGTAGGTGAAAAACTGCTCGATCTCCTCCTGACTTAGAGTGAAGCACGCGGGAGGGTAGTCATTTCCGGTCTTCTCGGCCTTTTTGCCTTTGCGACGACTTTCCGTGTCCTGCTTCGCCTCATCATCATCATCATCATCATCATCATCATATATAGCGTGAAGCTCCTGCACGATGCCCATTGATTTCAAGTCTGCCCTTGCTTTGGCCCATCTTTGGTCCTCTCGGCATGTTGAGCAGGGTACCAAGCAGACTCGCACACGTTCTTCGTGATATGCATGACATCAAGGCTGTGAGGCACACGGTGGATCTTCGATCGGCAAGTCCCGGAAAACAGACCTCGTTTTCCATACCTTCAGCAGCGGCTCTGGCGCCTTTCGCTTCTTTCCGGCTCTGGCGCCTTTTGCTTCTTTCGGCGGTGGGCAGTCTTTCCAATTTTCAACAGCTTGTCTATTTCCTCGCCGCTCCTCGTACAGGCGTTTTGGGTTCGGTTTCACCATCGAACAGATCCTTGCGCTTCCTCCACGGGTCATCGTCGCGAAGCCACCTTGATGTCCCATGAACACGGTTTTGAAGACCGGGATCTCTATCTAGCTGGCGATCGTTGTGTCATCCATGCACCTTACGCATCCGAAAATCCGTGGACTACCTGCCCGCGAGATATCCGTAATCGAGATAGTCGTGCACCGTCGTGAGTTGTGCGGCTCTCATAGGGAAATATTCTTTCTGCGGCGTCCCCGTATTGGCTGGCGTTTTCCACAGCGTGTCAAGCTCCTCTTTCAGCAGCCCCAGATCTGATTGATGTCGTTCCTGGTTGTTTGGCCCTTCAATTAGCATACTCATGTGAATGTACTTCCTCTTCATGCACAACCGGGGAAGGTTGTACATCCACACAAACACAGGCCAGGTGCTATGTGTGCTTCTCGGCTGCCAAGCGGATTGACTCCATCGGTGCTCGCGCCCAAAGACGATGTTCCTTGGATCGTTCCAAATTCCGAGTCTTGAAGTTCAACGCTTGCCACTGGCTCGCATCCTTAGGGTGACTTAGCATCTTGTCTTTTTATCTATCTCCGGATCATTTGCGTCATCTTCCGCTTCTTCTCCTCCCTATCCGCGTGCCAGCGCAGGAGCTTTGCTACCTTAGGGTCCATGAAATAGCGCTGCAGACGAGGAGTGATCGGAAAGTACCACACCACTTTTCGAGGAGCTTTCTTCCTCTTCTTGTATCGAGTGGCGCCGACACCGGACATATGGTAGACTCAGCGTGCTCGTCCCGATAAATGTTGCAATTGTTCATGCACACATGGTATTTCACGGCGGTAAATCGAGAGGACACACGATTTTCTTCGCCTCCTCCAAACTGGTGGGCACTTGTTCCCCTTGGGAAGGCGTTCGTGCGAATGACATGTTCTCGTCGAAGCATGCATCGGTCATTTTGTGTTTTACCTTCATCTCGAGCCATGGCGTTACTTTCAGCGGGTATCCTCGGCCTGCATCCTTCATACAATGGAGTAACGCGTCTAACTCAAGTTGATCCATCTTGGCTTTCTCTCGGGCGGCAGCTCTTGCGTTATCCGTCCGCTTGAGAAGCAGCTCTTGAATATGAGGTCCTGCACCAAGCCCATCGATGGTCCAGCGTCGTCGCTCCGCCGGCATCATCATCTTCATGATCATGCCCGTCGCCTGCTCGGCATCTTCCTCATCATCATGTCCTGCATCTTCTACATGATGACTGTATACAACATCACGATCGTGATCATCTCTGGGATTCTTCGTCTTCTCGCCCGCCCGAGCCGCGGTGGTTGTCTTGCTGCCCTTCCTCATTTCTTGCCCGCCCGCATGGGCGACTTTGTAGTCATCTTCATCACCTTGCCACCGATAGCCATCCATGAAACCACGCAACAGCAGGTGGTCCCGCACCTGCCGGAATCTGGGTCCGCAATAAGGCTCTTCACTTGCATCTTCGACACGGACATCTTATCTCCGTCTCGTTCTTTTGAAGCATCTCGGCCTTCGCGGACCTCAAAAACCTATTCACGATGCCTTCGGTCATCGTGCGGACCATGGTCGCTGCGAGAGTAGAGCAAAAGCGATATTTTAGAACCAAACAAAAATTTGGCATGACTTTCCTTAAAAATAGGACCAAAAGAATGCTTAATGCCAAAATTCTGCCAAACGGAAATGAATCAACATTCCGGCAAAATATTGGCAACTATCGCATTTCAAATACCGGTACACCTCCAAACACAAACACATATGCAACACCACAAACATATGCAACACCACGAACATACATAGATCTAGCTAGGCCGTAAAAAGTGCATGTGCACATTGTTGTAGGGAGAACAACCTAAATATAGCTTCCCCCCTTACTTACCTATTAAAACAAGGTAATTTAACCACTTAATTTGAATGAATCTATGGTGGAAATTAGGAGAGAATGAAGTGGGGAGAAAGTGAGTGTGTGGGTAGGAGAGGCTGTCCCAAATATCTTGTTGCTGCCCACTTACTAATGGCGCACCTCTTGCATGGTGCGCCATTAGTAGTTACAACTACTAATGGCGCACTTAAGTAGGATGCACCATTAGTATGTTTGGATAAGCGCACTAGTTCAAAAAAATTCTATACTAATGGCCCACCTTTGCTGAGTGCGCCATTAGTAGTTACAACTACTAATGGCGCACTTGGGCGTGATCGCCATTAGTATGTTTGAACAAGCGCACTAGTTAAAAAAATTTGATACTAATGGCGCACCCTTTGCATGGTGTGCCATTAGTAGTTTAAACTCTAATGGCGCATCGGAAGGTGGTGCGCCATTAGTATATACTAATGGCGCACCATCTTTCTGGTGCGCCATTAGTGTCAATCCCATCTATAGCCCTTTTTCTAGTAGTGGGATGAAGACAAACTCACTGAAGAAATAGGATTGAGGAATTAGAGAAAGTCTTCAGTCAAAGTCTTCAAGCAGTAATGATCAGGTTCATCAACACATAACTGAGGAAATGAATGGGTTGAGGAAATAGAACCAGTAGGCTTGGTGAAGACAATGATTTGGTTGACCAGTTCCAACTGTTGTGACAGTTGTAAGTCTGGTTGGAGCGCCTGAGTATTTAAACTCGAGGACACACAGTCCCGGACACACAGTCCCGGACACACAGTCCCGGACACACAGTCCTCACCGTATTATCCTTGAGCTAAGATCACGCAAATCTCACCCAATAGTAGTAGTAAGTCTTCACAGGTGACTCCCAAACCTTCACAGACTTGGTCACTCAGCAATCCACAATTCCTCTTGGATGCTCAGACCATGACGCCTAACGGCCTGGAGGATACACAGTCCTCAAAGGTAACAAGCATCGGTTCCACACAGGAACAATCTCTTCAGTGATGCTCAATCACTTTGGGTTTGTAGGTGTTTGGGTTTTGGATTTGGGTTTTTCCTCACTTGATGATT
This sequence comes from Aegilops longissima, assembly GCA_021605205.1. Classification (NCBI taxonomy): domain Eukaryota; kingdom Viridiplantae; phylum Streptophyta; class Magnoliopsida; order Poales; family Poaceae; genus Aegilops; species Aegilops longissima. The sequence continues at coordinate 20,124,747 of CM038679.1, read as the reverse complement.
TTCGCTCAAAGTCCTCGGAGGATGGGATGCTCTCAAATGACAAGTGTCAGTTTATCTCGGAGCAGCCAACCATCTAGTGGTTGTAGGGGGCGGCTATTTATAGCCTAGGGAGCATCCTGACATGATAAGACATAAATGCCCTTCATTGATATGACCGTTAGGTGGTAGGATATATTGGACAGCTGGCGCGTGGCACAACTACTGTCGGATTTGAGGTTCGAATTCCTCAGGGCTATCATGTTCCTCACTGTGTAGGATATCCGCACTAGCGAATTCCTAACTCCTAAGTCAGAACAAATTCCTCAGAGACCAGAAGATGTTCGTCTCTGTCACTGAAGAAATTGACTAAACTGATATGAGATTTCCAATGGCTTCACTTGAAGGATTGGGTAGTTTGTAGGATTTTGAGATGAGCATCGAGTGGAAATCAATTTCCTTAGTATTACCTCAACCCCCTTTAACAGTACAGTGTTTCCTATGACTCAAGAAAGACAAAATGAAACTACGAAAACAAAAGTCTTCATCGTTTCATAATCCTCGCATGAATATCCAAGTCTTCAAGGTCACACCAATTTCTTCACTTTCAATGTCTTCAGGAGAACCAAAGTCTTCTGATGAAGACATTCATTTTTAGGGGTCGACTTTCACTATAAATATCAAACTCCTTATCAACTTATAGAACCTGTGAACACTCAAAAACACATTAGTCCCTTAACCTATAAGTCTTCAATACACCAAAATCACTAAGGGGCACTAGATGCACTTACAATCACCCCCTTTTTGGTGATTGATGACAATATAGGTTAAGTTTTCAACGGGGATAAACATATGAATTGAAGTACTCAATATTGAGGAATTTTATTGCAAGATATAGAAGAACGGCCCCTGAAGATGTGCATAGTGAAGAATTTTCTTTTGAAGCAATGCACACTTGAAGAGTAGAATCATGGAGATCTCCCCCTATATCTTGTAATTCATACACACATTTAACATATAGAATGAAGAATTTGAAATGCAGTGATGAAATATGGTGACTGATGTAATTCAGCATGCGTACATAGGATATATGAGGAAATAGCATGCAGAAAAACAAATCAAAAGTATCAGGTCACCATTGGACAGAAGTTTACAACTCGTTCAACAATCACTTCAGAAGAGCGAGAGTTGCAACTTAACAAAAATTAACACCCATATAGATAGACCCGCTTGAAGACTAACTCAAATTTATCCCCCTTTGTCATCAAATGGCCAAAAGGGACGAAAAAATGAGGACTAACGCCCCTGAAGAATTTTATCATGAAGTCGATGGAGGAGCACCAGCGTTGTCGGGGTCGGTTGTTGGAGTAGGGCCTGCCGCAGTGTCGTCCAAGTCTTCATTTTCATCTGTCTTGCGCGATGAAGAATATGAACTTGGCACCAAAGGAGGAACTTCAACCTTCCTGAATTTCTTCGCTGGAGGCTTAGACCATCTGAAATCCTGCTTGAAACCCATTTGCTTGAGATCTTCATCACCGTAAAGATGAGTCAAAAACTTCATTGAGGTAATAGTGGTTCTTCTTCACTGAATTATATGTTGCAGTCATGTTGTGAAGAACAACACCAAACTGACGCTTCACCCATTTGTGATTGCGATCGACCTTCTGATGAAGACTGAGGAGAAGCTCACGATCAGTCATCACCCTTGGAGCTGTAGCTTGAGCACTTTGCTTTGAGGGATTGGTGGCAGAGTCATGAGTGGCAGAGTCATCATTGGTGGAATAAGATGCAGCTTTGCGGAACTGTCCATCCAATGGACGATTGCCCTCATCAATAATAGCAGTGGACTTGCCCTTTCCATCATTTGAGGAAAATGTCTGCTTGAGGACATGAATAGGGGGCAAGAAACTACCATGATTGAGTGTGTCAGCTTTCTAGTTGAGTGAAGACCTTGATCTGAGGAATCTCATAATCCAAGGCGCGTAAGACATTGCAACATTTTCCGAAGTCCTATGAAGAAATCATGGTAGTTCATGGGAAGATCGTGCATGATGTTGAATAGCAGATTCTTCATGATGCCAACAACTTCTTCATCATTGGAGTCGTGGCCTTTGATAGGACTCAGAGTCTTAGTCAGAATGCAGTATACTGTTCTTGGCACATATTGCAATTCCTTCACAAGGAATTTTGTCCTTGAGGCTTGACCAGGCTTCAATGGCTTCATCAACACTTGCATGAAGTGATCAGACAGTTCAGTTTCACTGTAGATAAGACGTGCACCTTCTGGGGAAGGACTGACAGGCATGGCACGAAGCAGTTCAGTGGCTGGTGCCTTATAGTGATTATTTTCTGTCATCCAGTCCAACACCCATGAGTTCACATCTTCAGCATTTCCAGTGATGTACAACGTCGCATAGAACTGAAGAATTAGTTCTTCATTCCAATTACAGATGTTCGTGCAGAAGTTAAGCAGTCCAACATCATGAATAGCAGCGAGGACTGCTGTGAAGCATGGCAGTGATTCCATATCAACATGAGGAATATGCACGTGGTCGAATACTTTGTCCTTGTTGAAAAGTACAGAAGAATAGAAATTGGCTTGGTTAGCAGCCGAGAAGCCCTTCCTCCTCAGACGAGCAGAGTCATAGGGATTGTAGTCAGTGAAGAATACATGCTCATTGAAGAAAGCGTCAACCTTGAATTTCGGAGTCTTGGAGAAGGGGTTCTTTGGCTTTGGCTAAGGAGTTTCAGTTAGTTGAAGAATAACCTCAGGAATCTCAATCTTCGGAGCCGCATGCTAAGGAATATCAGCTTCTGCTTTAGTAGCAGTCTGGGCCTCCATTTCTTCATCAACATTTTCGTCAGCACTAGTGGCTGGAATCTCTTCATGTATGGAAGGGGAAGTGTGAATTTCTTCAGAGCCCATGCGTACTTCAGTTGGTGCTGGGGACTTAGGAATTTTCTGTAGTGGTGTGAACAGAGGAGAGTTGGGGTGCTGACTGTCCCAAAAATCATCGGTCATTACTGGTGTGGTGGTCCCATTGTCCACATCCTCATCCACTTCCATTTCTTCAACGCCGGCGTCTTCAGCTGTGAACTGAGGCATTGGCGATGATACCTAGGGAGTTGAAGTGAGAGTATAAACTTCAATTTCTTCATCCATCCGCTCTATGGAAGCAGCAGAGGGATCTTCTTCAGAAGATTCTTCAGGAATCTGATATTCTTCACCAAAAGGAACGAGTCCTTTGATGACATGCTGGAAATAGGAATAGCATTAATGGGATTTTCAATCGAGCATGCCAAAATCTTTTCCTTCTTGGGTGCAGAAGATTCTGAGGCAGCAGATGCTTTCCTTTTCTTCAAAGCAGCACGCTCCGCAACCTTTGTTTTGTTCACTTCCAGAGCAGAAGGAAGAACTAGGCTTGGTGTTGGTGCAGGCGGAGCAGAGAAAATTTGATCAATTTCTTCAGGAAGAGCTGATGTAGTTGGCCTGCCTTGAGCAATTTCTTGAGCACGACTTGACTTCCTTCACTACTCGACTTGTTCTTCAGGAGCAACACTAGTGGTTGCCCTGGCAGTTTCTTCAGCGACTGGTATTTATTCAGTCCTGGCGCTTGAAGTTTCATCAGCAGCCTGATTTTCATCAATGGTGCTGGCATGTCCTTCAGTCGGCTGGGCAGATGCTTCAGCCGAAGGAACTTCATCAGGTGAAGTGAATTTCTTCGTCAGTTTAACAAACCTGACTTTAGCTCCCAGCCACTCTGCTTTCTAAGCGTCAAATTCATCACTGAGCTTTTTGATCTCAGCTTGCAGAGCGAGGAGTGTCGGATTTCGGGTTCCGGCAGACCCTTGAGGTTTGAACACTGGGGTGCGCGCGGAGATCCAACCCTCCACCGTCTCGCACCTTGCCGAATCGCTAGGACTGAAACTACTAAACGGAACAACACAAGAGACATGGGATTTATACTGGTTCAGGCCACCATTGTGGTGTAATACCCTACTCCAGTGTGTGGTGTGGTGGATTGCCTCTTGGGCTGATGAGGAACAATACAAGGAAGAACAACCTCGTGAGGGTCTGTTCTTGGCGGGTGCGATGAACTGCTAGTTGGTGTTCAGTCGCTCTAGCTACTGGTTTCTTGATGAGGATTCGGATCCCCCCGCCCTGGGGATGGCTACTCCTATTTATAGGCGAAGGCCCTGGGCCTCTTCCCAAATATTGAGCGGCAAGGGCGCCAACAATTAGCCATTTGAAGGGGAACAGCGGGTACACTTATCCTGACTAAAGTTGGTCCTCGCCTGCCAAAGGCTGTGGTGATGACGCCTGCTTGGGCTCCACAATGACTCCCTTCCTGCCGTTGGGCTGGTCTTGGTCTCGTTGCACCGAAATGGATGCCTTTGCTTGATACTCTCGCCTGCGCTTGCTCCCTTTGCACCAAAGAGGAAGGGAGGACACTGCGCAGGCTGGTGCCCGACTGGTGCCCTTGGTCGTCATGGCTTGCGTCACGGGCACCTCGCGAGGTACCCTGCCTTGAACTCTCCGCCTCCTCATGAGCCAGCTGACGAGGCCGTGCACGAGAAGCTCCTTGTCGTCCGCCCGTGAGGCATGGCCCCTCGTGAGGTCTTGAGCTTGCGTTGATGAAGATGGGCCGTCTTGGGCCTCCTTCGAGCCACGCCACAGCGCAGGCGAGCAAGTCTGGGACCCCGTTCCTGTAACGCCGACAGTAGCCCGGGCCCAAAGCGCGCCCGAACTTGGCGGCGAGAGGCGAAAGGGCAAGTCGCGGCGTCCACGGGCCCTAACAACTGCTGCCATGGGCGGCGTGGCGGTTGATTGGACGCGGCGCTTTGCTTCCCCATGATGCCTCGGTAACCACCCGGATTCGACAAGTCCCTGCATGCAGAGTCGGTCATGATTACCGGTGATCGTGGAGGCCGACGGTTGGCCTTCGCCGGCTATAAGTATGGAACGGCGCGCGCCCTTCCAGTCAATCCTTTCTTGTCTCTCCTTCTTGTCCATGGCTCCACCAAGGAAGTTCTCGGCCGCAGAGAAGGGGAAGGGCCGTCAGGTCGAGTCTTCCTCTCCTCCGCCTAAGCGTGGTCGAGGTCGCCCTCACAAGCATCCCGTGGCCTCCATGGCGGTCCCCGCATGATCGTGGGGAGGCTCTCGGCATGGCGACGAGCGGCTGGCCATGGTTGGGCGTGCCCACCCGCGCCCCCGAGGCCACGCCTCCATCTTCCAAGCGCTGCGGAGTTCATGGTGTGGGCGGAGGAGCCATCCGGCGTCCGGCTTCAGCTCCGCGCTTCCTCTGGGTGAGCTCCCAGTGGCGCCTGGGTGGCCTCGGCTCCAGCGGATGGCTGCTGCAGCCAGAGCCGTGGGCTTCTCTGGAGGTCTCGCACAGGAACCTGTTCGACCCATGGTGGCAGGCGTTCGCTCGCGACGTGGTCTTCGCCGCCGGTGCTCCCTGCACTTCAAATGACGGCGACACCACCCTCTCGTGAGGGTGTTCGGGAAAACGGTCGCCGCATGGGGTGCTGCCACGAAGATAGCGACCATGGCCGAGGACTCAGCCCGGCGTGGATGGAAGGGCAGCATGGGCGGCGGGCGATGCCGTGACTCCTCAAGCTTCACCGGCTCTTCTTGGTGGTGATTCTTCCAGCAGCGGCCGCCAGCCCCCCACGCCGCGCGCTGCTTGGGGGTGGCAGCGGGTCCGCTCGCCGCGCCGCCTTGATGAAGCGAGAGGAGTCCGCTGAGCTCGGAGGCGGCTCGAGCCTTACAAGAGGGCGGGCAGGCGTGCTTCACCTGCTTTTGTCCTTTTCCTTTCTTTTCTCCTGCGCAAGCAGACAACAATCTGTGGCCCGTGGGGCGTTTAGGTTAACGCCGTTAATTATTGTCTTTGCTTTTGTTATCGACATCTGTTCCTTTACATTATGCGCCCATTCGCAAGTGAACTCCAGCCGTGGCAGCTGAGGCGACGATCCGAGCCCGTGTTAGCGTTGTGCTGCCCGTGAGGCATGGTGGGAGGGTGCTCAGGCTGTGGACCAGGGCCGTGGAAACTTGAGCGATAGGGGTAGGGCGCTCGCGAGGGCTCCGAGGCTTACGCCTCGCGAGTCCCCATAAGAGAAATCGAGGCGGGGAGAGCGAAAAAGATCGAAGAACCACGGACCAAAAGATGGCGATAGTTTCGATAAAAACTCCAAATGGGAATAACTAGTCAACTGCAGAAGCAAATGAAAAAGCGCGTCCGGCACCTAGTCTAGTCTTGACGTCTTCTCACCAGCGTGGAGCTAAGTGCTGCCTTTGGGCGTGGAGGGAGCCCGGGGCTGAGGCGGGCGCCCCGAGAATCCAGGCGTGCACAACCCCAACTCATTATTACGTTAGAGTGTCGAGGCGGCGAGCTTCACGGCGTTGGCCCTCTTCACGAGGCTCCGGGCCTTTCTTACGGGAAGCAAGCTTCACGGGCGTTGGCCCTCTTCACGGGCTCCGTGCCCTTTCGAGCGAGCGGCTTCACGAGCGTTCGCCTTCTTCATGAGCTCTGGGCCTTTATTCTGGGAAGCAAGCTTCACGGGCGTTGGCCCTCTTCACGGGCTCTGAGCCCTTTCCAGAACGCGACAGCTTCACAGGCGTTCGCCTTCTTCACAGGCTCTGGGCCTTTTCCAAAAAGAATGAGCTTCACAGGCATTCGCCTTCTTCACAGGCACTGGGCCTTTTCCAAAAAGGATGAGCTTCACAGGCATTCGCCTTCTTCACAGGCACTGGGCCTTTCCAAAAAGGATGAGCTTCACAGGCATTCACCTTCTTCACAGGCACTGGGCCTTTTTAGGGGTAAAACCTCCGGAGGTGCTGGATGTTCCACGTGTTCTGTATAGGTACTCCCTCTTGAGTCTCCAAGCGCACGGAGTCGGGCCTGGAAACATGAACAACCTTGAACGGGCCCTCCCACATGGGAGAGAGCTTATGCAGTCCCTCCCTAGAGAGGACCCGTCGGAGCACGAGGTCCCCTACCTCGAGAGTTCTGGGGCGGATGTTGCGGCAGTGGTATCGCCGGAGTGCCTGCTGGTACCTTGCCGCTCGCAGCGCAACTTCTCGACGGCGCTCCTCCCCCAGCACGAGGGCCGTCCCCCGCATGGCGTCCTGCAGCGTTTCATCGAACGCCAGGACCCGCGTGGATCGACGCTTGACCTCGTGAGGGAGGACCGCTTCGGCTCCATAGACCAGGAAGAAGGGGGTCTCTCCAGTGGGCTTGGTTGCGGTTGTGCGGATGGACCACAACAGACGGAAGCTCGTCATACCAGCCTCTGCGCGCAGCCTCCGGTTTCTTCTGGGCGTCCTGTTCTTGAGGCCTCTCGGGACCTCTGCGTTGGCCCTTCGGCCTGTCCATTGCTGCGAAGTGCGCCACCGGCGTAGCATATCTGTATCCCAAGGTTAGCGCAATCGTTTTAAAAGGTTCTTGGTGAACTGCGAACCGTTGTCGGTGATGATGCGGTTCGGCACTCGAACCGCTCACGATGCCCTTGATGAACTTGACCGCAGAACCAGCGGGGATGGTGCGGACGGCCTCGACTTCGCCCACTTGGTGAATTTGTCCACGGCGACGTAAGTGGCGATAGCCCCTGGCGCCCGAGGAAAAGGGCCCAGATGTCCAGCCCCGGACGCGAATGGCCAAGTGAGGGGATGGTTTGCAGACCTTCTCTTGGCTGGTGGATCTACTTGGCATGGAATTGGCAAGCCTCGCAAGCCTTCACGAGTTCAACAGCGTCATTGAGCTTGATGGGCCAATAGAAACGCTGCGGAGCATTCTTGCCGCGAGGGCCCGTGACGACCTAATGGTGCCCACAATCTCCACCATGTATATCTGCCAGCAGTTTCTTCCCCTGTTCCCTGGTGATGCAGCGCAGGGATACGTCGTTCGGTCGTTTCCGGTAGAGCTCTCCATCCATGATGTTGTATGCCGTGGCTTGCCGTGCCACACGCTCTGCCTCCTCATCCTTCTCCGGCAAAGTTCCATGCGTTAAGTAACTCTTGAGCGCCATGATCCAGCACCCCTCTTGAGGTTCCATCGTTAGGAGCAGGCGTGCTCCTGAGGCCGGGCCACAGGCTAGGGCTCCCGAGGCAGGTGGCTGAGGGAGCTCCACCCGAGGCTGTGCTGTGCTTGATAACGGCGGCAGGGCTGAGGGCTTGAAGAGTCGTTCCTCAAAGACGCCCGGCTCCTGGGGCAACCTCCTGGAGGCTCGTTTGGTGATGTCGTCGGCCTCTTGATTGGTGTCGTGGGGCACGTGCTGCAGCTCCAACCCCCAGAATTGTTTCTCCATCCTGCGGACCTCCGCAAGGTAGGCCTCCATGTGTTCATCTCTTGGCTCGTACACCTTGTTGGAGAAATTGACGAGGAGCTGCGAATCGCCCTTGATGGTAGGCGCTTCACCCCTGTGGCAGCGGCAGCCTTGCACCGCTTATCAGCCCCTCGTATTCTGCTATATTGTTGGAGACCTTCTCGCCTGCTTGAAAGCAGAGCTGCACGGCATAGTAGAGCTTGTCTGGCGGGAGATATGAGCACCGCCCAGCCCAGCGCCTGTCTGGAGAACGCTCCATCAAGTACATGACCCAACCGGCGCGCTTCACTCGGGAGAGGATCGATCCTCACCGGCCCCGAGGCTCGGTGCTTCATCCATTCGCCACGAAATCTGCGTAGCGGCCCCTTGATGACTCTGGTTGTCTTGAACTCGAGCTGGAATGCTTGCAGCTCAATGTTCCACTCAGCGACCCTTCCGACCGAGTTGGGGCTCTGAGCACCCTCTCCGGGGTATGCCGAGACAACCTTGATTGGATGACCATGGAAGTAGTGCCGCAGCTTGCGCGAAGCCACCAATAGAGCGAGGAGGAGCTTTTGCGGCATGGGGTACCGTGCCCTCGCATCTCGTAACACTGTGCTGAAGAAGTACACCGGGTGCTCGACGAGGCTAGGCGTCGGTGCTGGTGGCGTCTTCCGAAGCTGTGGTGCCTCCCGAGGTGACGGCGCCTCGAAGCTGGGTGCTTGGATGGAGGCCTCTCCGCCCTTGGTGTGCTCTGCTGCGGCTGATCTTCTTCCGCTGCGGTCTTTGGCCTGCGAGTTCCTTCGATTCGGCCTTGCCTTAGCTCGGGTGGCCGCCGTGGTCTTGGCCTGACGCTCCTCCCTAACTGCCACCAGGGCTGCGCTAGCGGAGTAGGGAGTGGCGGCGAGGTAGAGTACCAAGGGCTCTGAGGCGTGAGGCCACCATCACTGGAGGGCTGGTCAGGTACCTCTTGAGGTCTTGGAACGCTTTGTCGGCCTCTTCAGTCCATTCGAAGGGCCCCTTTTTCTTCAACTGCCTTGAGGTCTTGGAACGCTTTGTCGGCCTCTTCAGTCCATTCGAAGGTCTTGGAACGCATTTCCGAGGGTCTTTGGTGGGCTCATGTCCTCAACTGCCTTGACCTTTTTCAGGTTGGCCTCGATGCCTCGGTGGGACACGAGGAAACCCGGGAGCTTGCCCGAGGAACCCAAACACACACTTCTCGGGTTGAGTCACGGGCTCACTGCGTTGAGGCTCATGAAGGTTTCTTCCAGGTCTTGTATCAAGGTCTTGGCCTCATGAGACTTCACCACGATGTCGTCGGCGTAAGCCTCCACATTCTTCCCGAGCTGTGGGCCCAAGGTGATGTGCATGAGTCGCTGGAAGGTTGCCCCAGCGTTGCGCAGCCCAGATAGCATGCATGTATAGCAGTACACTCCACAGGGGTTAAGAAGGCCGTCTTTCCACGTCTTCCACCGCCATCTTGATCTGGTGATACCCGGAAAAGGCGCCCAAGAAGCATAACAGGTCACACTCGGCGGTGGAATCGGCGATCTGGTCGATGAGGGGCGGGAGCGGATCCTGCGGGCATGCTTTGTTGAGGTTGGTGAAGTCGACACATGCGCTCCTTTCCTCCCTTCTTTGGCACCACCACGGGGTTGGCCAGCCAATCTGGGTATCGGACCTCGCGAATAACCCCTGCGGCTTCTAGCTTGCGGGTCTCTTGGATGATGAAGGCCTGCTTTTCAGTGGATTGCCTTCTCGCCTTCTACTTCACAGGACGCACGTTGGGGCACACGTTGAGGTGGTGCTCGATTACGCCCCGTGGGATCCCCACCAGCTGATCGGGCTCCCAGGCGAACACCTTCTTGTTCGCACGTAGGAACTTGACCAGGGCTTCCTCCTGTTCGGGCTCGAGGTTGGCGCCTATGGTGAAGGTGGCGTTTGTGGACCCGTCCTCGTCGACAGGTATCTGCTTGGTCTCCGCCTTGTCTTGAGTGAACAACTGCTTCTTCTTGGTCGGCGCAGCCCCCTTGGGCTTGAGGGCTTCCGCATCGGCGGGCTGCGCTGCGGCCGCCGTCTTGAGGGCGAGCCTGAGCGCCCGCAGCGCACCTTCGGTATCCCCGGGCACGGTGAGGACGCCGCTGCTCCCGGGCATCTTCATGAGGTTGTACCCCGGGTGGGTTGCGGCCATGAATTTGGCCAATGCTGGATAGCCAAGGATGGCATTGTAGGGGAGGCCGATGGGGGCGATGTCGAAGTCGACCAGTTCCGTGCGGAAGTTGTCGTAGGTGCCAAAGGTCACCGGAAGCCGGATTTGCCCCAAGGAGCTGGATGACCTCCTCCTCGCCCGAAAAAAGGCGGCTGGGCTGCAGCCGCTCCTGGGTATCTGAGGAGGTTGAAGGCCTCGGACCGAGAAACGTTGAGGCGGCGCCGCCGTCGATGAGGGTCCTGGTGATGGCAACCTGGCAGATGGTGGGTGTGAAGAGCATGGGGAGCGCACCCGAGCCGGCCGAGTTGGTGGGGTGGTCCCGAGAGTCGAAGGTCAGCCCGGCCGACGGCTCCGTCCGGCCCGAGGGAGCCACCTGCCACGTGGAGGCGGCGCTGACCCGGGCGGACGAATGTCTTGACATGGCGGCTGGAAGGCGGCGCCTGCGAGCCGCCTAGGAGGGCCGCGACGACCGGAGGAACCGGCGCGACGGGGCCGGTGACGAGGAAGCTGCGCGGCTCCTCCCCAGAGGTCGCCGAGGAGCGCAGGGACGATGCTTGCTGCCCACTCCCCGCCGGGCGGGTGGCGGTGTTGACAGTGGGCGGTGAGGAACAGCGAGGCGCCCGCCGTCGGTGTTGGGGAGCGAGTAATTTCAAAAAATTCCTACGCACACGCAAGACCATGGTGATGGCATAGCAGCGAGAGGAGAGTATCTGTCTCACGCCCTCGTGAGACCGAAAGCGAAGCGTTTAACAACGCGGTTGATGCAAGTTAGGCGTCCTCTACTTTGTTGTTGCAAGTTTTACGTGGCTGCTACGGGCTGAGCAAGAACCGTTCTTACCTACGCATCAAAACCACAGCGATAGTTTGTCAAGTTGGTGCTGTTTTAACCTTCGCAAGGACCGGGCGTAGCCACACTCGGTTCAACTAAAGTGAGAGAGCAGACACCCGCCGATCACCTTTAAGCAACGAGTGCTCATGGCGGTGAAACCAGTCTCACGTAAGGTGCAGCGTAATGTCGGTCCGGGCCGCTTCATCTCACAATACCGCCCGAACCAAAGTATGACATGCTGGTAAGCAGTATGACTTATATCGCCCACAACTCACTTGTGTTCTACTCGTGCATATGACATCAACGCATAAAACCAGGCTCGATGCCCTTTGTTGGGGAGCGTAGTAATTTCAAAAATTTCCTACGCACACGCAAGACCATGGTGATGGCATAGCAACGAGAGGAGAGTGTATCGTCCACGTACCCTCGTGAGACCGAAAGCGAAGCGTTTAACAACGCGGTTGATGTAGTCGTGCGTCTTCACGATCCGACCGATCCAAGCACCGAGCGACGGCACCTCCGAGTTCTGCACACGTTCAGATCGATGGCGATCCCGGACTCCGATCCAGCAAAGTGTCGGGGATGAGTTCCGTCAAGACGACGGCGTGGTGGCGATGATGATGCTCCACCGACGCAGGGCTTCGCCTAAGCTCATGACGATATGACTTCTCGGCGCAGGGCTTCGCCTAAGCTCATGACGATATGACGAAGTGGAATATGGTGGAGGGGCACCCGACACGGCTAAGGAGCGATCTGTAGATCAACTTGTGTGTCATGGGGTGCCCCCTGCCCCGTATATAAAGGAGCAAGGAGGAGGTGGCCGGCCTAGGAGGGCGCACCAGGGGGAGTCCTACTCCCACGGGAGTAGGACTCCTCCTTTCCTAGTAGGAGTAGGAGAGAAGGAAGGGGAAGGGAAGAAGGTGCGGCCCCTCCCCTAGTCCAATTCGGACTAGGCCTTGAGAAGCGCGGCCTGCCCTAGGCAGCCCTCTCTCTTTCCCGCAGGCCCAATAAGGCCCAATACTTCTCCCGGCGAATTCCCGTAACTCTCCGGTACTCGAAAAATACCGAATCATTGGAACCTTCCGAACTCGAATATAGTCGTCCAATATATCGATCTTTACGTCTCGACCATTTGAGACTCCTCGTCATGTCCCCGATCTCATCCGGGACTCCGAACTCCTTGGTACATCAAAACTCATAAACTCATAATATAAGCATCATCGAAACCTTAAGCGTGCGGACCCTACGGGTTCGAGAACTATGTAGACATGACCTAGAACTATTCTTGGTCAATAACCAATAGCGGAACCTGGATGCCCATATTGGCTCCTACATATTCTACGAAGATCTTTATCGGTCAAACCGCATAACAACATACGTTGTTCCCTTTGTCATCGGTATGTTACTTACCCGAGATTCGATCGTCGGTATCCAATACCTAGTTCAATCTCGTTACCGGTAAGTCTCTTTACTCGTTCCGTAATGCATCATTCCGTAACTAACTCATTAGCTACATTGCTTGCAAGGCTTATAGTGATGTGCATTACCGAGAGGGCCCAGAGATACCTCTCCGACAATCGGAGTGACAAAACCTAATCTCGAAATACGCCAACCCAACATGTACCTTTGGAGACACCTGTAGTACTCCTTTATAATCACCCGATTCGTTGTGACGTTTGGTAGTACCAAAGTGTTCCTCCGGTGGCGGAGTTGCATAATCTCATAGTTACAGGAACATGTATAAGTCATGAAGAAAGCAATAGCAACATACTAAACGATCAAGTGCTAGGCTAACGGAATGGGTCATGTCAATCAGATCATTCTCCTAATGATGTGATCCCGTTAATCAAATGACAACTCATGTCTATGGTTAGGAAACATAACCATCTTGATTAATGAGCTAGTCAAGTAGAGGCATACTAGTGACACTCTGTTTGTCTATGTATTCACACATGTATTATGTTTCCGGTTAATACAATTCTAGCATGAATAATAAACATTTATCATGATATAAGGAAATAAATAATAACTTTATTATTACCTCTAGGGCATATTTCCTTCCGTCTCCCACTTGCACTAGAGTCAATAATCTAGTTCACATCGCCATGTGATTTAACATCAATAGTTCACATCTATATGTGGTTAACACCCATAGTTCACATCGACATGTGACCAACACCCAAAGGGTTTACTAGAGTCAGTAATCTAGTTCACATCGCCATGTGATTAACACCCAAAGAGTACTAAGGTGTGATCATGTTTTGCTCGTGATAGAAGCTTAGTCAACGGGTCTGTTACATTTGAGCCGTATGTATGTTGCAAATATTCTATGTCTACAATGCTCTCGCACGGGCTACTCTAGCTAATTGCTCCCACTTTCAATATGTATCCAGATTGAGACTCGAGTCATCTAGATTAGTGTTAAAACTTGCATCGGCGTAACCCTTCGACGAACCTTTTTCACTTCCATAATCGAGAAACATATCCTTATTCTACTAAGGATAATTTTGACCGTTGTCCATTGATCTACTCCTAGATCACTATTGCACTCCTTGCCAAGCTTAGTGGTAGGGTATGCAATAGATCTGGTACCTGACATGACATACTTTATAGAACCTATGGCTGATGCATAGGGAATGACTTTCATTCTCTTTCTATCTTCTGCCGTGGTCGTGTTTTGAGTCTTACTCAATCTCACACCTTGTAACACAGGCAAGAACTCTTTCTTTGACTGTTCCATTTTGAACTACTTCAAAATCTTGTCAAGGTATGTATTCATTGAAAAACTTATCAAGCGTCTTGATCTATCTCTATAGATCTTGATGCTCAATATATAAGCAGCTTCACCGAGGTCTTTCTTTGAAAAACTCCTTTCAAACACTCCTTTATGCTTTTAGAATAATTCTACATTATTTCCGATCAACAATATGTCATTCACATATACTTATCGGAAAGGCTGTAGTGCTCCCACTCACTTTCTTGCAAATACAGGCTTCTCCAAAAGTCTCATATAAAACCATATGCTTTGATCACACTATCAAAGCGTTTATTCCAACTCGAGATGCTTGCACCAGTCCATAGATGGATCATTGGAGCTTGCACATTTTGTTAGCTCCTTTAGGATTGACAAAATCTTCTGGTTGCATCATATACAACTCTTCTTTAATAAATCCATTAAAGAATGTAGTTTTGACATCCATTTGCCAGATTTCATAAAATGTGGCGATTGCTAACATGATTCGGACAGACATAAGCATCGCTACTGCTTGAGTAAATCTCATTGTAGTCAACACCTTGAACTTGTCGAAAACCTTCTGCGACAAGTCGAGCTTTGTAGATAGTAATACTACTATCAGCATCTGTCTTCCTCTTGAAGATCCATTTATATAATATGGCTTGCCGATCATTGGGCAACTCCATCAAAGTCCACACTTTGTTCTCATATATGGATGCCATCTCAGATTTCATGGTCTCAAACCATTTTCATGAATCTGGGCTCATCATCGCTTCCTCATAGTTCGTAGGTTCATCATGGTCTAGTAACATGACTTCTAGAATAGGATTACCGTACCACTCAGTGCGGATCTTACTCTGGAAGACCTACGAGGTTTGGTAGCAACTTGATCTGAAGTTTCATGATCATCATCATTAACTTCCTCACTAATTGGTGTAGGAATCATTGGAACTGATTCCTGTGATGAACTACTTTCCAATAAGGAGAAGGTACAATTACCTCATCAAGTTCTACTTTCCTCCCACTCACTTCTTTCGAGAGAAACTTCTTCTCTAGAAAGGATCCATCTTAGTAACAAATATCTTGCTTTCGGATCTGTGATAGAAGGTGTACCCAATAGTTACCTTTGGGTATTCTATGAAGACGCATATCTCGATTTGGGTTCGAGCTTATCGGTGAAAACTTTTTCACATAAGCATCACAACTCAAACTTTAAGAAACGACAGCTTAGGTTTATTGCTAAACCATAGTTCATACGGTGTCATCTCAGCGGTTTAGATGGTGCCCTATTAAGCGTGAATGCAGCTGTCTCTAATGCATAACCCCAAAAGCGATAGTGGTAAATCGGTAAGATACATCATAGATCGCACCATATCAAAATAAAGTACGCTTATGACGTTCGGACACACCATAACGTTGTGGTGTTCCAGGTGGCGTGAGCTGTGAAACTATTCCACATTGTTTTCATTGAAGACCAAACTCGTAACTCAAATATTCATCTCCACGATCAGATCGCAGAAACTTTATTTTCTTGTTGCGATGATTTTCCACTTCACTCTGAAATTCTTTGAACCTTTCAACTATTTCAGACTTATGTTTCATCAAGTAGATATACCCATATCTACTCAAATCATCTTGTGAAGGTCAGAAAAATAACGATACTTGCCACGAGCATCAACACTCATTGGATCGCATACATCGGTATATATGTGTTATTTCCAACAAGTCAGTAGCTTGTTCCATTGTTCCGGAGAACGGAGTTTTAGTCATCTTGCCCAAAAGGCACGGTTCGCAAGCATCAAATGATTCATAACCAAGTGATTCCAAAAATCCATCCTTATGGAGTTTCTTCATGCGCTTTATACCGATATGACCCAAACGGCAGTGCCACAAATAAGTTGCACTATCATTATTAACTTTGCATCTTTTGGCATCAATATTATGAATATGCGTATCACTACGATCGAGATCCAATAAACTATTTTCATTGGGTGTATGACCATTGAAGGTTTTATTCATTTAAACAGAACAACAATTATTCTTTGACTTTAAATGAATAACCGTTTTGAAAACTATTTTCATTGGGTGTATGACCATTGAAGGTTTTATTCATGTAAACAGAACAACAATTATTCTTTGACTTTAAATGAATAACTGTTTTGCAATAAACATGATCAAATCATATTCATGCTCAACGCAAACACCAAATAACATTTATTTAGGTTTAACACTAATCCCGAAAGTATAGGGAGTGTGCGATGATGATCATATCAATCTTGGAACTACTTCCAACACTCATCGTCACTTCCCCTTCAACTAGTTTCTGTTCATTACGCAACTCCGTTTGAGTTACTACTCTTAGCAACCGAACCAAAGTATCAAATCTTGAGGGTTGCTATGAACACTAGTAAAATACACATCAATAATCTGTATATCAAATATATCTTTGTTCACTTTGCCATCCTTCTTATCTGTCAAATACTTGGGGTAGTTCCGCTTCCAGTGACCAGTTCCATTGCAGCAAAAGCACTTAGTCTCAGGCTTAGGTCCAGACTTGGGCTTCTTCACTCGAGCAGCAACTTGCTTGCCGTTCTTCTTGAAGTTTCCCTTCTTCCCTTTGCCCTTTTCCTTGAGACTAGGGTCCTGGTGATGGCAACCTGGCAGATGGTGGGTGTGAAGAGCATGGGGAGCGCACCCGAGCCGGCCGAGTTGGTGGGGTGGTCCCGAGAGTCGAAGGTCAGCCCGGCCGACGGCTCAGTCCGGCCCGAGGGAGCCACCTGCCACGTGGAGGCGGCGCTGACCCGGCGGACGAATGTCTTGACATGGCGGCTGGAAGGCGGCGCCTGCGAGCCGCCTAGGAGGGCCGCGACGACCGGAGGAACCGGCGCGACGGGGCGGGTGACGAGGAAGCTGCGCGGCTCCTCCCCAGAGGTCGCCGAGGAGCGCAGGGACGATGCTTGCTGCCCACTCCCCGCCGGGCGGGTGGCGGTGTTGACAGCGGGCGGTGAGGAACGACGAGGGCGCCCGCCGTCGGTGTTGGGGAACGTAGTAATTTCAAAAAAATTCCTACGCACACGCAAGACCATGGTGATGGCATAGCAACGAGAGGGGAGAGTATCTGTCTACGTACCCTCGTAGACCGAAAGCGGAAGCGTTTTAACAACGCGGTTGATGCAAGTTAGACGTCCTCTACTTTGTTGTTGCAAGTTTTACGTGGCTGCTACGGGCTGAGCAAGAACCGTTCTTACCTACGCATCAAAACCACAACGATAGTTTGTCAAGTTGGTGCTGTTTTAACCTTCGCAAGGACCGGGCGTAGCCACACTCGGTTCAACTAAAGTGAGAGAGACAGACACCCATGGTCACCTTTAAGCAACGAGTGCTGCATGGCGGTGAAACCAGTCTCACGTAAGGTGCGCGTAATGTCGGTCCGGCC
The DNA here is from genome assembly GCA_021605205.1 of Aegilops longissima. NCBI lineage: Eukaryota > Viridiplantae > Streptophyta > Magnoliopsida > Poales > Poaceae > Aegilops > Aegilops longissima. The sequence goes on along the minus strand of CM038679.1, from coordinate 20,107,259 downwards.
GCTTCATCTCACAATACCGCCGAACCAAAGTATGACATCTTTGGTAAGCAGTATGACTTATATCGCCCACAACTCACTTGTGTTCTACTCGTGCATATGACATCAACGCATAAAACCAGGCTCGATGCCTTTGTTGGGGAACGAGTAATTTCAAAAATTTCCTACGCACACGCAAGACCATGGTGATGGCATAGCAACGAGAGGGAGAGTGTCCGTCACGCACCCTCGTGAGACCGAAAGCGAAGCGTTTAACAACGTTGTTGATGTAGTCGACGCCTTCACGATCCGACCGATCCAAGCACCGAACGTCACGGCACCTCCGAGTTCTGCACACGCTCAGATCGATGACGATCCCGGACTCCGATCCAGCAAAGTGTCGGGATGAGTTCCGTCAAGACGACGGCGTGCAGGACGATGATGATGCTCCACCGACGCAGGGCTTCGCCTAAGCTCATGACGATATGACTTCTCCGGCGCGGGCTTCGCCTAAGCTCCGCGACGATATGACCGAAGTGGAATATGGTGGAGGGGGCACCGCACACGGCTAAGGAACGATCCGTAGATCAACTTGTGTGTCATGGGGTGCCCCCTGCCCCGAGATATAAAGGAGCAAGGGAGGAGGTGGCGGCCTAGGAGGGCGACCAGGGGGGAGTCCTACTCCCCGGGAGTAGGACTCCTCCTTTCCTAGTAGGAGTAGGAGAGAAGGAAGGGAAGGGAAGAAGGGTGCGGCCCTCCCCTAGTCCAATTCGGACTAGGCCTTGGGCGCGCGCCTGCCCTAGGCAGCCCCTCTCTTTCCCGCAGGCCCAATAAGGCCCAATACTTCTCCCGGCGAATTCCCGTAACTCTCGGTACTCGAAAATACCGAATCATTCGAACCTTTCGAACTCGAATATAGTCGTCCAATATATCGATCTTTACGTCTCGACCATTTCGAGACTCCTCGTCATGTCCCCGATCTCATCCGGGACTCGAACTCCTTCGTACATCAAAACTCATAAACTCATAATATAAGCATCATCGAAACCTTAAGCGTGCGGACCCTACGGGTTCGAGAACTATGTAGACATGACCTAGAACTATTCTTGGTCAATAACCAATAGCGGAACCTGTATGCCCATATTGGCTCCTACATATTCTACGAATATCTTTATCGGTCAAACCGCATAACAACATACGTTGTTCCTTTGTCATCGGTATTTTACTTACCCGAGATTCGATCGTCGGTATCCAATATCTAGTTCAATCTCGTTACCGGTAAGTCTCTTTACTCGTTCCGTAATGCATCATTCCGTAACTAACTCATTAGCTACATTGCTTGCAAGGCTTATAGTGATGTGCATTACCGAGAGGGCCAGAGATACCTCTCCGACAATCGGAGTGACAAAACCTAATCTCAAATACGCCAACCCAACATGTACCTTTGGAGACACCTGTAGTACTCCTTTATAATCACCCAGATTACGTTGTGACGTTTGGTAGTACCAAAGTGTTCCTCCGTAAACGGAGTTGCATAATCTCATAGTTACAGGAACATGTATAAGTCATGAAGAAAGCAATAGCAACATACTAAACGATCAAGTGCTAGGCTAACGGAATGGGTCATGTCAATCAGATCATTCTCCTAATGATGTGATCCCGTTAATCAAATGACAACTCATGTCTATGGTTAGGAAACATAACCATCTTCGATTAATGAGCTAGTCAAGTAGAGGCATACTAGTGACACTCTGTTTGTCTATGTATTCACACATGTATTATGTTTCCGGTTAATACAATTCTAGCATGAATAATAAACATTTATCATGATATAAGGAAATAAATAATAACTTTATTATTGCCTCTAGGGCATATTTCCTTCCGTCTCCCACTTGCACTAGAGTCAATAATCTAGTTCACATCGCCATGTGATTTAACATCAATAGTTCACATCTATATGTGGTTAACACCCATAGTTCACATCGACATGTGACCAACACCCAAAGGGTTTACTAGAGTCGATAATCTAGTTCACATCGCCATGTGATTAACACCCAAAGAGTACTAAGGTGTGATCATGTTTTGCTTGTGATAGAAGCTTAGTCAACGGGTCATTACATTCAGAGCCGTATGTATTTTGCAAATATTCTATGTCTACAATGCTCGCTTGCGGGCTACTCTAGCTAATTGCTCCCACTTTCAATATGTATCCAGATTGAGACTCGAGTCATCTAGATTAGTGTTAAAACTTGCATCGACGTAACCCTTTACTTATTTAACCTTTTTCACTTCCATAATCGAGAAACATATCCTTATTCTACTAAGGATAATTTTGACCGTTGTCCATTGATCTACTCCTAGATCACTATTGCACTCCTTGCCAAGCTTAGTGGTAGGGTATGCAATAGATCTGGTACACAACATGACATACTTTATAGAACCTATGGCTGATGCATAGGAATGACTTTCATTCTCTTTCTATCTTCTGCCGTGGTCGGGTTTTGAGTCTTACTCAATCTCACACCTTGTAACACGTGCAAGAACTCTTTCTTTGACTGTTCCATTTTGAACTACTTCAAAATCTTGTCAAGGTATGTATTCATTGAAAAACTTATCAAGCGCCTTGATCTATCTCTATAGATCTTGATGCTCAATATGTAAGCAGCTTCACCGAGGTCTTTCTTTGAAAAACTCCTTTCAAACACTCCTTTATGCTTTTCGAATAATTCTACATTATTTCCGATCAACAATATGTCATTCACATATACTTATCAGAAAGGCTGTAGTGCTCCCACTCACTTTCTTGTAAATACAGGCTTCTCCAAAAGTCTGTATAAAACCATATGCTTTGATCATACTATCAAAGCGTTTATTCCAACTCTGAGATGCTTGCACCAGTCCATAGATGGATCGCTGGAGCTTGCACATTTTGTTAGCTCCTTTAGGATTGACAAAATCTTCTCGTTGCATCATATACAACTCTTCTTTAATAAATCCATTAAAGAATGTAGTTTTGACATCCATTTGCCAGATTTCATAAAATGTGGCAATTGCTAACATGATTCGGACAGACATAAGCATCGCTACTGCTTGAGTAAATCTCATTGTAGTCAACACCTTGAACTTGTCGAAAACCTTTTTGCGACAAGTCGAGCTTTGTAGATAGTAATACTACTATCAGCATCTGTCTTCCTCTTGAAGATCCATTTATATAATATGGCTTGCCGATCATTGGGCAACTCCATCAAAGTCCACACTTTGTTCTCATATATGGATCCATCTCAGATTTCATGGTCTCAAACCATTTCATGAATCTGGGCTCATCATCGCTTCCTCATAGTTAGTAGGTTCATCATGGTCTAGTAACATGACTTCTAGAATAGGATTACCGTACCACTCAGTGCGGATCTTACTCGAAGACCTACGAGGTTTGGTAGCAACTTGATCTGAAGTTTCATGATCATCATCATTAACTTCCTCACTAATTGGTGTAGGAATCATCGAACTGATTTCTGTGATGAACTACTTTCCAATAAGGGAGAAGGTACAATTACCTCATCAAGTTCTACTTTCCTCCCACTCACTTCTTTCGAGAGAAACTTCTTCTCTAGAAAGGATCCATCTTAGCAACAAATATCTTGCTTTCGGATCTGTGATAGAAGGTGTACCCAATAGTTACCTTTGGGTATTCTATGAAGACGATATCTCCGATTTGGGTTCGAGCTTATCGGTGAAAACTTTTTCACATAAGCATCACAACTCCAAACTTTAAGAAACGACAGCTTAGGTTTATCGCTAAACCATAGTTCATACGGTGTCATCTCAACGGATTTAGATGGTGCCCTATTAAACGTGAATGCAGCTGTCTCTAATGCATAACCCCAAAACGATAGTGGTAAATCGGTAAGATACATCATAGATCGCACCATATCAAAATAAAGTACGGTTTCTGACGCTCGGACACACCATAACGTTGTGGTGTTCCGGTGGCGTGAGCTGTGAAACTATTCCACATTGTTTTCATTGAAGACCAAACTCAGAACTCAAATATTCATCTCCACGATCAGATCGCAGAAACTTTATTTTCTTGTTGCGATGATTTTCCACTTCACTCTGAAATTCTTTGAACCTTTCAACTATTTCAGACTTATGTTTCATCAAGTAGATATACCCATATCTGCTCAAATCATCTTGTGAAGGTCAGAAAATAACGATACTTGCCACGAGCATCAACACTCATTGGATCGCATACATCGGTATATATGTATTATTTCCAACAAGTCAGTAGCTTGTTCCATTGTTCCGAGAACGGAGTTTTAGTCATCTTGCCCAAAAGGCACGGTTCGCAAGCATCAAATGATTCATAACCAAGTGATTCCAAAATCCATCCTTATGGAGTTTCTTCATGCGCTTTATACCGATATGACCCAAACGGCAGTGCCACAAATAAGTTGCACTATCATTATTAACTTTGCATCTTTTGGCATCAATATTATGAATATGTATCACTACGATCGAGATCCAATAAACTATTTTCATTGGGTGTATGACCATCGAAGGTTTTATTCATTTAAGCAGAACAACAATTATTCTTTGACTTTAAATGAATAACCGTTTTGAAAACTATTTTCATTGGGTGTATGACCATTGAAGGTTTTATTCATGTAAACAGAACAACAATTATTCTTTGACTTTAAATGAATAACTGTTTTGCAATAAACATGATCAAATCATATTCATGCTCAACGCAAACACCAAATAACATTTATTTAGGTTTAACACTAATCCCGAAAGTATAGGGAGTGTGCGATGATGATCATATCAATCTTGGAACTACTTCCAACACTCATCGTCACTTCCCTTCAACTAGTTTCATTCATTCGCACTCCCGTTTGAGTTACTACTCTTAGCAACCGAACCAGTATCAAATACCGAGGGTTGCTATGAACACTAGTAAAATACACATCAATAATCTGTATATCAAATATATCTTTGTTCACTTTGCCATCCTTCTTATCCACCAAATACTTGGGGTAGTTCCGCTTCCGGTGACCAGTTCCATTGCAGCAAAAGCACTTAGTCTCGGGCTTAGGTCCAGACTTGGGCTTCTTCACTCGAGCAGCAACTTGCTTGCCGTTCTTCTTGAAGTTCCCTTCTTCCTTTGCCCTTTTCCTTGAGACTAGTGGTCTTGTCAATCATCAACACTTGATGCTCTTTCTTGATTTCTACCTTCGTCTATTTCAACATCACGAAGAGCTCTGGAATCGTTTTCGTCATCCCTTGCATATTATAGTTCATCACGAAGTTCTAGTAACTTAGTGATGGTGACTAGAGAATTCTGTCAATCACTATCTTATCGGAAGATTAACTCCCACTTGATTCAAGCGATTGAAGTACCTGCATAATCTGAGCACATGCTCACTAGTTGAGCGATTCTCCTCCATCTTTTAGCTATAGAACTTGTTGAGACTTCATATCTCTCAACTCGGTATTTGCTTGAAATATTAACTTCAACTCCTAGAACATCTCATATGGTCCATGACGCTCAAAACATCTTTGAAGTCCCGATTCTAAGCCGTTTAAGCATGGTGCACTAAACTATCAAGTAGTCATCATATTGAGCTAGCCAAACGCTCATAACGTCGCATTTGCTCCTGCAATAGGTCTGTCACCTAGCGGTGCATCAAGGACATAATTCTTACGTGCAGCAATGAGGATAAACCTCAGATCACGGATCCAATCCGCATATTGCTACTAACATTTTTCAATACAATTTCTCTAGGAACACATATAAAAACACAGGGAAGCAACAACGCGAGCTATTGATCTACAACATAATTTGCAAAATACTACCAGACTAAGTTCATGATAAATTAAAGTTCAATTAATCATATTAAAAACTCCCACTTAGACAGACATCTCTCTAGTCATCTAAGTGATTACGTGATCCAAATCAACTAAACCATGTCCGATCATCACGTGAGATGGAGTAGTTTCAATGGTGAACATCACTATGTTGATCATATCTACTATATGATTCACGCCGACCTTCGGTCTCCGTGTTCCGAGGCCATATCTGTTATATGCTAGGCTCGTCAAGTTTAACCTGAGTATTCGCGTGCGCAACTGTTTTGCACCCGTTGTATTTGAACGTAGAGCCTATCACACCCGATCATCACGTGGTGTCTCAAAGACGAAGAACTTTCGCAATGGTGCATACTCGGGAGAACACTTCTTGATAATTTTAGTGAGAGATCATCTTATAATGCTACCGTCAATCAAAGCAAGATAAGATGCATAAAGGATAAACATCACATGCAATCAATATAAGTGATATGATATGGTCATCATCATCTTGTGCTTGTGATCTCCATCGCCAAGCACCGTCATGATCACCATCGCCACCGCGCGACACCTTGATCTCCATCGTAGCATCGTTGTCGCCTCGCCAACTATTGCTTCTACGACTATCGCTACGCTTAGTGATAAAGTAAAGCAATTACATGGCTTTTGCATTTCATACAATAAAGCGACAACCATATGGCTCCTGCCGATTGCCGATAACTCGTTACAAAACATGATCATCTCATACAAAATATAGCATCACGTCTTGACCACATCACATCACAACATGCCCTGCAAAAACAAGTTAGACGTCCTCTACTTTGTTGTTGCAAGTTTTACGTGGCTGCTACGGGCTGAGCAAGAACCGTTCTTACCTACGCATCAAAACCACAACGATAGTTTGTCAAGTTGGTGCTGTTTTAACCTTCGCAAGGACCGGGCGTAGCCACACTCAGTTCAACTAAAGTGAGAGAGCAGACACCCGCCGGTCACCTTTAAGCAACGAGTGCTCGAGCGGTGAAACCAGTCTCGCGAAGGTACGCAGCGTAATGTCGGTCCGGCCGCTTCATCTCACAATACCGCCAACCAAAGTATGACATGCTGGTAAGCAGTATGACTTATATCGCCCACAACTCACTTGTGTTCTACTCGTGCATATGACATCAACGCATAAAACCAGGCTCGATGCCATTGTTGGGGAACGAGTAATTTCAAAAATTTCCCACGCACACGCAAGACCATGGTGATGGCATAGCAACGAGAGGGAGAGTGTCCGTCCACGCACCCTCGTGAGACCGAAAGCGAAGCGTTTAACAACGCGGTTGATGTAGTCGACGTCTTCACGATCCGACCGATCCAAGCACCGAACGACGGCACCTCCGAGTTCTGCACACGCTCAGCTCGATGACGATCCCGGACTCCGATCCAGCAAAGTGTCGGGATGAGTTCCGTCACAAGACGGCGTGCAGGACGATGATGATGCTCCACCGACGCAGGGCTTCGCCTAAGCTCGCTGACGATATGACTTCTCCGCGCAGGCTTCGCCTAAGCTCCATGACGATATGACCGAAGTGGAATATGGTGGAGGGGGCACCGCGACACGGCTAAGGAACGATCCGTAGATCAACTTGTGTGTCATGGGGTGCCCCTGCCCCGTGATATAAAGGAGCAAGGAGGAGGTGGCGGCCTAGGAGGGGCGCACAGGGGGGAGTCCTACTCCCACCGGGAGTAGGACTCCTCCTTTCCTAGTAGGAGTAGGAGAGAAGGAAGGAAGGGAAGAAGGGTGCGGCCCCTCCCTAGTCCAATTCGGACTAGGCCTTGGGCGCGCGGCCTGCCCTAGGCAGCCCTCTCTCTTTCCCGCAGGGCCCAATAAGGCCCAATACTTCTCCCGGCGAATTCCCGTAACTCTCGGTACTCTCAAAATACCGAATCATTCGAACCTTTCCGAACTCCGAATATAGTCGTCCAATATATCGATCTTTACGTCTCGACCATTTCGAGACTCCTCGTCATGTCCCCGATCTCATCCGGGACTCAACTCCTTGGTACATCAAAACTCATAAACTCATAATATAACCATCATCGAAACCTTAAGCGTGCGGACCCTACGGGTTCGAGAACTATGTAGACATGACCTAGAACTATTCTTGGTCAATAACCAATAGCGGAACCTGGATGCCCATATTGGCTCCTACATATTCTACGAAGATCTTTATCGGTCAAACCGCATAACAACATACGTTGTTCCCTTTGTCATCGGTATGTTACTTACCCGAGATTCGATCGTCGGTATCCAATACCTAGTTCAATCTCGTTACCGGTAAGTCTCTTTACTCGTTCCGTAATGCATCATTCCGTAACTAACTCATTAGCTACATTGCTTGCAAGGCTTATAGTGATGTGCATTACCGAGAGGGCCCAGAGATACCTCTCCGACAATCGGAGTGACAAAACCTAATCTCGAAATACGCCAACCCAACATGTACCTTTGGAGACACCTGTAGTACTCCTTTATAATCACCCGATTCGTTGTGACGCTTGGTAGTACCCAAAGTGTTCCTCCGTAAACGGAGTTGCATAATCTCATAGTTACAGGAACATGTATAAGTCATGAAGAAAGCAATAGCAACATACTAAACGATCAAGTGCTAGGCTAACGGAATGGGTCATGTCAATCAGATCATTCTCCTAATGATGTGATCCCGTTAATCAAATGACAACTCATGTCTATGGTTAGGAAACATAACCATCTTCGATTAATGAGCTAGTCAAGTAGAGGCATACTAGTGACACTCTGTTTGTCTATGTATTCACACATGTATTATGTTTCCGGTTAATAGAATTCTAGCATGAATAATAAACATTTATCATGATATAAGGAAATAAATAATAACTTTATTATTACCTCTAGGGCATATTTCCTTCGGTCGGAAGCCGTCCGGGCCACATGGGAGGTGAGGGCGGCTCGGCGCTCGGCGCGAGCCCGACGAGCGTCAGACATGGTTGCGGTGGTCGGGGAAGAACGAGGCGACGGAAGGAAGATTCCGGCGCACCCCTATCTGGCGCGCCAAATGTCGGATTTCGGGTTCCGGCAGACCCTTGAGGTTCGAACACTGGGGTGCGCGCGGAGATCTAACCCTCCACCGTCTCGCACCTCGCCGAATCGCTGGGACCTAAACTACTAAACGGAACAACACAAGAGACACGGGATTTATACTGGTTCAGGCCACCATTGTGGTGTAATACCCTACTCCAGTGTGTGGTGTGGTCGATTGCCTCTTGGGCTGATGAGGAACAATACAAGGAAGAACAGCCTCATGAGGGTCTGTTCTTGGCGGGTGCGATGAACTGCTAGGTGGTGTTTAGTCGCTCTAGCTACTGGTTTCTGGATGAGGATTCGGATCCCCCCGCCCTGGGGATGGCTACTCCTATTTATAGGCGAAGGCCCTGGGCCTCTTCCCAAATATTGAGTGGGAAGAGCGCCACCAATTGGCCATTTTGAAGGGGAACAGCGGGTACACTTATCCTGACTAAAGTTGGTCCTCGCCTGCCAAAGGCTTTGGTGATGATGCCTGCTTGGGCTCCACAATGACTCCCTTCCTGCCGTTGGGCTGGTCTTGGTCTCGTTGCACCGAAATGGATGCCTTTGCTTGATACTCTCGCCTGCGCTTGCTCCCTTTGCACCAAAGAGGAAGGGAGGACACTGCGCGTGCTGGCGCCCGACTGGCGCCCTTGGTCGTCATGGCTTGCGTCACGGGCACCTCGCGAGGTACCCTGCCTTGAACTCTCCGCCTCCTCATGAGCCAGCCTGACGATGCCGTGCCTGAGGAAGCTCCTTGTCGTCCGCCCCGCGAGGCTTGGCCCCTCGCGAGGGTCTTGAGCTTGCATTGATGAAGATGGGCCGTGCTGGGCCTCCTTCGAGCCACGCCGCAGGCCGCAGGCAGGCAAGTCTGGGGACCCCCGTTCCCAGAACGCCGACAAGGAGTTGTTCAGGTGAAAGGTTGAGAACATTATCCTTCAGATAGCGTTGTTTCTTATAATGCGCTTTCTTCAAAGTTCTGGCTTGATCGTATTTCTAGTTTTCTTCAGTTATGAATGCCGTCAACATGTGACTTTGTCCAGGAGTGAGGCCCAGCTCTGGCAGAGGAGTGTTTGGATCTTTGTGCCAGAGGTCAATGAAATCCAGGATCTTCTTCGGATCCAATCGAAGGGGCACAACACTCTGTCGTTTGTTTCTGATGATTTCAGCCAATTCTTCATCATCAGCTTCATCATCATCAGAAGGTATTGTGAAGGCAACCTGCTTCTTGTGAGGACTTGGACTAGTGCCTCGTCCAGCAGTGGCTTTGGTCTTCAGCATAGTTGGGCTCATTGAAGATAGATGAGGAACTGGAGAACTTGCAGAAGCTCCTGAGGCAATAGATATGCATGTGGTCCTTTGGCAAGTGGTGAGATGCACAGGTGCCAAGGACTTTGCCAAAGGAGCTGAGGATTTTGTAGTCTGAGGAACTGGAGCAGCCTGAGGAATTTGCCGTGAGGGCACTGATGAGCTTGGCCATGAGGGTATTGCTGGGCTTGGAGGTTTGCGGGCAGGCTTATTGGGCATAGCCTTCTTGCTTGAGGAAGCCTCAACAGCGGCAGCTGCAGAATCTTCATTAAATTTCTTCACTGCTTCTTTGGCCTGTTTTGCCAATTTGGCTTGCCGCTTGGCCCATTCATCAGCATAATCCTCACCACGTTTAAGACTTGTTGGATCAGCTCTTTGGCCAGGTGCCAATGGAGGTCTTGGGCAAGGAGGGTTGAGAGTGAATTTTTTCATATATTTCGGAGTAACATATATGTACTCCCTCCACTCCTGAGCCCATCCGCGTTCAATCTTCTGTATGCGCACCTTGCGCTCATTTTTGGTTTCCTTGCCGTGATTTGCCTCATCAGGCGTACAGTACCCTGCATAGATGTCAGTAGGGATCTCAAAGGCAGAGTTAACTTCCAGCTTCTTTCTTCCTTTCTGGGGCCTTTTACCATCTGCCATTTTCTTCAATTGAGGAATTTGAACAATAGACTTCTCTGAGGAAGTATGCAGATTTCCTCGAGGAACGCTGCAAATGAGTTAAGTTGATGATAACCTAGTGATTCAGCAGCAGACATGTGTACCTGTGAACAGAGTATAGGTGTGAAGAATTTGGAGAGGTTATATGCGTTCTCAGAAGTTTTTGCAAAATGGAACAAGTTTGAGGAAATTGACGAGTTGTGTCCTGAAGAATTTCACTAAGCGTTCTTTGACTTAGGTTCCAGAGTTGTGTGGATTGTGAGATTCACACAATTGAGGAATCATGAAGAAAAACGTCACTTAGAGAAATAGATCAAGAACAAATGATTATGTGAGGTGTTTAGAGTGTGGAGGTTGAAGAATAAACACCTTTTGAGGATTTGATGAAAATCATCAGTAGTAACAAAGGTAATAAAAATAACTTTTAATTACCCTTGACGAAGAACACGACGAACTGGAAGTGTAGATTTGGAAGTTCGTCAATCCAGATCTTCCACGCCCTAAATTGGCAGAGGAAGACATCTACGGCGGCGGCAGAGTGAAGAAATCTGCGGCCGGTGCGAGTACGATGGCGACGACATCGAGGCAGTGAAGCTCTTCCTCACCGGCGATGATGAAGGTAGCGGCGGCGCTAGGTCTGGTGAGATCGAGTGAGGGAAGTGAGGTCGAGCAGGGTAAATGAAGTCAGAGGAGGGTGAGGGGTATATATATAGCCACGGTGAAAAACTGTTCCCCCGAAGAATTTGGACAAATGTGCCCCTGACCCTTCTCATCCTAGCGACATGTGTCACCCACGTACAGTGTAGTGGTGATCATGTAAGATCATGGGTGAATAGATAAGATTTATCATGGAATTTGTAATAGTTTGAGCGGCAACAACCGAAAATTCAGATAAGAATATTTTAAAGTTTCGTTCGCAATTTCTTCAGCTGATAAGGACACAGTGAAGATTTTTAATGAGTTTCAAATAGAACGCACATGAAGAATTTGTGAATAGATTTGGTTGATTTTAGCATAGAGGGGAAAAGGGTCCGATCACATTCACTTAGCAGAAAAGTCAACTTGCAGAAATAGCAATAAGTGAATGCTGTAGTGGACATAAAAACTCAAGTATATATATAGTCAATGAAGAACAATGACGGAAGGAATGAAGACAATGTAAAGTTGAAGAATTTGAAAAACTGAGGAATTTCAAAAATGAAGAAAAACTGAACTTGAAGATTTTCAACTTTGGTTGGTGGCGTAACCCACCGTATAAGACAGCTGATTTCAGACACCGCGTACAATTGTCGTTGGGTTCTGAGAATCAATTTCTTCATTAATTTCTTCACACTTAGAGGGTTAGTCTTCATTGATTAAAGAAAAATGTTACTTCGTGTGTTGCACATGTAAGTCATCAAGTCAGCATAAGTGTTAGGATGTGTGTCCTTTTCAGAGAATATTCGAAGGTTCTAGGATATTTAGCTCACACCGCAACTTGCTAAATCTCTTCTCATCCAAGGGCTTAGTGAATATATTGTCCAGCTGGTCCTTAGTACTTGCATGGTCGATGGAGATGTCGCCCTTCAACACATGGTCACGAAGAAAATGATGACGAATCTGGATGTGCTTTGTCTTCGAGTGCTGAACTAGGTTGTGAGCAATCTTGATAGCACTCTCATTGTAGCAGTAGAGCGGCACATTCTTCACTTTGATGCCACAGTCCTTGAGGGTTTGCTTCATCCACAAAAATTGAGCACATCAGGATCCAACAGCAATGTATTCAGCTTCAGCAGTAGAGAGTGATACACAGTTTTATTTCTTTGAGGACCAACATACCAAGGATCGTCCGAGGAAACGACATGTGCCTGACGTTGACTTGCGGTCCACACGATCACCAGCATAGTCAGAGTCAGAGTCTGAATATCCAATGAGATCAAATGAAGAGCCCTTGGGATACCATAATCCAAGTGTTCATGTGTGAGCTAGATATCACAGAATATGCTTCACAGCCTTATGGTGTGATTCCTTCGGTGTAGCTTGAAATCGGGCACACATGCAAACACTAAGCATAATATCCGGCCTAGATGCACATAGGTACAATAAAGAGCCAATCATGGAGCGGTATACCTTTTGATCGAAGTCTTTACCATTTTCATCAGTGCATAGATAGCCATTTGTGGGCATAGGGATTTTGACGCCTTTGCAATCTTGCATGTCGAATTTCCTCAATACATCCTTGAGGTATTTCTCCCGAGATATGAATATGACATTGTATTGTTGACGAATTTGAAGACCTAAAAAGAATTTCAATTCTCCCATCATAGACATTTGATATTATTCACTCATCATATAGGCAAATTCATCACTGTAACGTTGGTTAGTACAGCCAAAGATAATATCATCAACATATATTTGGCACACGAATAATTCATCATCATATGCTTCGGTGAAAAGAGTTGGGTCAAGTGAACCGGGTTTGAAGCCTTTCTTCATGAGGAATTCCTTCAGTGTCTCATGCCACGCCCGAGGTGCCAGCTTGAGGCCATAGAGGGCCTTGTTGAGTCTGTAGACATGATCTGGAAATTTTGGATCCTCAAAACCTGGTGGTTGAGCAACATATACTTCTTCCTCAGGCTTACCATTGAGGAATGCACTTTTCACATCCATTTCATGTAAGATGATATTATGATGGTTAGCATAAGCAAGCAATATGCGAATAGCCTCAAGTCTAGCAACAGGTGTAAAAGTTTCATCGAAATCAATTCCTTCAACTTGTGTGTAGCCTTGAGCTACAAGACGAGCCTTATTCCTCACTACGAGTACATTTTCATCTTGTTTGTTGTGGTAGATCCATTTGGTACCGATGATATTGTGCTTGCGTGGGTCTGGTTGCTTGACAAGCTCCCACAAATTGTTGAGCTCAAGTTGATGCAATTCATCTTGCATGGCTTGAATCCACTCAGATTCCATGAATGCTTCATCAACTTTAGTGGGCTCTGTGATAGAGACAAACGCAAAATGCCCACAAAAGTTAGATAAATGTGAACCTTTTGAGTGCGTGAGAGGACCTAGTGCATTGATGCCATCGATGATCTTCTCGATCTGCACTTCGTTTGCAACGCGAGGATGTGCGGGTTGACGACTTTGCTTTGGTTGAGCAATTTCTTCAGAACCAGATTCTTCAGCAGGACCAGCATGATTTTCTTCATGATCCGGAATGAATTCTTCAGCAGATTCTTCGGTAGGGATGATATCCTCAGTAGCTTTGAACTTGATGGATTCCTCAGGTGACATTTCATCTAGCACATGAGGTAGGTGCTCTTTTTGTGAGCCATTAGTTTCATCGAACCACACGTCTACAGTTTCAACAAACTTGTGATGATTGAGATTGAAGACTATGTAGGTGTGTGAGTCCATTCCGTAACCAAGCATAAAACCCTCACGTGCTTTCGGTGCAAACTTAGAGTGATGGTGATGATCTCTAATCCAGCATTTAGCACCGAAGACTTTGAAATAACTTACATTGGGTTTCTTGTCAGTGAGGAGTTCGTATGAGGTGTTTTTGAAGAATTTGTGGAGATATACCCTGTTGATGATGTGGCACGTAGTATTGACGGCTTCAGGCCAGAAGCGCTGAGGTCTTGTATTTATCAAGCATGGTGCGAGCCATCTCAACAAGAGTTTGGTTCTTGCACTCCACGACGCCATTCTGCTGAGGAGTATAAGGAGCAGATAACTCGTGAGTAATACCAAGTATATCAAGATATTCATCGAGTCCAGTGTTCTTGAACTCAGTTCCATTATCACTACTGATATGCTTGATCTTCACACCGAAGTTAGTGGAAGCCCTTGAGGAAAATCGTCTGAAGACTTCCTGCACTTCATTTTTGTAAGTGATGATATGCACCTACACTACAAAAAAAATACACTTCCGTGATGACACGTGTTCGTGACAGTAGGTCACGTTTTCTTTCATGCATGTACATCCATGACAATTTTATGATAGAGTCAAGATAGTAATACATGTGATGTCGTAGAAGTGTTCCATGACATTACCAAAATTATCATCACGGAAGTGTCCACTTCCATGACGATAAATCACGTGTCATAGAAGTGCTTTCGTCAAGGGTGACCGACACGTGGCATCCACCGTAACAGAACGCCGTTGAGCTATCGGGTCCGAATTTGGATCCAATAACCCGTTAACAACCCCGGCCAATGAGGATTTTTCACGTGTAAAATCATCATTGGCTGGAGGAAACACGTGTCGGCTCACCGTTGGTACAGATGTCATCCACTCATTGGACAGGAGACGCCTATGATATGTTGACACATGGCACGACCCAACAGAGGCCCATTCCTATGAAAAGGCCGGCCTATTTGACTTGCTCAAAAGGTGGCGGGCCGGCCCATGGGAAGCCTGTTAACGGCCTGTTCCCATATAGCCCATTTACAGCCCGCTAAAACAGGGCCCGTTATGACCTATCCGAATTAGGCCGAGTAGCGTCATCTGGGCCGTCCAATATGGTTCCAGCCCATTTTAACTTCTGGCCCATGTATGGCCCATGACGTCTTTGGGCCCATATGAGGCCCTCTGTAACACTTGGCCCATTAACGGCCCATGGTGAAACTGGCCCGTAATGAACAGTGTATCACTTTATACCCATTAACGGCCCGTGGTGAAACTGGCCCGTAATGAACAGTGTATCGCTTTATACCCATTAACGGCCCGTGCTGAAACTGTCCTGTAATGAACACTGTATCACTTTATACCCATTAACGGCCCGTGGTGAAACTGGCCCGTAATGAATAATGTATCACTTTATACCCATTAACGGCCCGTGGTGAAACTGGCCCGGAATGAACAGTGTATCACTTTATACCCATTAACGGCCCGTTATTCCGTTGGGCTGTTTCCATCTCATGTTATCTTTCGGCCTTCTCATGGCCAATTTATTCTTGGGGTAATTTCCAGCATTTTTTTACTTATGGCCCATTAATGTCATTTTCTGCTTGTGGGACAAATTCAGGCTGAGGTTACAGTCGGCCCATTTGTGGCCCGTTAATACGTTGGGCCGTTTTCATAGCGTCATCGAATATGGCCTATTAATGACGGCCCGTTATGGTCGGCCCATGAACGGACGATTCCAACTCTAGCCCATTTACGGCCATAATGCGGTCTGTAATTGGCCCATGTTTGGCCAATCGATCATATTGCCCATATAAGGCCCATTGATGATACGGCCCGTAGAAGACCCATTGTGTCTACGGCCCATAGAAGTTCCATTGTTTCTACAACCGGTAGGAGGCCCAGTGTCACTACAGTAAATATGTAGCCCATGGTTATTGTGGCCTAGTTTTAAAAAATAGGTTATTGCGGCCACTAGCAAATCGCGGAAAAAGAACTGCACCGACTATAAGCAAACAAATAAACAAGACAACAAGGAAATAAATAAGCAAGCAACTTATGCTAGGCTATCATGGCTATTACACATATTACATCCACTGGGCATCAAAGTTCGCCACCAGTGCAAATATAGGGAACAAAGCAGCATATCATATACACTGGTTGTCAAAGTTGGCGACCAGCGCAAATAAACGCCGTAGCAAAACAAATCCAGAACTGAAACCACTTCAGAAGATCTCAAGAAACAATATCCTGGGTACCCATAATGCTGGCAAGATGCTTAGCAAGCTTATTAACTTTCTCTTGTTTGGCGCTTAAATCCTCCAGCGCTTGCTGTTGCACCAGGAAGTATGCATCTGAATTCTGCTGGGATTTCCTTAGTCCTTCAGCTTCCTGTCGCAGCACCTCTGATCGATGTCTTTCAACTTGAAGTTTAGACTCAAGAAGACAAACTGATTCAGGCAGCGAGTTCGAAGAGCTTGTGCCAGCAGTAGTGGCCAGTAACTCGAACACTACATCAAGACAGGACTTTTGGGTTCTCTCACTGTCGTCAAGATAGTTTTTATCAGCTTTCTTGGAGACCAACAGGGATGTCTCACTATCTTGAACCTTATCTGCATTTTTTTCCTTTACCATTGCATAACGAGGTACTGTTCTCCAATATTTTGTCCGCATTCTAAAAGAGAAACAAGCAAACACATCACATGTTTACCATGTTGTATATGAAACTCATTTTGGTAAATGAATTCAGTAGTAAAGTGGACAGGATAACAGCATGAAACAAACATATATCTATGTACCATGGTCACTTTATGGTCTATATCGTTCAAGTTTTTGTTGCCAAATCAAGATAGAGACACAGTTCAAATAATATTTGTTCAAGACAAAGCAGAATAGACATAATATAAGTGAGGGAAACTATAGAGCAATACCAACACTTGTAATGTGCATGACATGAGAACATAATTGTTTATTCAATTGAAACTAAAATCAACATTGAGCAGGTTACAACAGCAAACCAGTTAAAGAAACAGGTTTAAAACATACCTATTGCACCATTGGAGTTTCAATTCCATCCTTCAAATTTGAAAATAGTTGGTATGAGTAAATACAGTAATGCAAGAGCAAAGGAGTATGAACCACAGCTACAGAACCTGACCTAAGAATAAATCTTCTTCTCCTTTAAGCATTGAGTTGGGATTCGGAGTGGTGGTCCTCCTGCTTTGGGCACAACAGTTCCCTTACTAACTGCTCGTGTTTGGGTGCTCTGTGGTGGAGACGGTGCTGTGTCAACTGGAACTGGGTTACTATCTGCCGGGGTTTGGGTTAGAAGGGGTGTAGCTGGTTCTCTGTCCAACTGTGTTAGCATTTTGGGAATGGGGGTCCCCAGACTTGCCTTCCTAAGGCCCGCGGCGTGGCTCCACCAGTGGCCCAGCACGGCCCCGTCTTCATCAGCCGGCGCTCAAGACCCTCGCGAGGGGCCAAGCCTCGCGGGGTGGACGACACAAGGCCTCCTCAGGAGCAGCCTCACCAGGCAGGCTCGTGAGGGGCGGAGAGATCAAGGCAAGGGGTACCTCGCGAGGTTCCCGTGATGCAAGCCATGACGACCAAGGCCAGGCGGGCGCCAGCACACGCAGTGTCCTCGATCGTTTCCCCTTTGGTTCTATGGGGGCAAGCGCAGGCGCGGAGTACCGAGGCATCAGACACATGTTTCCTTATCTGTCGTCACTCTGGATATGAGGGTATCCAGACTTGCCTGCCTGCGGCCCGTTGCGTGGCTCCACCGGCGGCCTAGTGCGGCCCGTCTTCATCAACCAAGCGCTCAAGACCCTCGCGGGGCGGACGACACAAGGCCTCCTTATGAGCGGCCTCCTCAGGCAGGCTCACGAGGGAGGCGGAGAGATCAAGGCAAGGGGTACCTCGCGAGGTTTCCATGACGCAAGCCATGACGACCAAGGCCAGGCGGGCACCAGCGCGCACAGTGTACTCGTTTCCCCTTTGGTGCTAAGGGGGCAAGCACATGTGCGGAGTACCAAGGCATCAGGCAAAGGTTTCCTTATCGGTGCAACAAGACCAGGACTAGCAGGACAACAAGAAGGAGGTCACTTGGAGCCCAAGACAGCGTCATCACCAGAGCCTTTGGCAGGCGAAGACCACCTTTAGTCAGGATAGCTTGTACTAGTTGTCCCCTTTCAAATCCCGCCGTTGTGGAATCCCTTCCCACTCAACATTTGGGAAGAGGACCAGGGCCCCTATAAATAGGGCTCGCCACCACCATAGTAAGGGGACGAATCCATTTGGATGAGAACCACTCACCAAGCACAAGAACACCTCGCCTTAGGAGGCTGTTCTTCCGCTTGTACTATTCATAATCAGCCCAAGATGCAATCCACTACCACACACTGGAGTAGGGTATTACACCACAATGGTGGCCTGAACCAGTATAAACCTCGTGCCTCTTGTGCAGTGATTTTGTTTAGTTAAGCCTAGGGATCGTGGCGAGGCTGGGAGCGATATTCGGTAGGGGGAAATCTTCGTGTGCACCCCAGTGTTCGAACCTTAAGGGTTATGCCGGAACCCGATATCCGACATTTAGCGCGCCATGTAGGGGTGCACCGAAGCCTTCCTTCCGCTGATCCGCGTCCCACCGCTTCGTCGCATCCATGTCTGACGCTCGCCGAGCCCGCACTGAGCATAGGGCTTCTCTTGCCGCTCAGGTCGCCAGACGGCCCCTGTCGATGACCACCTCGCCGTTCTCCATCGCCTGCCGCCAACACCGCCACCGGCCCGGCGGGGCACGAGCACTAAGCGTCCTCGCTGCACCCCTCGGTGCAGCGGGACGGCTGCACCACCACTCCATCGCTGACTCCAGCTGAATCATCGTCCCACCTTCGATGCGCTCCCACGGATGTGCGGGCCCTGCTGCTCACAACATGCGAGCTCCTGCGTTACTGCCCCATCGACGACCTCTAGGAAGATTGGCTCGCCCGCATCACCAAGCTCGTCAGTGCCACAGGGGGCTATTCCGCGCCGTCCCTCTCGCTGCCTCCACCACCGCCGAGTACGGGCGGCGCGGCTCAAGGAGCACCTCCACCACCTCAGCCCCACGACGGCGCCCATGCTCCAAGGCGCGCAGCCCCCGGGCGTGACCCACCGTGCTCGGCGCCCGCGCGAGAAGAAAGAAGCTGTCAAGAAATCCCTCAGCCCCGAGAAGGTGCCCCTGTGCTCCCTGCACCGGCACGACAAGACTGCGTACTTGTGACGACCGGTTTTCCGGGTATTAATTTCCCAGAAAATGGCCGTTGTGCTCACCAGCCCCAGGATTACTGTTAGCTGATGAGACACCAACTTGATACAGAAACTCCAAGAAAAATACATAATATGTAGTACAAGACCATTCTGGCCTATGAGTACTACACAAGGTTGCTAGTGGTTGATGGCGGAAGCGGTCTGTGGTTCATCAGCGTCTATGGGACTCCATTTCCCACAGGAACAACTGACCAGGATGACTCCTATCTTCGCGAGGCTGCTATCATCATTGCGTAGGCTCTGGGGCTGTCATCGCAACGCTCCTCTCCGTGCAAGAAATCTGGCCAAGACAATAGCCAGGTACAAGCCAGTGAGTACTTTGAATGTACTCACAAACATTATGAGCATAGGTATAATATATCAGAAGATAATCATGCTCAGAATTATTCTATGATCACAATGTAAATCACAAAAATAAAACCCATGATGCACACAGACAGGTTATTCATAACTTGAATATACAATAATAGAGTACGAATAAAATGCACCGATCGGGTGTATGAAGTGACGCCTCGAAAGGATAATAATTTAAAACATTGCCACAGTCAGGCGTCTGAGCGACACCGCATAAAGGGCTTATAAGTGAATTAAATAACAAGCATGCCACAGTCGGGCATCTGAGCGACACCACATAAAGGGCTTGTAAGTGATTTAAATGACAAGCATGCCACAGTCGGGCGTCTAAGTGACACCACATAAAGGGCTTATAAGTAATGTAAATGACAAGCATGCCGTAGTCGGGCGTCTAAGCGACACCACATAAAGGGCTTATAAGAGAATAATTACAGTGAATATTAAGGAGGTAAAACCGTCCCAGGGATACCCAATAATTCAAATAATATAACCAGTTAGTCCACAATAATAATAATCATAATCATCATATGTCACAGGTCATAATCAATGTTCTGGTTTAGCAGTTTTTCCTCCGAAGACCGACACTAAGACCGACACTTGACCCATCCCAGACTGTAGTCCTTAACCATGGACACGGCTATTTGAATAGATGTAATCTCTGCAGAGGGTGTACTCTTTACCCACGAGTAACGGATTCCGTTAGTCCATCGGGACTAATTCCGTCTACGGTCTTTTAATTGAAAACACACCTGACCACACACACCAGCCTGACTTATCGGTATCTGGAATCACCCATGACACTCGTTAAGCAAAACTCTAAGTGGGGATTCTACAACCTCGATTAGCATGGGATCACAAAATTTATAATGCGCGCAAACTAGGGGAGCTACCCCCTCGGCTACAACCGGAAACACCCATGCCCCCGGACCTGGTGGCATGCCTACCGGATGCAGCCGGTATCTTCCACCATGGCCTCTCTGTACGGTGTGTGCTAGAAAGGGGTTGACAATTTACATAACCGTACCCTACCTATGGCAGGGACCAGTGGTAGTACGAAACAAGTATGGGGGTTACTGGAATAAGACTCGATCTACGGTCGACTTAGGAGGTCTAAGTATTCCCTGTATGATTAGCATAACAAATATATTTCAACCAACAGATCCACCACTCATCATACCTTACTATGCCATACCGGAAACAACCGTCTTGACGAAGACCGGAGACAAGCTCATGCCTACCCAAGACAGAGGCTTTCCCGGATTTCTTCCGACATGCATGAAAGGCATACGAGGGTGATTACTATCACAGCGTATCAAATTTCAATAGCACGGAATCATCAATATGCACTTATGAGTATGTTCATATCATCACATAAAATAACAAAAACTCCGAGACAAGGGGTGTCATAACCGTATCAAACGACAATATTATGCCGGGGTTCAGAATGCTTGCCTTCAAGTTGTGGAGAGGCAGGGTGCATTCCAAAACTTTTGAAAGTTGTCTCCTTCTCCAAAAATCCTATTTTTGAAAATATTCAAATTAACACAAACTTTAAAAACAGTACAAAACGTTTTCCTAATTATTTTTGAAATAAATCTTAAAATAAACTAGGTGAAATTTGAGAGAGGTAGGAAAAAGAATCAACTCATTTGGAATTATATTTAAAAATTTATAGTCAGTCAAAGTTTTGTCAAATTTCTGTTTAAAAAAATAAAACAGAAATAGAAAAACTTTCGAAATAAAACACGTCGAAGGCGTACTCTGGGTTTACGCCTCCACTTAAACCACGTGGACTGGTGCGGGGTCACTGACAGTGGGTCTAGGGGGCCCACTGGTCAGGTTTGACCTGTCACCCCCGCCTCCTTCCTCCTCTGGCCGAACAGAGGCGGGGCTCCGGCGATCGACGCCGGCGAACGGCGTCTCCCGACGGGTTTCCAAGGCGGGGATGGATCCGCGAGTCCGGGGCGGTCCTTCCGGTAGTCGCAAGGCTGGCGGGGGTGAAGGGAGTTGCCGGCAGCGAGCTCTGCGGCGGACGACAGCTTTAGGAGAATTGGGGGTTTGGGCTACGGTGGCTCCCGGTCGTGTTTGAGAGGTTGGGCGGCTCCACGAGACCAAGTGGAGTCGGGTGGTGGCGTTGGATGGACGGGGGAGGGCCTGTCTATGAAGAATGGGACCGGAGGGCGGCGGCAGCCGAACCTGCTGGAGGTGGGGAAGGGAAGGTCTTCGCCAATCGGGAGGATGGGGCTTTCACCGCTCGAACAGGCTCCGACGAGCTTGGGCAAGCTCGGGGCAATATATAGCCCAGAGAGGTCGATTCCGTGGTCAGAGATAAGAACGCCGTGAACGCTGCTCGCTGTAACCGGGGTGCGTGGCGGCGACGGGCGCTAGCGGACGCGTCCCTGGATAAGCTCGGGCTGCTGCAGAGGGCAGCTGGGGCAGGCGTGTGGCTCGGGCATCGCCATCCATGGTAGGGGCTGCTGTGGCCGCCCGCTTGCTGCCACGGCCGACCTGACGGCGGCGCTGTAGGGCGCCAGGAGGGGGCCAAGGCGGCTCTGCGGTGAGGGAGGGGTCGGGTGTGCTGGCCGTGCGAGGGGAGTGGCCAGAGCGAGCGCGGGGAGGCGGTAGTGGGACGCGGTGACTCGGTGCGCGCGCGTGCAAAACGTGCGCTCTGGGCGCGCCCAGAGCATGCACGCCAGGTGCTCGATGCAATGCCAGGATGCTTGGGTGGAGCTGGGGTTTAACAAGACTAGCAGGTTAGGGTAGTCTAGAGACTTAGTGGACATGTTGGTTCGGCAAGGGGATCAAGTCCACAATGTAAACTAAATCTCATGCCAAAACTGTTCATGTACTCAGGGTGTTTGACAGATTGCCAAGGGCATCTAGGCAACTCTTGGGGTGGCCAAAATCTCCAGATCAGTGTCTCTTTAGAAGCTAAAGAGGGTGGCAAGGTTAGTTTGTCAAGGGTAGAAACTTGTTAGTGCAAGTTTTTGAGAAAACCAATTCTGGACAGAAGGTAAAGGGCATCATTACATGGACCAAAAATACTCCCATGGGGCCACTCTCCTGGACTTAAGGGTTTTGTAGGGAGGTTTACAAGCAGGAGAAAGATCATGGGCAATAGAGAAGAAGAAAATAGAGTTGTAGTACAAAACACCCAACTGGACGAGGGAGCAAAAGAGGATGATTTCCTCAATTTTTTTCAAAGAACAATCATGGGTTTTTGCATAAAAATGAATTATATGCATCTACTGACATCTCCAAATTTTTATGTAATTTTTAAAGAAATATTTAAATAGGTTGTAGTGAAATTTTACCAACTGGACCAGTTTTGAAAACTAGGGGTAGAGCTTAAAATATCCAATGAATAAAAGATATTTTTGCATTAGAGTGATTTAAAAACATCACATGACCTCCCCAAATTTTGGTGAAAATTTTAAATGCATTTATCAAATGGTTGCCGTGCAAAAGAGGCCCTAGAACTCTAGAAAAATCATCTTAAAAGAATAAAGCTCAGGAAAACAACTATGCAAATTAATCCACTGATAAAAAGAATTGTTTTTCTTGAGAGGGTATACAAGTCCAATAATATTCTTCGAAAGTTTTCCCTTGAGGTAAAAACTTCACAACATTAAAGAAAAGAGGGGGTTCTTAAATCAAAAGAAAATCCAGGAAGTTAAAATTTTAATCTCCTGGCAAAATTTGATTCAATAAATCATGGTTAAATTTTTGGGGTGTTACAACACCACCCCCCTTAAGAAAAAATCTCTTCCTCGAGATTGGCTAAGGGCTGTTAAAAAAAATCTCCTACCATTACAAAAATAACCATCCTACTCATGCAATTAAGATGTGGCTACAGTGAGTGGGCAATAAGTGGTGCAAAACTATAGTGTGGCATGCTGGCGTTGCGTGGAAAAATTTTACGGTAAATTCTACTGTTAGATACAGTAAACTTTTGATTAAAAATCTAAACTACTAAAATACGCTGATCGTACCCGAGAGCACAGTGCTCTCTCTGGCTGACAGGTGGACCCGGGGCCCACTGTCGGTCTCTTCTTCTTCCTCTGGCTCTCTCTTCTCCCTCTCTCCTGCGCGCTTTCCCGCGCTTTCTCCACCGGCAATGGCTAGCGCATAGGGCATCTAGGCCGTACTGCGGTAGTGCGTGGCGTGCTAGCTGCCGGCGCAGCGTGCACTCACCTCGCAGGCCAGTGCATTGTTGGCACTGCTCGTGGATTCGCCTCCGAACACCGGCGATCGGGCGAGGAGCAGCGCTGGTGGACTTCGTCCACTGTACACCGATCTCGAGCTATAAAATGACCGAGGTGCTCCTTTCTTCTTCCTAACACCTGGCTTCGCTTCTTCTTCTCCTTCCTTCTCCTCCATTTCTGTTTGCAGGAGCTCGAGACGAGGCTGCAATGGCGGAGGTGATGCCGGACTGGTACATGATCCTGGTGTGTGGAGGGTTGGCGGCGTTGCTGGGGTTCTCTGTGCTCTTGTGCGTGATGATCTTCGATGATCGTCGCGATGCTGCCGCTCGAGTGTTAGCTCTCCGCGGTGGCGTTGATCATGAGGACTAAGTGCGGTGTCGGGTCCTAACTGTTGTCAGTGTGCTGGAGGTAACTTGTACCCGAATAATTTCCCACAAATCCCTCCTTCAGAGACTGTGGTGCAAGTGAGGTGATCAGTTAGGTGCAAAAATGTGCGTGTGGTCGAGTGGTTGTGGTTGTGAGTCTGCTGTCATGGTGCTGCATGAATAAAAATCTATGTCATGAAGAGACACATGCCGCAACAACACAGGGAAACAACGCAGTTCAGGATTTACCGAGAGTGGAAACAGTTAGTAAAAATTAATACCAGTAACAACCACTCACATTAATTGAGACTAAAAATTTAATTCATCGCACAAATTTAGGATACCACGCATAAATTGCAACATATAAATAAAACTGAGACAATAAACATAGCAGTGACGTCTACAATGACAACGGTAAATGGACAGGGTCCTGAGAAAACGTGTCTGGGATTGGGGCACACTCTTCTTCTATCGGAGGAAGCGGATTGACGAGTCGGTGAACACGTCTCTCCTGGTCGGGCCTCAATAGTCTACCGATGGCGATCTGAGGATTTAAATCAGCGAGACTTTGTAGGTAACCCATTACTCACTGGGTCAAACGCTCTTGAGTGATGACATACTGGGCAAGGTTTGCCAGTACTGGGCCTCTCTCGATTCATCCACCGGGAAAATATGCTACTTCTCCTGGTGCTGCACGACTCGGGAAGTAATAATACCCCCGTTCGCTGGCATAGGGTACCGTGAATCGAAGGTGAGCAAGCGCTTCGGACACAGCAGCTTCTATGGCCATATGTGGGGTTGGCATAGATTTCCCCACGAAAGAGACTTCCGTTGGTTCTTGGTTTGGGTTTGAGGGAGGGATGTGCAGCACTGCCCAATATTTCGAGGTGCATGGTGTGATCCTCGATTTGAGCAGCTCGTACTGGGGTGGACGGATGGCACTCATGGTACTGCAGGTAAAGTCCCACAAAATTTTAACAAAACTACTTGGGGTTGCATCTGGAGTTCTCAGATAAATGTTGGGGCTCCGCATGGCAGAGAAATGGTTGTGAAAGTTGTGCACGAGGTGAGGGATACTTGGCAAGGTCACGAGGTGGCCTTTTATATAGCATCCGGGCGGGGTCTTTTACTGCGGTGAAGAGTAACTAGTCTGTCGGTTCTGCTCTACGGGGTCGGGGTCAACGCTGCAGATACACATATCTCACAAAAGCGATGTATTACTGTGGGTGTCGTCGGGGTGGTTTTCTGGTAGTTGTGCCCAGGATTGAAAATGCAACCGCAATCTAACATATTTATGCAAGGCTACTATTCAAAACAGAGGCACACAAGCAGGATGCGTCTATTCAAGGCGATGCAAGATTACATAATTACAGGGCGTGGGCATACTGAGACTTGGTACTACTCGAGTGACTTAGTCTACCTCGTTGATATCTAAGCGAGCATGCCTTGTGGACGTCGAGGCTTCTCCACTGGTTTCACCATCGGGGTTAGCTGGATGGGGTTGAGGGGCTGCAGGGTCGGGGTAGAGATGATGACCATCGCGGGGGTTGTTGGCCACAATCCCGTTGGAGCGTGTTCCCAAAAGGCGACGAAGCACTTCCGGGGACACCAAGACACTCTTGTCGATGACTGGGGCAGACCTCAAGGACTCGATCGGTTGTTCGAACAGCACGACTTGGTTGTCGGCGTCAGGCTCATCTTCTCCTCTCGCCTGGGCTCGGCGAACCAGTTCTCCACGAGCTGCGATCACGCTACTAGGAAAAGGCATGCTAGTGGCGCACCAGTTTTGCCTTTTAATGGCGCACCACTCGTGCGCCACTAGCATCACGCCATTAGATTTTTTTTCTAATGGCGCACCACCTGTGCGCCATTAGAATCTGGTGTTCTAATGGCGCACCACGTAGTGCGCCATTAGTATTGCCCATAGTGCGCCATTAGAATGCCTCCCAGGGGGCCATATGTACCCATGTACTTTGGCATACTAATGGCGCACCAGTGGGTGATGCGCCATTAGTGTGATTATCATAGTGCGCCATTAGTGTCTTGTGTGGTGCGCCACTAGTATGAATATTAGGGATTTTTTTCTTTTCTGATATTTTCACAGGTTACAAAATATATTATTGGACAGAATTTAGACAACATCACACAGCAATAGTCGATTCATCGAATACAATAGAAGATTAGTCTCCGAATACAATTCATCATATTAGTCTCCGAATTCAAAAGACCGAACAAAGATAGAATATTACAAGTCTCGAGACCGCGAGTAGCGAGTTTTTCTTCACATTACAAGTCGATATCGATCATCTAAACTACCATCACATAGAGGAGAGCCGCGGTCATCACAATGAGCATCATCGCGATGAAACTGGTCTTCATCCGGTTCCTCCAACGCTCCCTCCTCTCCCTCGCTAGATAGCGGGCGTATCTAGATTCCGCCCGCCCTAGTGGTGTACCTTCAGAATCGTTACCGTTGAACGGTGAACCTGTCTCCGACACTCCTCCCGCCGTCAGAGACTCGAACCTTATCCTTGTAATACCGATATACTCGGCATCTCTATGCACAAGCCAAACAATGATAATACATAAGCAATATATAAGTATGCAATAAAAGGATTGGAAGAGAAAAGCAAGACATTAGTAGCATCTATTACATCTAAGTTGAACGACTGTCCAACCCAAAGAGACATAAAAGTTCATTAAATTTTAATTACAACATGAGCCGATCAATGTTTCAGAACTACACATAGCATCACTACTGTCGACTCAACTCATGGGACCGGAGCGTGGATGAAGCCGCCGTCTGTCGTGATGGTTATGAAATCGCGGGCGTTATCAGCCTGCATTAGTAGCGTTGTGTATATCTCACTGTCGGATGGTTGATCTCTGAGGTAGAACTGCCCCGAGGTACGAAGGACATCTTGATGGATAATTTCCGCAAACTTTGACTGGATGCGAAAGAATTCTTGTCCGATGTCCGCGCCCTGGATTGCCAACAAGCTCGCGCCCAATCTTTGAGATTATCTGCAGCGTAGGTGACGATGGTCCCGCATTGATCGCCCGCATGTGATGGAGGTCGAGTAGGCATCCTCGACCGCCAGCGGCTTCTTGACGCAGGAGAACTTTGTATTGTGGGCAAACACGCGCGTCGTGCATCGCCACGAGCTGGCTTGGCGAAGGTGCCTCCAGATTTGCCGTAGCTGGGAGAACATCATCAAGAACTTTCTTGATATTTGTGTAGTCTATCTTGGAGTCACGGTCCGGTCGAAATACGTGGCCATGGAATATTTCGGCTTAAGAGGATGAGGTGCAATGTGTCACCGCACGTAACACGGAATGTTAGAAAAAAAAGAACAATCGAAATCTAAGAAATCATATGTTACGGGGCGGTGAGCGGATGACTTACTCGGGAAAGTAAGGCACGAGAAAGTTATCCTTATCTGGGTTTGCCAGAATGACGCCTTCGAGGTAAGAACTCGCGACTTGCCGGTCCCCAGCGCTCCCCAAGATCTTGGCATGCATGTAGAAGGGGTCGACTATCACGATGTCCGAGGTCCTGTCTCTAATGATCCGCATCTCCATACTGAGCAAAAATAGCCGAACGAAGGTGTAGTGCAGCGGATGAAGGTTAAACATAGCAAAGATGTCATCAAACCGCAGGACGATCGTACCCCCGACGGCGCCATCCACAAAGCCCTTGCCCTCTGGCACCTTGGCCACGAAAACCGGGTATGCCACATCATTCTCTCTAAGACGCCGCTTCTCCAAAGAAAGAACACTGTCACGCAGACTCCACATAGCACCGGTTGCAGCATTGAGCATATTTGTCGGTAGCATCTCCCTACCCGCCACATGCACCCTCCTCGAGATATCCTTAGGTGAAGGTGGCCCGCCCCGAGCACGGATCGCATTTCGGTGCCGCTGGCTCGCACCCTTGTTACTCTTTCTTTTCCGCCCCGCCTTGATCTTCGTTGTAATGGGACCGAAGTTCTGCTCTGACCGCCTTCTTGAGTGTGTTGAGATGATAATATTTGGCACCTCGGCTATCTCGAGGCTCGGCGAAGTCGGCAGCCGGAGGCGTCTCTCGAGAACTGAATGCCGACGAGGCCTGTTGTAATCGGGTTTCTCCGCCGTACCAGCTAGACCGCGGTCGCCTTGGTTGGGTTCTTGAGAAAGAGGCCCGCAGAATCCGTCATCGCATTCTATGTTCGGCAAAGTACCTATCGACGTTGCCAAATGTACGGCCGTCGTCGTTGTCGTCGTCGTCCAGATCCTGTGCCATATGCACGTTCAGATCCTGTTCCATAGGGATGTCTGGCATGTCTGGTAGCGCTGCGGCGGTCTTGCCATGGCTTGGCGCCGGCACGACTGGCGTTGTTGTCTTTGGGGTGGTGTCCCCCGCCCCTAAACGAATCTGGCTCTTCGGCCAAAGCAGGGGCCAGCTTAGGCAGGCGCTGAGGGTCATCAGATCATCTTCGTCGGCCCCGACGGGTCGAATCGGAGGTGACAACTCATCGCAGCCTGGCAGCACCCGAACCAATTGAACCCTATACACGGTGGGTGGCATCGGTTTACCGTGGAACACGAGGTTGCCCGGTTGAATGATTTTTCCCTTGGCGACTTTAGGACCTTGAAGTATGTCTAGAGGGGGGGGGTGATTAGACTACTTGACCAATAAAAACCTAACTTTTTCCCAATTTTAGACTTTGGCAGATTTTAGCTATTTTTGAACAAGTCAAGCAATCTTCACACAATTAAGAAAGCATGCAAAGAGTATATTGGCAGCGGAAAATAAAGCATGCAACTTGCAAGAATATAAAGGGAAGGGTTTGGAGGATTCAAATGCAATTGGAGACACGGATGTTTTTGTTGTGGTTCCGATAGGTGGTGCTATCGTACTTCCACGTTGGTGGAGACTTCAACCCACGTAAGGTAATGGTTGCGCAAGTCCACGGAGGGCTCCACCCATGAAGGGTCCACGAAGAAGCAACCTTTTCTATCCCACCATGGCCGTCGCCCACGAAGGACTTGCCTCACTAGCGGTAGATCTTCACGAAGTAGGCGATCTCCTTGCCCTTACAAACTCCTTGGTTCAACTCCACAATCTTGTCGGAGGCTCCCAAGTGACACCTAGCCAATCTAGGAGACACCACTCTCCAAGAATTAACAAATGGTGTGTTGATGATGAACTCCTTGCTCTTGTGCTTCAAATGATAGTCTCTCCAACACTCAACTCTCTCTCACAAGATTGGATTTGGTGGAAAGAAGATTTGAGTGGAAAGCAACTTGGGGAAGGCTAGAGATCAAGATTCATATGGTTGGAATGGAATATCTTGGCCTCAACACATGAGTAGGTGGCTCTCTCTCAGAACTGGTAAGTTGGAAGTGTAGGTTTGTTTTGATGGCTCTCTCCGCGAATGAAGAGGAGGTGGAGGGGTATATATAGCCTCCACACAAAATCTAACCGTTACACACAATTTACCAAACTCGGTGGGACTGAATCATCAAACTCGGTCAGACCGATTTAGTAAACCTAGTGTCGGTGTCAAAACCGGCGGATCTCGGGTAGGGGGTCCCGAACTATGCGTCTAGGCAGATGGTAACAGGAGACAAGGGACACGATGTTTTTACCCAGGTTCGGGCCCTCTCGATGGAGGTAATACCCTACTCCTGCTTGATTAATATTGATGATATGGGTAGTACAAGAGTAGATCTACCACGAGATCAAGGAGGCTAAACCCTAGAAGCTAGCCTATGGTATGATTGTTGTTCGTCCTACGGACTAAAACCCTTCGGTTTATATAGACACCGGATAGGTTAGGGTTACACAGAGTCGGTTACAATGGTAGGAGATCTACATATCTGTATCGCCAAGCTTGCCTTCCACGCCAAGTAAAGTCCCATCCGGACACTTTGGCGTCCGGCCGTGACGATAGTCCGGCTATCCGGACACCCCCTAGTCCGGGACTCCCTCAGTAGCCCCTGAACCAGGCTTCAATGACGACGAGTCCGGCGCGTTGATTGTCTTCGGCATTGCGAGGCGGGTTCCTCCTCCGAATACTTCATAGAAGGTTTTGAACACCAGGATAGTGTCCGGCTCCGCAAAACAAGTTCCACATACCACCATAGAGAGAATAACTTTTGCACAGATCTGCCGACGATTCGGGCGTGACATCAAACCACGGCCAAGCCTTTTTATGAATTGTTTTTACCGCTCCACCTTAGCTGCTTAGCGAGGCGGTTTCCTTGGCACGCCTTATCAAAGCATAGATCGTGCCCCTTATTCTGGGATTCCCATCAATACGGACGTGGGTAACCCAACTGCGTGCCGCTCGGCACGCCTCCTCTATCGAGGCGAGTCCTAATCGACCACGGGTGGGCTCTTGGTATTCAACCTCTTTATAATGAGACCAAGGCCCTCTTCTTTTTACACCCTCCATCGAGTTCGCCTCGCACTTCGAGTTCTAACACCCAAAGCTTCAGATTTAATCACTTCGGACCTTCGACGATGTCCGGCTCCGACCAGCACGGCCGATGGATGTCTTCCTCCGTTACAGAATACCATGTGCTAAAGCTGCGAGACGCCAGGTATCTAACCGGCGAGATCTCGCATAGGCTGCCTGCTCCAGGGCAGGTCATTCCCACTCCCGAGCCCGGCGAGAACGTGGTGTTCGTGTCTCACTTCCTTCGGGGTTTAGGCTTCCCGACGGATCCCTTTGTGCGGGGCTCATGTTTTATTATGGGCTGGATTTCCATGACTTGAATCCGGAGTCCATCCTGTTCGGGAACGTTGCAGAAAATTAAAATTTTTCCTATAGTTTCACCAAGATCCATCTATGAGTTGATCTAAGCAACGAGTCATGGGAGAGAGATTGCATCTACATACCACTTGTAGATCGCGTGCGGAAGCGTTCAAGGGAACGGTGATGATGGAGTCGTACTTGCCGTGATTCAAATCACCGATAACCAAGTGCCGAACGGACATCACCTCCGCGTTCAACACACGTACGGAACGGACGACGTCTCCTCCTTCTTGATCCAGCAAGGGGGAAGGAGAGGTTGAGGAAGAAGGCTCTAGCAGCAGCACGGCGGCGTGATGATGGTGGAGAGGCAGTACTCCGACAGGGCTTCGCCAAGCACTCAACGGAGGAGGAGTGGTGTTGGGGATGGGAGGGGCTGCGCCTTGGATGTGTGTTGCATCCCTCCCCTCACCCCTCTATTTATAGGGGAAGGGGCAAGGGGGACGGCCCCTCTAGATGAGATCTAGAGGGGAAGCGGCGGCCAGGGGGGGGGGCTTGCCCCCCAAGCAAAGGGGGCGCCCCCACTAGGGTTCCCCCCCCAACCCTAGGCGCATGGGCCCAAGGAGGGGGGCGCCCAGCCCTCCAGGGGCTGGTTCCCTGCCCCTTGTGGCCCATGAGGCCCTCCGAGAGGGGTGGCCCCTCCCGGTGGACCCCCGGAACCTCTCCGGTGGCCCCGGTACAATACCGATATGACCCCGAAACTTTCCGGTGTCCGTATGACAACTTCCCATATATAAATATTCACCTCCGGACCATTACGGAACTCCTCGTGACGTCCGGGATCTCATCCGGGACTCCGAACAACATTCCGTAATCACATACAAGTCTTCCTAATAACCCTAGCGCCACCGAACCTTATGTGTAGACCCTACGGGTTCGGAGACATGCGACATGACCGAGACGACTCTCCGTCAATAACCAACAGCGGATCTGGATACCCATGTTGGCTCCTACATACTCCTCGATGATCTCATCGGATGAACCACGATGTCGAGGTTTCAAGCAACCCCGTATACTATTCCTTTTGTCAGACGGTATGTTACTTGCCCGAGATTCGATCGTCGGTATCCCAATACCTCGCTCAATCTCTTTACCGCAAGTCACTTTACTCGCATCAGAATGCATGATCCCGTGACCAGACACTTGGTCACTTTGAGCTCATTATGATGATGCACTACCGAGTGGGCCCATGATACCTCTCCGTAATACGGAGTGACAAATCCAGCCTCGATCCGTGTCAACCCAATGACACTTTCGAGATACCGTAGTGTACCTTTATAGTCACCCGATTACGTTGTGACGCTTGGTACACCCAAAGCACTCCTACGGTATCCGGGAGTTACACGATCTCATGGTCGAAGGAAAAGATACTTGACACTGGAAAAGCTCTAGCAAAACGAACTACACGATCTTGTGCTATGCTTAGGATTGGGTCTTGTCCATCACATCATTCTCCTAATGAAGTGATCCCATTGTCAACGACATCTAATGTCCATAGTCAGGAAACCATGACTATCTGTTGACCAACGAGCTAGTCAACTAGAGGTTTACTTGGGACGTATTGTGTTCTATGTATTCACACGTGTATTACGATTTCCGGATAATACAATTATAGCATGAATAAAAGACAATTATCATGAACAAGGAAATATAATAATAATCCTTTTATTATTGCCTCTAGGGAATATTTCCAACAGTCTCCCACTTGCACTAGAGTCATAATCTAGTTACATTGTGATGAATCGAACACCCATAGAGTTCTGGTGTTGATCATGTTTTTCTCACGAAAGAGGTTTAGTCAACGGATCTGCGACATTCAGATCCGTATGTACTTTGCAAATATCTATGTCTCCATCTTGAACATTTTCACGGATGGAGTTGAAACGACGTTTGATGTGCCTGGTCTTCTTGTGAAACCTCGGCTCCTTGGCAAGTGCAATAGCTCGGTGTTGTCACGAAGAGTTTGATCGGCCCCGACGCATTGGGTATGACTCTAGGTCGGTGATGAACTCCTTCACCCAAATTGCTTCATGCGCTGCCTCCGAGGCTGCCATGTACTCCGCTTCACATGTAGATCCCGCATGACGCTCTCGCTTGCAGCTGCACCAGCCATCGCTCCAATATTCAACATATACACATATCCGGTTTGTGACTTAGAGTCATCCAGATCTGTGTCGAAGCTAGCGCCGACGTAACCCTTTACAACGAGCTCTTCGTCACCTCCATAAAGCGAAACATGTCCTTCGTCCTTTTCGGTACTTCAGATATTCTTGACCGCTGTCCGGTGTTCCTTGCCGGGATTACTTTGGCACCTACCTACAAAACTTAGGGCAAGGTTTACATCTGGTCCGTACACAACATGGCATACATAATAGATCCTATGGCTGAGGCATAGGGATGACACTCATCTCTTCTTTATCTTTTGCCGTGGTCGGGCATTGAGCCGAGCTCAATCTCACACCTTGCAGTACAGGCAAGAACCCTTTCTTGGACTAATCCATTTTGAACTTCTTCAAAATCTTATCAAGGTATGTGCTTTGTGAAAGACCTATGAGCCGTCTTGATCTATCCCTATAGATCTTGATGCCTAATATGTAAGCAGCTTCTCCAAGGTCCTTCATTGAACTTTTTTATTCAAATAGGCCTTAATGTTGTCCAAGAGTTCTATATCATTTCCCATCAAAAGTATGTCATCTACATATAATATGAGAAATGCTACAGAGCTCCCACTCACTTTCTTGTAAACGCAGGCTTCTCCATAAGTCTGCATAAACCCAAACGCTTTGATCATCTCATCAAAGCGAATGTTCCAACTCCGAGATGCTTGCACCAGTCCATAAATGGATCGCTGGAGCTTGCATACCTTGTTAGCATTCTTAGGGTCGACGAAACCTTCCGGCTGCATCATATACAGTTCTTCCTTAAGATAGCCGTTAAGGAATGCCGTTTTGACGTCCATTTGCCATATCTCATAATCATAGTATGCGGCAATTGCTAACATGATTCAGACGGACTTCAGCTTCGCTACGGGAGAGAAAGTCTCATCGTAGTCAACCCCTTGAACTTGCCGATAACCTTTTGCGACAAGTCAAGCTTTATAGATGGTAACATTACCATCCGCGTTCGCCTTCTTCTTAAAGATCCATTTGTTTTCTATCGCTCGCCGATCATCGGGCAAGTCTGTCAAAGTCCATACTTTGTTTTCGTACATGGATCCTATCTCGGATCGCATGGCTTCAAGCCATTTGTTGGAATCTGGCCCGCCATCGCTTCTTCATAG
The DNA here is from genome assembly GCA_021605205.1 of Aegilops longissima. Classification (NCBI taxonomy): domain Eukaryota; kingdom Viridiplantae; phylum Streptophyta; class Magnoliopsida; order Poales; family Poaceae; genus Aegilops; species Aegilops longissima. The sequence continues at coordinate 20,072,687 of CM038679.1, read as the reverse complement.
TTCAAGGTTCACCGTTGTCTAACAACATGATTTCCGTGACAGGGTTGCCATACCACTGGTGTGGAATGTGTCCTTGTGGACCACTGAAGTTCAAGAGCAACTTGATCCAAGTACCTTGATCATCATCATTAATTTCCTCTCCAAGAGGTGTAGGAACCACAGAACATTTTCCTGAGCTGCACTACTTTCCGGTTCAAGAGGTAGTACTTCATCGAAGTTCTACTTTCCTCCCACTTACTCCTTTCGAGGGAAACTCTTTTCCGTAAAGGATCCGTTCTTGGCAACAAAGATCTTGCCTTCGGATCTAAGGTAGAAGGTATACCCAATGGTTTCCTTAGGGTATCCTATGAAGACGATTTTCCGACTTGGGTTCGAGCTTTTCAGGTTGAAGTTTCTTGACATAAGCATAGCATCCCCAAACTTTTAGAAACGACAGCTTAGGTTTCTACCCAAACCATAATTCATACGGTGTCGTCTCAACGGATTTAGACGGTGCCCTATTTAAAGTGAATGTAGCTGTCTCTAGAGCGTATCCCCAAAATGATAGCGGTAAATCGGTAAGAGACATCATAGATTGCACCATATCCAATAGAGTGCGATTACGACGTTCGGACACACCGTTACGTTGAGGTGTTCCAGGTGGCGTGAGTTCTGAAACGATTCCACATTTCCTTAAGTGTGTACCAAATTCGTGAGTTAAATATTCTCTTCCACGATCTGATCGTAAGAACTTTATTTTTCTGTCACGTTGATTCTCTACCTCATTCTGAAATTCCTTGAACTTTTCAAAGGTCTCAGACTTCTGTTTCATCAAGTAGACATACCCATATCTACTCAAGTCATCAGTGAGAGTGAGAACATAACGATATCCTCCGCCTGCCTCAACGCTCATTGGACCGCACACATCGGTATGTATGATTTCCAATAAGTTGGTTGCTCGCTCCATTGTTCCGGAGAATGGAGTCTTGGTCATTTTTCCCATGAGGCATGGTTCGCATGTGTCAAATGATTCATAATCGAGAGACCCTAAAAGTCCATCAGAATGGAGCTTCTTCACACGCTTGACACCAATGTGACCAAGGCGGCAGTGCCACAAGTATGTGGGACTATCGTTATCAACTTTACATCTTTTGGTATTCACACTATGAATATGTGTAATATTACGTTCAAGATTCATTAAGAATAAACCATTGACCATCGGAGCATGACCATAAAACATATCTCTCATATAAATAGAACAACCATTATTCTTGGATTTAAATGAGTAGCCATCTCGCATTAAACGAGATCCTGATACAATGTTCATGCTCAAACTTGGCACTAAATAACAATTATTGAGGTTTAAAACTAATCCCGTAGGTAAATGTAGAGGTAGCGTCGACGGCGATCACATCGACCTTGGAACCATTCCCGACGCAAGATCGTCACCTCGCCCTTCGCCAGCCTCCGCTTATTCCGCAGCTCCTACCGTGAGTTACAAATATGAGCAACGACACCGTATCAAATAACCAGGAGTTACTACGAGTAATCGGTAAGGTACACATCAATTACATGTATATCAAATATACCTTTAGTGTTGCCGGCTTTCTTGTCCGCTAAGTATTTGGGGCAGTTCCGCTTCCAGTGGCCCTTCCCTTTGCAATAAAAGCACTCTGTCTCAGGCTTGGGTCCATTCTTTGACTTCTTCCCGGCAACTTGCTTACCGGGCGCGGGAACATCTTTGTCATCCTTCTTGAAGTTCTTTTTACCCTTGCCCTTTTTGAATTTAGTGGTTTTATTGACCATCAACACTTGATGTTCTTTCTTGATTTCAACCTCTGCTGACTTCAGCATTGAGAATACTTCAGGAATGGTCTTCACCATCCCCTACATATTGTAGTTCATCACAAAGCTCTTGTAGCTTGGTGGGAGCGATCAAGGATTCTGTCAATGACCGCCTCGTCCGGAGGTTAATGTCCAGTGGGACAAGCGGTTGTGCAACCCAGACATTTTGAGTATGTGCTCACCGATGTAACTGTTTTCCTCCATCTTACAACTATAGAACTTGTCGGAGACTTCATATCTCTCGACCCGGGCATGAGCTTGGAAAACCATTTTCAGCTCCTCGAACATCTCATATGCTCCGTGTTGCTCAAAACGCTTTTGGAGCCCCGGTTCTAAGCTGTAAAGCATGCCGCACTGAACGAGGGATTAATCATCAGCACGAGACTGCCAAGCATTCATAATGTCTTGGTTCTCTAGGGTGGGTGCTTCACCTAGTGGCGCTTCTAGGACATATTGTTTCTTGGCTGCTATGAGGATGATCCTCAGGTTCCGGACCCAGTCCGAATAGTTGCTGCCATCATCTTTCAGCTTGGTTTTCTCTAGGAACGCGTTGAAGTTCATGTTGACATGAGCGTTGGCCATTTGATCTACAAGACATATTTTGCAAAGACTTTAGACTAAGTTCATGATAATTAAGTTCATCTAATCAAATATTTAATGAACTCCCACTCAGATTTGACATCCCTCTAGTCATCTAAGTGTTACATGATCCGAGTCGACTAGGCCGTGTCCGATCATCACGTGAGACGGACTAGTCATCGTCGGTGAACATCTCCATGTTGATTGTATGTTCCATACGACTCATGTTCGACCTTTCGGTCTCTTGTGTTCCGAGGCCATGTCTGTACATGCTAGGCTCGTCAAGTTAACCCTAAGTGTTTTGCATGTGTAAAACTGTCTTACACCCATTGTATGTGAACGTAAGGATCTATCACACCCGATCATCACGTGGTGCTTCAAACGATTTAACTTTAGCAACGGTGCACAGTTAGGGGAACACTTTCTTGAAATTATTATAAGGGATCATCTTATTTACTACCGCCATTCTAAGTAAACAAGATGCATAAAACATAATAAACATCACATGTAATTATATAAAGTAGTGACATGATATGGCCAATATCATATAGCTCCTTCGATCTCCATCTTCGGGGCTCCATGATCATCTTCGTCACCGGCATGACACCATGATCTCCATCATCATGATCTCCATCATCGTGTCTTCATGAAGTTGTCACGCCAATGACTACTTCTACTTCTATGGCTAACGCGTTTAGCAATAAAGTAAAGTAATTTACATGGCGTTCTTCAATGACACGCAGGTCATACAAAAAATAAAGACAAATCCGATGGCTCCTTCCGGTTGTCATACTCATCGACATGCAAGTCGTGATTCCTATTACAAGAACATGATCTCATACATCACAATATATCATTCATCATTCATCACAACTTCTGGCCATATCACATCACATGACAATTGCTGCAAAAACAAGTTAGACGTCCTCTAATTGTTGTTGCATCTTTTACGTGGCTGCAATTGGGTTCTAGCAAGAACGTTTTCTTGCCTACGAATAACCACAACGTGATTTTGTCAACTTCTATTTACCCTTCACAAGGACCTTTGTCATCTAATCCGCTCCAACTAAAGTAGGAGAGACAGACACCCGCTAGCCACCTTATGCAACTAGTGCATGTCACCGGTGGAACCTGTCTCACGAAGCGCACGTAAGGTCGGTCCGGCCGCTTCATCCCACAATACCGCTGAAGCAAGAAAACACTAGTAGCGGCAAGCAAGTTGACAAGATCTACGCCCAGAACAAAATTTTGTTCTACTCGTGCAATAGAGAACTACGCATAGACCTAGCTTATGATGCCACTGTTGGGGAACATTGCAGAAAATTAAAATTTTTCCTACGGTTTCACCATGATCCATCTATGAGTTCATCTAAGCAACGATTCATGGGAGAGAGATTGCATCTACATACCACTTGTAGATCGCAGGCGGAAGCGCTCAAGGAACGGTGATGATGGAGTCGCACTCGCCGTGATTCAAATCACCGATGACCAAGTGCCAAACGGTCAGCACCTCCGCTGCTCAACACACACGCACGAACGGACGACGTCTCCTCCTTCTTGATCCAGCAAGGGAAAGGAGAGGTTGAGGAAGAATGCTCCAGCAGCAGCACGACGGCGTGATGATGGTGGAGAGGCAAGATCTCGGCGTGGCTTCGCCAAGCACTCAACGGAGGAGGAGAGGTGTTGGGAGGGAGGGCTGCGCCTTGATGTGTGTTGCAGCCTCCCTCACCCCTCTATTTATAGGGAAGGATCAGGGGGGCGCCCTCTAGATGAGATCTAGAGGGGGCGGCCAGGGGGGGGCTTGCCCCCAAGCAAAGGGGGCGCCCCACCAGGGTTCCCCCAACCCTAGGCGCACGGGCCCAAGGAGGGGGCGCCCAGCCCTCCAGGGGCTGGTTCCTGCCCTCAGGCCCATGAGGCCCTCCGAGAGGGTGGCCCTCCCGTGGACCCCGAACCTCTCCGTGGCCCCTGTACAATACCGATATGACCCCAAACTTTCCGTGTCCGTATGACAACTTCCAATATATAAATATTCACCTCCGGACCATTCCGAACTCCTCGTGACGTCCGGGATCTCATCCGGACTCAACAACATTCGTAATCACATACAAGTCTTCCTAATAACCCTAGCGTCACCGAACCTTAAGTGTGTAGACCCTAAGGGTTCGGGAGACATGCATACATGACCGAGACGACTCTCCGGTCAATAACCAACAGTGGGATCTGGATACCCATGTTGGCTCCCACATACTCCTCGATGATCTCATCGGATGAACCACGATGTCGAGGATTCAAGCAACCCCGTATACTATTCCTTTTGTCAAACTGTATGTTACTTGCCCGAGATTCGATCGTCGGTATCCCAATACCTCGTTCAATATCATTACCGGCAAGTCACTTTACTCGTACCGTAATGCATGATCCCGTGACCAGACACTTGGTCACTTTGAGCTCATTATGATGATGCACTACCGAGTGGGCCCAAGGATACCTCTCCGTAATACGGAGTGACAAATCCAGCCTCGATCCGTGTCAACCCAACCCAGCACACCCGATTACGCTTTTGATGTTTGGTACACCCAAAGCACTCCTACGGTATCCGGAGTTACACGATCTCATGGTCTAAGGAAAAGATACTTGACATTGGAAAAGCTCTAGCAAAAAGAACTACACGATCTTGTGCTATGCTTAGGATTGTTTGTCCATCACATCATTCTCCTAATGATGTGATCCCATTGTCAATGACATCTAATGTCCATAGTCGAAACCATGACTATCATTGACCAACGAGCTAGTCAACTAGAGGCTTACTAGGGACGTATTGTGTTCTATGTATTCACACGTGTATTACGATTTCCGGATAATACAATTATAGCATGAATAAAAGACAATTATCATGAACAAGGAAATATAATAATAATCCTTTTATTATTGCCTCTAGGGCATATTTCCAACACATCCTCCATATCTCGTCATTCATTGTCGTATGTGAGGCCTTCCTCCATATTACCCCCCACTTTGGATTGTGGCTGAAGACCTTCAAGGTGGAGCCAAAGATGATCGGGAGGCAAGAAGCAGAGTGTGGATGGGCGGCCACAAGCAAATGTGCTGATGCTCCGTGGCCCGAGGGCTCTTTTCAAGAGGATCTTGGTTTGTGGCAATGGGAGTGGTTTTATATCACCGCTCCCAGCGGCACCAAATGGGTGGCGCCCCGCCTTCTCGCTCAGTCCACCACAGCTGCTAGCATCATGGGTCAACAAGGGGCTTTCATGGGGGCCGCCCAAGGACGTTCCTTGCCGCAGGGCCGATTCGAGACCTCCGTGAAAGAGAGATCAATCTGGCTGCAGTGGCGCGGGTTATGGTGATCCGCGCCTTCTGCCCTGCAAGCATCGCCTTCTTCGCTGTGGGAATTTAATCCGGAGGGACCACGAGCTCTCCAAAATTTTATGGGCACGGCGCCCGTGGAGATGTATAAACTGTTCTTCAGATCACAAGAGAAGTGTCCGGATCTGACAGAGGAAGCAGGACTAAGCTGGAATCGCCCAGATACTCAAGTAAGTAGTCCTGTAACCGGACAAGCTGTTCATTCATTCATCATATATATATGCCCTTTAAAGGAGCCGTTTCTTGAACAGGAGTGAATAGCCAAGGCAAAGTTAATAAGGTGTCCGCTCCCCTCCCGGAGACCACGCCGGATCCCATGCTGACCAAGATGTTGAAGGTCGCTCCTTTTGAAGAAGGCGAAGGGGGGAGCGGGGAAGCAACTACCTCTACGAAGGAGGCTATCAAGGAAGGAGGGATTAAAAGTCCCGTCTTTCGAGGAGAGAAGAGGACTGCTTCAGAAGATCCGGAGGTTAAGGCCTCAAAGAGGGGAAGGGAATCTTCGTCGGAGAGTCCGGCGCTGGGAAGTAGCCCAGCCGCACTATTTCCCCAAGGGGATCAGCCCTCCAGCGAGCCGTAAGTAAAAAGAAGGGGTCTTGTAAATAAGGAACATCCCTGTATTTATTTATGAAGATAACCGAAATTGTACCTTGTAGTTCGGACCTAAGCCCTTCTCAGCAGAGCTCGTCTTCGGAGGATCTTCTTCCGGAGATGATGGAGAGCGAAACGCCTCCACCTGTCGCACCCTCATGTGAAGCGAACAACCCGGAGGTGTCGTCGCGGAGGGTTCTCCCAAGTCCAGCGGGGCCGGAAGGTCCGGTGCCAAGTGGTGTGCGGTCGGAGGAGCTGAAGGATCTGCTCGAGCGAAGGGTTATTCGTAAGATCACCGTGTTTCTAATGGGTACGGTGATTGAAAGAATTGCATCCGCGGAGAGCGGATTGCATGAAGCCGTCAGAAGCTTACTGACGGGGTTTGAGGTACGCAAAAATGATGTACCTTCTGACAGTTATGCATATCGAATGCGCCCTGTATAGATAGTAGCCCCTGAGACTCGGTATGTTGTCAAAATTGACAGCGGACCGAGGATCAAAATCTCAGTTTATAACATATCGCTGCTCCTAAACAGGTGGCAGGGCGTCCGGTGGCCAGCCGGACTGATGAATATGCCGAACTAAAGCGGCAACTTGACGAGGTAGATGCGGACATCGCGCTGGTCAATAAACGGTTTGACGAGTCACAAGGTATGCGAATTCTATGCGGACACCTGGTAAGGGAGCTTGACGCCCATGTCTCACTATTTGTTTGCTTAATGCAGATGGTGCCGCTCCTATGGAGGAGCTGCGGGCGGAGCTCGCCCGAGTGAAAGAGCAAGCCAGAAATAGTAATGCGGCCGCTTTAAAGGCGGCCGAAGAGCTAGAAGCCGAACGGGCTGCTCACTGCCGAAGCAAAGAGGAAATGGCCGATATGGCAAAAAAGTTGAGGAATACTACAGTTCGCTGCGAGGTTCTTGAAAAAGAACGTCAAGCGGAACAAGAGGGCCTGAAAAAGGCCGCCGCCGAATCCAAGAATGCCCAGTCGGCTTTGAGAGCTGAGTCAGGCCGGGGCAATTGCGGCTGGAAAACCGTTTTTGCTGCGGAGGAAATATACGGATCCAAAGTATGCTCAGTTGGATAAGTTGTGGAGTTCGGAGGATGCTTAGATGGACTTGGCGGCGAAGCGCCATGGACGCGGGTCGAGCACTTCCGGGGCCGAAGGGGCATGTAGGAAGAGCTATATTGGTCGCAATTCCATAGTCCGGAGCATCCTCTGACGCTGACCGATCGGTTGGCCGAATGGGCCGAGCTGAATCAATTGTCCGGATTTGCCATGAAGCATGTCTTGACTCACTTGTGGTCGGGCGGACCTCACCAAGAGCTATTTTGGTTTAGTGCAGCAGTTCCTTGTGCGGTACTGCCAGACGACGCAATGAAGCGATCGGCGGTATTGAGGAACGCGAATGGCTCGCCCTTGTCAAGACATACCGGGCAGAGATGAAGGCCACCGATGTTGCATCCCAAGATTCGGACAGAAGTCGAGTACCTGCCGAGCACTACTTTGAAGAAGTTCCGCCGGGCGCTGCTTAATAGAGACGCAGTGCTCAAGGATATTATGTTTAAATGACATGTATGATTTGTGAAAACAATGTTTCAATATAATATAAGAGCTTTTATACTTGTGCGCTCAAGTCGTAAACTACTCCCCGTGCGGCCGCTTATGTATATGTATATATAACCCGAAGATGGCAGTCCTTGGTTTCAGCCCCCACGCACATAGTGCGGGGTGTTTGCAAAGAAAGCGCTTTTTCACACTTAATCCAATGTCTTGGTACTGTTAAGGAGGTGATAGCGTAGCAAACCAGGCAACCAAACTATAATGCTTTATCACTTTCACTTAGCCATAGGAGTTCGAGGTGGGGCTACTATATAGCCCTCGGGGCACCGCACTCTCCGAATTCAAGTGCGATGTGCCTCGACCGAAAACTGGTCCTTCGTTAATGCGGAGGAATCCTAAACATTCCAGTGAGTCATCGAGTGGTTGACCGTCTCTCGCTATATCATGACAATCAGTTTTCGGCTTTCATCGAGGTGCTCGCCGCCGAACCGGGCACAATCGCAGAGTTCTCCGGTGCAGCAAGAAGGATAAATCAAACGTAAGGCACAAAACACAGGAGCCGGGCAAACCCAACATTTGACCAAAGACATGATTCGAGCTGATGCATATAAGGCCTAACTTGAGACGCCGAACACTCCCTAAGGTATTCGGTCTTTATAAAAATGGGCAGAATAATGCCCTAAGCCCCGTGTCCAGTGCACGCAAAATTCTGGTGCGGCCAATGCCAAAACGCCAGCCTCCTCCTCGGTTATAGTACGAAACCGGGGGATGTATATCAACAAGAGACAGTAAAAAAGGTTTACGCAGGGTCTTAATCTGAAAAGAATCCTTGCAACGGGTCCTCACCGCACGCCTCGCTACTGTGTCTCATGCAGCCATATCCTGGACGGGTGTAGCATGTTGTTCATCTGTAAAAGAGAGGAACTTAGTTTAAAAGAAAAAGGATTGTGCGAAAGATGTACTTAATATTAAATAAACAGAGTACGGTTCGAAGAAGTGAATAAAATTGAGCTTTATTGTCTCTTGTTATACATGCATGCAGCCCCTCGTATGGGGGTATGCCGCTAGTAGGCACCGGACTCGTCTAGCCGTGTCCGGGGTTTGAATGATCAATTCAGGTTTTTTGACTAGCAGAGCCGGATAGGTGTGGGGCTGTCAAGGCAGTCTCCCGTTCTTCCGTGCTAGAGTAACACTTAATACTTCCTCTTAACGAGATGATGCCGCATGGACCGGGCATTTTAAGTGTTTAGAGATGCATAATGCGGTATTGCGTTAAAGCGGGCGAAAGCTTCGCGTCCCAATAGTGCTTGATGGCTACTTTTAAACGGGGCGACATGGAAGATTAACCTTTCGCGACGGAAGTTGTCGGATGAACGAACACAACTTCTAGCAGTATGGAGCCCGTACAATGGGCATATGGGCCTGGCATTACTCCTTTAAAGGAGGTGCTGCTACGGCAAATTTTGGTTGGGTTTATCCCCATCCTGCGGATTGTGTCCTGATATATCAGGTTTATGTCACTGCTGCCATCCATGTGGACTTGTGTAAATTGGAATCCGTCGATTATAGGATCCAATATCAAGGCAGTCCATCCTGTGTTCTGGATATTTTCGGAATAGTCCTCGATGGTCGAAGGTGATTGGTTTTGACAACCAGTGTGCGGCGCGCTTTTAGTGGGCGCCGCGCTTTTTCCCTTTGATCACGTGAAGTGAGTTTACTGTTTTAACCTCTTGTGGGAAATTCTTTTGTTTTCGGGGCTCGCTTGTGGTGCTCGTCGTCATCTTCACTTGGTGTGTCGAGCCCCTTGTGTTCGGCGCTCAATCTGCGGACTGTTTGAAGACCCAACAATTTCGTGGGTATGGTTAGCGTGCCTCCCAGAGTACTCGTGAATTTGACATATCTTGTCCAAGATTTTGTTGAAGTTGGATAGCTCATCGCTATTGTCCTTAAGGGCAGTTTTTGTTGTTCTGCCGTGAGCTTTTGAATCGGCGCTGACCGCCGCTCTTTGGACCTTTCCTTTAATCCGCGTTGGTCCTTGTTGCGCCGTGGTTTCCGCTTCCATCCCGACTTCGATGTACTTGGGTCGCTGGTGCTGCATCTTGCTAGCCAGCTGTCCTCTCCGCACAAAAGCGGGTCATGAGGCTTGTTAATGCGCCATTGTTCTTGGTTTTTCTTGGCCGAGGTGTCTGGCGAGCCATTCGCCCTTGGACGTTGTGTTTGAAAGCTGCTAAGGCTTGGCGTCCGGACGATCGACTATTTGGTTCTTTTTAGTGAGGAACCTATTCCAGAATTTCCGGGCTGACTCTCTGGGCTGTTGAGTTATGTGACTTAGATCGTCCGCATCCGGAGGGCGGACATAGGTCCCCTGAAAATTTGCCCGAAATGCATCTTCGAGCTCCTCCCAGCTTCCAATGGTATTTTCGGGGAGGCTTTTAAGCCAATGCCGAGCTGGCCCTTTGAGTTTAAGGGGTAAGTATTTTATGGCGTGGAGATCATCTCCTCTAGCCATGTGTATGTGGAGGATGTAATCCTCGATCTGCACTCTGTGGTCTGTTGTTCCGTCAGATGCCTCTATGTTTACGGGTTTGAATCCGCTGGAAATTCATGATCCAAAGACCTCATCGGTGAAACATAGGGGTGTGTGCGCCTCTATATTTGGGTGTGCCGTGATCTTCGGAATTTTGGTGTGTTGCATTGCTTTGACGAGCCTGCTTTCTTGGCCCATAGATGGACCTAACCGGGCCATCCTTTTGATGTGAATCCTTATGCGGATCGATATTGGCTTGTGTGCGGCGCCATTCGCGCTCTCTTTTGCCGTGGGGTCGCCCATCCGACCGGTGGCCTTCTTACTTTTTAATTGTGGGGCTCTAAGGCCTCCTCGTCAATTCGGCAGTAGCTTTCTTTTCGGTAGCTCTTTGTTCGGCGATCGTCCCAGATTTGTCTGCGGTGTTGAATACTTTGCTCCATCTGATCCTGAGTGCATCTTCCGCTGTTTTGAGCTTCCGCTTGCTTTTTCAGGCTACGCGCAGTGGCGACGAGCCTTTTCTGGAGGTCATTTTGCTCCAATAGTTTGTCCGGCGTGAGTTTGTCCGGACTGTTGTATTCGCCTGGGACAGATTGTTTATCCAAGTTGTCTTGTTTGGACGATTGCTCGACGGCGTGTTCGTCGTCCACCGGTTCGCCCTGCTCTATGGGTGGGTCTCTGTTGAGGCGGGACTTGGTTGGCGCTTACGCTGCCGTTTGATGCGCCGAGGGATTTATCCTTCGTGGCATCCCGTTGTTCCTCGTCTTCATTTCCTTTAGGTGTATCCACCATGTATACATCATGAGATGAGGTGGTTGTCCAGCGTCCTATAGGTGCTGGTCCATTGTTGTCTCCTACATCGTCGTCCAGACCGTCGATGCCTTCGGAGTCGAAATTGAGCACGTCGTGTAAGCTTTCGACAGTGGCTACGAAGTGGGTGGTGGGTGGGCGTTGAATTTCTCCGTCGTCCGCATCCCAACCTTCCGGTCCATAGTCCGACCAGGGCTCTCCGGATAAAGAGAGAGACTTTAGTGAATTAAGGATGTCACCAAAGGGCGAGTGCTGAAAGATGTCCGCGTAAGTGAACTCCATGACCGGCACCCGATCAGATTTGATTGACAGGGGCGCGGAGGGTTCGGAGTCCGGCGAGGAGTCCGGCACCCTGGAGTCAAGGTCTTCGCAAAGGATAGGGATGGGGTTCGGCTCAATCGCCAAAGAGATTGTACCTCCCGAGGCGGTGTCCAACCACTCGTCCTCGATCGGGGAATCCGGCTCCAGATTAAGGGTCGGAGCGGATGCTGGTGCGGCCTCCAGGGCACTACTCGGCTGCAGAGCTAGATCATGCCCATCGAGACAGTGCGGCACACTTGGCTGCGGCTCGAATCCGTCGAAGATCAAGTCTCCGCGGATATCGGCCGTATTGTTCAAACTTCCAAATCTGACCTGATGGCCAGGGCGAAGCTTCGATCTGCTCCGCACGCCTGCTTAATTGGCCCGCAGCAAAGCCGCCGAATCACGAATATCTGTCCGGGAGAAAAGTCTCACCTGGACCGCGTCGTTATTGATGATCGATGGAGCCATCGGGCCTATCGGTGACGCATACGAGGAACTCTCAATAAAAGCACCAATGTCGGTGTCAAAACCGTGGATCTCGGTAGGGGGTCCCGAACGTGCGTCTAAGCGGATGGTAACAGGAGACAAGGGACACGATGTTTTTACCCAGGTTCGGGCCCTCTCGATGGAGGTAATACCCTACTCCTGCTTGATTAATATTGATGATATGGGTAGTACAAGAGTAGATCTACCACGAGATCAAGGAGGCTAAACCTTAGAAGCTAGCCTATGGTATGATTGTTGTTCGTCCCACGGACTAAAACCCGCGGTTTATATAGACACCAATAGGTTAGCGCTATACGTAGTCGGTTACAATGGTAGGAGATCTACATATCCGTATCGCCAAGCTTGCCTTCCACGCCAAGGAAAGTCCCATCCGGACACGGGACGAAGTCTTCAATCTTGTATCTTCATAGTCTTGGAGTCCGGCTATCCGGATACCCCCTAGTCCGGGACTCCCTCACCTAGTGACCGTTAGGATTTTCGGTGGGACTGACATGCATCTCGGTAGGACCGATTTGGTTAGGGTTAGGGCATAACGTAATCTCGGTGAGACCGATTACACAAACTCGGTGAGACCGAATTTGGTAATAAGCTAACCAGAGAGTTTGTCAGGTAAACTCGGTGGGACCGATTTGCTCTTTCGGTGAGACCGAAAAGTTACAAAAGGGAAACAGAGAGTTTACATTGTAATTTCAGTGGGACTGATTCGCTCTTTCGGTGAGACCGAAAAGTTATGAAGGGGAAACAGAGAGATTACAATCCCATCTCGCTGAGGCAGAGATCCCTATCGGTGAAACCGATTTGCCTAGGGTTTGTGGCAGTGGCTATGACATCTGAACTCGGTGACGCCGGATAGAAAGAATCGGTAGGGCCGAGTTTGACTTTGGGTTTAGCTCGTTTGTGGATGTGAGAAAGTAGTGGAGGGTTTTGGAGCATATCACTAAGCACATGGAGCAAAAGGCTCATTAAGCAACACCTCATCCCATCTTGATAGTATTGGCTTTTCCTATAGACTCAATGTGATCTTGGATCACTAAAATGTAAAATGTAGAGTCTTGAGCTTTTGAGCTTGAGCCAATCCTTTGTCCTTAATATTTTGAGGGATCCACTTTCATCATCCATGCCATGCCATTCATTGAGCTTTCCTAAAATTTCATCTTGGAATAGTATTAGCTCAATGAGCTATATGTTGTTATGAATTACCAAAACCACCTAGGGATAGTTGCACTTTCAATCTCCCCCTTTTTGGTAATTGATGACAACATATAGATCAAAGCTTTGACAAATGATAACAAAATTGAAAAACATCGTCACTTTGAGAAGTATGTGATAAGCAAGAGCTCCCCCTAAATTTGTGCATATCTTAATATTTGCTTTGGACTGCAAATGCACAAGAAATTAGGCTCATGGGTTACTCTTCCATGTCACATACATCTTGGTGGAGCGCTCAAAATAATAAAGATTGAATACATGCACTCATCACCAAGCACAGTGAATGATCATATAAGGATAAATAAGATAATATCATAAAAGGCATAAGTGTAGCTTATGATAAAACACATGATCATCAATGTCTCACAGGTAATGCATAGTATCTCAAGCAATCAAACGCAAAAAAGTTCAACCAAAAAGACAAGAGAGAACAAAAGGAAATCTCTCTCTCTCTCTCGAAGCCTAAGATCTATACATTTTTCTCCCCCTTTGGCAACAAGTTACCAAAAAGTTCCTAGAAAATGCATAGTACTATGTCGTCTCTCAGGCTTGGTCTTCTAGTGGTGGTGTAGACAGGACTCCAAGGATGAACGCATCAGTAGACGTGATAGGAGCTGAAGAAGTTGGAGCTGGAGCTGGTTGAGCTGGAGCTGAAGTAGTGGCTCTGGTGTCTTGAGTTGGTACTGCAGCTGACCTCCGAGCTCTAGGCACTCGCAAATGCATCGCTTGTTGTCTTCCCTTCCTCTCCTGCATATCATCTTGTAATCTGCTCCCATACTGATCAATCTCACCACTTTGACATCAAGATCATTGAATTTTGTTCCATGATTCTCTCGAGTGCTCTCCTGGTTTTGAGTTAGGTGGCCAACCCTTCTCAATCCGCAGAGTTGATGCTATTAAGTAACCAAGCTGCTCCTGCTTGTTCTTCGAAAGTAGTCGATGCCTCGCTTGAGTTGGCATCTTTGCAGTTTCTCTTTCCTTGCCTTCTCCTTTCTCTCCGAGCTTGCAATCGATGATGGTTCATTCTCGGTCATGACAACTGGATTGTCCTAAAAATCAGGATAGAGAACCATGTGTTCCTTATCCAATAGATACTTTCCTGTGCCCATCTTCGAGTTTATCAACTCCTGAATCTGTGGGGCATAACCACAGCTCCTCTTCTGATCTGCTGCTATCCTCTTGATTGTCTCGACTATTAGGCTCATGACCTTGAATTTCTGAGGCACATGAAAAACAGGAAGCAAATTGATTGCATGTCCTCTAATCATGTTATGGTCACCTGATTTGGGCAATAGAGTATGCCTTAAGATCCAGTTGATCGTAGGCAGCCCTGACAGCAGAAAATGGACTGATCCAAACTTGAAGTTCTCAAGTGCATCGTCGGGGATCTCCTTGTACATGTGTGACATTGTGCTAGGATCCATTTTCTTCTTACCATAAATGTCCAGGTCATCCTCACTTTCCTTTGGGGCATTGATCAAACTTGCCCATTCCTCTATGGTAGACTGATATTTGGTTCCTTCTGACATCCACACTATCCTGCCATCTAGATAGAAATGTGCTGTGGAGTAGAATTGCATGATAAGTTCATCGTTCCAGTTCGTGAGCTTCCGCCCAACAAAATCAGCAACTCCACAAGCACTGAAGCTGTCATATACTCCAGGGTAGTGTTCTGTGTTCTCCTTCATGTAGGTCCAGTTGACCCATCTCATATCACAAACTATGGGCTTCTTATCCAGCAAGACAGTCTCATAAAAGTCCTGCTGCTCCTTGGTGTGTGTCGTGGAATTGTCACAACAGATGTCCTCTTGCAAGGACTTAGTCGTGGAGCCATCGCAACTAGGAAGCTTAAAGGGGTTAATCGGGACAAAGGACACGAGAGGTTTTATACTAGTTCGGCCCCTTACGGTGAAGGTAAAGCCTACGTCTAGTTGGGTTGGTATTGCTTGAGGTTTCGATGACCAGGGAGCGAGATACGCTATGCCCGGTTCTCGACTGGTTGTTTCTTGCCCTAAGCCGCCAGCAGGTCGTCCCCTTATATACACGGGTTGACGCCCGGCGGCCTACAGAGTCTCGGCCGGCTTATAAACAATGTTCGGCTCGGTGACTAGTTAAATCTACCTTATGATACAGGTCATGCCATTATGGCGGTTTACTACAACGGGCCTTAAGTCGCCTGTGGGCCTTAAGCCCTTTATTGAACCGCCATCTTCATGCTTGGTCTTGGGCTTATGTCTGGTGAATCCTCTTTGCGTAACCCGGCCCCTCCTGGGCGGCTTACACAAATAGTTATATCCCCAACATTAGGCCCCAGATTGATTTGAACCTGTTCATATCCATCTTAAAATACCTTGAAACATAAATCTTCAAGACTTTCTTTAACCCGTCGTGACGTCATTTTCTGGCTCCGTCTTAACCCGCCATGACGTCATCTTTCCTTTTTTTATTCCACCGTATCGTCCAACGGATCTCTGTGTTTATTGATTGTTCCGAAAACCGAGGCGTTGGGGCCGTTGGATAATAACTCTTATCTCCTCGTTTCCCGCGCCGTCTCAGCTATCCTCTCCTTATAAATAGGCGCGACCTAGGTCTCCCATTCTCACCCTTCCAGTCGTCTTCTTCTTCCTCTCGCCTCCTCTCGAGCTCCGCCGCCGCTGTCGACCTTCTTGTCTTCACCGGCCCAGGCCGCTGCATCAACCCGACTCGGTTCAGAAAACGATGGCGAGCTTTCGCAGCTCCTCCAGATCTGTAAGTTCCCTTCCCTTCCTTGCTTAGATCCGCATTAGGAACTTCCTCTTGTTCCTCGGATTTCATCACCATTGGAGCCAAACCTTTGCTAGTTCTCCTCCTAGATGCCTCTTCCGATCTGAGAATGACATAAAATAGCCACGGTACTTGTTTTCACACTTGTCTTGGATAAAAAACAGATCCCTTTCTCTGTATGAAAGCCTCATTCGAGCCTATGAACACATCTGCGTCAGTTTTTAGGTCTAGAACATTTTCTTATCAGAACAGTCCTTTGATCTCAATTTAGAGCAGAAGATTGTGAAATCTGTTTTTATCACCCGGAAAACTTCGTCTTGTTAAATGCCCTTAAAAACTGTCCAGGTGTCCGGTTTAAATGCATACTACTGATCTATGAACCTTGCCTAATTCTCATATCTTTAAGAATTTTGAAATGCTCTTAATGCTTGTAGCGGCTTAAATATTACTGCCCATTTATCCTTATATCATTAGGCATCTTCGTAAGCCGCTACCTTCAGTAATTTGGATATCTTCTCCCGGGTTAAAATTTGAACCGGAACTTCTTATTTTGTAATAGGCCAACTGTTGTCATGGCTCCTAAAGCAACCAAAGCTCCTGTAACCTGCAACTGGGTCCCATCCACAGTCACTAAGAGTAAACTGGCTGAGTTTGTGAAGTCTGGCCATCTACCAAAGAAGGAGGTCATGTCTTATCGTGTTCCTGACCCATCCGAAGAGAAGCCTCAACCCAAAGAAGGGGAAGTGATAGTTTTCACGGATCACATGAGCCGGGGATTTGCACCTCCTGGCTCAAAGTTCTTCAGAGAAGTTCTGAATTTCTTTGATCTTAGACCTCAAGACATTGGACCCAATTCCGTGTCAAATCTTTGCAATTTTCAAGTCTTCTGCGAGGTGTACCTGGGAGAGGAGCCAAGTCTACTTTTGTTCAGAGAACTTTTTTACTTGAACCGGCAGAATGAACGTGCCAACGGGCCTAGTCTTGAACTTGGCGGTATCCCGATCCAGCGACGGAGAGACTGCCTGCTTCCTTATCTTTGAGTTGCCGAGTCAACCAAAAATTGGAATCGACATGGTTCTACCGTCAGACACTTCTCCGGTGATGAGAAGCCTCTCGCTTTCGCTTCGCGCCGCGCTTTGATTCCAACCATCCACTGGCGGATAAACTAACCATTGTGGAGCGTCTGCCTCTTAATCCCACCATCAAGAAGATTAAAGCCCTTTTGGGGAATGGTTTAAATGGCATCGATCTGGTCCGAGTCTGGGTTACTTGGCGGATACTCCCATTAAGCCGCCGTTCCGGCTTAATGTGTACTTATACAGGCGAAAAGAACGACCCAAGTGTCATAGTCCTGACGACCTACCAGACGATGTGGCGGATGCTACAACCCAGTCACTGCTGAAGGAGGGCACTATTACTAGCAATGCCTTCGGTTTACTTCCATTTTGCAAAAAGAACCTGACCCCTGCAGTAAGTTATCAATCTTAATAAATATTCCTTAACATGTTTACCTTCTTTGTACTTATAATTCCTTATCTTTTTCCACAGGCTGGTGATAATTTCTAGAAGGTCAAATATGACCACGAGGCTGCCCAACAAGCCAGGGCAGCCAAGAAAACCGAAAGGAAAGCCGCCAAGATGGGAACTTCAAAGAAGAAGAAACCCAGCGCTTCCGATTTTCTCAAATTGGATGACTCTTCTTCAGATGAGGAAGAGGTAATCCCTTACTCTCTTAACTCCTTTGTTACTATTTTATTGATATTTCCGCCTTTCAGGAGGATACTGGGAACAACCAAGTGTGAAGAGGTAACTATAATCTCCTCCGACTCAGAGCCTTTGCCAAAGCACAAAACCCGACGGGTGACCCGGAAAGTAAGATTTTCACATCCTCTAGCTTATCAAGATCCTCAATTTCTTTTGAAGCAACAACAGCTTGAAAGCCGGAGGCAAACCAGAACCAGTAAGGATGCAGAGCTCTCTTCCGGCTTACCTGACGTGAGTAGGAAGCGTCGGACTGAGGTCATCTCCGCCTTACGTTCTGTTTATCCTTTGGCGGGTTTAATTCGTCAACCTCTCAATTCATCTGACTCCAATTATCAGGATACCTCTCCTTCCTCCGGCGAGTCTATGCAATCCAACATGCCGGCCTTCAAGACTGCCCCTAGGTAATATAGCTTTGTTATCATCGTGCTTTGTCTTAGTCATATTTTGTACTCATCCCTCTGTTTTGTCCACAGTGTGCAGGTGAAGCCCAGTAAGAGGGCAAAGAAGAATAAGCCGATCAAGACCCGTAGCAATCGAGCAGAACTTGGAACAGCTGCCTCGATGCTTTACTCATCACCGCCTCGAACCGCCTATGAAATTCCAATGCCATCTTGACCCACTGCCAAGATACTTTTAACAGCTCCGATAATCCGGAAATTCCTAGCCCGGTCAAAACGACTGACCCGGAAATTGAAATCTTGAAAAGCCAGTATGTTGAACCGGGGCAGCCTACTATCCTTGCCAGATGTACTGCCAAGGAAGAACTTGTCAAACACCGGAAGACCAAACAGGACATCGCTGATTATGCTCACTTAAGCATTGGTGATATAGTCTCAGGCTATCTGAATCAAGTGCACAACAGCCACGACCTGGAAATTGACATGGTGAAACAAATACAGCATAAATCTGAGGTATAACTTATACTATTTCTCCTGAATCTTACTTACTGTACCAGCCCCCAAGTCTACTGCTTACTGTTAGTTCATTCGGTTTAAAAGAAAGGATATTTAACCCGGTCATAATAGGGCAACTTAAAACGTGCGATACACATTAGCCCCCAAGTGTCAAGTATTTTTACTTGTAAAGTGCTTGAGACTTTAATATGCATAATCTAGCATTATAAAGTAAAATTTTCTTCAGCATACATTAGCCCCCAAGTGTCAAGTGTCTTTGCTTGCAAAGCGCTTGGGACTTAATGATATCTTAACATAACCTTAGTTATAACCCGGCATCAATGCAGGCTTCCACCAGTCAACTTGAATTGGAGATTGCTGATCTGAAGACCCGGCTGGCAGCCCAAGAACTTGAGATTGAAAAATCCAACTCCAAATTCGCATTCAGCGTCTCTGAGCAAGAGAAGTTGAAGAAGAATTTTGACGCGGAGAAGAAAACCTGGGCAGATGAAAAAGCCTCACTTGTGACCCGGGCCGAGACAGCAGAAGCAGCTCTTGCTGAAGCAACTGCCGAGTTGTCTGACTTAAAGCGCCAGATATCTCAAATGGACTCAGCAATATTCGGTAAGTTACTATGTATAATCGTGAACATCACAATGATTTCTTTGATGACTATTTCAAATATTATCTCCGGCTTACCTTATATGTATAAACGCAGGCCCCAGGAGCACAAACCGGAAGCAGAATATGCTGATCAAGCTTAAGGCGGTGTTTACTCTGGTGGAAGAGCTATACACCGGGTCACAACGTGCTTTGGCCGTTGTGGCTTTATCAAATGATACTCCTTATCTCCTGCAGGATGTGCTCAAACGGCTTGCCGTGTTACCTCAACGGATTCAGGAGCTAAGGCGGGCATCTGCTATAGCCGGGGCCATAGCCGCCTTAAGCCGGGCCAAAGCGTTGGTTCCAAAGCTAGGCCTGGCAGATGTTGCTCTTGTATATCCCAGTTTGAAGGAGGACGGATCTGTATTCAATGAATCAGACTTCACCACCTATGTGAGAGTCGTACGTCCTGTGGCCACCATCATCGGCAATGATATTGATCTTACTAAGTATCAGCCGGGTTATGACAACAAGAACCGGAGGATTCCAACTCCGCATTATGATGACGTCAGCCTGATCCCTCCAACCCGTAAGCATACCTTTGCTCCTGAAGTTGACCCAACCAGTTTAATAGATGATGAAGCTGAATTTGAAGCCTTAAGTGGCATTAACTGGACCTCGTCAACTTTCCAGGACAAAACAGTAGACGAAGAGGCGGATAAGGATAACCCGGAGTCTTCAAGTCCACCAAAGGAGTAACCCGCCTGGTACCAGGTCTTTGAAAAAAAATGATGCTTCATTATTCAGACTCGAGGAGTCTTGTAATAGGGTAGAAAAACCTCTTAACTCTGTCATGCCTTCGCGCATGTTTGTGGTGCTTAATATTGTCACAAGCCGCTATCGTTGTATACTGCTGGCTTATGTGAATTGCTCCTTGACGTCCAAAAACTTTTTGCTTTACCCTGTGTATAAAAGAAAAAACAAAATTCCTTTGGCGTCTTACCACATCCGGGGTCATATAGAATAATGATAACCCGGAATATGAACCAAAACATCATAAAAAACAGCCGGTTTATGATCATGACCATAATAATATACCTGCTATCTTATTGAAGCTTACCTTACCGGCTTATGTGATCCCAAAAAGCAGACAGTTAAACTTAACTTCTGGAAATTGGCACAGATAATGTTTACCTGACCCTTAATATTATTTACCCTTATAGAATAAAATAAACTTAATTATCAAAGGCCTCTGATTCCAATACAGTCAGTAGAACCGTTGCAAAGGGGTTAAGCTAAGATTCGGATACGATCATATAGCCCCCAATGGCTTTGGCGATGCCGATCAAGTGGGTATCGACAGCTATGTTCTCTTTGGTTCAAATACGACCTATGTTTGAATAGGAAGCCCCAAGTGACCATTAGAGTTGTTTAATGACGCTGATTCGAATACGATCCACGTCAGACCCAAAGGGGTGAAGCTATGATTCAAATATGATCTAGAAGCCCTCAAGTGGGTTTGGCAGTATGCCGATCAATTGGGTATCGACAGCTATGTTCTCTTTGGTTCGAATACGACCTATGTTTGAACAGGAAGCCCCCAAGTGACCATGGCTAGATTCAGATATGATCATAAGCTGGACCAAAAGGAAAGCCGGATTCAGATATGATCCGCTCCCTGTTGGTCGTTTCCACCACCTAGTAAAGAAGATACATAAACCTTGAAGGGTGGAAAGAAAAGAGGTCCCGCTTTATTGCTTTATATAATATATACATTGCTAAAAAAGGAAAAATAAATGTACTCTGAGAGCCGGCGGCTTAAGTACAATATGGCCGGAGATGCGCTATGTTCCACGGCCGGCGGGTCTCTTCCTCCGACTTACGTGAGTCTTTTTGCTCTCGAACATCAATGAGGTAATATGACCCGTTGTTGAGATTCTTGCTGATCACAAAGGGTCCTTCCCAAGGAGGGGACAGCTTGTGCATATCAGATTGATCCTGAATGAGCGGGAGCACCAAATCGCCTTCCTGAAAAGTTCTGCTTCTAACCCGGCGGCTGTGATAACGGCGCAGGTCTTGCTGATAAATCGCCGAGCGGGCTATTGCCAAGTCTCGCTCCTCATCCAACAAGTCAAGTGCATTCTGACGAGCTTTTTCATTATCAGCCTCAACGTAAGCCGCCACTCGGGGTGAATCATGCCGGATATCACTTGGCAGAACCGCCTCTGCTCCGTACACCATGAACAAAGGTGTATAACCTGTAGATCTGTTAGGCGTTGTGTTGATGCTCCATAGCACCGACGGTAACTCCTCCACCCAACAACCCCGGAGTTCGCTGTAAGGGAACTAAGAGCCGGGGTTTGATACCTTTCAAGGTCTCTTGATTAGCTCTTTCTGCTTGACCATTAGACTGTGGGTGAGCAACAGCCGAAACATCAAGCCGGATGTGCTCTTCTTGACAGAACTCTTCCATGGAAACCTTGGAGAGATTAGTACCATTATCAGTTATAATGCTGTGTGGAAAGCCAAAACGAAAGATCACCTTTTTCATGAACTGAACCGCCGTGGCTGCATCACACTTATCGACCGCTCGCTTCAACCCACTTGGTGAATTTATCCACCGCCACCAACAGTGTGTCTTCTTATCCTTAGACCTTTTGAAAGGTCCAACCATGTCAAGCCCCTGATGCAAACGGCTAAGTAATTGAATCATCCTCAATTCTTGAGCCGCACATGAGCTCGTCGTGAGAATTTTTGACATCCGTCACATTTGTCGACCAGATCCTCCAGATCGGCATGAGCCGTCACCAATAGAAACCATGACGAAAAGCCTTGGCCACCAGAGATTTTGAACCGCATGATGACCACAATCCCTTCATGAATCTCACGAAGTATCTCTCGACCCTCAGAGGCGATACACAACGTTGAAATGCCCGATGACGCCTGCGGTGATGCAACTCGCCATGAACAATTGTCATGGATTTGGACCGCTGATGATTTGTCTTGCCAAGGTCTCGCCCTCGTGCAACTCTCCCGGTCATATAGGCCAAATATGGACTGTCCAATCTGGGATGGCATGGAGAGCCGCCACCAGCTGCGCCCCGGTCTGCATCATGAGCTCTTTCTCTGTAGGCACTCTAACATAAGGGTTATGAAAAACGTCAAGAAAGGTGTTAGGCGGCACCGGCTTACACTGAGACCCCAGCCGGCTTAAAGCATCAGCCGCCTCATTCTTCCTTCGATCAATGTGCTCTATTTGATAACCTTTGAAGTGCTTGACCACCACATCAACTTCACGACGATAAGCCGCCATAAGGGGATCCTTGGAGTCCCACGTGCCTGACACCTGTTGAGCAACGAGCACTGAATCGCCCAAGCACCTTACCTGACTCAAATTCATATCTTTGGCCATCCGGAGGCCATGGAGTAAAGCCTTGTATTCAGCTGCATTGTTAGTACAGAGAAACATAAGCTGGAGCACATAACAAAATTTGTCACCTCGGGGGGAAGTTAACACGACCTGCCCCCGAGCCTTCCAACTGCCTGGACCCGTCGAAGTGAATAGTCCAATATGTGTTATCCGGCTTCTCCTCTGGTGCCTGCAACTCCGTCCAATCATTGATAAAGTCCACCAAGGCTTGAGACTTGATAGCTGTACGTGGCATATACTTCAAACCGTGAGGCCCAAGCTCAATGGCCCACTTGGCGACTCGTCCTGTGGCTTCCTAGTTCTGGATGATGTCCCAAAAGGGGGCAGAACTTACCACAGTTATAGGATGACCCTGGAAGTACTGCTTTAGCTTCCGGCTTGCCATGAACACCCCATACACAAGTTTCTGCCAATGCGGATATCTTTGCTTGGATTCTATGAGCACCTCACTGATGTAATAAACCGGCCGTTGAACCAGATGCTCCTTGCCAGCCTCCTTATGCTCCACCACAATGGCCACACTAACAGCACGTGTGTTAGCAGAAACATACAACAGCAACGACTCTTTATCAATGGGAGCGGCGAGAACCGGCGGCTCAGACAATTGTCTCTTTAAATCTTCAAAGGCAGCCTCAAGAGCCTCACCTGCATAAAAGTGTCATTTTCTTCATCATCTGATACAGTGGTAGAGCCTTCTCACCTAACCGGCTTATGAATCGGCTTAAAGCAGCAACACGACCCGCCAGTCGCTGAATATCATTGATGCACGCTGGTTTAGCCAGAGAGGTAATCGCCTTGATCTTCTCCGGGTTAGCTTCAATGCCCCTGTTTGAGACGAAGAATCCCAAAAGTTTGCCTGCAGGCACACAAAATACACACTTGTGCGGGTTAAGCATCATCTTGTAGATCCGGAGATTATCAAAAGTTTCCTTTAAGTCGGATATCAGTGTTTCCTTCTCTTTGGACTTCACCACAATGTCATCTACATAAGCATGAACATTGCGCCCAATCTGATTGTGGAGACAATTCTGTACACACCGCTGATAAGTCGCCTGGGAACTCTTGAGCCCAAATGGCATAGATACATAGCAGAAGGCTCCAAACGGAGTAATGAAATCCGTCTTCTCCTGGTCCTTTACTGCCATTTTGATCTGATGATAACCAGAGTAAGCATCCAAAAAACTCAAACGCTCACAACCCGCCGTAGCATCAATAATTTGATCAATGCGGGTTAGAGCAAAGGGATCAGCCGGACAAGCTTTATTTAAGTCCATGTAATCTACACACATCGGCCAGGTGCCGTTCTTCTTGAGCACAATCACTGGGTTAGCCAACCACTTCGGGTGAAAGATTTCCACAATGAACCCGGCCGCTAGGAGCCGAGCGACCTCTTCCCCGATAGCTTTTCATCTTTCCTCATTGAATCGCCGAAGAAACTGCCTGACTGGCTTATACTTCGAATCAATATTAAGAGTGTGCTCAGCGAGTTCTCTCGGGACACCCGGCATGCCAGAAGGCTTCCATGCAAAGATGTCCCGATTCTCACGGATGAACTCGATGAGCGCGCTTTCCTATTTGGGATCCAAATTGGCACTGATGTTGAACTGCTTGGAAGAGTCGCCTGGAGTGAAGTCGACCAGTTTTGTATCGGCGGCCGACTTAAATTTCAACGCCAAGTCTTGCTCTGTGGTTGGCTTCTTCAAAGAGGTCATATCCGCCGGGTCAACATTAGTTTGATAAAACTTCAGCTCCTCTTCAGCACAAACAGATTCAACATAAAGCGCGACGCCTTCTTCGCATTCCAAGGCTACCTTTCGACTCCCATGTACAGTGATGGTGCCATTGTAACCCGACATCTTGAGCTGCAGATAAACATAACATGGTCGTGCCATAAACTTGGCATAAGCCGGCCGTCCAAACAGAGCGTGATATGGGCTCCTGATTTTGACTACCTCAAACGTCAGTTTCTCAGCCCTGGAATCATATTCATCTCCAAAGGCTACTTCCACTCGATCTTACCAATCGGATATGCCGATTTACCGTACCACCCCATGAAAAACAGTGTTGGACGTCCCAAGTCCTTATCACCAACCCCATGCGGTAAAGGTCTCATAATAGAGAATATTGATCCTGCTTGCTACGTCCATGAGTACCTTAGTGAATTTATATCCACCAACCTGAGGGGCCACCACCAAGGCCAACTGACCCGGGTTATCAACCCGGAGGGGGTGATCTTCCCTGCTCCATACGATGGTCTGCTCTGACCACCTCAAGTAACGGGGAACCGCCGGCTCAACCGAATTCGCAGCCCTCTTATGAACCTTCTGGTCACGTTTGCACAAGTTAGTGGTAAACACATGGTATTGCCCACCGTTCAGCTGTTTCGGATGGCTCTGATAACCTGACTGCTGCTGCTACTGTCCCCCTTGACCGGGCTGCTGCTGATTGTAGCCACCTTGACCTCCCTGAAAGCCGGAACTTGAGCCGCCACCCGGGCCATGAAAACCACCGGCTCCTGAACCGCCGCCTGATCCGTGATTGCCATCAAACATGTTGGAATTCTTGAAAGCCTTCATGATCGCGCAGTCCTTCCATAAGTGGGTGGCGGGATTTTCCCGAGTACTGTGTCTTGGGCAAGGCTCATTCAGAAGTTGCTCAAGAGATGGGCCTGAGCCACCAGATCAAGGGGGTGGTCTCCCCTTACGTTTCTGGTTGTTACCTTGTGCATTCGCATTGGCCACAAACTCCGGGTTACCCTCCGCCTTACGCTTGTTGCCTCCTTGACTTACCAGGTTATGCTGCTGACCCTTTCCATTGCCGTTCTTCTTTCCCTTCCCTTTCTTTTCCTCCTCAGAAGCGGGATTATTGGTAGTATCAGAATCGGCGTATTTGACCAAGGCTGCCATCAGCATACCCATATCATTTCAATCACGCTTAAGGCGCCCCAGCTTCTGTCTCAGCGGCTCAAAGCGACAATTCTGATGGAGCATAAGTACCGCAGAACCGGCATCCATCTTATTGGATGAGTGTATTATTTCCTTGACCCGGCGCACCCAATGAGTTGTGGATTCACCCTCCTCCTGCTTACAATTGGTTAGGTCCACAATTGACATATACTGCTTGGAAGTGTCCTTGAAGTTCTGGATAAACCGGGCCTTTAGCTCTGCCCATGAACTGATGGAATTGGGAGGTAACCTTTTCAATCAAGACCGGGCCATTCCATCTAACATCATGGTGAAATACTTAGCCATTGCTGCGTCGCTGACCTCCAATAACTCGATGGCCATCTCGTAACTTTTGATCCATGCCCCTGGCTGTAAGTCGGCCGTGTAATTTGGCACCTTTCGAGGTCCCTTGAAATCCTTGGGTAGACGTACATCCCGCAGAGCCGGCACCAGACAAGGGACACCACCGGTTCTAGTGGCCACTCCTGCTCCAACAGAAGTCGTTGGATACTCTGGGAGACCTTCATAGGCCGTCTGCTGAGCCTCTAACTGAGCCGCCCATTCGTCCTCCTGACGCAATCGGTCCTGTACCGGGTTATAGCCACCGGGTTGGTTACGACGCTGGGCGTTGCTTGATAAAGCTTCTGACTCCATGTGCCTGTTGTAACTCGGGCTCCGGTTTGGACGAGGTGCTAGCCAAGGATGAGGAGTTGAATGAATCCTGTCCCTGCTGTAAGAATAGGTTTCCTGTTGTGCCAAGGCCGTCTGAATAAGATCTCTGACCCTTCGGGTTTCCACCGCCGTCGGGTCATCACCGTCCACTGGAAGAGCCGCCAGACGCGCCGATGCTGCTATCAAGTTCTCAATGGGGTTGGAAAAGTGGCCCGGTGGTGTTGGTATGTACCGGGGCGGGGCCATACTCCCGTGAGGAGGTGCCATCTCTCGGGGCTGAACCGGCCCTCCAGCTCCGGGTGTCATCAATTGATTGGCTTAGGGCGGATTGCTGGGACTAGCTCCGGGTGTCGTGAAAAGATTCCGAGGATCGTAAGCCGGAGGCGACGGACTGGTCTTCGATGTCTCCTTCGATCACCTCATTGGATGCGCTCAGACTCATATTAAGTGGAAAGCCTCGACTAGAGTCGCTGCGCCTGTGCATCCAAAGCCGCCCGCTCCGTAGCTAGCCTGGTGTCCTCGGCCGCCAAGGCCTCCTTGGCTGTGGCTATCTCCTCACGCACCTTTGCCACCTCCGCTATGCTCATCTGGATTTGAAGGAATAACCGTGGTGGTTAACAGGGCTGTCAACTTGTCCATAAGATCCATCAGCACCTGAGCCGGCGGGCGCACAGGGCCTCCTGCCCCGGCCGCTCCTAACCCGGACGTTATTGCCGTTGCAGCCGTTGAGTTTTGACCGGGTTGAGTCCCAGCCATGAAGACTCCTGCCCAGCTCGACGGCTCACAGAAATCCGGAATGCTCGAGTCGTCAGAACAACCCCCAAGCATGCCTTCTTGGACCTGATACAAAGAATCTGTCGAACCGGAGGACGAATCATCATCCGATGGGACGGCCGTCTCTCCGCCATCTTTAGATCCTTTAGGACGGTGGATACAGCCCACGAAGGCACGCTTCATGATGGGTTGAACCCGGGCGGGTTTCGCACGCTGAGCCGTCTCGACGAGGTCGGCGCAGTTGTCCGGCTCAGGCCTCGCTCACCAATCCGCCGATGAAGACGTGGATTCCGCCAGAGGGGACCCGCACCAGACTCAATTGGGCCGCCTCGGGGCCCCACCTTCAAATGTCGATGTAGATCTTGCGCGACGAGTCTTGGTCATCCGCCCATCGCGTATCCCTTGAGCCCTTCGGCTGCCCTTCAATAACTCAAACCACCGTGGCGCTGGCCCCACGGTGGGCGCCAACTGTCGTGGAATTGTCACGGCAGATGTCCTCTTGCAAGGACTTAGTCGTGGAGAGGTTTTATACTAGTTTGGCCCCTTACGGTGAAGGTAAAGCCTACGTCTAGTTGGGTTGGTATTGCTTGAGGTTTCGTGACCAGGAGCGAGATGCGCTATGCCCGATTCTCGATCGGTTGTTTTTCTCTGCCCTGCCAAAGCAGGTCGTCCCCTTATATACACAGGTGACGCCCGGCGGCCTACAGAGTCCCGGCCGGCTTATAAACAATGTCCGGCTCGGTGACTAGTTAAATCTACCTTATGATACAAGTCATGCCATTATGGCGGTTTACTACACCGGGCCTTAAGTCTCCTGTGGGCCTTAAGCCCTTCATTTAACCGTCATCTTCATGCTTGTTCTTGGGCTTCTGTCTGGTGAATCCTATTTGCGTAACCCGGCCCCTCCTGGGCGGCTTACACAAATAGTTATATCCCCAACAGGGTGGAACCTGTAATCCACAACAGTCCTTCTCCTCGTGGCATATGGATCTGTCTCTCTCCATAGCCTCAACCCATTATCTTTCCTGATCTTGATGTTTTCAGCCACATGATGAGCATCATTGTGGTCTGGGATCTTGGCTTTGAGCTTCCTTAGGACCTGCCCTTCTTCATCTTCTTCAGCTTCAACCTCAGGCAATGGGGCCTTGTTCTTTTCGGCTGCTGGTATGCTCCTGGTATTTCTTTTGGGTGCATTCTTGGGCTTGGAGGCAGCTTTGGGCTTGGATGTTGCAGTCCCTGACTTGATTGCATCACCCATCAGTTTTTGTGCCTTGGGTGCAGGCTCTGCAACCTCTTCTTCTTCTTCCTCTTCCATCATGGAAGGCTTCCCTATCACTCTTGCCATGGTCTTCTTGACCCTTTCTTTCCTTTTCTTTCCCTCTGCAGCAACATGCTCTTTGGGGTGAGATTCCAAAGAAGCTTGAGTTGACACTCTAGCTTTGGACATTGGTTGTCTGCCTGCTGGCCTTTTGATTTTCAAGCCAGGCTTCACTGTAGATGAACTGAACTCCCTCTTGGGCACTTTCTTCTTGGAGCTTGCCTCATCCTCAACTGCCACGTAATCCTCATCCTCAGACTCTGAGGTCTTCTTCTTTCTTGATCTTGTGGCAGCCTTAGGCAAATTGCTCGGAGTGCTTCTGCTCCCCTCATCTGAGCTGCTTGAGGGACTAGTGCCCTCGCTCAATTGGATCTGCTGTTCAGATTTGTTCTGGCTATCACTCTGGTCTGACATGCTGTCCAACTGACTGCTGACCCTGTGAATAGTTATAGATGAGGTAGAGTGGATGAGCATCACAAAATGCAGAGATTTTTGCAAAAGAATGATTCAAAAAACTTAGTTTTAGTTTCCCACTGAAAACATTTCGGATCTACCGGTTTTCAAACCCAGTGATACCGAAGCAGTTTTGGAACCTAAACTAGTGAACTCGGTTAGACCGAGTCACAGTTCGGTGGCACCGAGACTTCCAGGGTTTCACAAAGTTCGTAAACGGTCACACCGATTTGTAATTCTCGGTCGGACCGAGACTTACAAGTGCAATGGCGTTAGCCAAATTGGTGGGACCGAGTTTTTCAACTCGGTGGGTCTGAGATGGTTTCAGCGGAAACCTAACCCTAAATTTTCGAATCGCAACTATTCTAAGGATTGATTTGACTGGATAGGAGTGTTTCAATCGTGGCAAGATGCATAATGAACACAATGTGCTGAGAATCGGACGAGGAAAGCACTGTGATCGAGTCCATACCCTAGTTCGGCGGGAACTCGCTACGGCGGCAACGACAGAGGAGAATTCCGTTGACGGCGGCGGAGACCAGCGACTGGAGGCGGCTAGCGACGAAGTCGACGATCCGTAGACCACATTGGCAGAGCGAGCTATGCGCGGGCGAGAGGATTTGGAGAAAGTTTTCCAAATTTTGCCCGTGCGATATATATAGCCCGACCCTGTCGGTGTGACCGAGTGGTACAACTTGGTGGCACCGAGATGCAAAACTGTGAACAGTTATTGCAACTCGGTGTGACCGAAAAGTACAAATCGGTTGTACCAAGATGAAAACCTAGATCGACTTAGTAATCTCGGTATGACCGAAATGGAGGAATCGGTGAGACCGAAAATCAGAAAGAAGTTTTGGAAGTTTAAGTCTATGACGAATCGGGGACTCCGAGTGCTCCTCACACAGAGTGGTTCGAATCTGACTTGATCAAATTTTGTGATGTAGCATGAATAGAGTTTGATACTAGAAAAACATAGATAGCTAGAGAAGGTTCTTAGGCATTCTTGTCCATCCACTTGCCAAAAAGAGAAAAGTCAAACAATCAAAACAACAAGTGGATGTCCTCGAATGAGTAAATATGCAACCAACATGCTCACACAATAAAATGACAAATGAAATATGTGACAAAGCATGCACAACCAATTCTAGCATCTATCAAACAATTGGCGATGACTAGGTCATCTATATATGAGTATATTGACTTAGGAGTCAAATGAGAACATTTGATCATAGGTCATACTCATCGTTTAAGCTCAAGTGGGGTTACCACTTTTACATAAAGCATTTATGTGTTCACATCATTAGAGTTGCTTTGACTCAATTATTAGAGTTAAGCTCCCCCTAGATGTGAGATCCCCCCTTAGAGGGATAAACTAACCTTGGGTTTTTTCGATGATGACTTCATGTAGGTGTCGAAGATGCTCAATGTTGATGTAGATCGTTTGGAGAAATCCTTTGGAGTGAGTTGCACTTTCAATACCTACATGGGTTAGTCCCACAAGGAACCAACAAGGATATCCATATACATAGAGTGATGCACACACAAAATGATGTCCATCAAAACATTGGGTTACCTTTTCCCTTGCCTTATCAACATGAGGGTTTGTGACTCCTTGAACTAGTGCAAGATATGGAAGTTGATTGCACTTGTCCTTGCCATAATGATATGAGTGAGAAATGTTGGCGGAGTCACCCTCAAGAACTCTCTAGTTCTTCTTCTTCGGGATCCACATCAACTTGATGGGAATCCTTGGTGTAGTAGTTGTACTTGATGAAGTAGAACTTGACGTAGTCTTGGGAATCCACATGACCAAGGCCTTAGGTGCTTCTTCAAATGCAGCAATCTCCTCTTGAAGCTTGTCCTTGCCTTTGTTCTTGTGGTCTTGTGGTGGAAGATCATCTTGAGCTTGTGTTCCCTTGAAGGAAGTAGGATCATACTTCTCTTGTTGAGGAACAAACTTTGTCTTGGGGTATTGATCTTCTTCCCACTCAACTCCATTGGCATTGAACTTTCATTCAAAACCAACACCTTGATTCTTCCGGTGCCTTCCTTGCTTATGCATAATTTCCTCAAATTGCTTACTCCGGCAAGACTCTTGTATACACCTTTCTATAATTCCTTCAATAAGCTGTTTTTTGCTCAAGTGTAACTTGGCTAAGAGGATCATTAGTGGAATCAAGAGAACTACTAGAAGCAACAATATTGGATTTAGCATTGTTATTGTTACTACTAGAAGAAGAATCTTTCTTGTTCTTGTTACTAGATTGACTTGAGGCATGTAAGTAGATAAGAGTAAATTCTTGGCAATGTAAGAAGAACTTTTCTTACGAAGATCATCATTGATTGACTTTAAGAACTCATGCTCTTGCTCGAGATTGAGCTTTTCAAAGCGTAACTTCTCATGAGCCCTTAAAAGTTCTCGATGATCTTCAAAGATAGTTTCATGAGCTAACTTAAGAGTTTTTAGTTCTTTATTAGTTAGACGCTCAATTTTCTCCTTATCATTGTCATTTTTTTCAACTTGATTAGCATGATTAATTGACGTTCCATCATAATATTCATCACTAGAGTTGTCAACAAGTGAATCATCATCACCTAGCAAGTCATCTTCATCAACATCAAAATCAACATACTCGGGGTGTGTTACCTTAGGACCTTTGTCCATGAAGCATCTACCAATTCCTTCATTTGGTGACTCAAATATGTCGTAGGAGTTGGTTGACACAAGTGCTAGACCGGCAATACCTTCATCTTGAGTGTATTCAGAGTCGGAGTGATAGCTTCTCTCGGAGTGATGGTCGGAGTCGGAGCCGGATACCCGTTCACCAACATGAGCTTGATGTCTTTGTTTTGTGTAGCTCTTTGATGACTTGTCCTTCCTTTCCGAATCCTTGCTTCTCCGTGAGGGTCTTCGTTCATAACAATCATCTCTACTCCTTCTCTCAGTTGGTGGTGATTCTTCTCTTCTACTTCTTCTCTTGGGAGAATCTTCTCTTCTTTTGTAGGGTGTCGTACACTCATTGGAATAGTGTCTGGGTCTCCCACAATTGTAGCAATTTCGCTCTCGACTAGAAGATCTTTTGTCATTGTAGGACCTTGACTTGGAGCTTCTTTCTTTGCTTCTACTCTTGTAGAATTTGTTGAAGTTCTTCACCATTAAGCTCAATTCTTCATTGAAGGTTTGTTTCTCACTTGATGATGTGGGGGCTTCACATGAGGCTTTGTAAGCACCACTCGACTTGTTGTGAAGTTCCTCCTTATCCTTGAGTGACATCTCATGTGCAACAATTCTTCCAATGACTTCCGTAGGCTTGAGATCTTTGTAATTGGGCATCATTTGGATCAATGTGCACACGGTATCATATTTTCCATCCAATGCTCTTAGGATCTTCTTGATGATGAATCTATCGGTCATCTCTTCACTTCCTAAGCCGGCAATCTCATTTGTTATAAGAGCAAACCTAGAGTACATTTCAGCGACACCTTCACCATCCTTCATTTTGAACTTGTCAAGCTGACTTTGGAGCACATCTAACTTGGATTCCTTGACGGAGTCGGTACCTTCGTGCATATCAATCAAAGTATCCCAAATTTCCTTTGCATTCTCAAGACGGCTGATTTTGTTGAATTCCTCGGGGCACAATCCATTGAAGAGGATATCACAAGCTTGAGCGTTGTATTGCAACATCTTCAACTCATCCGCACTAGCTTCACGATTCGGTTCTCTCCCATCAAAGAATTCACCTTGCAAGCCAATACACACAATAGCCCAAACGGCGGGGTTATGTATGAGAATATGCATTTTCATCTTATGCTTCCAACTAGCAAAATTAGTGCCATCAAAGTAAGGACCTCTACGGTGATAATTTCCCTCGCTAGACGCCATACACTCCTAGGTTGTGAAACCAAGGCTATGACCACCAAAAGCTATGGAAATAAAAGCAAATGGAGGCCAAAGCTCTGATACCACTTGTAGGACCTTGAAGTATGTCTAGAGGGGGGGGGGGTGATTAGACTACTTGACCAATAAAAACCTAACCTTTTCCCAATTTTAGACTTTGGCAGATGTTAGCTATTTTTGAACAAGTCAAGCAATCTTCACACAATTCAAGCAAGCATGCAAAGAGTATATTGGCAGCGGAAAATAAAGCATGCAACTTGCAAGAATATAAAGGGAAGGGTTTGGAGGATTCAAACGCAATTGGAGACACGGATGTTTTTGTCGTGGTTCCGATAGGTGGTGCTATCGTACTTCCACGTTGGTGGAGACTTCAACCCACGTAGGGTAACGGTTGCGCGAGTCCACGGAGGGCTCCACCCACGAAGGGTCCACGAAGAAGCAACCTTGTCTATCCCACCATGGCTGTCGCCCACGAAGGACTTGCCTCACTAGCGGTAGATCTTCACGAAGTAGGCGATCTCCTTGCCCTTACAAACTCCTTGGTTCAACTCCACAATCTTGTCGGAGGCTCCCAAGTGACACCTAGCCAATCTAGGAGACACCACTCTCCAAGAAGTAACAAATGGTGTGTTGATGATGAACTCCTTGCTCTTGTGCTTCAAATGATAGTCTCCCCAACACTCAACTCTCTCTCACAGGATTGGATTTGGTGGAAAGAAGATTTGAGTGGAAAGCAACTTGGGGAAGGCTAGAGATCAAGATTCATATGGTTGGAATGGAATATCTTGGCCTCAACACATGAGTAGGTGGGTCTCTCTTAGAACTGCTAAGTTGGAAGTGTAGGTTTGTTCTGATGGCTCTCTCCACGAATGAAGAGGAGGTGGAGGGGTATATATAGCCTCCACACAAAATCTAACCGTTACACACAATTTACCAAACTCGGTGCGACCGAATCATCAAACTCGGTCAGAGCGATTTAGTAAACCTAGTGACCGTTAGGATTTTCGGTGGGACTGACATGCATCTCTGTAGGACCGATTTGGTTAGGGTTAGGGCATAACGTAATCTCGGTGAGACCGATTACACAAACTTAGTGAGACCGAATTTGGTAATAAGCTAACCAGAGAGTTGGTCAAGTAAACTCGGTGGGACCAATTTGCTCTTTCGGTGAGACCGAAAAGTTACAAAAGGGAAACAGAGAGTTTACACTGTAATCTCGGTGGGACCGATTCGCTCTTTCGGTGAGACCGAAAAGTTACGAAGGGGAAACAGAGAGATTACAATCCCATCTCGGTGCGACCGAGATCCCTAGTGGTGAAACCAATTTGCCTAGGATTTGTGGCAGTGGCTATGACATCTGAACTCGGTGGCGCCGGATAAAAAAGAATCGGTAGGGCCGAGTTTGACTTTGGGTTTAGGTCATTTGTGGATGTGAGAAAGTAGTGGAGGGTTTTGGAGCATATCACTAAGCACATGGAGCAAAAGGCTCATTAAGCAACACCTCATCCCTTTTGGATAGTATTGGCTTTTCCTATAGACTCAATGTGATCTTGGATCACTAAAATGTAAAATGTAGAGTCTTGAGCTTTTGAGCTTGAGCCAATCCTTTGTCCTTAATATTTTGAGGGATCCAATTTCATCATCCATGCCATGCCATTCATTGAGCTTTCCTGAAATATTCATCTTGGAATAGTATTAGCTCAATGAGCTATATGTTGTTATGAATTACCAAAACCACCTAGGGATAGTTCACTTTCAGCGACATCGACCAACTCGTCGTTCATGAAGCGCAGGAGAGTGCATGGAATGTCGGCAGCGCCCTGTGAAAACATGTAGGGCGTCAGGGATGCCCAGTCAAACGCAAAAGGAGATGAAGTCCTCGGCCGAGAGGCTTAATTAGTTACCGTGATGATGGCGTCGAGCTCGGCTAATGTCGAGGCACCGCCAACGGCGGGCGTGCAAATGACGGAGGGGCCACATGCTGGCGAGGTGCCGGTCGGCGTACACCCGGGTGCATTAAGCCCCAATGCCGGCCATGCCGGCATCGGAGACACCAATACCGCCGCCGCCGGAGACACCAATGGCGCCGCCTGCGCGTTGTGCGAGTTGCTGGCCGTGAAGCTGGGAATCGGGGGCGGCCCCTGTTAGCCACCCGCAATCCACGCCGTCAGCCCATGAATCAAGGTAGGCATAATGCCGGTGAGTGTCGATCCCAGTTGTTCGTGCACTTGCTCTTGGACAATCTCCGTAATCCGCTCTACTTGTGCCTTGAGTTCTTGAACCTCGCGCGACTGGCTTTCCAAGCTGGTCTTTTTCTCCTTTCGCCCACCAGCAGTATAGTATGACGACCATTTTGTGGACAAGCCTTTGCTGGCCGCATGACCAGCTGACGACGTCTTACTGAGCTTATCCTTGTTTTTCATTACGTTCAACGCCCTATTTAGAGTGCTGTCCCAAGCAGGGGTGCTCTGAGACGACCCCGCGCTACTGCTTTCAGTTTCCTTCGCCAGAACAAGCTCAAGCGCCCTGGTCTTCGGATCCGTGGTAAGCTCCTTTGTTATCGGGTACTCCTTGTACCGGGCCCTAACATAGTTCCTGGTCTGCTTGTCACTGATGTATTTCTCGAAGCGGGGCGGTAGGCCTTGCTCGGCACGCTCCGCGTCCTCCTTGTCCCATATAGGCTCCACCACTCTGTAACCGTTGGTACCGAGTTTGTGTTCCCCTAAGTTCAACTCCCGCATTTCTTTCCCCCACTGACTTGATTCAGAGGTTGCACTACTCTCGCACTTGATCTTGAACTCCTTGTAGTCCTCTTCGCTGATCGAAGGATTTTTCGCCTTGATCTTCTCATAACTATCACCTTTCTCAATCATTCTCTTCACCACGCTTCTCCAAGTAGAAAGGGTCGTGCTCATCCTCGTGAGGGCGGCACTGTTCACTTTATTCCCTGAGAGGCGTGTGTTTTCAAAATCAATGGGGAACTTGTATCGTTCGTGCAGCTTCGTGAAGAGGAGGTTGCGCAAATTCCCTTGGTCCTTATGCCTATGGTTCTCGGTGTTGATCAAGATGGTGCTCCGGAGAATGCACCCGAGCTGAACCGAGTACCCCTTGACTATATGTTTGGGTTCCGTTGGATTCCCGTCGGAGTCCACTTGAGTAAATTCCTCCTTGACGGTGCGGAGCGCTTCGGGCGCCGGGTCCTTCCGCTGTTTCTTCGGTTGGCTGCCATCCGTAAATGCGCCGCCATCATCAGTGTTGGCATCCTCGGCGGCACCATCAGTGGTGGCATCCTCGGCGGCACCATTAGTGGTGTCATCCCCGACGCCACTAGGGGTTGTGTAGTCAGGATCGGTGTCTTCCGCGGCGTCCTCATAGCAGTGAGGTTGTTCCTCCATCTCCTGGGACAGCTCCCAGAATTGCTTGCCACCCGAACCGCCGGCCTCATCGTTGTGGGCCATGTTTCGCTCTAAATAGGAAAAAAGTTTGGTCAAAAAGTTGGTTGTTGTCAAGGAACAAGATCATGATCTCATCATTTAGGGTTTGTCGACACCGAGGCATCCTAAAAGCTAAATGCTAAGTTAAGTTTTCATCATTTAGGGTTTATCGATGCCGAGGCACCCTAGGTTGGGCCTAATCACTTGGCGCTAATCACTTGGCTCTATTGCCACCTATGGTTTAATGCAGCAAGAATAAAGGGGCAGTTGATCCTACTAAACTAAGTACTAAGATACCCCGGCCCATGCATTAGTAGCAAGTACCCCATATGTCCGATTTTTAGCAAAGTCATGCTAAAATTCACGGAAAATTTCAGCATGACCTTTGCTGAAAATAGGACATATGGAGTACCCGAATTTGCCGGAACGGAAGTTAATCGACACTCCAGCAAATTCCAGCAAACACAATGGTCGGAGACAAAACCCAGCAAACTAGCAAAGTTACTGACGTGTTTACAGAAATTGTTTTCTGTAAAAGATGATCATCATCTTTGCAAGCCTTTCTCAATGTGATCACAAGTAATTCAGAGGCATCACAATAAAGCAACACCCTGCAATAGCCTAAAAACAAGTGAAGTTTCACCCATATAAGAACAACTTTATAAAATCAGAGAAGTTGCTTCATTTTTTGTATCCTTCATACACACTGGACTACAATGCTTTATAATGTTCCATCATCATTACAGAAATCAAAGACCATGTGTTCCATCATCATCATCATTACAGAAATCCAAGAAACATCATGCTTTTTAAAAGTTTTCAGTTTGGACAGAATACTGAAAACTACAGTTTGGACAGAATTCCTAACACTTTGGTCTTCTAGTTACAAAACAAAACCGACATAATTCTAGATGCCATAACTGAATTTTTGATAGTAGCTCAAGTTTTTGACAAGAGCTCCTAACTGAATTTTCTCGCTTAAAGGGAAGGCTGACTTAAGTGGCAAGATGATACAATTTATGTAACATAACAATATATGCATCTTAATATAACACCATCTCCTAATGTAAATAGTATCCCAGGTTTCCATCTTAATACCACAAAGAATACCATAAAAAGTCCAGGATCATTTTTCTAGAGAAAAGCATCATTATAAGGGGAGTTTCTTACTCTACCAGATCTACTAGGGGCAAAGTAGAACTGATATTCTTTTGCTGACTTCTAGTACAACGTATAGAAGAGGAGGTAAATACAGTAGACATGTAATTGCAGTGTATTAACAGTATAATTTCAATATATTTATAGTGCAAATTTATAGTAGAATTACAAATACAGTGTGAGCCAGAACCATACTCCAAATGTAGTAGAAGATACCTTCTGTCTAGCTGTCAATCTAAAGGGCTGCAACTTGGGCTTTGAAATGAAGATAAGTGGCTAGTTAACACACTATCAAAAAAATTCAGTTAACACACTGTCAAAAAAATTCAGTTAACTACAACAACATGACACTTGTTACTGTATCTAATGTTCCTACAACTACTGTATCTACAACAGTAGCACATGATACTGCTACTGTATCTACAACTACAATTACTACAACAACATAAAACTATTATGCATCATCTTCCTACTATACTTGCTACTCATCTTCAGAACCAAACGACAGCAAAAACATGATCATCTTACTAAACAAGTTCAGAGCAGTCAGTTTCAATACAGTTCAGAAACCACAAACCCAGCCTAAATGGCACACATCACTCAAGTCATAACTTTTGTACAGCGAACAGGCAAATAAAATTTGACAATGGTAAGACCAGAGTAAGTAGATTTAGGGGATTTAGGGGATCTGCCTCGTGTCTCTATTTGGCTTTGAACTGAAGAATTGGCTTTGGTTTTTATTCAGATGACCTACATTGCCACGGTCGAGGGGAGGGAGGGAGGGAATGGGGAATTTTGGAGAGAGGGAGGAAGGAGGAAGGAGGAGAGGTACCTGGTCGCCGGAGGGGTCGGGGTCGGGGTCGGCGAAGGGGTCGGGGTCCGAGCTCATCCGGGTCCTCGCTCGCCGCGGTTGAAGGAGAGCAGGGGCCAGTAGCGGAGGACGGAAGGCAGGCAGGGGTGGGCGCGGCTGGGCAAGCTGCCACGGCTGCTGCAGGGCCGGAGGAGGCCTCGCTCGCCGGAGGGAGGAGGAGAGGAGAGGAGCGGACGGTGCGCGGCCGGCCGATCCTGCTCGGGGCGGAGGCGGCGGGGGGTGGAGTCCCGCGGGGGTCGGGGCGGCGGCATCGGGGCAGCGCAAGACCACAGCGGCGGCGGCGTCACCGACGGAGTGCAGGCACGGCGGATGGAGTGGCGGAGCAAGGGGGCGGCAGCCTACGGTTGGGTCGAGTGGATCTGGCGAGGGAGGGAGGGAGGCCACAGTGCGACGGGAATAGGTGAAGGGGTCGGACGGTTCTAATGGCGCACCTCCCCCTAATGCGCCATAAGTACGACGATTCTAATGGCGCACCTCGCCACGGTGCGCCATTATAATTTTGTTTTATTTACTAGCCCGACTGGTCAGGTTGTATTCCACATAACCCCCACTCCATCAGAACACGCCCACTAGCCCGACTATTCAGCACATAGCACACACACCAGCAGGTCCTGGGTTCGATTCCCAGGCTCCCCATTTTTTGTATTTATGCATTTAAAATGTTGTTTCATATTTATTTGTGTTTAAATATGTTCAAACTTGTTTAAATCATAACAGTAATATTTTTTTACAAAAATAGTAATAATTTTTTAAAAAATATCATCAAATTTGTTATTTGAAAATATTTATGAATATGAAAAAATATCATCAAATTTATTATTTGAAAATATCATCAAATTTGTTATTTCAAAATATAATCAAATTTGTTTTTTTGCAATTTGAGTTGCATTCATTTGTGACGGTGGAGCGGGCCGGGAGCAAAAGTGCGGGGAGAGGTTATGGTGGTCGCCGGCGACGGTGGAGTGGGGGAGGGTGCGGGCCGGGGGTCGGCGGCGGCGACCAGTGGAGCGGGGGAGGGTGCGGTGGGTCGTCGGTGGTGGTGGAGTGGGGGAGGGTGCGGGGGTCGGCTTATGCATTTAAAATGATGTTTGATATTTATTTGTGTTTAAATATGTTCAAACTTATTTAAATCATAACAGTAATATTTTTTTAAAAACATATCATCAAATTTGTTATTTTAAAATATTTATGAATATGAAAAAATATCATCAAATTTATTATTTGAAAATATCATCAAATTTGTTATTTGAAAATATAATCAAATTTGTTTTTTTTTGCAATTTTAGTTGCATTCATTGTGATGGTGGAGTGGGCCGGGGAGGGTGCGGGGGAGAGGTTGCGGGTGGCCTTCGGCGACGGTGGAGTGGGGGAGGGTGCAGGCCGGGGGTCGGCGGCGGTGACCGGTGGAGCGGGGGAGGGTGCGGTGGGTCGGCGACCGCGGTGGAGTGGGGGAGGGTGCGGGGGGTCGGCGGCGGCGGCCGGTGGAGCGGGGGGTCGACCCTGGTTACTAATGGCGCACTAGCTTTTGGTACGCCATTAGAAATTTTGCAAAAAAAAAGTATATATTCTAATGGCAAGATGTAGGCTAAAGGCGCCATTACTAGTTAGCACTAGTAATGGCACACCGAGATATGATGCGCCATTAGTATGTTTGGAAAAATTAAAAAAAATTGTTACTAGTGGCGCACCATGTTCCTGGTGCGCCATTAGTGTCTTCCACACTAATGGCGTACCAAAACATGGTGCACCGTTAGTATATACTAATGGCGCACCACATGACAGGTGCGCCATTAGTGTCCATCCCATCTATAGCCCTTTTCCTAGTAGTGTCAGATCAAGGGTGATTTGATCGAACAGTTCCTCTAGTGCATTTACATAGCGCACCAGATGCAATAATGCAGGATCCGTCTCGTGATCTCTCTTGACAACCTGGGGTGGCCTACCATACCCGTCACGGCTGGGGTAGTAGTAGAACGAGCGACAATTAACTCTGGGCGACAAGTGCCGGAGTTGAACTATAGTCTCTCGAGTCTCTAGTTGGATGGCTTGTTGCTCAAAGGAAGTCGTCCTTCCGGTGAACCGGTAGGGGCGTTCGGGCGATAGGCCCCTGCCATAGATGTGCACAGTGGCCTAGAATTGACGGCTTTCACCGCTCATGGGTCCTTGGTACACAACATATTCTGGGGGCTCTTCTAATGCAAAGGCACGGCGGGTGAGGTTTGCTAGCACGGTCACAAAACCTCCAAGGTTGTTTGCTGTGGTCTCATTGTGCACGACGGGGCCAGGCATTATGGCTTGGTTTGGGAAAGAGGTTGTGCTGTGCTGGTTTGAGGCTAGCGTGTCCTTTTTATAGGAAAAGGGGGATGGAGTCTTCCTCCGCACGCTTGCAAATGAGACAATTTAGGTGTCGGTCACTGGCGCGTGATCGACAGCCTAGGCTGATAGGTTGGGCACCGACTGCCAAAAGGTGTCGGGGTCACTGTATGGCTATCTTACACGAGAAGCTGGGCGGGGGTAAGGTTAAGGTCTGGTGGTTTGGTTAATCTAGGTTTGTGTTG
The DNA here is from genome assembly GCA_021605205.1 of Aegilops longissima. Taxonomy (NCBI): domain Eukaryota; kingdom Viridiplantae; phylum Streptophyta; class Magnoliopsida; order Poales; family Poaceae; genus Aegilops; species Aegilops longissima. Next base: position 20,031,864 of record CM038679.1, on the reverse strand, counting down.
ACCTGGCTAAGATAGGATTAACCAATGGTCAGCCTGGCTGTGATACCAAGTTTGTGACGACCGGTTTTCCGGGTATTAATTTCCCAGAAAATGGCCCTTGTGCTCACCAGCCCCAGGATTACTGTTAGCTGATGAGACACCAACTTGATACAGAAACTCCAAGCAAAATACATAATATGTAGTACAAGACCATTTTGTCCTATGAGTACAACACAAGGTTGCTAGTGGTTGATGGCGGAAGCGGTCTGTGGTTCATCAGTGTCTATGGGACTCCCTTTCCCACAAGAACAGCTGACCATGATAACTCCTATCTTCGCGGGGCTGCTATCATCATTGCGTAGGCTCCGGGGCTGTCATCGCAACGCTCCTCTCCGTGCAAGAAATCTGGCCAAGACAATAGCCAGGGACAAGCCAGTGAGTACTTTGAATGCACTCACAAACATTATGAGCACGGGTATAATATATCAGATGATAATCATGCTCCGAATTATTCTATAATCACAATGTAAATCACAAAAATAAAACCCATGATGCACACAGACAGGTTATTCATTACTTGAATATACAATAATAGAGTAGGAATAAAATGCACCGATCGGGTGTCTGAAGCGACGCCTCGAAAGAATAATAATTTAAAGCATTGCCACAGTCGGGCGTCTGAGCGACACCGCATAAAGGGCTTATAAGTGAATTAAATAACAAGCATGCCACAGTTGGGCGTCTGAGCGACACAACATAAAGGGCTTATAAGTGATTTAAATGACAAGAATGCCGCAGTCGGGCGTCTAAGTGACACCACATAAAGGGCTTATAAGTGATATAAATGACAAGCATGCCGCAGTCGGGCGTCTAAGCGACACCACATAAAGGGCTTATAAGAGAGTAATTACAGTGAATATCCAGGAGGTAAAACCTTCCCAGGGATACCCAATAATTCAAATAATATAACCGGTTAGTCCACAATAATAATAATCATAATCATCATATGTCACAGGTCATAATCAATGTTCTGGTTTAGCAATTTTCCTCCAAGACCGACTAATCGAGACCGCTACTTGACCCATCCTGCATCAGTAGTCCTTAACCATGGACACGGCTATTCGAATAGATGTAATCTCTGTAGAGGGTGTACTCTTTACCCACGAGTAACGGATTCCGTTAGTCCATCGGGACTAACTCCGTCTACGGTCTTTTAATTGAAAACACACCTGACCGCACACACCAGCCTGACTTATCGGTGTCTGGAATCACCCACGACACTCGTGTCGGAGTAATGGGCCACGGGCAGGCAAACCCGAGTCCCCGGACCTTTCAAGACATCGGGGCAGGCTGCACCCCTCAAGACCCCAAGACGAAGAGCCGCCTTCTGAGAGTCGGCGGCAGAGCCGCCGACTGCCCCTCGTGGCCGAGTCCCAGAGACGGCTTCGAGATAAGACGACTCCCAACTGGAGGCTTCCAGAGAAGCCGGCTATGGGGAGTCGGCCCGCGATTCCAACCACCTCCTGCCCACGCAGTTACGGGAGAGGGGGTGCGCGCCGCCACGCCCATCCCTGCCCTGCTCACGGCGATGTGCATGGCCGAGGCGCCATACTGACGTAGATCTCCGTCCGCCGCGGCACTGTTGCCACGCCGGCCCTGACATCAGCCCCGTGGGCGGCGCCCTGAGCCCACGACGGCATGTCTGCATTTACACGAAGATAGCGGAACTACCGTCGGCGGGAGTCTGAAGACGGCGAGCGCCACAAGACGGACCTGTTGGGAGTCGGCCGCCCTCCTGTGGCTCCGCACGCCATTAACTGTATTAAGACGGGGAATGGCAACAAGTGACCGCCCGTCAGGCGGCGGCACTGTTGCCATGACCCCATGACCAAGCCCGCGTCATTAGAGGCGCGGCTACAGTAATCCGCAGCCGGCAAGACCCGCCCGTGGCGGACAAGGATGTCTGCCCCATGTTGGGCCGTCGGCGGGGCCCACTAGTCGGCGGAGAAGACGGCGACCAGAGAGATAGACGGCTGGCACCCGCGCCCAGCCGGATTACCATTGTACCCCTGGGGGTAGGCCTATATAAACCCCCCGGGGCACCCATGCAAGTGGTTGGACCCTAATAGTTTTAGACACACACAGAGAGGAGAGAAGAGCTAGCCGTGCCCTTCTCCTTCCTCACCTCGAACAGCTCAAGGAGCAACCTTGTACCCACTTTGCCATAGTGATCATGCGGAGACCCCGCAGAGCACCAGTAGGGGTATTATCTCCACGGAGAGCCCTCAAGCTGGTAAGATCCGCCGGCGCATGCCTTCGCCTCATCCCGCTTCTGTGCACCGCGACATTCTACTCGCCTCACCATGATAAGCCATCCTTTGGCATATGTCGCACCCAACCCCGACATTTGGCGCCCACCGTGGGGCTAGGTGCACCGCCGTCCGGAGACCTGCTCGACGGGAACCTTTTCCTCCTGGCGAAGCGCAGCCAGCCCGCATGCCAGACGGAGTCTGCATACCGACGCGCTGCACGGCGCTGAGATTGCTCGCTGGGCGAAGCTGCTCGCCGAACATGTCGGCGAGGTTCACCTCTCCGACGAGCCTGCATCCGACGCAGGCACGGGCGGCCCCGACAGCCTCCTCGCGGGCCTCCTCGAGCAACTCCACGTCGCCGGCGAGCCTGCCATGGACTTGGAGTCCGTAGGCTCCACCGACCCGATGCTGGTCGACTCCGACACCGCTTCCCACGACGCGTTCCCCACCAATGTGGTGGTCTACGACGAGATGCTCACTCACGCGGGGAGCGATAGCAGCACCGTCACAGATGTGCTCGTCATCGGTCATAGCGAGAATTCCGGCGAAGGAGCTCATGACCCCTTCGACGCGGTTCAGCGAGACATGACCATGCCTATTCCGGAAGACGCTGACGCTGAGATGCTGGAGGCATGCCGCCTTCAGCTCGTCGAAGGTGCGAGAAAGCCGACAAGCATGAGGCGCTTGTCAGAAGCCTACCAGCGTGAGATGGATCGTGCTGTGGGCGGCTCGCCGGTCTCGACTGGGCCTAGCCGCCTAGGCGTGGTCCAGCAGCACGGCGTGGCCATCGCCAACCTGTTCGAGGCCAATCGCCTGTACGCCACGCCGCGGAGAACATCCGCGCGCCAGCGGCGCGCGACGAGCTGGACAACTTCGAGGGTGAAGAGCGCCGCCTGATGACGGAGCGAGTCCAGCAACTCCTCGACACGGCTGCTATGCAGAACGAGGCCGGTTGCCGCATGTAGGCGCCGCAACGATGTAACGACGATTTACCTCTCCGCCGAGACCAAGACGACGACGCTTGACACCGATCGGGCGGTGTCCGCAGAAGAAAACAAGGATCCGCTGTCAGCCATGGGCCGGACTCATATTCCATCGAAAGCGCGACCAAGACGGGCCGCCCCAGAGCAGTGGAACGACAGATTTACTATCCGCCTCCTCCTCGCAAAGAAAGGCGAAGTCCCCCGCCACCCGCCGAGCATCCGACTTTCGACGACCGCTTTTGCCGCCGAGAGGAGTCGGAGAGAATGACGCCCGCCACCGGATCGACCGACTCCACCGATCCTCGGCGCTGGAAGAAGAAGTCGAAGGTCCTCCCTGTTTCGGACTCAGATCCAAGACGTAACCCTTTCCCAGGGTTCACGCCCCCGAGATACGCCTAAATACACCGCCTGCGAAGCCGAAGACTGGCTGGTCGACTACCCACAGCCGCCAACATAGCGAAGGCAACAAGCGTGGTTGCCGTAAAGTATGTTCCACTCAAGCTCCAGTGGCACAGCCCGACATGGTTGAACAGCCCAAGCCCCGCAGATCAACAGCTGGGTCGATTTCACCAAGCCTTCGTCCGCAACTTCACGAGCACGTACAAGCGACCTCCCAAGCCTCGCCAGCTTTCCATGTGCGTGCAAGGCCCCAACGAGTCGACTCGCGACTACCTCACACGCTGGGCCGAGCTCCGGAACTCCTGCAAGGGTGTGCACGAGGTGCAAGCTATCAAGTACTTCACCGCCGGGTGCAGAGAAGGCACCCTCCTCAAGCACAAGCTCCTTTGGGACGAGCCGGAGACCCTCGACGAGCTGCTGATCATAGCGCATAAGCACGCCACACCTGACTCCTCCTCAAGGCGGAGATTGAAGTCGCGGCGACCGCAAAGTGGGCCTCAGCTCTAGAACTCCGGCCGAGACACCACCCGCAACGGAAACAGAACGATCACAAGCGCAAGAAGCCCCACAAAGCCGCTTCCAAAGAGCCGCAAGTTGCATATACCAATACCAAAGAGCCAGAGGGGCAGCTTCACGCCAAGCCGGCTGTAAAGGCGGCAAGTCAAACTGGTTTCGGGTCTTCACGAAAGCAGATTCTAGATGGTCCCTACAAGTTCCAGTGAGGCGCCAAGCCGCCAAACCACACCACCCGGAAGTGTCACCGCTCACCAGATCGCCAAGGGAGACGGCCTCATGCCTCCCCCGCCGCTGACGCCGCTTCCACCGCCGCCTCAAAGAAAGCGGCTGTCGTGCCGCCGGCGCAAAGCAAGACGAAAGTACCCGTAAGAGCATGGAGCTTATGTGGTGTTCACCAAAGGTGGCAGACGACCGACGCAGCAGGCGGCTGCAGCAGCAAGAAGTGAATGCAGTAGCATCAGATACTCCAGAGTTCATGCACTTGTCCGAGAAGCCTATCAGTTGGAGCAGAGCTGATCACCCAGAGGTGATGCCGAATCCGGGCTCCTACGCCCTGGTCTTGGGAGCCACCCTTGCCACGGATAGGCGGGCCACTCGCATCTCGCGAGGGCTGATAGATGGAGAAGTTAGGAATCCAGCAAAGACAGCTTCAGAGCAGCCGGACTGTGTTCCATGGCATTGTACCTGGCCTTTCCTGCTCACCGATTGGCAAGATCCTGATAGATGTCCTCTTTGGGGACAAAGATCATTTCCACGAGAGCCGCTTTGGTTCAAGTGGTGGACCTCGAAAGTTCAGACCACGCCCGCTTGGCCGACCTGCTTTGGCTAAGTTCATGGCGGTCCCCCCACGCCTACCTCAAGATGAAGATGCCGAGTTCCAAGGATTTCGACCAGAGCGGGCGACTAAAGAAAGTCGTCCGCTTGTAGCTGAAAAATGGCTAGCCGAGTCCCCGGTGATCGTGAGCTGAGAAGCGGCTTCTTGATCGGGTTGTGGCGATGGCCGCAAGCAGCCCAAATATCGCCCAATCCCAAGGAGTCGGAAGTTGAGGTCTCGCTCTGCCGCCAAATAAACGAAGAAGATACCCTTGGACCCGGAGCACCCGGAGAGGTACGCTGTCATAGGTGCAAACCTTGACATCAAATAGGAAGGCGAGCTCGTCTATTTCCTCCGTGAGAATCGGGACATTTTCGCATGTTCCCCTAAAGACATGCCAGGTGTACCGACGGAATTCGCCGAGCACAAGTTACATGTCCGATCTGATGAAGCCCGCCGTAGCTCCTTTGCGCCGCCATCGGAAGAGAAGAGAAGAGTTGTTGCAGAAGAAATAGCCCGCCCTAGCAGCCCGCTTCATTATGGAAGTGTTCTTCCAGAATAGTTAGCAAACCCGTCCTGCATCAAGAAGAACAAGCAAGGGCGGATGTGTATTGACTACACAAGCCTCAACAAAGCTTGCCCTAAGGACCCGCTTTGCTCGCCGAGAATTGATCAGTGATAGACTCCACACCGGATGCGAGCTGTTGAGCTCTTAGATGCATATTCAGGATATCACCAGATCAAGCTGAAACCGGGCCGATGATCAAGACCGCCTTCATCACGCCGCTTGGAGCCTTCACACTCGACCATGACGCTCGGCTTGAGGAATGCCGACGCCACCTTTCAAAGATTGCATGCGTATGCCTCCTCAAGCAGCTCGGCGTAAACGCCCACGCCTTCAGATGATGTGGTGGTGAAGACGAAAAGCGAGAACACTGGAAGACCTCAAGGAGACCTTTGAGAACCTGCGCCGATTCCGCATCAAGCTCAACCTCGAGAAGTGCGCTCTTCGACTACCACCGCCAGCTCCTTGGTTTCTGGTTCCTAACGTGGCATAGAGTGCAACCCTCGGAAGATCAAGGCCATCGAGAGGATGGAAGTACTCGCCGATCGCTAGATGTGCAAAAGTTCACCGCTGCTTACGCCCATCACCGATTCATCATCGGTTGGGCGAAAGCTCTCCCTTTGTATCAGCTCATGAAGAAGACCACCTTCTTCAATGGAACCACAAGGCGGACGGCTTTTCTCCGCTTGAAGAAAATGCTAACTACTCCCCTGCGTCGGGCGGCCCCGACTCCCAAAGAGCCCATGCTCGTGACATTGCCGCCACTAGTCGGGTAGTCAGCATACCATTGTAGTTGAGCGCAAGGAGGAAGGCAAGGCGCCACTGTCCAGAGACCGTATATTACCCGAAATAAGCATCGTGACCTCCAAGCGTAACTACCCCACTACCAGAAGATGTGCTACGGCGTGCGTCTTTGCCGCCAAGAAGTTGAAGCCTTACTTTCAAGAGCATCCGATCACGTGGTTTGCACAGCCCCACTAGCCGAGATCATCGGAAGCCGAGACACTTCGCCGAGTGGCTAAATGGGCCATAGAGCTGGCCCCTACACCATCTATTACCAGCCCCGACCGCCATCAAGTCGCAAGCATCGGCCGATTTCCTCGCCGACCGGGCCGAGACCGAGTACCGCCGCCAATACCGACTCCACCCGCCACAGGATGCATTTCGATGGCTCCAAGATGCGACCGCTTGGGAGCCGGCGCTGTCCTCACTTCCCAAAGCCGACAAGCTCAAGTATGTGTTGCAGATCCATTTCGCCGCCCAACAACGTCCGCCGAGTACGAGGCGCCATTCACGGGTCCGCTTGTTAAAGAACTTGGCATTCGCCGGATCCTGTTTTATGGCGACTCGACTTGGTGGTCCAAAGAATCATCCGGCGATTGGGACGCCTAAAGATGCAAACATGGCGAGCTACCATTTCCGGCACAGAACTCAGGATATTTTGAGGGTGCGAGTTCCTTCACGCGCAAGGAATGACAACGACCAAGGTACACTTAGCACGAATCGGCTCCACCCGCCAGTAATACCATCCGCGCCGCCTTCTTCAGCCTCAAGCCATCTCGTCAAGTCTTCACCGTAATCAGATTCCATGTTTATGGCGGCCCTCAAGAAGTCGGGTCCAACTCCAAAGCCTCAAAGCAGACGCACAAGAATTTTACAGATGGCTCCAAGAATGCCGCAATGGCCGCCCGGGACTTCGTAATCTGCCCGGGACTGCAGCAACCATTATGAAGACTCCAGAGCTCGGCCCGGGGACTACACCAGTCGGGCCGGGGACTTCATCAACTCAGCAAGCGGCCGCGGATTCCAGCCCGCCGCCTCCCAGCCCAGCCGCCCTCGTCCAAGTAGCAGTGTTGACAGTTGTAGAAATAGCAGTACCCTCATGGGCCCAGCCCATCCTGAAGTTCCTAGTGAGCAGAGAGCTACCAACCGATGAAACCTTGGCTCGGCAAGTACAACGCCAAGCGGCAGCCTACACCATAGTCAATAGAGAGCTGGTCAGGCGCAGCGTTACTGATGTCTACCAGCGTTGCCTCGAGCCAGAGCAAGGCCAAGCGATTCTCGAAGACATTCATCAAGGCGAGTGCGGTCACCATGCGGCCTCAAGAGCACTCGTCGCCAAAGCCTTCCGACACGGTTTCTTCTGGCCAACTGCCCTAGAAGAGGCCAAGGAATTAGTGCAAAATGCAAGGTGCAGATGTTCCGCCCAAGTCAGATGAGCCGCTTCCAGACTCAAGACTATCCCCATCGCCTCGCCCTTTGCTGTTTGGGGCCCCGACATGGTAGGACCATTCAAAGCAGCACGAGGTGGTCGACTCATCTACTTGTCGCGTGGACAAGTTCACCAAGTGGATAGAAGTAAATCCCATCAAAAGTTGAATGCTCCAACTACAGTGACTTTCATCGCCGACATCACGACTCGCACGGTGTACCACACAAAGATCATCACCGGCTAATGGCACAAATTTTGCCAAAGGCGCCTAGCCCGCTTCTCACGACGCAAGGCATCCGATCGACTTAGCGTCCGCTGCCCATCCGCAGTCAAACGCTGTGTGGAGCGAGCAAATGGGCTCATCCTGTTCGCATCAAGCCTCGACTGGTCGAACCATCGGAGGGTTCGCCGGCTGTTGGCTTGAGGAGTTGCCACCGCCCTCCGGAGTTTGCGACGACTCCAAACAAGTCAACCGGCTTCACACCCTTCTTCCTCGCTTCACGGTGCTGAAGCCGCCATCCCAACGGACATAGAGTTCGACTTCGCGAGTCACCATGTACACCGAGGAGGAAGCAGATGAAGCACGCCAAGACGGCGCCGATCTGTTGAAGAGGGCCGGTTGTTGGCACTCAGCCGTCCAAAGATCTACCAACAGAGCTCGCGCCACTACTACAACAGAAGGTCAAGCCGAGATCTTTCCAAGAGGGCGACCTTGTGTCCGGCTGATCCAAATAACAGCCGCCAGCACAAGTTGTCGGCACTTTGGGAAGGCCCTTCATTATCGCAAAGTGCCGGGCAACGACTCAGATTACCGATCGACGCCGTAAGCCCCGAAAGCACGCAAGAGGGACGACTCCGCAAAGACACGGAACGGTTATGGAATGCTAATCTTCTCCAAGATTTTACAGCTTAATGCAAGTATGTACCACGCTACCTTTTGTGTTAAAGTACTAAGACTTTCAGCCTTCGAGACGAAGCTCTGGGACTGCCCTTTTCGTTATCCGTATGATAAGAATTATGCCTTCGAGTATGTTACTCTTGTTATATCGCTGGCACCGTGTTCGACTAGTCGGTTCGGGACTTGCCGCTTTGCGCTTATGAAATGCTTCCTGCAAGTCGGACAAGTAATGTATGGTGCCTAAGCCGCCTCTCGCCGGGTCGCAGTTCAGAGAGCGGTCACAGGGCAGGAGTAAGGAAGAATGGGCGCCCACATGAAAAATGGCTAAGGACCCAAAGTATAAACATAGCTTAAGTCAAGCTTCCAGTTTTTTCTTCGCAGTCGACTTTTGAGTAGTCGGCTTCCGCTTTCTATCTAACTTGTTAAAAGACTCTAAAATGGCAAGTACTTGCCTTCCCAAGAGTAGCCAAGAACTTGACCCAAACGGCAGTCCGCAGAGCGGTTGTCCAACTGGCAGGGCGGCAACTAAGGGGAGGCGGCAAAGGAAAAAGCCATAGGAGCAATGTGCAAGGAAAGATAGAATTAGGATAATATTTACACATCATAGGCCCTTGGCCGAATCTTCGAGCAGAAGTTCAAAATACAACCCGCGGGTGGAATTGTGCGAATTAACAAGTTTTTCAAAGACTATCAAAGCAGATAAAATAAAGGCAAGACGGCAGCCTAGGAAGCGGCAAACGGGTTCGGAGGGCCAGAGGAGACGGCGGTGTCAGGCGCCGGGGCGGCCGGCTGGACAGTCTTGGCTTGATCATCTCCGGCGGCAGCTGCCCGTGACGGGCGCAGCTCGTTGTCGAGGCGCTGTCGAAGCCGAGGCTGGTCGCCCGCCTCCGCCTTCGGGCGCCTGCCTCATCTCCATCCTCCGCTTTGCCTTCCTCCTCGGTTGGAGCGATCACCTCCGCCGAAGTCTCGCTATAACTGGGTTCATCTCAACCACTCCGCGGCGCGCTCCCGCCGCCCTCAGCCCGCCAGGGACTAAGATGTTGGTGTTCGTAGTCGGCGATCGCCGCCAAGACGCCGACAAGGGCGTTTTCAGCAGAGCTGTAAGCTCGCTTCGAGCTCGACAGAACACAGCCAGCCGGTCCAGATCAAGCCCTGGATACCATGCCTTGACGAATACCAAGGCCCGGCGCGCTCCAGCCCGGGCCGCGGAACCCTTCCAGCCTCAAGACGGCCAGTCATGACTTCCGCCCGGCCGGCAGTCCGACCGAAGTGCGCAGAATCGCATGTTCGCCATAAGGCAGCGACGTCAAGGCCGACACGTTGAAGCCGGCACAACATCCGATAATGGGCCGCAGACGAAGCCGATGCTCGGTTGCTCGCCAAGGGTCCTGGCGTTAGAAGCGATCTCCACACCACTTGCCCTCCGCGCCTCGCGATCAGCCTCGATGGCTTGATTGGCCGCCTACGTGTGGCCGGGGAAGAAGTCTGCCAAGACGGAAAAGAAACGAGTCAAAAAACCAGGAGTCAGCCCGACCTATAGTCAGCGGCTCAAAGAAAGAAAGTAAAGAAACTCACCGTCGATGATGTCCTCAATTTCATGGAAGCCGGAGGTCAGCTGCGCCTCCTTGTTGGTCCAGGAGGAGCACTCGCTTTCAAACTCGGCAAGGAGAGCTGCCTCTCTCTTCTCCGCCTCGTCCTGCGCCTTCTTAAGCAGCTCCCTTCGCTCTGCCAGCTGCGTAGCCAACAGGTCACGCTCTGTGTTAAGATTGCTGCACTCCCCCCCCTTGGCACGCAAGGCGGTGTCGGCTACGCCCAGCTCCCGTCGGAGAGTGGCATTGGCCTCTGAAGAATAAAAAGAAAAAGGACGTTACAATCGTCAACTAAGAAGGTCGCCAGAAGATCCGCCCGACCGCCAAGAGGTCGGCCCAAATCTCGGGACTACAGCCTGCTGGAGGCGCCAAAGCGCCTCGCGAAGAAGAAAGAAGGCTCACCTCGGCTCCTCGATAGGTCGGCAGTCCGCTTGCCCAGCTCCTCAACATTGCGGTTGAAGGCAGTGGCGCGGAGGTAGTGATACTCCTGTGATAAGCATTTCAGACAAAGGTAAATGTTTGGAACTTGCCAGATAGAGTTCCGAGCTGCCCGCCAGAGAGCCGCCCAAACTCGAGGACTACACTTCAGTGAGTAAGGGCGCCGCCCCATAGAGAAGAACAAGAAAAACTCAAGAAGAAACATACCCAACGGCGGTTCGCGACGCCAGCGCTTTGTGTAGTTCTCGATGGCGCCCGCTCGCAGCTTAGCTCGATGTCCGAAGCGCTGGTTCAGCGGACTGTGCCGCCTCGCACTCCACTCCAACGGGCGCGGTGCTTGTCTCTCGGCGCTCGATACCGAAGCTGGCGGCGCCGGTTCTGCGGGCGTGGCGCTGAAGTCGCTTCTCAAGACGGCGGCGGTCGGGCGAGGCGATTTGAAGGAGCAGCTTCGCCACGGCCTCGCTCTTCGCCGGCGGCACCGGGCGGTCCGCCGCTGTTTACCTCACGCGCCTCGTGACGGGCGTGGAGGCGGCGGGGCGGCACGGCCGCTGCTCCGACATGGAGGTCTCACCGCTTTCCCTCTCCATGACGGGAACCCGCCTGCCTCCTCCGTCGCCTGCGTGAACTCCGGCAGCGGGCGCGCGGAGCTTAGCGGGTGACGAGCAACGCCGATTGAGGCGCTGCAGTTTTCGCCCGCCGCTTAGCCGCGACGGTGGCTTCGCCTCTTTCAGCTTTTTCCGGTGGAAGCCGCCTTCCCCGGCGGGCGGCTTCTTCTCGCGCTTCTCCTGCGCAGAGCCGGCCTTCGGCCCCTCCTGGAGGTCGGCGGTGGTCAATCCGCCGAAAGTGTTGGCGGACGCCTCAATTGACCCCATGACGGAGGCGCGGCAACCCTCTAAAGTAAGGGAGCCTCGATGCAAAGAAGACATGTCAAAGATTTGGACAAGATTTACCGAAGAAAACAAGACAAATCGAAGCACTTACGCTGAGACCAGCGGCGCTTTTTCACTTCCTTGCGGAAGCGGTTAGCCTTTTGCGACCGCTTCTTCCTCATTGGTCCCGCGGCCGCCCCCTAAACTTCTTTGACCGCCGCTGGCAAGTTCGCCCGACGGCGGCGCCACCGCCGACCACCTAAGTTGGCGGAGGAACTCGCGCCCGGCTGGTCGACCTTCGTTGGCGGCGGGGACGATTTCCTCACCGTCATCTTCAGGCCAGTCGGCAAAGGTAGACGAGGGCCTGAAGTCGTCAGCCCCTCCTCCTCCTCCTCCTCCTTCGGCGTCGGCCTCCATCGCCGCTTCCCCCAAGTCAGGGTCATCGACATCGCTCTCCGCCCGGTCGGGGACGAACTCACGGGCCGGCCCCATGGTGCTGGCTGAGGGTTGCATGAGGCGGTTCTGACTCGACAAAACCAAAGAAAATCAGAGTCGGATTCGGCTGAAAAAGAAAACAGAAGACGAAGAAAGATGACTTACCACAAAGCGGGGTTGGCGCTACGAGTGGCTCCTCGTCAACTGCCAATCTGCCGTAAGATTGAAGTTCGCCAGGAAGTTCACCGTGTCCGCCACCTCCGCGTGGGGCATGTCCTTCAAGCACATCCGGCTGGGGTCCCGGTGGCCGCTCATTTGGCGGATCATATGAGGTAGGCCTTGGAGCGGGAGGACTCGGCGCGCCACGAAGGCGGCCAGCAGGTCGGCCCCGGTCAAGCCTCTCGATCGCCAAGACGGAGTCGCGCCAGAACGGGCGGCGGCGCGGTAGGAGTCAGCGCCCTGACACCGGTGGGACCAGCCGGGAGCCTCCCGCAGCACGCCGCTCCGTAAGGCGGCAGATTGACCCAGCCGCCTCGAGCGATGTTCTTCACGAGAAGTAGGATCGCTGCCACATCTTCACCGACTTGATCAGGGAATGGCGGGAAAGGGTTTTCACCCACCGCCTCCGTGATCGCGATGAAGGTGCCAAGATGAGCCGCACGCCAGCGACGCGCGTGCGAGCTTGATCGAAGAATTCCCCACAGCTCGATGGTGGGGAGAACGCCGAGGAAGCCCTCGCACAAGGCTGCGAAGGCAGCCAGCAGCACCACTGTATTCGGAGTGAGGTGGTGTGGCTGGAGCCTGTGGAACTCCAAGAAGGCGCGGAAGAAGCCGCTCGCTGGCAGCCCTATGCCGCGCATGAGGTGCGAGCGGAATACGACCCTCTCGCCCTCCTCCGGCACCGACATTATTTCACCCGCCGGCGCGGCGCGGGTCCGCACTAGGCTCTTGCCGGAGATGCGGTGCGTCTGGCGGAGGAACTCGATGTGGTCGTCGTCCACCTCGGAGCCGTCCCACATGCCGGAGCGCGTGGCGGGAGGTGCAGTGGCGGAGGAAGCGCTCATCTCCGCGGCGTAGTGTGGTTCGGTGCGATGGCGGCAAGGATAAGAAGAAGCGAGAGGAAGAAGGAGCAAGAGGAAGCGGGGGAAGCAGGGAGATGGGTGTGCATGCTTCGCCGCCCCCCTCCTCCCGCCTACTTATAGGCTCACGGGCTGAGAAGCGATGGGGCGGGCGGGATTAATCGCGCCAGCACCCCACGCCCCACGATGATCGCGACGGGTTATCGCAAGAGTAACAACGTGGGAACCCCAACCGCCCGCACGACCGCAATGGATCCGTTCGCGTCCCGAGGCGCGGTAGTGGCAGGCCCCGCCTGACGGCCTGTCTCGTCACGCGCGTGGGTGGGCAGACTGACCCTGCGGCGTGGCATCGCGTGACGGGCCTGCAACGGGCCGCCACCGGGAAGCTTATCAGGCACGCTGCCTGGTTCCCGCTGCTTCTTTCAAACCCTTTTTGAGGAGCAAGACGGCCTCCTGCGAGGCCGACTCCGGCTAATCGGCCTAGAGGAAGACGGCGAGCAAGGCCCAGATTCTTCGACCAGAGGGATGAAACTGTTGAGGCTCCTCGACATGTTGCCCTCGGCGCCTCACCAGCTTCGGGGACTACTGTCGGAGTAATGGGCCACGGGTAGGCAAACCCGAGTCCACGGACCTTTCAAGACATCGGGGCAGGCTGCGCCCCTCAAGACCCCAAGACGAAGAGCCGCCTTCTGAGAGTCGGCGGCAGAGCCGCCGACTGCCCCTCGCGACCGAGTCCCAGAGACGGCTTCAAGATAAGCCGACTCCCAACTGGCGGCTTCCAGAAAAGCCGGCTATGGGGAGTCGGCCCGTGACTCCAACCACCTCCTGCCCACGCAGTTACGGGAGAGATGGGTGCGGTTGCCGCTGCCCATCCTGCCCGCCTGCTCACGGCGATGTGCATGGCCATAGTGCACCGTAATGACGGAGATCTCCGTCCGGCGCGGCACTGTTGCCACGCCGGCCCTGACATCAGCCCCGTGGGCGGCGCCCTGAGCCCACGACGGCTTGTCTGTACGACCCGAAGAAAGCAGGACCCGCCCAGGAGTACAGAAGACGGCGAGAGCGCCACAAGACGGACCCGTTGGGAGTCGGCCCCCAAGAGTCGGCCGGCCCCTCCCAGGGGCTTCGCACGCCATTAACTGAGACAAGATGGGAATGGCAGCGATGACCGCCCGTCAGGCGGCGGCACTGTTGCCATGACCCCATGACCAAGCCCGCGTCATTAGTGGCGCGGCTACAGTAATCCGCAGCCGGCAAGACCCACCCGCGGCGAACAAGGCCGTCGGCCCCATGCTGGACCGTCGGCAGGGCCCACTAGTCGGCGGGCCCCAGCAGTCAGTGGAGAAGACGGTGACCAGAGAGACAGACGGCTAGGACCCGCGCCCAGCCAGATTACCATTGTATCCCTGGGGGTAGGCCTATATAAACCCCCGGGGCACCCATGCAAGAGGTTGGACCCTAATAGTTTTAGACACACACAGAGAGGAGAGAAGAGCTAGTCGTGCCCTTCTCCTTCCTCACCTCGAACAGCTCAAGGAGCAACCTTGTACCCACTGTGCCATAGTGATCATGCCAAGACCCCGCAGAGCAGCAGTAGGGGTATTATCTCCACGGAGAGCCCTGAAGCTGGGTAAGATCCGCCGGCGTGCATGCCTTCGCCTCATCCTGTTTCCAGGCACCAGTGACGTTCTACTCGCCCCCACCATGATAAGCCATCCTTTGGCATATGTCGCACCCAACCCCGACAACTCATTAAGCAAAACTCTAAGTGGGGAGGCTACAACCTCGATTAGCATGGGATCACAAAATTTATAATGCGCGCAAACTAGGGGAGCTACCCCCTCGGCTACAACCGGAAACACCCATGCCCCCGGACCTGGTGGCATGCCTACTGGATGCAGCCGGTATCTTCCACCATGGCCTCTCTGTGCGGTGTTTGCTAGAAAGGGGTTGACAATTTACTGAACCGTACCATACCTATGGCAGGGACCAGTGGTTGTACGAAACAAGTATGGGGGTTACTGGAACAAGACTCGATCTACAGTCGACTTAGGAGGTCTAAGTATTCCCTGTATGATTAGCATAACAAATATATTTCAACCAACAGAACCACCACTCATCACACCTTAATATGCCATACCGGACACAACCGTCTCGACGAAGACCGGAGACAAGCTCATGTCTACCTAAGACAGAGGCTTTCCCGGAGTTCTTCCGACAGGCATGAAAGGCATACGAGGGTGATTACTATCACAACGTATCGAATTTCAATAGCATGGAATCATCAATATGCACTTATGACTATGTTCATATCATCACATAAAATAACGAAAACTCCGAGACAAGGGGTGTCGTAACCGTATCAAACGACAATATTATGCCGGGGTACAGAATGCTTGCCTTCAAGTTGTGGAGAGGCAGGGTGCATTCCAAAACTTTTGAAAGTTGTCTCCTTCTCCAAAAATCCTATTTTTGAAAATATTCAAATTAACACAAACTTTAAAAACAGTACAAAAAGTTTGCCTAAGTATTTTTGAAATAAATCTTAAAATAAACTAGGTGAAATTTGAGAGAGGTAGGAAAAAGAATCAACTCATTTGGAGTTATATTTAAAATTTATAGACAGTCAAAGTTTAGTAAAATTTCTTTTTTTTAAATAAAACAGAAAAATAGAAACGTTTCAAAATAAAACATGTCGAAGGCGTACTCAGGGTTTACGCCCTCCACTTAAACCACGTGGACTGGCGCGGGGTCACTGATAGTGGGTCCAGGGGGCCCACTGGTCAGATTTGACCATACGCCCCCGCCTCCTTCCTCCTCTGGCCGAACAGAGGCGGGGCTCTGGTGATCGACGCCGGCGAACGGTGGCTCCCCACGGGTTTCCAAGGGCCGGGATGGATCCGCGAGTCCGGGGCGGTCCTTCTGGTGGTCGCAAGGCTGGCGGGGGTGAAGGGAGTCGCTGGCGGCGAGCTCTACGGCGGACGGCGGCTTCGGGAGAATTGGGGGTTTGGGCTACGGTGGCTCCCGGTCGTGTTTGAGAGGTTGGGCGGCTTCGCGAGACCAAGTGGAGTCGGGTGGTGGCGTTGGATGGACGGGGGAGGGCCTGTCTGCGAAGAATGGGACCGGAGGGCGGCGGCGGCGGAACCTGTCGGAGGTGGGGAAGGGAAGGGCTTCCGGCCAACTAGGGAGGATGGGGGCTTCCTACTGCTCGAACGAGGCTGTTGACGAGCTTGGGCAAGCTCGGGGGGCTATATATAGCCCAGAGAGGTCGGTTCCCATGGCCGTAGATAAGAACGCCGGTGAACGTCGTTCTGTTGCTGCTGGAGGTGCGTGGCGGCGACGGGCGCTAGCGGATGCGTCCCTGGATAAGCTTGGGCTGCTCCAGAGGGCGGCTGGCGCACACGTGTGACTCGGGCGGCGCCGTCCATGGCAGGGGCTGCTGCGGCCGCCCGCTTGCTACCACGGCTGACCTGACGGCGGCGCTGGAGGGCGCCTGGAGGGGGCCAGGGTGGCTCTGCGGCAAGGGAGGGGTCGGGCGTGCTGGCTGTGCGAGGGGAGTGGCCAGAGCGAGCGCGGGGAGGCGGCAGTGGGACGCGGCGAATCGGTGCGCGCGCGTGCAAAACATGCGCTCTGGGCGCATCCAGAGCACGCACGCCAGGTGCTCGACGCAATGCCAGGAGGCTTGGGTGGATCTGGGGTTTAACAGGACTAGGTCAGGGTAGTCTAGAGACTTAGTGGACATGTTGGTTCGGCAAGGGGATGAAGTCCACAATGTAAACTAAATCTCATGCCAAAATTGTTCATGTACTCAGGGTGTTTGACAGATTTCCAAAGGCATCTAGGCAACTCTTGGGGTGGCCAAAATCTCCAGATCATTGTCTCTTTAGAAGCTAAAGATGGTGGCAAGGTTATTTTGTCAAGGGTAGAAACTTGTTAGTGCAAGTTTTTGAGAAACCCAATTCTGGACAGAAGGTAAAGGGCATCATTACATGGACCAAAAATACTCCCATGGGGCCACTCTCCTGGACTTAAGGGTTTTGTAGGGAGGTTTACAAGCAGGAGAAAGATCATGCGCATTAGATAAGAAGAAAATAGAGTTGTAGTACAAAACACCCAACTGGACCAGAGAACTAAAGAGGAAGATTTGCTGAATTTTTCTCAAAGAGCAATCATGGGTTTTTGCATAAAAATGAATTATATGCATCTACTTACATCTCCAAATTTTTATGTAATTTTGAAAGAAATATTTAAATAGGTTGTAGTGAAATTTTACCAACTGGACTAGTTTTGGAAACTAGGGGTAGAGCTTAAAATCTCCAATGAATAAAAGATATTTTTGCATTAGAGTGATTTAAAAACATCACATGACCTCCCCAAATTTTGGTGAAAATTTTAAATGCATTTATCAAATTGTTGCAGTGCAAAAGAGGCCCTAGAACTCTTGAAAATCATCTTAAAAGAATAAAGCTCAGGAAAAAAATTATGCAAATAAATCCACTGATAAAAGAATTGTTTTTCTTGAGAGGGTATACAAGTCCAATAATATTCTTGGAAAGTTTTCCCTTGAGGTAAAAACTTCACAACATTAAAGAAAAGAGGGGGTTCTGAAATCAAAAGAAAATCCATAAAGTTAAAATTTTAATCTCCTGGCAAAATTTGATTCAATAAATCATTGTTAAATTTTTGGGGTGTTATAGTACTACCAATGGCAGCGGTGCGCGGGCACCATCAAGAGCAAGATCCATTACAGCAAGGGGCTCCGGTGGCCTCTGCGGGCTGCCGTGCCTTCACCCCCGGGTTGTGCAGCATCGCCTGGCCGGGCAAGTTCAAGCCGGACCTGCCTCCTCGCTACTACCGCACCCCCAACCCCGAAGAGTTCTTGCAGCTCTACGAGCTGAGCATCAAGGCGGCCAAAGGCGACGAGAAAGTTATGGCAAACTGGTTTCCCATGGCGCTCAAGGACGGTGCCCGCTCCTGGCTCCTGAATCTGCCTCCTGGCTCGATTTCTTAATGGGACGAGATACGTAGTCGCTTCATCGCCAACTTCCAGGGTACTCGCGACCGCCCCCCGGCTGCGGGTGACCTATGCCGCATCAAGCAGCAGCCCGGGGAGACCCTGCAGAAATACATTCAGCGCTTCAACAACGTCCGTGTCAAGATCCCTGACGGTGTCCTGGACTAGGGGGTACTCACCACATCGTCCCCCAATCGGTTAGATTGGGCCGAGGACCCCCAGGGCCGCATACTCATGGGCCAGTCCGGACAGGTGTCGCATACAAGGAAGATTCCACAAGACTTGGTGATCAAGACAAGGACTCCTCCCCCACCGACGTATTCGGCTAGGACTCTTGTTATCCTAGGCCTCTGGTGCATTATATAAACCAGGGCCAGGCTAGTCGACATATATACAATATACAACAACAATCATACCATAGGCTAGCTTCTAGGGTTTAGCCTCTCTGATCTCGTGGTAGATCTACTCTTGTACTACCCATATCATCAATATTAATCAAGCAGGAATAGGGTATTACGTCCATCGAGAGGGCCCGAACCTGGGTAAAAACATCGTGTCCCTTGTCTCCTGTTACCATCCGCCTAGACGCACAGTTCGGGACCCCCTACCTGAGATCCGCCGATTTTGACACCGAAATTGGTGCTTTCATTGAGAGTTCCGCTGTGTGTTCGGCAAAAGGTCCATGGCTCGCCTGCAGATCAACTGCGACTACGGCATCTTCGTCACCAGCTTGACTGGTCACCTTGGTTCGACCAAGGACTGCACCCTACCTCTTATCGTCATGTTCGGATGAGGGCCTCCATCAACATCAGCTCCGATCTCTATCAAGATCATGGAGTAGTCATCCAGGGAGCCCGGGGGCTCAACGTCAACATTGCCCTCAGGCGACCGTACTGTATTTCTGGACAGCGGACTTGTGTCCGCCGCCACCGCCTCCTCAGGTGTCGTTTTAACGATTTCTTTGGCG
This sequence comes from Aegilops longissima, assembly GCA_021605205.1. NCBI lineage: Eukaryota > Viridiplantae > Streptophyta > Magnoliopsida > Poales > Poaceae > Aegilops > Aegilops longissima. Next base: position 20,012,795 of record CM038679.1, on the reverse strand, counting down.
GAATTGTGCAGAATTGAGTCTACAGCAACCCTGGAAAATTTCGTCGAGTTCCGATGGAGGAATCTCTAGCAATCTCCGGTATACCGGAGCCGCATTGAATCTGGACGAGAATCCAGAAGAGTTTAGGGCGTGTTGTCCAGCTTCTAGCTTGGAATTCCTTTGGAAGATCCAACCATTGATAGGATGCGGAATTCCTATATCTACCACTCCTCCAAATTTCAGCTCGATCCGACCATCCAAACTCTGGGAACCGTCTGATTAGTGCATCACTTTTCGGATCTGTTTTCTGCGTGAAAACGAATCCGACCCGAGTTCGTCTTTTTTATGAACGGGATTTCGGACATCCTTTTTGAAGGAAGTTTTGTATGGGGTGTTGTGTTTTGTTTCCGAACACATCCCACTATCTTCAATATCATGCTGGTGTCAAACCAGTCCGCAATATTGCTCCACGGCTGCCGACCCACGCTAGACACGTTGTCACCTGTGTTGAGCCGAGCTCAACTTCTTCGGATCATCATCTCGGCAAGCCGAACAAGAGTCCGGCATCGCGAAGGATAAATCATCACCAGCATCGCCGCCCCACAGATTACACGGAGCGGGCATACCGGCATCGCCGCACGGTCGCTTCATCAAGCCAGCATCGACCACGTCACAACCTGCATCGGCAGGACCGCACTATTGCTTCTTCAAGCTGGTGTCCATCACGCCGACCTACTTCGACATCTCAGCTGGACCGGGGGCTTCGCCATCTCTTCATCAACCTACTACGGAAACGTCGGTGTCACTAGCCGACCAGGCAATGGGTGCGCGGATCGAGTCCCAATTTTGGGAATCACCTTACTTCGGATTGCTACAACAAATAAACCAGGTGCTATTAATCCTAGTATTTTTTTTGCTTGTTTGGGTGAAGTTTTCCCAAGGAAATATTACTCTGGTTTGTCCATCATATGTACACAGGTCTATCAAATGGTGGCCGCATTATCGACGATCGCATGATGGTTCGGTCAGTTTCCGTACATAGTCCGCTGAACGCCGTGATCCGGAACTCGAACCGACCTGTGAATTCAGGCCTTGCCATGCCTTTACCGCATCACGCCGCCGCCCTGCATCGACATTGACTTCGGCGCCAGGCCATATTTCTTTTATTACTCACTTTGCATAAATTATTTATTATGCAACGATTTTTTTATTACTATTATCTCTGGTTTGCACTATTTTTTGTGCACAGGAAAATGATCCAACCGTACTATATCCTTTGATGTCACCTCGGCTGGACGAGGGGCTTCATCAACGCTTCATTACCCCATGCCAGGGACTTCGGCATCACTCTTCCATCCTGCATTGAACGTGCTATGTCACCACTTCAGAGTGTCGAGCTCTTTGCTCCGCCACCTCAGGACCGGCTTGGGGGATGGAACCTTGTCCCGCATCAAGCTCGGACCGCGTCGTCAATACCGAACACATTAACCAGCTAAGTTGCCTTCATGCTCAAAGTTTTAAATTTCTAACTTGTGTTCGGTTCGACCAAGCATTATACTTTCTTGGAAAAAAAGTTTCTTGTAAAAATTTTCCTTGTCCAAACTTTTTTCGCTCATACTTGACGCGCTACCCGCGCTCATTAGACCTGGGGGCTTCTTTAACAGAAGCTTATTAATACGGGCTTTATGCCCAAAACATGTGTCACACTTCCGCATGTACCTTTTATTCACCATTATATGCATCGATATGACTTAAGTTTTGGCCAAGCTGGGTTGTTCGCTCCTGTGCTTACCCCTCACGCTCCCGATTGTTCGGCTAGGTGGTAAAGGAGCACCATCTGCGATTGTTACTGCCGGGTCAGCCGGATGTGTACCTCAGACTGGGTGAAGCCGAAGCTAGCGTTTAAGGGAATGCTCGGTCGGTGAACTAAAATATGATTTCTTACCTATTTATTTACCTGCCCCAGATGTTTTTCTGCTCTTTTCGCAGTCCGGACATGCACTTTAGGGCATGCCTCCTGTGGAAAGGAACCCCTAACGGAATTATTCTCCCTGGAAGATGTTTCTTACTAACCATGTAATATAACATAACTAGTTGGGCACTTGTCTGATAAAGCACTAATGACCCCTACGCCTGGTCTCCACGCATGCCCCGGTTTTTATAACCGCGAGGGTATTCGGACACACTCCGGACTATTGGGTCCAGAGGTTGAAGCTTAAAAGGTCCGCTACGACAAACGATCTACAATCCGCTAGAAGGCATTCTACATGTCACCTTACATTATATAGTCAACTTTTACCCAAGTCACTTGGGGGCTCTTATGTTTATTTGAGCCGTTTCATACTAAGTGTTTTTCTTCTTAGTCGTTGCAAAGTTTTTATTATTTATCACTCCTTTTTTTTCGACACGAGTGTGCGGTCACTAGCCGGGGGCCCTAATTTCTCTCTCAAAACCGCTAGGGTTTAGTTTTCTAAACTTGCGTAATGGGAAGTACTCCGCCTTCGGGATGGGAGACTGAAGCCGTAGGCTGACCCGCTTGAAGTCTTGAGATAGGATGTGTCATGTTAAAGCACGACAGAAGCACTTTTTTTCTCTCTAACGTCCAATTTTCGGATTGGCACCGAACACTTGATCTTGTTCGGACGTCATGTTTTCACTGACGTTTTTTGGTTTTCCAAGCTTTTGGCACTTTTAAACTATTTGTGTGTTTTCAGCACAAGTCTCGCAGTGCAATGCCGGACTCCTTTAGAGATTTGGAAAAAACATTCTCGGATATTTCTATATATGTATCAGTTTCGAATTGTGTCTTCAGTCAATAGTTGGGTTGCCCGGCTCCCGCGCTTGCCTCCTACGTTCCGCTTTGTTCGGCTAGGTGTGCAAAGGGAGGACCACTGCGATTGTGCTTCCAGCTCGCATGGACAAGCACCTTAGTGGAGAAAGCCGAAAACTGACTGTCACAATAGGTGTAAACTGGTCAGCGATCCGATGACTATATTAAATGACGGGCCATTCATAATATTGGCCGAAGTGTTTCCGGCTTGACCTCGACTGTCGACGAACACTACCGGGGGCTAGTAACTGGCCTCCCAAACTAAATCCTCAATATTTTGCTCTTACATTGGAGCTGAGGTTTCATGGTCATGCTTAGCATGACAACCCAAAGAAAGGAACCGATAGCGGGACTATTATCTTTGGAAGACATTTCTTCTGTTAAACAGTAATATAACATATCTCTCTGCGTACCTTTGTTTATAAAACCATATGGCCAGATTGCCTTGTTTGTCGTAAATCTTTGCCCTCATAAAGGCTTTATAAAGTAGGACAAACACTCCTCGGCTACTAGCCGAGGAGGTTGAAGCCGATGGTCGGTCAACAAAGTTTTGTACAATGCGGATCCGAGCATTAATGACATAAAGTACTTGGATACATTGAGTCATTACACATAATTTGTGATTTTACTATGGATATTGATCCTTAATTCGGCCACCCGTGCCCGCATTAAGGCTCGGAGGCTACTAGGCTTCGGGCTTATTATTTACAAATATTAAAGGGGCACATCAATCCCCTGATCTGGTGTTGCCACCCGACCCGATGTCTCGGGGCTCTTGCATTGCTCGTTCTATGCAGAAAATTTTAAGTGCAATACAGTTTCGAGGAGATTTTGATCCTCAGGTTGGTCGGCCGCACCCAACCTGAGCCTCGAGGACTGAGCACGCCGCTTTTTGTGTCCCGAAGTATTCTGCCGAGCTAGGACTTGATCCTCAGACCGATTTTGCAAATCAAACCTGAGTCTCAGCGGCAATGGGGATCAGCGGTCTTATGTCATCCTTCATGTGCATCTCAGGTTTTAGACCGATACCCACCTTGAGGGCTACTGGCTATGTATCTCGACAGAGAATAAATTGCACCAATCAAAAATATTGACAAAAATCGGCCCACATTCGGGGTGGTGCACCACCTTGGAAGCAGTCCGGCATAAAGCTCGGGCGCTAGTGGCTGGCTCCATAGAGGGCATTTCCGGCATTAAGCTCGGCTAATCTCTTTCAAACTTCTTTGAACCAAGGTGATTTACGACACCTCGGATACATAGTCCGGCGTTGGAGCTCGGATACAGTCTGGCCTTGGAGCTCGGATACATACTCCGGCGTTAGAGCTGGGAAGCAGTCCGGCATTGGTGCTCGGCTCCAAAAGATACCTCGAATGCAGTCCGGCGTTCGAGCTTGGACGCAAGAGGACGATGCCACCCGGGAACAACTTCAAACCCGAGGTGTGGCATAAAAATAACAAGGCATTGATAAAGGCCGGAAACTTAAAGGGCTCTCGGATACCCGACGTGTAAACTCGTCGAATGCATTTGGCGATCCTCAAGATCAAGATGAGAAGATTTGTTGAACCAGTTTTCAAGACCGGCAACCGAAGATGAAGAACAGTTCGGAAGAATCGAGGAGCGTCCCTAACTTGAAGACCGGTTCAGGGGGCTACTGACGGTGTCCTGGACTAGGGGGTACTCACCACGTCGTCCCCCAATCTGTTAGATTGGGCCGAGGACCCCCAGGGCCGCATACTCATGGGCCAGTCTGGAAAGGTGCCACATACAAGGAAGATTCCACAAGACTTGGTGATCAAGACAAGGACTCCTCCCCCACCGGCGTATTCGGCTAGGACTCTTGTTATCCTAGGCCTCTGGTGCATTATATAAACCAGGGCCAGGCTATTCGACATATATACAATATACAACAACAATCATACCATAGGCTAGCTCTAGGGTTTAGCCTCTCTGATCTCGTGGTAGATCTACTCTTGTACTACACATATCATCAATATTAATCAAGCAGGAGTAGGGTATTACCTCCATCGAGAGGGCCCAAACCTGGGTAAAAACATCGTGTCCCTTGTCTCCTGTTACCATCCGCCTAGACACACAGTTCGGAACCCCCTACCCGAGATCCACCGGTTTTGACACCGACAATCCCCAAGGTCACGGACGAGTCTATCATTTCAGCGTTCTCTGATGGCGTCCGTGACATCAAGATCAAGGAGGAGCTGGCCATCCACGAGGAGTTGTTCACATCCCTGGAGTTGTTCAACCTGGCGACCATGTGCGCAAGGGCTGAGGAGGGACGCCTCTCCCTCCTCGAGCTGCAGGCTGCCGACCCATAAGACAAGAAGCTCAAGGCCAAGGACGTCAAGTGCAAGGGAGCAGCTGTGCTCGCCGCGGAACCAGACACGAAGCGCGGCGGGACGAGCCAGAGTCGTCCAAGGGCGATCGACCTTTCTACGCCTACCACAACCTCCACACCCACAACACCAACGATTGCCATGAGCTCAGGGCGATTCAAGAAGGACGCTTCGGTCGACGTCCCAAGCGCAATGACCGGGGCTACGACCGAGGAGGAGGACATGGCGGAGGATGATGGGACGACCGTGGCCCTCGCTAGGAGTGGCGCGACCGACCTCATGAGGATCACTGGCAGGACCAGCCCCGCGAGGGCGCCTGTATGGATCAGCCTCGTGAGGGCACCTGGAGGGATCAGCCTTGCAAGGACCGCCCACAGAGAAACACATGTCTTCCTCCGCTGCCACCGCCAAGAAGGAATGACGACCATCATCAAGACGATGGGGCTGGGGGCTTCCAAGAGCCACGTGCTATCGCTTGCATCTTGGGCGGAGCTCAGGCCCCAGCCTCTCAGCGCATCTTCAAGCAGTTCGCTCGCGAGGTGAATGTAGTCCTCCCCAAGCTCGAGGCCACGCGCCCGCTTAGGTGGTCCAAGTGCGCCATCACCTTTAGTTTAGCAGATCAGCTCAAGTGCGCGGCTACCGCAGGCGTCCTCCCGATGCTCTGTTCCCCAGTCATCACCAACGTGTAGGTCACCAGGACCCTCATCGATGGCTGCGCAGGCCTTAACGTCCTGTCCGTCGAGATGTTCGACAACCTTCAAGTGCCGTATGATCAGCTCCAGCCTACCAAGCCTTTTTCAGGAGTTACCGACGGCTCCACCACCCCGATAGGGCAGGTCCGCCTCCCTGTCACCTTTGGACAATGCGACAACTACCGCACCGAGCTCATTGACTTCCACGTCGCCCACATCCACCTACCATACAATGCCATCCTAGGGTATCCAGCCCTGGCCAAGTTCATGGCGGTGACCCACCACGGCTACAACGTCCTCAAGATGCCTGGGAGCGGCGGAATCATCACGGTTCCCTGTGAAGAGAGAGTTGCGGTGTGCTCCCTCGAGCGTGCCTTTCAAGCTGCATCGATCGAGGATCCAAGCAGCAAGAGTGAGAACCCTCCGGAGGCCATCCTCAAGAAGAAGAAGCAATCGCTCCACCCAAGGCCTCGGGAGGTCGGCGTCTCGGGTGGGGTCGCGTTAGGATCAGCGCCCGTCCATGGGGCGCCCCCTTCCGTCGCATAGGAAGGCGCGCCCGACGCCCTCCTCATGCAGGGCTCGGGGGCTCTCTTCTAGAGGGCCTCAGACCTCGCCAACATCATGAGGGAGGCGGTTGGGCACCACTTGGAGGTGTGCTTCACATAATGTTTCCTCAGGAAGGCGCGGGGCAAGGAAAGCACAGCGTTCAGGAATTCATCACCAAGACCACTCAGGAGCTTCAGGAATAAAGGACCATGCGCGGCGATCGCCGCATGCAGAGCGTGGCTCCCCATCCGGGCGAGGATGGTGGGCTGCACGTCTGCATGGACATCCCAGGGCTCAACCGAGCCGCTTCTCAGGAGCGTATATGACCTTCGCGTGTGGGATGATGCGAGGGTCTGCCGCATAGCTACGTTCGCATGCCTTTTGGCCTGCCGAACGTGGCTGCCATGCACCAGCGACACCTGCGGAGCATCTTAGCGGCTCAGGAGGCCATACACCACGTGCTCCTAGAGGAGATGGAGACGGTCCTCAAGGAACCGCCTGGACCCCCAGAGCCTCCCGAGGCTCTGGGTCCCGGTGGCTCGTGAGGAGACCGCGCATCTTCAGCTACTCCAACACCCCCTCCATCTACAACGGAACCAGGTGACATCTCACAAGTTCATTTCAGCTGGGAGCGCCCTCAGAGCTGCATCATTGCCATGCCGCGTGGGTCTGCCCCTGCGGCATGTATCCGTTTTTCCTACGCTTTTAGCTTACCTTGCTGGGGGCGCCCCTCGGGCTGCATCATCCCCAGGCCGCTCGGGCCTGACCTAGTGGCATGTACCCATTCTGCTTTTACCTAAGCTGGTTTTCCTTTCAGGCCTAATCCACTTGCGATTATCACCTGCTCGATTGCTGCCTACCACAGACCTCTCTCTCTCTCTCTCTCTCTCTCTCTCTCTCTCTCTCTCTCTCGCAAATCATTTGCGCGTTAAAAGGGGTGCTCCTGAGCATCACGACTCAGGAGCTCTTAATGGCTCTCCAGCCCTCACCCCCTGGCCTTGTCCACGGCATCGCGACCTGGCATACCAGCGGCGGCTGAGCTCGCTCGAGGGTCGGGACCTGAGGACGTAGAGCATTTGTACCTAACCGCCTCGCAGGAACACACAACTGTCCAAGATCCAAGACCAGGTGCAACCCGCCTTGAGTTAGGGCCTCGTGAGTCCCGCGCTGGCTCACGAGTGCCAGACACACCTCCTCGAGCCCTGCCATGCAAGCCACGTGTCAGGGCGGGGCTGTACACGCCCCGGGGACTCTCCTTGGAGGGGGCCCCGCTCCCACACACCAGTGGAAGCACCATGCTCTTCGCTGGCCGTCGACACTGCCGAGGAGCGGCTATGCTCGTACACATGCGGAAGCACTATGCTCCGCGCTGGTGATAAACAACTGAGGGCGGACCCATGCTGTACCAACCTCAGGGAGCCCATAGCTCAGTATCTGGCCTCATCGCAACACCTCCCCTCGGGAGCGTCGCGCGAGGGGGCTGGGCACGGGGGCTGCGCCCGGGTCACACCCGAGTGTATGCCACCTAGCCAGGTCCTCCAGACCTGGTTATCACACGCCCCTCCTCAAGCGGAGCCAAGGTATGAAGGTCATTTGAACATCGAGGGGGACTGCTGAGCATCGCGACTTAGGAGCCTAACTAGCCACATAGCCCCTCACTCCTTGGTTCCGTCCTGGTTTCCGGTCGGGGCCAACAGTTGTTGAGGTATGCGCGAGGCCGGGCTCTGCCAACGTAGAACACTAGACCTGCCCCCACGTTCCCTCACTATTTGTTGTTTGAACATCAAGGGGGACTACTGAGCATCGTGACTCTGGGAGCCTAACTTGTCACATAGCCCGACACTCCTTGTTTCCTTCCTGGTTTCCGGTCGGGGCCAATGGCGGTTGAGGTATGCGCGGGGCCGGGCTCTACTGACGTAAAACATAAAGCAAATAGGAAGGAAACCGCAAGCAAATTCCGAAGCAAATATTAGAAACCATAATTGTCTTCACAACACCAGAGACAAGTTTAAACGCCTCCACGAGGCATGGTTCACATTGCAGGAATTAAGCAGGAAAGAAGCCGTCACCCTTGGATATTGCCGTCGCCCGCCAAGGACACCACCCCCATGGTAGCACCACCCGTGCCACCACTTGGGACTACAGGATCAGCACCACCGATTGCCGTGGGCACGGAAGCAAAGGCGCGGAACTTCCCCAACAAGGCCACCACCTGGCCCTTCATGGCTTCTGCAGTGGCGGCAAAACGATAGCTGTCCACGTGCTCCAGCAACTCGTCAAGATTGGCGATGGGGTCGTGAAGGTGGAAGTGGTTGAAGACGCGCGTCAGCACCGTGAGAGAAAGGACGTGAGCTTCCGCCTTTGCCATGGGGCCGACACCGTTCACAACTTCTTCAAGCGCTTCGACCAAGTAAGGGAGCAGCTGTGCGGGGCCATCCTCATCGGTGGCCAGCGGCTTCTCCAGGCCTTTATCATAAAGTGTCGTCAGCGCCACACGAGACCTCTCCTCAAGGAGTGCGAAGGCCACGCGGTCCTCTGCCAAGATCTTCGCCTTGGCGCCCAGCTCGGCTTTCTCTGCCCTCACCGTTCGCTCCAGCATCTCCAGCCGGCCGCGCTCAGCGGCCTGCGCCTCCGCCAGCCGCATCAGCTCGGTGTCAGGGTCACGAGCTTCTTCAGCACGCTTGTCACACAGATCCTGCAGCTCAGCCTCCAGCACCTTGTAGTGGTCCTGGGTGGCCGTGGCATCCTTCAGCACCACCTCGCGAGCAGTTGCGGCTTGGGCGGCAGCTTGTTTCTCCTTCTCAGAGGTTATCGCGACTCGCCTCAGCGTCGCTCCGACATAAGCGTTAGAGTGAAGCCAGCCAGAAACTAGCTCCAAGCGCCCGGCTGCCAGATGGGAGTCGCTGCCCTGGAGGTCTTCGCACAGCTGGATTATCTCGGAAAGGGCGCAATCCAAGACATCGGAGGAGGCAGAAGGGCCCGGAACCAGCGGCACAGCAGGAGGAGAAGGCGGCAGCGTGACCACGACTCGGGAGACTAGGGGCCCCTGAGCCTTGGGCACCTCGGCAGCAGCATCAAGCGTGGGCACCTCCGGAGCCAGCGGGGCCGTGGGGGCTGCCGCCCCACCAGGGCGCTCCTCCAGGCCTTGCGAGGATGACCGGCCAGGGGAGGTATGAGCGTCATCACCTCCCCTCCCCCCGGGTGAAGGAATGGCCACGACAGACGAGTCGTCCCCAGACGTCGTCACCTCGTCCTCCTTCTTCTTCTTCGCCGCAGGCGGTGGCCTAACAATCCATGGAGAACGTCAAGTACAAGCCACATAATCAAGAACAAGGCGAAGCACGAGCACTTACTAGACTACCGCGGCATAATTCACCGTCCTCTTGCCGATCTTGAAGCCCGAGAGCCTCGAAGCTCGGGGCACGGTCGTGGGAGCTCCGGGAGCAGGGGAAGATGCAGCGGAAGGCTTGGACGTGGCTCCAGGCGGCACCTGGGCAGAGGCATCCTCTTGGGAAATCAGTGCTGACTGGCTCTTCCTCGGGATCACGAGTGGGCCATCATCCTCTTGGGCGGCATCAGCCTCATCGTTGTCTGGCAAGGTGCGGATGATTTCAGCCACGCGTGGGGGGAGGTCTCCCCCGTCTCCTCGAGGGTCTCCTCCGAGTCGCGCTCCTCGTCCTCTTCCTCTCCTCCTCCCCTGCGGGAGTCACCCAAGGACACGTTCACCAGCGCCGCCTCGCCCTGGACCGCGGGCAGCACCGATGGCACTAGGTCACGCCCATCAAAGGTGGGCATGGCAGCTACCACTTGCGCCATGTCCGGGCGGCGGAACAAGGGGACAGGGGCCCCTGCAGGGTACTCCTGGTCATCCCCAGCCAGGAGACAGAGAACTGCGGCCAAATCCTCATCAACCAGAGCTGTCGGCCTCAGGCGAAGCTTGTCGTCTGCACCTTCAAGCAACCATAGGGGGCACGAGTGTGCCGGCAGCGGAGCCACTCGCTGCGCCAAGAAATGCCTCAGGAGCGCATCCCTCGTTAGCTTCGCCGCCTTCGTGTTCCCTGGCCTTAGATCAGCGGTCATCTTCTCCAACACCATCTTCGCCCGGTCATCAGTGAGCTTCACATGAGCCCAACCTTCGTCAGGCTGGGGCATCACCGTTGGCAGCACCAACCGGGGGTGGACGCACTTGGCGTCCATCATGACCCACTTGCTCTGGAAGTTATCGACTCTCTTCCCGGCCTTCTAGATTGCGTTGGCCTTGCCATACGCGACGGAATTGGCACATGCCGAGGCGTGCTCACCGTTGGTCCAGAGAAGTCAGAAGTGTCATAGTAGAGCCACAGATGGCATCACCCCGACATGCGCCTCACAGTAATAGGCAAAAATCGACAAGAGAAGGACGGAGTTGGGATGGAGATGAAGGGCCTACAACCTGTAATGGCGGAGGACGGCATAGAATAAGTCGGAGAAGGGAGGCACTAAGCCGGCGACGATGACATTCAAGAAGAAGGGGTATAATTAGCTCCCCCGAGCCTCCGGCACAGCAGAGCCAGCCTGGAGTACGGTCTCCCTCCTCTCGTTGTTCTCATCCGCCGTCAGCAGGCGTGTGGCGGCAAGACCCTTCTCCGACACAGTGGGTGCATCCAGAGCCGGCGCGTACCAGGCCGGCGGCGCATCAAGCTTGGCCTTGTGGGGCTCCATCGCTCGTCGGAAGGGAAAAGATTGAAGCGGATCTGGAGATTACGAAGGCAAAGGGCAAGGAAGGGGATCTGGAGCAAGACGAGGGAAAATAGTGAAGTCAAGCCTCGCACACGCCAGTCTTTTTGTTAGCCGGGCAGTTGCCGAGGCTGCGTGAGGAAGCGGAGATGCCCACGTCCAATCAGTTGCCACGCATTGACCAAGGCCGCAGGCTTTGAGGGCCCGTGGCGCTTCGCACTTACCCCTTGGCTTCGCCGCTAAGCCAAGTCTAAGCGCGCCTTGGGCTCGGGGGCTACTATCGGTGTTCTGGATATGGGGGTATCCAGACTTGCCTGCCTGCGGCCCGCTGCATGGCTCCACCGGCGGCCCAGTGCAGCCCGTCTTCATCAACCAAGTCTCGTGGGGCGGACGACGCAAGGCCTCCTCAGGAGCGGCCTCCTCAGGCAGGCTCATGAGGAAGGCAGAGAGATCAAGGCAAGGGGTACCTCATGAGGTTCCCATGACGCCAGCCATGACGACCAAGGCCAGGCGGGCGCCAGCGCGCACGGTGTACTCGTTTCCCCTTTGGTGCTAAGGGGGCAAGCGCAGGCGCGGAGTACCAAGGCATCAGGCAAAGGTTTCCATATCGGTGCAACAAGACCAGGACTAGCAGGACGGCAAGACGGAGGTCACTGTGGAGTCCAAGACGGCGTCATCACCAAAGCCTTTGGCAGGCTAAGACCACCTTTAGTCAGGATAGCTTGTACTAGCTGTCCCCTTTCAAATCCCGCCGTTGTGGAATCCCTTCCTGCTCAACATTTGGGAAGAGGACCAGGGCCCCTATAAATAGGGCTAGCCACCACCATAGTAAGGGGACGGATCCATTCGGACCAGAGCCACCCATCAAGCACAAGAACACCTCGCCTCAGGAGGCTGTTCTTCCCCTTGTACTGTTCATCATCAGCCCAAGAGGCAATCCACCACCACCACACTAGAGTAGGGTATTACACCACAATGGTGGCCTGAACCAGTATAAAGAGGCGAGATCGGTAGGAGGAAGATCTTCGTGCGCACCCCAGTGTTCGAACCTCAAGGGTTTTGCCGAACCCGAAATCCGACAAACTGGGTAGTGGTACAATCTGCGAGAGTCTGGGTTATGTTTGGTGGATCTGGTCCTTGGGCAAGTACAACCATGGTTCTATCTGCATCAACTGGTAGCACTGTCTTTTCTGAAGACTGTGTTGTTACTCCATTAGATACCGCCATCACCCTCTCCAATTCAAATGGCTGATAAACAAGAAAAGTAATTGAAAGTATAGACATTATATGATAGACATGTGCAATGGATAGTGGGGAATAAAAGAGGGCATGAAATAATTCACATTTATGTTGTCTAACTAAACAGGATAGCATGACACAATTTCACATATATGATGGCTAACTAAACAGGATAGCATGACACAATTTCACATTATGATGGCTAACTAAAAAAGATGGAAAGACATAGTTCAAAATATGATGACTATGTAAACAGGATGACATGATATAACTATATAATGTGTTTATTAAATAGGTTGGCATGCCTTAATTCACATACATTCATGGATAGAATGCCATAATTCAAAATATGATGACTGTAAACACTAAACAGAATGAGATGATATAACTATATGATGTCTTTATTAAATGTATTGCCATGCCATAATTTAGATAGATGATGTGTATGTACTATGTAAACATGATGGCATGATATATTTCAAATATATGATTTATATAGTAAGCAAGTAAGCAGATGGCAATCCCTATATGATGTAAAAACTAAGCAATGCAAGACAACATGCATGACATGGGTAATATAACCCTGCCAAGCTTGAGCATAGACCTCAGGGGGGAAATAGGACTGGTCATCAGTCTCTGAATCCTCCTCTGAGGAGCTCTCTGTAACCAGCAAGATGTCTGCTTCAGCAGGTAGCATTGTCTGCCCTGAATATCTTGTTTTCACTCCAGATACTTCCATCACCGCTTCAAATGGCTGATGCACAGGAAGAGTAGTTGAATATACAAACATTGTCGACAAATGGAACAGTAATACAAAAAAATGATAGCATGATATAATTCACATACATGATGATTGCCTAAACAGCATGGCATTGCATAATTCACATATATAATTCCTTTGCAACAAGATAGCATTGCATAATTCACATATATAATGTCTGGCAACAAGATGCCAATGCATAATTCACATATATGGTAATTAGACACTGAACAGGTGGCATTCACACAAAGCATGTCTAAACTAATCAAATGACATAGCAATGCAAGACACCATATGCACGATATGAGCAACATAACCCTGCCAAGTTAGAGCATACACCTCGGGGGGGGGGGATAGGACTGGTCATCTGTCTCTGAATCCTCCTCTAAGGAGGTATCCGTAACCAGCGAGATATGCGCTTCGTCAGATAGCATAGTCTGCTTTGAAGACCTTGTTTTCACTCCAAAATTTTCCATCACCGTGTCAAATGGTTGATGCACACAAAGAGCAGTTGAATGTACTAACATTGTTGACAAATGCAATACGCAACAAAAAAAAGGATGACATGATATAATTTACATATAAGATGACTGGCTAAGCAGGATGTCATTGCAAAATTCACATATATGATGCCTGGCTAAACAAGATGGCGTTGCATAATTCACATAAACGATGAATAAACTAAACAGATGGCATTCGCACAAAGGATGTCTAAACTAATTAGATGACATATTTGATGTATAAAGTAAGCATAGGCACCATATGCATGATATAACCAACATCATCATGCCAAGTTAGAGCGAACACCTCAGGGGGTAAATAGGAGTGGTCTTCTCCTTCTAAATCCCCATCATAACATATATCTTCCTCTCGATTACAATCCGAAATGGGTGGAGGGGGGGGGCTGCCTTTGCGCCTACCATGGAGCGACGTCTGCATGAAATTTTATTGTCACGCAGGGCTCGTCTCTTTTGGTCTACATGTTCAGTTCCGTTGTTTACAATAACTGCCATGCATAGGAATAAAACATAGTGAGATTATGTAAGGAGTGCATGCAGAAATCCAGAGTGATGGTAGCAACCTGTGGATAGACCTAAAACCAATAATAGCAGGCATATAATGGCTTCAGTTAAAAAATACAAATAATGTCTTCTTTACTATTTGTTTCCCACCCAACATGAAACTCATAGTAGACACCGGAGATTAACCAGATAGTAGATAGATACTATTGATTATGGCCCCGATATGTACCACACAACCATTTAAAAACTTAGGTTTGACCATTAGTTTGGAGCTGACTCAGAGTCTAATCGGTGAACAGGACGAGAAAGTAGCATTTAATATTAAGTGATGCATAACGTAAGAAGACACGAAAGAGTGCGACCTCTCTTGCGGACCCGTGTAGTCCTCGAGGTCATCTGCTTGGTTGATGATGGGAATGCAGTTTTCATGGCTAACACCGGCGGGGAAGAGAGGTGGCGAAAGACAGTCTGGAGGCCGGATCCCTGCTGTGCTGGACCCTTCTGTCATTGGAGCAGCTGAGTTCGGGTGGACAACGACACAGCAGGAGCGGGACAAACCACTCAAGGTTTTCTTTGACAACTATCTGTAAGAGAAATAATTCTTTAAGGGCTCGTTTGAATTGGAGGATTCCAACAATGCAGGGATAGGAAATAGACAGGAATAGGATAGGAATGCATGTGCAAAACAGAGAATTTAAAACATAGGATTTCTGCCAATCTGGGTGTTTGATTCACAAGAATTGGAAGATCACAGGATGCAAAGAAGCATGGTGAGATTAAGTGAAACCACAAGAAAATGTACGGGTATAATGCTATTATGCTACTATCTCTTAGTCTTGTGCTTCATGAATAGGAATTTTAAAAGGAGGACAAGTGAAAATTAAAATTCCTACATTTTTTCTTTCAAGGAGACACTAAAGGAACAAATCCTACGGTTTTCCTTTGCTCCATTCCTTTGAACCAAATTCATGAATAGTAGTACCATAGGAAACTTTCCAATTCCTATGTTTTTCATTCACTTTTCCTTTCAAGCACTCGCGATTCTAGTAAGCAGGCTTGAGCAAGGAAAATCCTACACTAAAAAAATTTGTGCTACTTCTATTACTTTGGACCCAGACCACTGCCCTAATAGCTCAACTCCCAGGGCCATCAACAAATGCACAGCCCAAATGCGTAGAGATAAATAATGATGGCGTTCAAGAAAGTCCATCACGAATAGCTAAGTTGCCTGGTACCTCACTGCTTGTCATATAGTAGGATAAAATAATTGTATTTCCCGTTACTACGTGTGCTCAGTGGACAATATATGTAACATGTAGAGTAAAAAAGAGATGCAACAAGTGTACAACCTCTTTGGCGAAGCCATGCCGATCTCAGCGTGATTGGGTTGGCTGGTAAGGATACTCCGGCTGACTTTGCTGTCGGAGGAGGGGAATAAGATCTTAGGCGTCTGGAGATGGAGTCCGAGGTACTGCTCCGCTGTGATGGAGGGTTTCGTCGTTAGAGGAGCTCCAGTGAGTTGTACGACGCTGGGGCTGAAGCGGGACAACAGAGACAACATTAACCTGAGTGGAATTCTAATAGCATCTCCAGTAGATGACGCAAAATACATAACCACAAAGTGATAGATGTAAAATACATCATCCGCTCATCTCTGAACTTAACTGCCCAAACTGAATTTAACTGTCAAAACTGAACTTAACTGTCGAAACTGAATTTTGCTGTCGAAACTGAATTTTACTGTCGAAACTGAACGCACTAGAGGTGAGGCTACACGTCAGTCGATTGACTTTTTCATCTCTGGTCAGTCGATTTTGCTGCCGCTGGATACGAAATCAAGGGCCTGTAGTTCATCTTTAATCTCCACCCCCTGAGCTGCCAGCCCCCATCGGCCAAACAGCAGCCCTCCGCCGCCTACGGCCGGCGGTGCGCCGCCCCGCCTGCACCGAAAACACTCCCCACCGCCGGTCCGCCACCGCCCCAGCCATCCCTCTAGGGCCCCCCGTGCCAAGTTTTTTCTTCGGTGATCCCCACGCCACCGCCCCACCACCGCCGGCAACCACCGACCCCACCCTGAACCCTAAGATAGATAGTGGGGTACCTCTCCGGCGAGCCCTCGTCCCTGCTACGGGTGGTTCTTCCTTAACTCCGGCGAGCCCCCCACCCCCTGAAAATCGACTGACCGAGAAGTCGATTCTGTCGACTAAAGTGTAGCTAAATCAGAGCAGCATCGCAAGCAAGAGCAAGAGCGAGAGTAGCAGCGCGAGCAAGAGCAAACCAGGCAGGGGACCAGGAGCAAGAGCAAAGCAGCAGCGCGAGCGAGATCTAAAGCTGCAGCAGCTCCTACCGATGTGGACGTCGCTGCCGAGGGAACGACGCCATGGAGGAAATGGCCGGCGACGCCACCATGGATGGAGCCGCGCCATGTAGGCTCGGGACCGAGCGCCGGCAGCACTGTGAGATCGAATCAAGAAGAAAATGCGGCGATTAGTGTACAACCTCTTTGGTGGCGCCGATTAGGCCGCAGCTTCATCCGAGGAAACGGTGATGATGATACTCTTTCGGTGGTGCAGGTGAAGACGGCGGTGTGGGAATGGAGGTGGCGTGAAAGACGAGGGGAACGTCGGGGCAGCTCCTTGGAGGTGGAGGGCGGGGTGGCTGAACCGGCGGGACGATGAGATCGATGATGGATTCTCATCCGGTACGGTGGATGAGGGACGTCGAGGTGTTGCTGTGGACGACGTCGTCGGGGAAGAGGCTCCGGCTGGGTAGCGGACGGAGGAGGGAGTGGGGCTTCGCGGGGTTTCCCGGCCTCGGTGTCTGAATGGGTGGGCGGATGGGATGGGAGTGGGGAACCATGGCTTAGGGACGCGCTTGTCCTAAATGTGGGGTAAGTTACAAAAGTACCCCCACCAAGTTGAGGCGGTTCTTTCGGTTCAAGGGTATCACGGGCATTTTGCATGTCGGGATTTCACAGGAGGTGGTAGTTTTCGCGCGCTTTGTAATTTTGGAATAGAAAGGCTCGGGTTGAGATGGAGGGTGTTGTCGGAGCACAACAAGACAAAGATATATCTTAAATATTTCGGGCTAAGAAGGCGCGGGTTGAAATTTCCAGACAAGCCTAGCGTGTACTGTACCAAATCAATTCGCACTACTAATGTCATTCAAAACTTTGAATTCATGTTACGTTCAATTAAAATATTTCGCTACATGTATAATGCATGCAACCTACTACCGCATCAATATGAACTAAATTTGAATTTGTTTCTCTATTTGAATAAGATCTACAATAATGATTGTTGTGAAGTCAAAGTATTTGAATTAATTTCTCTATTTTAATAAGATATACAACCATCATTATTGTTAAGTTAAACCATCGTTTGTGTACTATCTTCACAACACACCACATGATTAGTCTCGAGTTACATATGAACTATGTGTACTATATGAACTCGAACTCAATTTTTTGAATCCACTTTATGTTGATTTCAAATCACATTACATTTCAAGCTCTAGCTATAGATCTTCATAATCTAAACCATGTCTCATATGTATAATGTGTTTATCACATTATGTATGGTGCCCCGCAACCTACGGCTACAAGTATTTAGATGTGAGTTGCAAACACCACACACTACCACAAATTCAAATAAAATGTGAGAATGTTCAATATATAGTATTGTTTAGATTGTTCAATATTTAGTTGTAAGCTGGAAACGCCACACATTATCACAAATTCAAATAAAATGTGAGATTGTTCGATGTATAGAATGGTTTAGATTGTCCGATATTTAGCTGTGAGTTGCAAACGCCATGCATTATCTCATTATGGTATAACATGTGCAAAACCACATCATGCTTATCACCGCTATATTCATGCATGCATATGTTTAAAACACTATGATTTCCTATTCAAATATATGAATCGACTTTCATCTCAAATTATGATCTCTGTTAGTCTCTTACACCCACACAATCCTCTAACCTTTGTAGCTACCACTAACTTTCTCTCGTGCATGCACACACCCTCCTCGCCCTCCCCCTCCCTCAGCATTCTATCCATCGCGCACATTCATTTTCTTATTCTTTAGTTAGTTCTCCCAGAGTCTCCACAACTCCTTTCCGACACACACCGATCGATAAACCTCTCCAGCGATGTCTGCCTACAACATACACACGCACCTTCAATCTCCTCCTTTATGTGTCCTTGCCTCGTGTCTCTCATACGGTCCCACACACGTGTAAACTCTCGCCCCTCTTTTCATCGATCTCACAACCGCACACTCCTCCTCCCCCTATCTAACTAGTAGCTGGGCCTCTCGCACCAAATCCTAGATCCATTCTCTCTGTCTATCCGTCTCGCTAGGCCTTATTTGCCTCTAACAAATGGACGTACACCGACCGATCTCCCCTCTACACATAGCTAGCTAGGTCCTTATAACTCATTTTTTCCCACGCGTCGATCAATCTACGTCATTAGTTATGTCTCTCCCTTCCTCGACAAACAACAATTAATCTACCGATCTAGTTAGGTTTGCTTACCAAACACATGGTTCCCCTTCATCATCCATGGATGCGTCCCAACAGATCTATCACGCACAGGCAAACGCAGAAACACATCCCCACTCTTTGATAATATTGCAGTTCCACCCTCAGTTTGTCTAGTAAGCCTCTCCCACCATCTTTGAGAAGCAACTCCATCACCCATCCAACACTCTATCCCTCCCCCTCCCTCTATCTCCTCTCTCTCACTCACTCTCTCTCTCTCTGTCCCGTCCTATTTCCCTTCTTCAGTTTTGTATGGATGTCAACCGATCTCCCTCAAGACATAGATGGGTCTCTCCTTCTCAACACATATACGAGTCGTTCTACCTCTATAGTTAGGCCTCTGCCTACCCCTCCTCCCCCCACACACACCGATACATCGAGCGCTCTAGTCATGTCTCCGTGCCACACACAAGCAAGGCAGGAATCTCAGGAGGGGCCAAAAGCCAAAACATAAAAAATTAAGAGGGTAAAGATTGATCTTTTCCTTATCTAATCCCTGCATAGTAATGTTTCTTCACTGTTTTGCCTAATGCTGGGAGGCACGGCCCCCTCAGCCTTGCACTAAGCTCTGCCACTGCAAACACACAATTTCGATTGCTCTCTTCATCGATCTCGCGCCCACCCACTTGATCCTCTCTTCGACTCTATCGATATCTACGACCCATCCCTATCTTTTCATGGATCGCCCGACCCTCTATATATGATATGGATAGGCCTCCATTTCACACACATTGCATGCAAAATTTTGTTTGAGATGTCATCGACACATATTGCCACAAATACATTCACGAAATCAACCCCCCGAAAACAAAAAACACTCATGAACGCGGTTTGTATCACTCACACACACCCACGTAGGTGGGGGTCGTGCACGAAGAGAAGAGGTGCATGCACGACACACGTACTCCTGTCTCTTTTCCAACCACACCCGCGTGGGTACACGGTGGAGCTCATTTCTGTACAAAAAGGTAGCCCACATGGTAATTTGGCACGTGTACTGAGGATCTTCTACCACGGATGAACAAACCAATTGCGACTTGACGCGTTATGTTAAAAAAAGGAGGCAAACCATGTGGGGCCTACCTTAGAGGCAAGGCTCTATACACTGGAGTACTTTTGATGTGTCTCGTCAAGTCGCAGAACGAGGAGAAGCTTGCTTAGTACGCCGTCTCCCCCGCCCATGGGCGCGGTGGCTCGCAGGATGAGATGAAGCTTGCTTACTAGTAGTACTGCTACTGTACGCCTTACTCCCGCTCCCTCGCCCACGCGTGCGGTGGCTCACAGGATGAGGAGAAAATTGTAGTACTTCCTCCGTTTACTCCTCGTCCCTACTACCTTGGTTAGAGAGATTATCATATTGTTTGGAATATATATGTCCTTTAGTAGATTTCAATATGAACTACACTAGTACATACTCCAAACACTAATGTATATAGACGTATTTTACAATGTAGATTCACCCATTTTGCTCCGTATGTAGTCCATATTGAGGCCCTGTTTGGTTCATAAGTCCTAGGACTTTTTCTAGTCCCAACTAAAAAGTCCCTACTCCTTAAAAAGTCCCTCACTGTTTGTTTTCGGGGACTAAAAAGTCCCTAGTCCCTCCCTAGAGGTTATTGAATGACCATGTTACCCCTAGTATAGAGAAAAATAACAACCAAACAACACCATGGGGCGGCGAGGCAATGGGTGCAGGGACGGGCATTGTTGGAGAAGTCCCAAAAATGACTCTCCTTGAGAGTCTTCTTCATTAAGTCCCAAAAAGCAAGTTTTAGTCCCTAGTAGTCCCTCCTGTTTGGTTACAAAGTCTCTAAGAGGGACCTTTTCTAGTCCCCACACAAAAAAGTCCCTGGAAACAAACACCCCCTGAAATGGACGTAATAGTACGCACTCTCCCTCGCCCCTCGACCCTCGCCCACGTGGTGGATGTGCAGCAATTCATTCGGTCTCATATAGCCAGAACTGATATATACTGCAGTACCATTATTGCTCAACTTCCCGAAGAGGCGAAGAGCCAATCGCAAGGTTAATGTTTTGGAGATGCCAAGCGCAAGGTTATAGGAGAACGAGTAGTAGGTGCCACGTCATTTATAAATAAAGTTTTTTTTCTTTAGTGGCACGTACGCAATATGATAGGTTCATATGGAGAGAAAAAGAAACCGCTCCACTATATGCATAGTCAGGACGGGCCAGCCTACATGGTTGCTTGCTGGGGTTGCTCTCTTCACACTCTCTCACACAAAACGACTGTCGCCACATCTCTAACATCCCGGTGGATCACGTCCATCGGGGGAAGGGGTGGATGCTTAGTGTAGATGCGGTCACCGTCGTCGACGGCGAAAACCCACTGTCGGCACGTCCCGATCATGGGTCCCCGCCATTCTCTCTCACAAAGCTGGTGAGGTTACCTTCGTCCCCTGCTCACTGCCACTACGTGGGCAGTTGCCGCCTCCCACCGCCCTCCTCAAGGTTGAGCTACGTCCCGACATCCCTCAGGTACAACTCCCTTTACGGCCGGCTTGCACCACTGCTCCAGCTGCCCACATCACTCCATGTGGATATTTCTCTACTTCTTTGCCCCGCACATACCTCTACTGGCTTCTACGTACTGTATTTGTGATGACTTTATGTCTCATCAACTAGTCCCAGTAATCTTATTCTAATCAAGCTTCTTCAATTTCTTTGCCACATGGATGCTCATCTCGATTTTGGTGAAACTGCACAAAATGATCCGATGGTCAAAAGGTTGCAAACTTCATTTTTAGGAAGCTCGAACGTTTCCAGCAAATTGAAGCCTAGTTAGGGTTTACGGTTCAAGGGCTAGGGACTGCATGGATCATTTTTTCTTTAGCTGCCTCTGTTCCAAAATAAGTGTCAACTTTAGTAGTAGTACAACTTTGTACTAAAGTTTGCATAAAGTTGAGACACTTATTTTGGAACGGAGGGAGTACATGTTTTCTATGATCTATCAATCATTGAGATGCAATAGCATGCATGTTAGTCTCCTTTGTATTTGATGAAATGTTGCAACGGGCAACCTTGGATGCAAGATACATGTAACAGAAGATGGAAGCCTCATAGCATTGTACAAATTTATCTCGCTGATAAATTACAGTACGTACTATACTAGTACTTCCTCCGTTCCTAAATATAAGTCTTTGTAGAGATTTCACCATGAACCACATACGGATTTATATAGATGCATTCTAAGTGTAGATTCATTCATTTTGTTCCGTATGTAGTCCACTTAGTGGAATCTGTACAAAGACTTATATTTACGAACGGAGGGAGTACTATGTAAAGAGTTAGGTGTCGCATGGTGTCCTGAAAATATGGTGATAGTGCGAGGTGGGCCATGTAATCACTAAGCCTGCATGCTTTTACTGCTCTTGCACTCCTCCGCTGTAAGAATGGAGAAAATTGTAATCTAGTAGTACCTCCTTTCCCGATAGCGTGGGACATCCTGTCACGACCGGTTTTTTTCAATAAAATACTTATTGAGAAACCGATCTTTTTATTTCCAGTATAGGACAGTCCTCCTTACTGGTAGGAAAATTCTTGATACAGAAATCCAGAAGTACTAAATATATTAAAGGGTTGAGCTGAGGATTGCTCAACGATTTTATTACAAGCACGCCAATAATATACATAAAGGCGGATATGGCACAAGGGTGTGGTGGCATACTACTGACTCGTATGTAAACGTGGTGGTGGATATGTGACAGGGAAGTGGGTGACATTGACTCCTACTCTTGCAGCTCATCGAGCGTCGAAGTGAGGCTCGATGGTTTATTCGGGTAGCGGAAGCGGATATGGTACAACTGATAAATTCCAGAATCGCACGGACTGTTGGGACTCCTCTAGGCGCCGGACTCGCTATCGAACTCTTCATCCATAAGATCGCTTTCACAACATCCGCCAAATCAACAAGCCGGTGAGTACTTTGAATGTACTCGCAAGACAGTTCGGACATAAGATATAACAAATGTAAGCATGATGCAACATGAGCAATTAGCAATGCACACTCAAATGATAAACTTGCACGACATGATAAATAAAAGGAAGGCAGGCGGTAGTCCTCCCGAAATCCCAACAGAAATAACTGAAAACCGATCGAGTGTCTGAAACGACGCCTCGAATGGTGAACAAATAAATTAACATGCTGCAGTCGGGCGTCTAAGCAACACCACATAAAGGGCTTATATTGAAAAGTAAATGACAATGCGTGCCACAGTCAGACGTCAAAGCGACATCACATAAAGGGCTTATATCAAAAGTAAATAACGAGAGTGCCTCAGTCGAACGTCTGAGCGACATCACATAAAGGGCTTATATTGAAAGTAAAACAACATAAATGCCATAGTCGGACGTCTGAGCGACATCACATAAAGGGCTTATATAGAAAATAAATAACATAAATGCCACAGTCGGACGTCTGAGCGACATCACATAAAGGGCTTATATTGAAAATAAATAACACAAATGCCACAGTCGGACGTCTAAGCGACATCACATAAAGGGCTTATATTTCATTGTCGTATTCAAGCAGTATAGCCCATTCCAAAGGAAATACTCAGCACATAATAAAAATAAACAGGTTAGTCCATCCACATGAGTAATCATATAGTCGAGTTTGCCACTCATGTCTGTTCACCGGAGATTTGTCAAGGAGACTGACAAGGCAAGTTGAACACAGACCTTGACCATAGGTACGGTTACTTAGATGAGTTTGACTCTGCAGAGTTTGTACTATTAAACCACAGCCAACGGATTTCAGTATTCGCAAGGGACTAGTTCCGTTTACGGTATTTTAGAAGAAACACATCTAACCAGTACACACCCAATTCCACATTCCGCTGCCAGGAATCACCCTAGGCAACCTTCAAGAAAAACTCTAAGACGGGGAGGTCACAACCTCGAATAGCATGGGATCAAATTTATCTCGCGCGCTCTAAGGGGTGCCCCCTCTCGGTCCCAACCGTAAACACCCATGCTCCCTGACCGGATGACGGGCTTTAATCCAGGGCCATGGAACCCTCATCCTGGCCCCTCTGTTTAGTTTGTACCAGGAAAGAGGTTTGCAACTTACTAAACCATATCCCATAAAGAAACCTTGTGGTAGTACAAGGAAAGGAACGGATGGTAACGTGACTTGATTCACGTTGCCACTGGAGTTAAATTGTTTGGCATAAGACTGGCATGCTACAACAATACCATCTTACCACCCATCATGTCACCACATGATCGTGTAAACTCACATCGAATCACACATCTAGTTTCGAGGCTCACTTGCAATATCTATGCATGTAATACAAACCTTACTGCTATGCATATAACCATGCCATGAACTGACTACTCAATGCAAACATGCAAAACACCCATCATATCAAAGGTTCAAACATGCTTGCCTGGTTCGGAGTAGTCGGCGTCTAGCTGGGTGAAGTTCGCGGTCCCGTCACCTCTTCCGGTATCTATGGTATAAGAAAAATACGTACTAACGTAAATACCGTGTGTGCACAAAAACATGTTCCAAATAATTTTCAAATAAATATGATAAAAAACTAGACAGAAAAATAAAGGTGACAGAAAAAGAATCAATCAAAAATCATTTTCTGTTTAAAAGTTATTAAAGTTTTTGTCCAGGGACTTGTCTCTAATGAAACAGAAAGTTCCCAGGGGCTAGCTTATAAAAACAGAAAACGATTCGATTAAAAACCCGCCAAATCCAAAGGGAAACGTATCCTGCCCGAAGGCGTTTTCAGAAAACATTTCGAAAAGAAGAAAAAGCTGACGGGGGGTCCCACTTGTCGGGTTTAAACTCTGAAACAGAGTCACCGGCACCCGAGAGCTGCGGCGGTCACCAGCGGCGATCCATGGCGGGTTAGGAGAAGTGGGTGGTACCTACGGGCTCCTTGGGTCCTTCCGCACCTGTGGGTGGTGGAGTTGGTCGATGGCGAGCATCACGTCGACGGCGGCCTCAACTCCGGCGGGCGGTGGTTCGGGCGGTGGTGGATCTCATCGGGGAGGGCTACACAGGTCGAATCGAGGCTCGGGTTAGAACACTGGGTGCACCAGAGGGCTACTGACGTGGTTTGGGAGTCGGAGGTGGCCTCACCTGAGTGAATCAAGCTGGAGCCCGAAGCAGATCGGGGCGGCCGGAGTCGGGGAAGGAGACCTCCTCGGGGTCCTCCTGGTGGCTTGGCGGGGCTCTGGTGAGGTGGGGTTGTGGTGCGGAGTCGAGAGCGGGCTCGTGGGCTCCTTTTTTAGCTGATCCGAGGTGGTGGCCGTGAACGGGAAATCTCCAGCGACGATTACGGCGGTGCAGCGGTTGGTCAGGTGGTTTAGGGGGCTAGGCATCACTGTGGGGGTTTACTGGTTTGGTTTAGGTGCTAAGCTTGGCTTGCCTTGGCTGCTACTCCAAGTTCCAAACGGAACGGCACACGGAGCACGTCGGCGGCAGGGAGCGCGCTCTGCGCTGCTCAGGCCATGGCGACAGCGCCGCAGCACGTGCAGGCAAGCAGACGGCCACGCGGAGGCCTCGGGTGGCTTGGGCGGTGCTGGACGGCGCCAAAAGCTGGAGCTGCTCCCTGCTGGCTGCCTCGGTTGGCTCTGCCACCGCAGAAGCTGCCGGCGTCGGCGGGACACGTCACCACCGACAGTGGTGTCCGTCCAAAGGACCGTGCGGCACTCTGGATAAGAGGAAGGAGAAGTGCGCATGGCTCTAGAGTGGGCACTGGTGAGATCACCGCCATGTCACGGAAGAAAACGACACTGACTGTCGAACTGAAACACTGAACTCTGAAAGTGAACAGCAACAGTGCCTGCCAGGTGTTCGATGAAATGATTTTGGCATGTGGGAAATTTATCTGGAGCTGATCTTTGGTGGGGTGGCCTCTCAATGCACCTGGGGGCTGCCTGAATTTTGGTAGAATTTTTGGAGAAGGAAAAATATGAATTTCACCAAATTTTCCAAATCTGGTCCAAACTTGCAGTGTGTGAAACTTGAAAATTTTGAATTGTGGAAGAGTGGATCTTGATGGATCTAGGTTGGGGGTGCTAGGGACTAGCCAGAGGAGTTGGTTTGAGATCAAAACTCAAAGGAAATCAAACACTTCCTTTGTAAATCACCTAGGCCCAAAATAAAAGACATAAATAGTTTTGGGGATAAAATAAATGAAAGAAAATTCAAAAATGGGTTGAACTTGTTGGAATAGAATATTTTGGCTTGGTCCAAAGTGGAGGGAGGGGTTTTGGGAGAAATTTTGACATGAGGCATGGTAAAACAATGGGTGGTTGCCAAACAAAGAATAGCCCCAAAACCCATAGGATTTCTTTTTAATAAAAAAATTAATTTCCAAAAATTTATTGAGATGAGTTAAAATCAGAAGGAAAATTTTTAAAACCAAACACCAAGGTGGAGGATGACACAAAAATAAAATACTTGTCATAGGAGAATTTTTTTGAGAAGGAGGGCTTTTGGAAAGATTTTAAGTAGCCTCCTTCAAATCAAATAAAGGTTTTGTCAAACACCAAATAAAAAATTTTGGAGTGTCACAACACCTACCCCCTTAGAAAAATCTCGTCCCCGAGATTTCAGCTTCTCCTGAAATAGGTGTGGGTGTTCTGCTCGAAGAAAATACTCTCTTTCCCATGTTGCCTCGTCTTCGGTGTGATTGCTCCACTGTACTTTGGAAAACTTGATTGCCTTCTGACGGGTTCTTCTTTCAGACTCCTCTAATATTTTTATTGGGTGTTCCCTGTAGGTGAGGTCTGGCTGTACATCAATGTCCTCCTGGGATACCTGCTTTTCTGGGTTGCTCACACATTTCCTCAACTGTGAGACGTGGAACACGTCATGGACGTCGGAAAGCTCTTCGGGTAGGTCTAGCTGGTAGGCTACCGGGCCTCTTCGTGCAATTACATAGAAGGGTCCGATAAATCTTGGTGCTAGCTTTCCTTCAACTTTGAATCACTGTAGGCCTCTCATAGGAGACACTCAGAGGTACACATACTCACCGGGTTCAAAACTGACTCCCCGATGTTTTCGATCGTAATAACTCTTCTGTCTTTGAGCTGTCCTGAGTCGGTCCCTGATTAGCTTAACTTTCTCCTGAGCTTCCTTGAGCATATCTGGGCCGAAGATACGGCTGTCTCCTATCTCTGACCAATTCAATGGAGTACGACATCTTCGTCCATACAAGGCTTCGAAGGGTGCCATTTGCAGGCTGGCTTGGTAACTGTTGTTGTATGCAAACTCGGCGTATGGCAAGCTTTCTTCCCAACTGGTCCCATAGGTGAGGACACACGCTCTCAGCATGACCTCTAGTATTTGGTTTACGCGTTCAGTTTGTCCATCGGTCTGGGGGTGGTATGCTGTACTGAATGCTAGTTGAGTACCCAGAGCTTGCTGTAATTGATCACAAAATCTAGAGACGAATTGAGTGCCTCGGTCAGAAATTATAGTCTTTGGGACTCCATGCAGACTATGCGAGAGAGATAAAGCTTGGCGAGCTTCTGAGTGGTGTAGGTTGTCTTCACCGGAATGAAATGTGCCACCTTGGTTAATATGTCCGTGATGACCCATATGGCATCATTCCCGTGTTGTGACCGAGGTAGTCCAACAATAAAGTCCATCCCGATCACATCCCATTTCCACTCGGGTATTCTGTTTGGCTGTAATAACCCTGCCGGTTTTTGATGCTCGGCCTTAATGCGTTGACACGAATCACAACATGCAATGAAAGTGGCTATATCCCTCTTCATGCCATGCCACCAAAAAATTTCCTGGATGTCTTTGTACATTTTGGTTCCTCCCGGGTGGATTGAATATGGAGCAGTGTGGCCTTCGGCTAGGATTTGTTGTTTGAGGTCTTCTATATTCGGCACGCAAAGTCTGTCTCCGTACCATAGTATTCCCTCACCGTCTATGATAAATTCAGAGGCCTTGCCCAAACTGACTTTCCTTTTTATGCCTTCGATGCTGGGGTGTCCATGCTGAGGCTCCTTAATTTGCTCCATTAAGATAGGCTGTATATCCAAATTTGATACATCGCCCTCGGCGACCATCATCATGTTGAGTTTGGCGAACTCTTGCTGAAATTCAGGTCTCAAGTTTGGCATACTGTCGTTGCCCGAACTAGGGTTTCACCTAAGCGCATCTACCACATCATTCGCCTTTCCTGGATGGTAGTGAATACCGACATCATAATCTTTTACTAATTCCAACCAGTGCTGTTGCCGTAAATTGAGTTCTGGTTGTGTGAAAATATACTTGAGGCTTTTATGGTCTGTGTATATTTCACAACGGTTTCCGAGTAAAAAGTGCCGCCACTACTTGAGTGCATGAATGACTGCTGCCAGTTCCAGATCATGTGTAGGATAATTTTCTTCACGCTTGTGTAGTTTCCTGGAGGCATACACGACTACCTTGCCTTCTTGCGTTAATACGCATCCGAGGCCCTTCCTGGAGGCGTCACAATATACCTCAAAACTTTTGTGTATGTCTGGCACAACCAATACTGGTGCTGTTGTTAATTTTCTGTTGAGGTCTTGGAAACTTTTCTTGCAAGCTTCCGTCCAAACAAATTTCTTGTCCTTCTTGAGCAACTGCATCATTGGCTTTGCTATGGTGGAGAACCCTTCAATGAACCTTCAGTAATACCCTGCCATTCCCAAGAAACTTCTTACATCCGTTACGCTGGCTGGTGGTTTCCAACCAAGTACGGCCTTGACCTTTTCTGGGTCTACGGCAACACCTTCTTGTGTTAACACATGGCCTAGAAAACCAACTTGTCTTAACCAAAATTCACATTTGCTGATCCTGGCGTATAATTGATGTTTCCTTAATTCTCCTAGTACAATTCTGAGATGTTCAGCATGCTTTTCTGGTGTCTTGGAGTACACCAGAATATCATCGATGAATACCACAACAAACTTGTCCATAAATTTCATAAACACTTTGTTCATGAGGTGGACAAAATATGCGGGGGTGTTGGTCAGTCCAAACGGCATTACTGTGAACTCATACAACCCGTATCTGGAGGTGAAGGCTGTCTTGGGGATATCTTCTGTCCGTACTTTTAATTGATGGTATCCCGACCTTAAGTCAATCTTTGAGAAAACCTTGGCTTGAGCGAGCTGGTCAAATAAATCATTTATCCGTGGCATCGGATATTTGTTCTTGATTGTGACCATGTTGAGTGCTCGATAGTGTATACACAATCTCAGTGTTCCATCCTTTTTCTTGGCAAATAAAACCGGTGAGCCCCAAGGTGAGGAGCTGGCTCGAATAAATCCTTTGTCCAGTAATTCCTTTATTTGCTTCTTTAATTCCACCAACTCTGAGGGTGCCATTCTGTATGGTTTCTTGTAAATGGGGGTGGTTCCAGGTGCTAGCTCAATGCTGAATTCTATCTCCCGGTCTGGTGGCATGCCTGGTAGTTCTTCGGGAAATACGTCTGGGAACTCACACACTACCGGGACTTTGCTTAACTCTGAAACGTCCACCTTGTTCAACCTTGGTTGCCGTGTTATTTGTCTTTCTTGAGCTGAAACTTTTATTGTCTTCCCGTAATGGTGGGTAAGAATTACTGTCCGGTTGAAGCAGTCAATAAACCCTTGTTGGTGGTTAACCAATCCATTCCTCGGATGACATCCAGTCCCTTATTTTCCAATACAATAAGGTTGGCGAGAAACTTTAATCCTTCAAACTCAATAACCACACCTTGGCAGTAACTCTGCATAACTTGCTTAATCTCGGGGGACTTGATGATCACGGACTTCTCCAGGGGAAGCATTGAAAAATCATTTTGCATAGCGAATTTCTTTGAAATGAACGAGTGAGAAGCTCCAGAATCAAACAAAACCGCGGCAGGTATTGTGTTGACAGGGAACGTACCAAGTACGATATCCGGGGCATTCTGTGCTTCCTCCTTGGTCACATGGTTCAAGTGACCCTTCTTGTGATTATTATTGGGGTTGAAGTTGTTGCGCTTGGGCGCTGAATTATTCCCACCGTGGTTCGGTGTGGGAGCCGAGTTTCTTGGCTTTGGGCACTGCTTGGCATAGTGCCCTTCTTCTCCACAAACGTAGCAAGTAACACCTGGGCGGTATGTGAAATCCTTGTCCCTTGCATGAAAATTCTTGATCGAGCGCCGGATATTGGTTGTGGACTTGTTTGCTCCACTTTTCTGGAAGTCAGTCTTCCTTCGGTTGTTGCGAGCTTGAGTAGCTTGGTCCCTCTTGCGCTTGCGAAAATCTTCCAAACTGCAGCGCTCATTTTCTAGAGTAATGGCCTTGTCCACGAGTCTTTTGAAATCTGGGAAGGTGTGTACAACCAGCTGGCATTTAAGTGCTGGTGCAAGACCGTCCAGGAAATTTTCCATCTTTTTACTTTCCGTCATGTGCTCTTCGTTGGCGTAACGAGATAACTGAGTAAATAGACTATTGTACTCGGTCACCGTCATGCCTCTTTGCTTGAGGTCGTCAAACTCCCTCCTCTTGATTTTCATAACACTTTTGGGGATATGCGCCCCACGAAAACCTTCCTTAAATTCTTCCCAGGTGATGTTATTCCCATTGGGGTGCATCTGTAGGAAATTCTCCCACCATGATGCAGTTGCTCCTGTGAGGTAGTGAGGTGCATATAGTACCTTCTCATGGTCTGAACATTGTGCAATAATCAATTTCCTTTCAATGTCCCGAAGCCAATCATCGGCCTCAAGAGGTTTGTCAGTGTGCGAGAAAGTTGGGGGACGCGTCTTTTGTAGTTCTGACAATTTGGATTGCTGCTGATACTGTCCATGGTGATTTCCCATGTTGATGACCTGGTTCATCATTTCTTGGTGTTGTTGCTGGCTTTGCTCATAAAGGCGGCACACTTGAGAAAAAGCTGTCTCACTGCCCTGTTGACTCGACTGTCCATGTGTGAAATTGTTGCTGGTTTGGGTGCCATAATTCTCTTCTGGCGGATTTGGCACGGAACGAGTCCAAGGACGAGACATTTTCCACTCTGGGGATATATATTGGAAAAAAACATAAGGAAAATAAATTGAGCCGCAAAATAAATAAATACTCAAACGCGGAAAAAAAATTAGCCACTCCAAGGTTTTTCAAGAAAATATTTGATAGCGCATGGAGAAGGACCGCTCAGTACATATCTTACACGCAAGCAGTAATTATACAATACATCACTCAGGATGTGCGTACACATTCCTGACATGTTATTTATGCTCCCGATTCCTACATGATGCGCATACAAACTACTTCTCACAACCTATATACATATAAACATATCATACAAGCTGGCACAACGCGGGGCTGCTAGGCATACTTAGTCGGAGATGGTAAGGACTTCCCTTGGCCTGCCGAGGGTGAGGCCCAGTGATGCTGGGGACTCAACCTCCTCCTCACTAATAGGCTCCAGGCGTGAAGTGCTGCGCTGAGAAGCTGGAGCGGGCGCGAGAGACGGTGCAACACGGACTGGGGCGGGCGCAATAGGTGGTGCCACACGGGCTGGAGTGGGCTTAATAGGTGGTGCCACACGGACTGGAGTGGGCGCGATGACTTGGTCGAACTCCTCAGTGGTAGGCAGGCGACGAGCGGTGGCGAGGATGGCAGGTGAATAAGATGCTGAGGACGAGATGAAGGTCAGTGGTGGTGCTGTGTGGAGGAGCTCCCTCCTGTTGGTGGCACAGCCATGGACTGAGTCCATACGGGCAGCCACAAGGTCGTCCACAAGGTTGTCAAAGGCTGCCTCCAGTGCCTGGAGGTATTCCACAAGCATCTCAATAGCCTCATCTCGCACCCCTCTGGGGCAAGCAAATGCATAGTGACACGTGTATGGCACGTGGCATGGGAGGTAGCGGTAGCGGCGAGTCTTCTTCGAAGGAAGAACGTCCCGGTGACGAGCTATCGCCTCACGGGCAGCCATCTGCATGGCATGCCTCTCCGTAGGCATGGCCCTGCCAACAAATCGGAATTGGCGTGACTCTGAACGCCCTCCCTTGAACTATATCGCGGCCTAGTGCATAGACAGACTGTCGCTGATCTTGTGCTGGTAGAGTGTGAACACTGGGCGAACCGATGGCCCAATCGCGATCTTGACGATGTAGGTGAGGAGCTTGATAAATCCCTCAGGAACATTGGCGAACACCTGTGACTCACAGTCGATGCTAGCCATCTACAAAAGTAGACAAAAATTCCGAATAGTCAGATCATAAATTTATGATGACTAACAGAAAAATTGCTACGTTTTGCAAAAATGTTAAAATCACACTAAGACGCTAATAAACGATTAGCGATCGCACCTAGTGGCTACCTACAGTCAGCCTAGCTCTGGTACCAAGTTTGTCAGGACCGGTTTTTTTTTCAATAAAATACTTATTGAGAAACCGATCTTTTTATTTCCAGTATAGGAGAGTCCTCCTTACTAGTAGACAAATTCTTGATACAGAAATCCAGAAGTACTAAATATATTACAGGGTTGAGCTGAGGTTTGCTCAACGATTTTATTACAAGCACGCCAATAATATACATAAAGGCGGATATGGCACAAGGGTGTGGTGGCATACTACTGACTCATATATAAACGTGGTGGTGGATATGTCACAGGGAAGTGGGTGACATTGACTCCTACTCTTGCAGCTCATCAAGCGTCGAAGTGAGGCTCGATGGTTTATTCGGGTAGCGGATGCGGATATGGTACAAGTGATAAATTCCAGAATCGCACAGGACTGACCGGGACTCCTCTAGGCGTCGGACTCGCTATCGAACTCTTCATCCATAAGATCGCCTTCGTCAACATCTGGCCAAATCAACAAGCCATGTGAGTACTTTGAATGTACTCGCAAGACAGTTCGGACATAAGATATAACAAATGTAAGCATGATGCAACATGAGCAATTGGCAATGCACACTCAAATGATAAACTTGCACGACATGATAAATAAAAGGAAGTCAGGCAGTAGTCCTCCTGAAATCCCAACAGAAATAACTGAAAACCGATCGAGTGTCTGAAACGACACCTCGAATGGTGAACAAATAAATTAACTTGCCGCAGTCGGGCGTCTAAGCGACACCATATAAAGGGCTTATATTGAAAAGTAAATGACAGTGCGTGCCACATTCAGACGTCAAAGCGACATCACATAAAGGGCTTATATCGAAAGTAAATAACGAGAGTGCCTCGGTCGGACGTCTGAGTGACATCACATAAAGGGCTTATATTGAAAGTAAAACAACATAAATGCCACAGTCAGCCGTCTGAGCGACATCACATAAAGGGCTTATATAGAAAATAAATAACATAAATGCCATAGTCGGACGTCTGAGCGACATCACATAAAGGGCTTATATTGAAAATAAATAACACAAATGCCACAGTCGGACTTCTGAGCGACATCACATAAAGGGCTTATATTTCATTGTCGTATTCAAGCAGTATAGCCCATTCCAAAGGAAATACTCAGCACATAATAAAAATAAACAGGTTAGTCCATCCACAGGAGTAATCATATAGTCGAGTTTGCCACTCATGTCTGTTCACCAGAGATTTGTCAAGGAGACTGACACTGAGACTGACAAGGACAAGTTGAACACAGACCTTGACCATAGGTACGGTTACTTAGATGAGTTTGACTCTGCAGAGTTTGTACTATTAAAGCACAGCCAACGGATTTCAGTAGTCGCAAGGGACTAGTTCCGTTTACGGTATTTTAGAAGAAACACATCTAACCAGTACACACCCAATTCCACATTCCGCTGCCAGGAATCACCCTAGGCAACGTTCAAGAAAAACTCTAAGACGGGGAGGTCACAACCTCGAATAGCATGGGATCAAATTTATCTCGCGTGCTCTAAGGGGTGCCCCCCTCTCGGTCCCAAACGGAAACACCCATGCTCCCTGACCGGATGACGGGCTTTAATCCAGGGCCATGGAACCCTCATCCCGGCCCCTCTGTTTAGTGTGTACCAGGAAAGAGGTTTGCAACTTACTAAACCATATCTCATAAAGAAAACATGTGGTAGTACAAGGAAATGAACGAATGGTAATGTGACTTGATTCACGTTGACACTGGAGTTAAATTGTTTGGCATAAGACTGGCATGCTACAACAATACCATCTTACCACCCATCATGTCACCACATGATCGTGTAAACTCACATCGAATCACACATCGAGTTTCGAGGTGTCGCGACCCGACCTCAGATGGTCAAGTCTCTGTGTTTCAATGTCATCCCTGGATCGGTAATGCTGACACACACAGTACTCAAAGGATTTACAATAGAGTAGCAATCACACACTTTTTACATCGAATGTCTCAAAAGAGAACTTATTATAATATGGCTTAAGGCCATCTAATGTGATAACAGCGGAAGGCGTGGAAGATAAAGTGAGTCCATCAACTCCAACAGCATGGCTGAGCTGCACGGCAACGACCTAACGATCCTTACTCCTCGTCTGAAAAGTCTGCAACATAATACGTTGCAGCCCGAGAACGGGTCAGCACATGGAATATGCTGGCAATATAACACAGTAGAACAGGAACAGAATAAGGCTATCACTACATGCATATATGGCTGGTGGAAAGCTCTATGGTTATAGTTTTGCGAAAAGCCAATTTTTCCCTACAACAAAGGAATAGATTTTATTTTAACTATCATGGTGGTTGAAACATCATTGAGAAGGTATAACCCCAACTCAATCCCAAATTAAAGTAGTTAACATCCCAGCAATATTAATTTAGAGTGATGAGATACATGTGAATACTCAAGTACTAGATACTCATAATTGTCCATAACCGGGGACACGGCTAACCATGATTAGATTGTACACTCTGCAGAGGTTTGTGCACTTTTCCCCACAAGACTCGATCGCCTCCGTTGGTTTCTCGCACTGCATGGTGTTTGAGAAACGGATGACCCAGACACAGTCTTTAAGACATTAACTCTCTACTCCGGGTAGACCATACCAAACCTACAAAACCCACTACCTGCTGATCTACCTCTTCAAGAGCTTCACGTAACTTACTCAACTATGCTAGAGCCCATAATAGCTTGTGGCTGCACACGGAAGTTTCTAGCAAGAATAAACTCAGTTCCCTTTGAGCCTGGGTGGCGGTCCATAGGAAGATCACACGGGTACCCCGGGATTTCCAAAGAAATACAGGCAACACTGGGTTCCCCAGGTGCCTCAATCCACCCAGATGTGTATTAAAGTTGCCACCTTAAGTTGAACCATTAATTAACAATCTCACATCTGTCATGGAATACACTCAAACCCAATCCACGTCTACGAGCATAACATAGCAATAATAAGCAAGCGTAGAAGTAACTCCCAAGGGTTTGATAGTAACAGGGAAATAGGTTCTACCTCAACTACTACTTCCCAACCCACAAGTTAATGACATCCTAATCATGCAATGTTTGAGGATTGAAACTAATGCATAAAAACTGGGTATGAAAAGGGTATGATCAAAGTGTTACTTGCCTTGCTGACGATCCGCGAATCCTAGAGACTCGTAGTAACACGCTTCGCACTCCGGGAATTCTATCGCAAGCAAACAATAACATACATAAGCAACAAGCAAAGACGCACAAGCAAAACTCAACTCAAAGAGGTTGACCGGAGAGTTCAACTTAAGAACTCCGGTTCGCAAAAAGAATCAAACCAAACTGAGCAATGAAACTCAAACGGCGAAAGAAATAAGATCCGTTTACTAATCTGAACTAAGGTCAAATTTTACAGAGGCAAAATCTGGTTTGAGTTGGTTATTTGGAAAGAGGGTTTCGAGATGAAACTCTAGGCGCTTGAATCGCCTGATTCCGATAAACGAGCAAAAAGTTATACTAGATCGAAAATCGGATCAGAAATTGCGATCAGGAAAATCGCGGAATAAATCCGATAAAAAGAAAAGCGACGAACAGTTTAACGAACGAACGTTCGTTAACTGAAACTAAACAAAGAACGCGTTCGTTAGAACGAACGAACGAGCGAACGCTCGCTAAATAAATAAACCGGAGAATAAAAACCGATCTATATAAAAAAACAAAACAAAGGTTTTCTAAAAACGGCGGTTTTCTTCGAAAACCGCCGTGCGGGCGGCTACCTCATGGGCTCTGCGGGCTTGGCGGGGCTCGGTCTCGGCTCGGCTGACGCTGGCAGCGGCAGGAGGCGGCGGCGGCGACTCGGCGGCGGGCGGGGTTCGGGTGGCGGCGGGCTCGGGCTCTGGGCGGCGGTGGTGGCGGAGAGGCGACGGGGGAGGATTTAAGGAGGAGGGCAGCGCTGGCTTGGGAAGGGGCGCCCGGGAGGAGCTCGGGCTCCCCTCGGTGTCCGTCTTGGCGCACGGCGGCCATGAGGAAGGCGGCGGCGATGTGGGCCGGCTGGCTGGGCCTCGGCCCGGTCAAGTCTTGAGCGTCTTGTGAGACTTTTTTAAATAAATTCACCGGAACTTAGAAAAATCCTAGAAAAATAAATAAAAATCTAAAAATACCAAAATAAATTTTCACCGTCTAAATGAAATATTTAGGACGAGGTGAATATTTTCTTGGCCCCTAAAATGCAATTTTTAAAACGTGCAATTTTTTCTAGGGCAAATAAAATTCCAAATAAAATCAAAGAAAATTCCAAATAATGATTTTAAGATTTTTCTTCCAATATTTCAATTGTTTTGGAGAAGTCATATTATCTCCTCTCATTTATTTTAATAAGAAATATTTTCCGGAGAGAAAATATTTAAAATCACAAATCCTCGTTTTCCAATATTTGATAAAATCAAATACGAAAATTCAAAAAAATCCCCAACTCTCTCCGAGGGTCCTTGAGTTGCTTAGGATTTCGAGGATTGCGGAACGAAGATGCAATAAAATATGATATGCATAGATGACCTATGTATAACATTCCAAATTGGAAATTTGGGATGTTACACGAGGCTCACTTGCAATATCTATGCATGTAATACAACCCTTACTGCTATGCATATAACCATGCCATGAACTGACTACTCAATGCAAACATGCAAAACACCCATCATATCAAAGGTTCAAACATGCTTGCCTGGTTCGGAGTAGTCGGAGTCTAGCTCGGTGAAGTTCGCGGTCTCGTCACCTCTTCCGGTATCTATGGTATAAGAAAAATACGTACTAACGTAAATACCATGTGTGCACAAAAAAATATTCCAAATAATTTTCAAATAAAGATGATAAAAAAATAGACAGAAAAATAAAGTTGACAGAAACAGAATCATTCAAAAATCATTTTCTGTTTAAAAGTTATTAAAGTTTTGGTTCAGGGACTTGTCTGTAATGAAACAGAAAGTTCCCAGGGGCTAGCTTATAAAAACAGAAAACGGTTCGATTAAAAACCCGCCAACTCCAAAGGGAAACATATCATGCCTGAAGGCGTTTTCAGAAAATGTTTCGAACAGAAGAAAAAGCTGACAGGGGGGTCCCACTTGTCGGGTTTAAACTCTGAAACAGAGTCACCGGCGCCCGAGAGCTGTGGTGGTCGCCGGCAGCGATCCACGGCGGGTTAGGAGAAGTGGGTGGTACCTACGGGCTCCTTGGGTCCTTCCACACCTGTGGGTGGTGGAGTTGGTCGATGGCGAGCACCACGTCGACGGCGGCCTCAACTCCGGTGGGCGGTGGTTCGGGCGTTGGTGGATCTCGTCGGGGAGGGCTACACAGGTTGAATCAAGGCTCGGGTTAGAACACTGGGTGCACCAGAGGGCTGCTGGCGTGGTTTGGGAGTCGGAGGTGGCCTCACCTGAGTGAATCAAGCCGGAGCCCGAAGCGGATCGGGGCGGCCGGAGTCGGGGAAGGAGACCTCCTCGGGGTCCTCCTGGTGACTTGGCGGGGCTCTGGTGAGGTGGGGTTGTGGTGCGGAGTCGAGAGCGGGCTCGGGGGCTCCTTTTATAGCCGATCCGAGGCGGTGGCCGTGAACGGGAAATCTCCGGCGACGATTACAGCGGTGCAGCAGTTGGTCAGGTGGTTTAGGGGGCTAGGCATCACCGTGGGGGTTTACTGGTTTGGTTTAGGTGCTAAGCTTGGCCTGCCTTGGCTGCTACTCCAAGTTCCGAACGGAACGGCGCACGGAGCACGTCGGCGGCAGGGAGCGCGCTTTGCGCTGCTTAGGCCAGGGCAACAGCGCCGTAGTGCGCGCAGGCAAGCAAACAGCCACACGGAGGCCTCGGGTGGCTTGGGCAGTGCTGGACGGCGCCGAAAGCTGGAGCTGCTCCCTGCTGGCCGCCTCGGTTGGCTCTACCACCGCAGAAGCTGCCGGCGTCGGCGAGACACGTCACCACCGACGGTGGTGTCAGTCCAAAGGACCGTGCGGCGCTTTGGATAAGAGGAAGGAGCAGTGTGCATGGCTCCAGAGTGGGCACTGGTGAGATCGACGCCATGTCTCTGAGGAAAACGACACTGACTGTCGAACTGAAACACTGAACTCTGAAAGTGAACAGCAAGAATGCCTGCCAGGTGTTTGATGAAATGATTTTGGCATGTGGGAAATTTATCTCGAGCTGATCTTTGGTAGGGTGGCCTCTCAATGCACCTGGGGGCTGCCTGAATTTTGGTAGAATTTTTGGAGAAGGAAAAATATGAATTTCACCAAATTTGCCAAATCTGGTCCAAACTTGCAGTGTGTGAAACTTGAAAATTTTGAATTGTGGAAGAGTGGATCTTGATGGATCTAGGTTGGGGGTGCTAGGGACTAGCCAGAGGAGTTGGTTTGAGATCAAAACTCAAAGGAAATCAGACACTTCCTTTGTAAATCACCTAGGCCCAAAATAAAAGACAGAAAGAGTTTTGGGGATAAAATAAATGAAACAAAATTCAAAAATGGGTTGAACTTGTTGTTATATAATATTTTGGCTTGGCCCAAAGTGGAGGGAGGGGTTTTGGGAGAAATTTTGACATGAGGCATGGTAAAACAATGGGTGGTTGCAAAACAAAGAATAGCCCCAAAACCCATAGGATTTCTTTTTAATAAAAAAATAATTTCCAAAAATTTATTGAGATGAGTTAAAATCAGAAGGAAAGTTTTTAAAACCAAACGCCAAGGTTGAGGATGACACAAAAATAAAATACTTGTCATAGGAGAATTTTTTTGAGAAGCAGGGCTTTTGGAAAGATTTTAAGTAGCCTCCTTCAAATCAAATAAAGGTTTTGTCAAACACCAAATAATTTTTTTTGGAGTGTCACACATCCAGCAGTCCTACCACATCAGTAATAATGACGAATGAGCCGTCAAATCACATAGACCCAGCAGTAAGTTGGACGGACGAAGCAACCATCACTCTTGAATCCGCTTCTCCC
The DNA here is from genome assembly GCA_021605205.1 of Aegilops longissima. Classification (NCBI taxonomy): domain Eukaryota; kingdom Viridiplantae; phylum Streptophyta; class Magnoliopsida; order Poales; family Poaceae; genus Aegilops; species Aegilops longissima. The sequence goes on along the minus strand of CM038679.1, from coordinate 19,973,799 downwards.
TTCAACGTAGACGCCAGTGAGAGGTCGCGTCCGCTCTGCCCGGGCTGAATGCGGCACCTATTCTTTGGAGCGGTACTGACGGTTTCAGGTGGGAAGTGCGCGGGGGCGATGGAGGGGCTTTGGGTGGGCCAGGCTGGTCAGGAGCGGGCGTGGAAGCTGTTCGCCTGTCCCTACCGGACGCCCAGAAACAATAGGATGCACCGACTCTCGTGGCTAAAATCATACACTGCACACCATATCTCTGTAGGAGTAGGTCGATCTGTCGCTCTCTCTAACACACACATGTTGTTAAACCAACACACAGAGACGCACATGCACACATAGGTTCATAGAATAGGAAAATCGTGCGAGTGCGAAGCCACAGGAAGTGAGATACAAATGGAGTACGTACAAGAAGAGAAGAGGTGATGAATATCCATCAAACCTGGACTAAGGAGTAGTACTCCCTCCGTATAGGTGTTAAGTCATCTTACGAAAATCAGATATTCCCAAAATGTTTAGGCGTCAGTCCATTAACCTCAAGATCTCAATCCCCTCCTGGCCTCGTTGCTAGCGAGCGTTGTTACTTATGGAGCGTTTGGATCCTTAGCAAGAACAGCTTATAGCATAGACTGGCAAGGTTAGGCGTTTGGAACTGTTAAAATATGTTAGCTCTTATGGGCCAGCTAGCTTGGGTGGGCTAGAAAAACCTTGCTAGCTCAGGAGATCCAGATCGGCTCGCTTCTGATGGCAAACTTGGCGTAGTAGTAACATAGTAGACTAGTACTAACATATGCATGTTACTACTCCCTCCGTCTAGGTGAGTAAGTCATCTTAGGTTGTGCACCGTGACCAACAAGGAGGGGAAAACAAGAGACATTAATGTTTATTTTCTAATTAATAGTATTGCATGCAATGAACTAACCACTGCATGTCGTATTTGGTAGTAGTCTCAAGTCATTAAAAGCATGCACACCCCTCGTCTCTTATTGGTTGATATGTGAAGAAACAAGAAATGCGGTAGAAGTTAATGCGCCGTGGCTAAGTGTTTTGGGATTATTTGGTTTTCGTAAGATGACTTACACACCTAGACGGAGGGAGTAGTACTCACCACTATGACCAGCCTAAGAAATGTAACCAAACGCTCCTTACTCTGCCTTATTATCTCCCCCGGAAACCCAATGCATGGAGCACAACTACGCGTTGATCAGTCAAGAAATCAAAGTCAGCTTGCATGCGAGTTAATACGTGGCCCTGCATGGTAGCTAAAACGACATCTCTTAGTTGTTTGGATTAATTGTTGCGTTTAGAGACAGAAATCAGGGCTTTTGATTGGAGGAATGCCCGGTCAAGTTTCTCCTTCTCCTCCAATCTGCTTGCACCTTGGTCTCGCTGCACCTTCTTACGTGACTTATTACACCTAGACGGAGGGAGTAGTACGAGATACGGTGGCACACTGACTTAGGTCGAATACAAGTGCCCAAAATTGTGTGCATGTTATTATAAGGATTCACTTAAAATAGTACGTGAGCGAACAGAGGGATCTATTCGACAGTGTTCCTGAGCAGTAGCGAGATGTGTGAGGTAAGATACGCCGCTGGCGCTTTTAATTTTTCTTATTAAATTGTTTGTTTCACTGTAAGTGCATCTAGTGGCCCTTAGTGATTTTGGTGTATTGAAGACTTATGGGTTAAGAGACTGATGCGTTTGTGAGTGTACACAGGTCTATAAGTCTATGAGGAGTTTGATATTTATAGAGAAAGTCGGCCCCTAAAAATGAAGTTCTTCGACTGAAGACTTTGGATTTCTGAAGACTTTGAAAGTGAAGAAATTGGTGTGACCTTGAAGACTTGGTAATCATTCGAGGAACATGAAGCATGAAGACTCTTGTTTTTACTGTTTCATTTTCTCTTTCTTGAGTCATAGGAAACACCGTACTGTTAAAGGGGGTCGAGGAAATACTAAGGAAAAATTTCCATGTGATGCTCAACTCAAAATCCTACACCTACCAATCCTTTCGAGTGAATCCATTGGAAATCTCGCACAGTTCAGTCATATTCTTGATGTGTGAGACGAAGTTCTTACGGTCTCTCGTGAATTTGTTTCGATCAAGAGTTAGGAATTCGCCAGTGCGGATTGCCTACAAAGTGAGGAACATGATAGCCCTGAGGTATTTGAGAGTCAAATATTCCGACCGTTGCTGTGCTACGCGCCAGCTGTCCCAAAATATCTACCCACCTAACGGTCATATCAGACAAGGGCATTTATGTCTTATCATGTCGGGCTGCTCCCCGGCTATAAATAGCCGCCTCCTACAACCACTTGTTGGTTGGCTGCTCCGAGAGAAACTGACACTTGTCATTTGAGAGCAACCCATCCTCCGAGGACTTTGAGTGAAAATCATCAAGTGAGGAAAACCCAAAACCCAAACCTACAAAACCCCAAAGTGATTGAGCATCACTGAAGAGATTGATCCTGCGTGGATCCGATGCTTGTTTCCTTTGGATACTGTGCTTCTTCTAGAAGGTTAGGCGTCAAGGTCTAGAGCATCCAAGAGGAATTGTGGATTGCCGATTGACCGAGTTTGTGAAGGTTCGGAAGTCACATGAAGACTTACCATGAGTGATTGGGCGAGGTCTGTGTGGCCTTAGATCAAGGAGAATACGGTGAGGACTGTGTGTCCGGTATTGGGTGTCCTCGAGTTTAAATACTCAGCCGCTCCAACCAGATGTACAACTGAGACAGCAGTTGGAACTGGTCTACCAAATCATTGTCTTCACCGAGCTAACTGGTTATATCTCCTCAACTCTTTCATTTCCTCATGTTTGTTGTTGTGTGCCTGTTCATATCTGTTTGAAGACTTTGACTGAAGACATTCTCAATTTCCTCAGTTCTATTTCTTCAGCCTGTCCGTCTTCTTCCTTGTGTTATCCTGTGTTTACGCTTTACAGACTCTGTGCTTGTCTTCATTTCATCATGATGACTATGCATGTGTTCTGTTATGTTCCTTTCTGAGTAATTATTCCGCTGCAAGTAGTTCCTCATTTAGGAATTTCCTCACCAGCAAATTCCTCAGTGAAGAATTCATAAAAATCGCCTATTCACCCCCCCTCTAGTTGATATAACGCACTTTCAATTGGTATCAGAGCAAGGTACTCCCTTGTTTTGTGTGATTTTGGTTTAACCACCTGGATTTCTAGTTATGTCGACTGCAGGATCGAGGAATGTTTCATGCCCCATCTTTGACGGTCATGAGTATCCTCGGTGGAAGGCCATGATGAAAAAGCGACTCATGGGTATGGACAGCAAAGTATGGACCGTCACCAAGATAGGTCTTACCGATCTATGCAAGATGGCTGAGGCTGATGACATTCACAAGTACACACTACTTAACCTCACAGCGAAGGATGTCATCCGCTCTAGCCTGCCCCAAAATCAGTTCAGGAACGTCATGCATCTCAATCACGCGAAGCTAATCTGGGACCGTCTTTCTGAGGTCTATGAAGGTCATCGGACTCGTCATGATCCTTGGTTTGAGGATTACGAGGAATCTCTCAATGCGATGACATTCGAACCAGAATCATCATCGTCTACCCCTGCCTTCTGGCAAACAGTGCTAAGGTAACTGAATGCTACCTATCTGAGTCTAGTGATGATGAATGTGGCGATGAATTTGGACATACCAATGTCAAACTTCCTTCCCTTGCCACTACACAACAAAGAGCCTTGGAAATAAGTTCAATATATGCTAAATAAGAGCGATGATATGTTGGGTGAAGAAATGGATCAGTCAAAAGCCTTGTCTGAAAGTCTTCAAGGACTCCATTCCAAGTTTGACGACCTTCAAGGTCATCATAACAGTCTCTTATCTGATCACGAGAAGCTTTCTCTTGAACTTCTTCAAAGAAAGCAAGATCTTGAGAAGCTAAGAGTGAGTTATGAAGATCTTCAGAAGGAGCGCGATTCATTACTTGCTCAACAAATCAGCGCTACTCAGGAAGAATTTGTTCCTCCATGTCTAAAGTGCATAGAACTTGAATCTGCTAATTCTTCACCTGAATGTTCAAATGCTTCAAATGTTACAAATTCTTCACTTGTCTCTGCTATCACTAATTCCTCATCTGAGGACATTGCTAGTACTACTAATGATGCAGGGCTGAAGGAATTGTACACGACAGGCATGTACAAAAGCCGCAAAGGGCATCAAATTCTCTGTGATGTGCTCAAAAAGCAGATCCTCAACAGAAACACTTGGAAAGAGGGTATTGCCTTTGAGAGGAAACTCAATGCTGATGGAACATATTGGAAACCTGAGCAGTACCCCAAAACCTCATGGGTTGCTGCAAAGGGACCTCCAGTTGATCCATCCAATTTATCTGGCTTTACATGTGAATCTCCTCATTCTTCTGATGAGTCATTTGACTCCAACTATAAACTGTTCAAAAATTAGAATGGTGAAGTATTTGCTAGATATGTTGGCACTAACTACAGGAACGGTTCCCCTATGAAGAAAATCTGGGTTCACAAGAGTAATGTTGAAAGTCTTCAGGTGAATGTCCTCATGACACCACCTGTGAAGAATAGGAACCCCAGATCAAATTCTTCATACGAACCTTATTCTTCATATGGATCAAATTCCTCAAAAGGATCAAAATCCTCATATGATCATCATCGTGCTAACCCTTCTGTTTCGCAGGGTAGAGCTAAGGGCTATGAATATGAGTGTTATTCTTCAAATCATTATGTTCATAAGTCCTCGAAGAATTTCTCTGCTTATTCATATGCCTACCCTAACCCCTCTTATGTGAAACAAAGCGGACTGGCTTCTATGCCACCTTTCTCATATGGTGCTCGCAGAGTGATGAATACTTTGCCACCCCTTCAGATGTGGGTGGTGAAGAAAAAAAACTAATCTCTTACGCAGGGTCAGGTCTCCAGACGTGCTCAAAACGTCTGAAGAATTTGCTGGAGACCTGAATGTGCCTAAAAGGATGCAGGCTAATCATGAAGAAATGAATTTTCATTTCTCACGTCCTCATACTGAATCATCTGTGCTATTACTTGATGAAATTGATCTGATGATATTGATGTCATATTCTTCACTAATGAAGTATATGAGTTCGTAAGTTGCACTAATTCATCTGCAGGATGATCAACCCAAAGCAAACGAGTGGGTCCTAGATAGTGGATGTACAAATCACATGACGGGTGGCAAGAATCTATTGATGGATGCTCCTTTATCACCGTCACATCTGAAGCATATCATCTTCGCAGACAAAGGCAAAAGTCAGGTATTGGGTCTAGGTAAGGTTGCGATCTCAAAGGATCGTCACATGGACAAAGTCATGCTGGTCGAGTCCTTAGCATACAACCTCATGTCTGTCTCAATGCTTTGTGATCTCAATATGGTTGTTGTCTTTGGAAGATATCGTTGTGTTGTGATCATGGAAGCTGACCATTCCAAAGTCTTCGAAGGCTTTAGGAGAGGAGATCTGTATATTGTTGATTTCTCTACAGGACCGCAACCAGCCGTGTGCTTACTTGCAAAAGCTTCAGAAGGTTGGCTATGGCATCGACGACTTGGTCATGCTGGCATGAGGAATCTGCACACGCTTGCGAAGAAGAAGCATGTCATTGGCATTGAAAATGTCAAATTCCTCAATGATCAATTATGCGGAGCCTGTGAAGCTGGAAAGATGACAAAGGCCAAGCATCCAGCAAAGACTATCATGACCACCACTCGACCATTTGAATTGCTTCACATGGATCTGTTTGGTCCTAATCATTATTCTGCTGTTACAAATGATGCATCTCTATATGGCTTTGTTATTTTTGATGATTATTCTCGTTACACATGGGTACACATTGTTACTGAGGTGCAGGAAGTCTTCAAACGATTTTCCTTGAGGGCTTCAACCAACTTTGGTCTGAAGATCAAGCACATCAGGAGTGACAATGGAACTGAGTTCAAGAATTCCGGTCTTGATGACTATCTTGATGAACTTGGTATTACTCATGAGTTATCTGCTCCTTATACTCCTCAGCAGAATGGCGTAGTGGAGCGCAAGAACAGAACCCTCGCTGAAATGGCTCACACTATGCTTGATGAATACAAGACGCCTCGTCGCTTCTGCATTGAGGCAATTGATACTTCGTGCCACATCATCAACATGCTATATCTGCACAAATTCTTCAAGAAAACTGTGTATGAACTCCTCACAGACAAAAAGCCCGATGTAAGTTATTTCAAAGTCTTCGGTGCTAAATGTTGGATTAGAGATCCTCATCACACTTCCAAATTCTCACCGAAAGCACATGAAGGTTTTATGCTTGGTTATGGAAAGGACTCGCACACCTACAGAATCTTCAACATCGTTCTTCACAAAGTTGTTGAAACTGTAGATGTGCGGTACGATGAAACTAATGGATCGCAAATAGAGCACCTACCTTGTGTGATAGATGAACCAGCACCTGAGGATTCTATCAAGTTCAAGGCTACTAAGGATGTCATTCCTACCGAAGAATCTCCTGAAGAATTCATTCCAGATCGTGATGATCACTGGGCTGGCGCACCTGAAGAAAATGGTGCTGAAGAAAATTCTCCTGAAGGGAATGCTGATCAAATTCCTCAAAAACAACCCACTCATCCTCGCATTGCTAACGAAGTGCAAATTGAGAAGATCATTGATGACATTAAAGCACCAGGTCCTCTCACTCGTTAAAAATCTTCACATTTATCTAACTTTTGTGGGCACTTTGCTTTTGTCTCTATCTCAGAGCCCACTAAGGTAGATGAAGGATTTCTGGAGCCTGAGTGGATTCAGGCTATGCAAGAAGAATTGCATCAATTCGAGCTCAACAACGTCTGGGAACTGGTCAAACGTCCAAATCCTCGCAAGCACAACGTCATTGGCACAAAGTGGATCTACCGCAACAAGCAAGATGAAAATGTCCTTGTGGTGAGGAATAAGGCACGACTTGTAGCTCAAGGCTACACACAAGTTGAAGGAATTGATTTGGATGAAACTTTTGCACCTGTTGGTAGACTTGAGGCTATTCGCATATTACGTGCTTACGCTAACCATCATGATATTATCTTACAACAAATGGATGTGAAAAGTGCATTCCTCAATGGTAAGCTTGAGGAAGAAGTATATGTTGCTCAGCCCCTAGGTTTTGAAGATCCAAAGAATCCCGACAAAGTCTGCAAACTCAACAAGGCCCTGTATGGCCTCAAGCAAGCCCCTCGGGCGTGGTATGATACTTTGAAGGAATTCTTCATGAAGAAAGGCTTCAAACCAGGTTGACTCGACCCAACTCTTTTCACTAAATCTTATGATCGTGAATTGTTTGTGTGCCAAATATATGTTGACGATATCATTTTTGGCTGTACTGACCAACGTTATAGTGATGAATTTGCCTATATGATGGGTGAAGAATATAAAATTTCTATGATGGGAGAATTGAAATTATTTTTAGGTCTTCAAATTCGTCAACAGCGCAATGGCATATTCATATCTCAGGAGAAATACCTCAAAGATGTATTGAGGAAATTCGGCATGCAAGACTGCAAAGGGGTCAAAATTACAATGCCCACAAATGGCCATCTATGCACTGATGAAAATGGTCAAGACTCCGATCAAAAGGTATGCCGCTCCATGATTGGCTCTTTATTGTAGCTATGTGCATCTAGGCCAGATATTATGCTTAGTGATTGCATGTGTGCCCGATTTCAAGCTACACCGAAGGAATCACACCATACGGCTGTGAAGCATATTTTTCGATATCTAGCTCACACACCAACACTTGGATTATGGTATCCCAAGGGCTCTTCATTTGATCTCATTGGATATTCAGACTCTGACTATGCTGGCGATCGCGTGGACCGCAAGTCAACATCAGGCACATGCCATTTCCTCGGACGACCTTTGGTCTGTTGGTCCTCAAAGAAGCAGAATTGCGTATCTCTCTCCACTACAGAAGCTGAGTACATTGTTGTTGGATCGTGCTGTGCTAAATTACTATGGATGAAGCAAAATCCCAAGGACTATGGCATCAACATGAAGAATGTGCCTCTCTACTGCGACAATGAGAGCGCTATCAAGATTTCTCGCAACCCAGTTCAACACTCGAAGACAAAGCACACATCCAGATTCGTCATCATTTTCTACGTGATCATGTGTTGAAGGGCGATATCTCCATCTGCCATGCAAGCACTCAAGATCAGCTGGTCGATATCTTCACTAAGCCCTTGGATGAGAAGAGATTTAGCAAGTTGTGGTGTGAGCTAAATATCCTAGAATCTTCGAATGTTCTATGAAATGGACACTCATCCTAACACGTATGCTGACTTGATGACTTAGATGCGCAACACACGAAGTAACGTTTTTCTTCAATCAATGAAGACTAACACTCTAAGTGTGAACAAATTAACGAATAGATTGACTCTTAGAGCCCTACGACAATTGTAAGCGGTGTCTGAAGCCCTACGACAATATATATATGAGTTTATGTCCTCTACAGCATTCACTTATTGCTAATTCTTCATGTTGACTTTTTCCGCCAAGTGAATGTTATCAGACCCTTCCCCCTCTATGCTAAACTCAATCTAATCTTTTCACAAATTCTTCATGTGCATTCTAGTTTGAAACTCGTTCAAAATCTTCACTGTGTCCTTGACAGCTGAAGAAATTGCGAACGTAAACTTAAAATAATCTTATCTGAATTTTCAGCTTTGCCGCTTAAACCGTTCCGCATTCCATGATAAAATTCTTATCTATTCACCCACGATCCTACAAGATCGCCACCTCACAGTATGTGGGTGACACATGTCACGCGAATGAGAAGGGCCAGGGGCACGTTCGTCCGAAATCTTTGGGCGCACAGTTTTTCACTGCCACTATAAATACCCCTACCTCTTCCTCACTTTACTTTTACTCCACTCGATCTCTCTCCCGCTCGAGCTTCCCAAACCCTAGCGCCGCTGCTACTTCATCATCGCCGGTGAAGAAGAGCTTCACTGCCTCGACCTCGTCGCCGTCGTACTCGCGCCGGTTGCGGATTTCTTCACTCCACCGCCGCTATAGTTGTCTTCCTCTTTGCCGAATTAGGGCGTGGAAGATCTGAACGGACGAACTTCACCTCAACACTTCCCAGTTCGTCGTGTTCTACACTTCGGGTAATTAAAAGTTACTTTTATTGCCCGCTTTGATTCATGTGTATTTCCTAGAAATCTTCAAAGGTGTTTATTCTTCAAATCTTCACACACTAAACACCTCACATGTTATTTGTTCTTGATTCGTTTCTCTAAGCAATGATTTTCTTCAGGATTCCTCAATTGTGTGGATTTTCAAATCTACACAACTCTGGAACCTAAGATAAAGAACGCTTAGTGAAATTCTTCAAGACTCATCGGTCAAATTCCTCAAACCTATTCTTTTCGAAAATCTCCTGAGAACGCATATGACCTCTCCAAATTCCTCACAACGATACTCTGTTCATAGGGACACATGTACGCTACTGAATCACTAGGTTCTCATCAACTTAACTCATTTGGAGAGTTCCTCGAAGAAAAGTTGCATACCTCTTCAGAAACTTCAGTTGTTCATCCTCAGCTGAAGAAAATGACTGAAGGTAAGAAGCCACAGAAGGGAGGAAAGAGGGCTGAGGTCAATACTGCGTTTGAAATCCATGAGGACATTCATGCTGGATACTGCACTCCTGATGAGGCCAAGTTTGGCAAGGAGGACAAGAATCAACGCAAAGTGCGCATACAATGGATTGAGAGGAGATGGGCACGAGAATGGAGGGAGTACAGGTATGTTACTCCCAAGTACATGAAGAAATTCGCGCTCAACCCTCCATGCTCAAGACCTCCATTGAGACCTGGCCAACTGGCAGATCCCACCAGTCTCAAGCATGGTGAGGACTATGCTGCTGAATGGGCAAGGCGCCAGGCCAATCTGGCCAAACAAGCAAAAGAAGCAGTGAGGAAATTCAATGAAGATTCTGCTGCTACTGCTAACGCTGTTGAGGCCTCTGGTACTAAGCCCAGGAAGGCTATGCCAAAGAAGCCTGCCCACAAGTCCAGTGCTTCTCCTTCAATGCCCTCACGGCCAAGCTCCTCAGCAATGCCATCAAGGCCAGAATCCTCAAAGCCCTCATGGCCAATTCCTTAGACTGCTCCTCCTCCTACAAAGTCCTCAGTTCCTCCGACAAAGTCTTCAGCTGCTCCGACCAAATCTTCGGCACCTGCGCATCTTGCCACGTGTCAAAGAACAACTGGCATCTCTATTGCCTCAGGAGTATCTGCTAGCTCCACTGCTGCACCAAGTTCCTCAGCCGGTCCATCTCCGCTGAAGAAAAAGGCCACTGCTGGACAAGGCCTTCGCCCAAGTCCTCACAAAAAGCAGGTTGCCTTCCAAATCCCCTCTGATGACGACGAGGCTGATGATGAAGAACTTGCTGAAATCATCAGGGACAGGCAAGCCAAGGCCGCTAGAGCCAAAGGCAGCAATGTGCCACTACTTCTAGATCCCAAGTTGATCTTTGATTTCATTGACTTATGGCACAAGGACCCCACTACACCTTTGCCAGAGATGAACCTCACTCCTGGTCAAAGTCATGTTCTGACTCACTTCATTGAGGAAGAGAAGTGGAAATATGAAGAAGGACGAAGGTTGAAGAAAGCGCAGTACAAGAAACAACGCTACCTCAAGGACAATGTCCTCACTCTTACACCTGAACAACTCCTTGCTTTACAAGCTGAAATCAAGCAATTGAGTGATGATAAAAAATCGGTACCATGCTGATTGGAAGGGAGCTAAGGTTCGGTTCGTAAATTTGACGAAGACATTTTCTTCAACTGCCTTTGCTCCTATGCACGTTGAAATTCCTCAGGCTGAAGCATCTGCCCAGCCCAGTGAAGAACATGCCAGCACCGCTGATGTAAGTCAGGCTGCTGAAGAAAATGAGAGTACCAGGGCTGAGGACTCCATTCCAGCCGCTGAAGAAACTTCCAGGGCATCCACTTGTGGTGCGCCTGAAGTAAATGAGGATGTCAGGGCAACTGCAACAGTTGCGGCTAAAGAAAATGCACCAAAGTCCTCTGCACCTCCTGCGCCCACACCAGCTCCTATCCTTCCATCTGCATCAGATGTGAAGAAGACCAAGGCTGTAGAGTGTGCTGCTATGAAAAAGAGGAAGGCATCAGTTTCATCAGATTCTTCAGCTCTGAAGAAGATGAAGACTCTGATCAGTTCAATTAACAATCCTATTGATGTCGTTCCAGTCTCCTTCATGCCATCAAAGTACCTTGTTCCGTTTGGTGAAGACTATGAGATTCCCGAGGAATCCCATGAAGAAACTCCTTCTGCTTCTTCGACAGAGCAGCAGGACGAAGAAATTGAAGTGGATAGAATCCCTTCAACCCTAGTCATCTCCTCACCTATGCCTCAGTTCACTGCTGAAGAGGCAGGTGTTGAAGAAATTGAAGATGAGGATGTGGACATTAGGTGTACCACTCCTGTGCTGAATGATGACTTTTGGGAAAGTCAGCACCCCAACTCTCCGTTGTTCACTCCTCTCCAAGCTATTCCTTAGTCCCCAGCCGCTACTGAAGTTCAGGTGGGCTCTGATGAACCTCGTGCAACCCCGTCCATCCATGAAGAAATTCCAGCCACTAGTGCTGAATAAAATGTGAATGAAGAAGTGATGACCCAGGCTGCTACTGCAGAAGAAACTGAAATTCCTCAGCATGAGGAACCTGAGATTGCGAATCCTGAGGTGGTACTGCAGATCACAGACACCCCTCAAGCCAAGCCAAAGAATCCCTTCTCCAAGAAGCCAAAATTCAAGGCTGATGATTTCTTCGGTGAGCACGTATTCTTCACTGCATTCAACCCGTGTCAGGACCCCGATTCCAAGTCACATCGATCTAGCCGGTAACACCTCATATCACTTTGCGGCCTCACGCACGGTATTCCCACGGGTGTCGCCTTACCATGGCCCGGGACCGTTTGCGCCTTTTGGCTCACGTATATGATAGTGTCGCTAGCATCCATATGACAGAGAACCCGGCCGACATGGCTAGTCGTGAACCCAAAGAGGCACTAACCCATGGGAACAGCATACATGAATCACATCGAGCATGTCGGTCATCAACGTATGAACTGGCTGTAGCACTGGCTAACAGGACTCCGTAACCCGGCTGTAGCAGGCTAGGCAGGACTCGGATGTCACCGCGTGACATTTCCCGAAGGGACGACATAGGAACGGTGAAACACATGCCGCCAGTCAAGTGTCCAAGCAAGAGTGCTGGGCTAGCAGGACTCCGTGAACCGGCTGTAGCGGACTAGTATCACTCGAAGCACGAGACTACATTTCCCCATATGAGAGGCTGCCAAGGATAAACAACTAGATTGTCGGATCCCACACATACCAAGAATTTCAAACATACACACAATATGCTCAATATGTGTAAATACAACATGGCATCACAACATAACTCTACGACTCAAATATTTAATCATTAGGCTCCGAGGAGCGAGATATTACAAACATGGGTCTCATGACCCAACACTCGTGAGCATACAAGTCAAAGCACAAGCGAAGCTTAACATGTCCGAGTACGACATCTACAAATGAAAAAGGCTGAGAAGCTGACTATCTACCCGATCTGCCGAGGGCACAAGATCGTAGCTGAGGTAACAAGCTAAACGTCGAAGTCCACGTGGAACTACTAGCGAGACTGACGTCTCTCTGCAAAAAACATAAAATAGGCAAACGTGAGTACAAACGTACTCAGCAAGACTTACATCAGAACTAACTACATATGCATCATTGTCAACGAAGGGGGTGGTGGAGTTTGACTGCAGCAAGCCAGCTTGGACTCGGTGGCTATCCTGAACTACGACTGCAAGTAACTCTTTGAGGTGGCGCACACGAGTCCACATAGTCACCATATCAATACACCACTATGGACCCGCTCCCGTCTCCCTACGAGAACGCCATCCATAGCACTCACGCTTATCTTGCGCATTTTAGAGTATCCACTTTCACTTTTCTATGAACTGATATAGGCAACCTGTAAGTCCTTTTTCATGGACACGGCTATTCGAATAGATCATATTAACCCTGCAGGGTGTACTTCTTCACACATGCTCTCACCACTTACCGTTGTTTACACGACATGTACTGCAACCTTCAAGCGGAAGCCCAACGTGGGTGTCGGCCACGGCCTACCTAAACACTCAAGTCCCTAGTCTAGGTTTATCGCCTATTCAGGTTCCATCCGCAGAAGTCCGCCGAGGTTTCCCATACAGCCCGAACGATGTGTGCAGGGTTCCCGAGATACCAAACGGGCATTCTGTACACGGCCACGGTGTATCTACCGCATCATAGCCCACCCCTAGGGTCAGACTACGCACGGCCTCCAACACATATCCTACAAACACCGTAAACTAGTTGCAACTCCTGGACAGAGAACAAGGGTGGTTAAGAAGCCGAGAGGGTCCATTGGTTTCGGGCCCAATGCGTGGTAGTAACTGTTTCATGGATCACAAACACAGAACTCAGTTCCTGAGGACGGCTACAGTGAGACAACCCACCATGTACTCCTACATGGCCTCTCACCCCTACCTTTACCAAATCGTGTTCACACACTTAGCTCACACACAGTAGGACATGTTCACAAACCTCCGATTCATTCCCGATGAATCAGACCTGACTCAACTCTAAGCATTAGCAAGCATGACAAACAAGCATGAATGAGTAGGCACATCAGGGCTCAAACAACTCCTACTCATGCTAGTGGGTTTCATCTATTTACTGTGGAATGACAGGTCATGCAGAGGATAAAGGGGTTCAGCTACCGCAGCAAGTAACACATGAGTCGTTGTTGTCCTAATGCAGTAAAATAGAGCAGGAGCGAGAGAGTGGGATTATATCGGAATGAACAAGGGGTTTTGCTTGCTCGGCACTTCAAGATAATATAGTTCTTCATCGGTGTCATCGAACAATCGTCCTTAACGCCGCTCATCGAGAGGGACAAACACCGGCAACTGAGAAAGAACACAATCAATGCAATGCACATATATGATGCATGATCATGTTAAGGAACTGAATTGACCTAATGCAGCAGTAAGCCAAGTTAATTGAAGTGGAATTCAAACAAGGTTAAACTCCAACTCCAAATACTAGTTCATAAATTACCCGAATCATGATTCATCCTATTCAGTGAGGTTAACTTGTTCAATCATGCATGATCATGGCATAAACAGATTCTTCATATTTTTCTGATCATTTTTCATATATAAATTATTTCAATCTGAGCTACGGTTGAAATTCTATGATTTTTAGAAGTTTATAATATTTTATGAAATAAATAGATCATTTTGATTTATTTTAAATCCCAGAAATTAATTAGTGCGTCAGCATGACGTATTAGTGACGTCAGCAGGTCAACTGGATCGCCCAGAGTCAAACCTAACGTGTGGGGGTCCACACGTCAGTGACACATGGACTAATCCCGGTCAAAAACTGCGCTGACAGGGGTTTGACCAGCGGTAGGGCCCGCTATCAGTGTCAGTGAGGTGGCTAATGGTGGGGATTAGCCCTAATGACTGTGCCACATCGGCAGTAGCCGGAGTTGCGCCGGCGGTGACCAAAACGCAGCGGAGAGAGTGGGTTTGGCCGCTCCGGCGACCAAATGAGCCGCGGAGGGCGTCTAAGTGTAGCTGGGAGCAACCCGCAGCTCTTAGTGGCATTGGTTGGGCTCGGGGTGGCCGGAAACGGCGCCGGCGTCGAGCCAGGCGGCGGCCGAAGTTCGGTTGCGCTCGGAACCGGCGTTGTGGTGCACGGCAGGTCGAGGGGTGGGGTGCTAGGTGCTCTCGCAAGCGGCTTGAGCACGGTGACACTCTCAGACGCGGCGGAGGTGGGCTCTAGCCACGGCGGCGACGAAGCGCAACGGTGGCGAGCTTCGGCCGGGGTGGCCAAAGGGGCTAGAGGAGGAAATCGACAGAGGGAAGAGAGGGGTTGGGAGCAGGGGCTCACGGCGAGTCAGACGAGCAGGTCGGAGGAGTCGGGGACGAGCCGGAGCAAGCGGGGCTGCGTGAGGGATCTCCGGCAGCCGATGACGGAGATGAAGACGACGGCGCTGCTTGTGTGTCCTCAAGGGCACGCTTGGCCCCTGGTGCTCCATGGCGTCGAGGCGGAGCGCCTGGACACGGCTGGGAGAAGAGGGGTGGCCGGTGAGCGCGGCTATGGCGAACGGTGGCGGCGGTCGCTCTCGGTGAGCTCGAGAGAGCGAGACAGAGGAGGGGAACGAGGGCGAGGAAGGGAGCGAGGGGTTCCAGGGGGTTGCATGGCGTCGCGGGAGACGTCCAGAGCGTCGAGGGGGGAAGCGGCAAGCAGGAGGTGGCCGTCGGTGGCCGTGCACGCGGCGGCCACGCGCCTCTCGTCCTCCTGGCAAGGAGGAAGACGACAGGGGAGGCGGCCAGTGGGCTGGGCCGCTGGAATTGGGCCAGGTGGGCTGAGAGGTGAGCGCCAGGTAGTCCTTTCTTAATTGCATTTTCTTTCTATTTTCTATTTTCTGTAATTTGTTTTGATTTAGTAATAATACCAAACCATTTCATAAAATCCTGGGAACAGTTATGGGTGCTTTCTGAATTATTTCAGGGACCCTTAACAATTTCCAACATTTTTGGAGCATCTAAAATATATATAGCATTTAAAGGCCCCAATTCAAATACAATATGAGTTAATTTAAAAATCTAGAGTGGCCAGAAAAATAAGTGCATTATTTTTGGCAGAGGTTTTCACCTTCATCAAAAATAATGAATTTTTCTAAAGAGCATTCTGAGTTCATTGAAAATATTTTTATTTTGATCCTAAATGCATTTCATTTAGTGCTAGGGTTTGTCATCCCTATTTCAAATTTCATGATAATTAAACATGATGCATGGATGCAATGCCACTAGTTACAAGCAAGCTCTAGGGCTGTGACAACTCACCCCCACTAATCAATAATCTCGCCCCGAGATTCAAGACGTGAGGTAAGAGGAAAAGGGAAGTCACAAAACTATCACAAACTTCATGATCCATTTTCCCTTCTCGAAGAGATTGATTCATTCCATCATCTTGGTCTTGACGTCTTCGCTTTCGATATCTTCACTCGACACGACAACAGAAAGAAGGGGAAAGCCCTACAGGATTTAATCTTCTTGAAGATCGAGCAACTCAAGATCAGTTCATGGAGTGAGACGTAAGAACAACTCTTGAGTTGAGACACCAAACACACATTAGGAATGATGGTAAAGAAATGGATGACGAAGGTTCAAATTGGTAGGCAACCATTCCATGCTTAAGTAGGATGGTGCATGGTTTCAAAGTAACAAGGAGATGATTGCCATGATTCCATAACGGAACACCTTAGGAAAGGTGACTCGAAGAACTACTCCCTTAAGTGGCAAAAAGAATTACTTTTGATTTAGAAATCACTGAGACTCCTTGTACCAGCCTAAGGCAATTCACAACGATAGTTTAGCGGAGTGCAAAGGAATGGTACACCCGGGCCAGAATGGATGATGTGGACTACCTTGTTGAAGACAACGCAATGGATGATTTTTGCTTATCATCGGAGATGGATGGGACCCATGGTAAGTCCACTGTTGAAGATGATATTGGATGGCAACTACCGGGAAGGGCAGCCCATGGGGAATTGGCACAATGGCGGTGCAAGCTGGGAACAAGGTGCAACTGTTGGGAGTGTTCCAATCATCATATCTTCCTGAGATTCAAATCCGATTGGTAACAGGATACTCCAGACTCAGCATGTCTGAAAAGGAAAGGTTGCAACACAAATCGACGAGATGGCGTTGCGAGATTCTCGGGATATGAACTACGATAGCAAGCTCCAAAACATGAGCTGGTTCTGCTACACACATGTGAACACGTTGTCCCAGACAAGCATGACCACATGGTAGTCTTACAACAAAACACTACCGAGTTCAGGTGGGGAACCATCTTCGAGGATATCGAAGTCCTTGCATAAGTCATATGATTAGCTCTTATGAAGAAACTTCTTGCCCCTGAACAAATCAGCTAGTGGCTTGGTGTGCTAGGGATACATACGGAATGAAGATGATCAGTCTATCAAACCATAGAATACTTTGCACATGCATGACTGACTTGGGATGATTCCACATGAGGCAGACAAGCTTTCTCGAATCCACGGCGACAACTTACATCAAATGCACGTGAGTTCGAGGAAGTCACTTCTTCCATCCAAGCATAGGCTTCATGAACGGATCACGAAGACATTGCTTACAAAGTTTTTAACACCAGGTTGATGTTCAACATGAATCATGGGGGAGACAAAATGCTGCTGATGGGCTCAACAACAACTCATCGGAGTTTCCATATCACTGGACTTCCACCATCATGTGAACATGGTGATAGCATTGGTCAGACCAAAAGATATAATGGTGTATGCTCCAGGAATCAACCACGAGTAAGAAACATTACGAACATCGTTGGTTCTGATTTGACTTGACGATGGCCCACACTCAAATCAAAGGATTGATAAGACAATAGGTCCAGCAACTGATCACGGGGATCATTCGATGAAGATATCATCTTTCTTCAACACACACTACACAAGAATATCCCTTTGGAATGAACTAAGTCAGGCAAGCTTTTATCTTCCAACTCTCCAAGTTGTTGTCTAGCTTAACCAACTAGCTCAGGGATATCCAACACAGATTCTTGGAGAAAGGGTGGTTCACAAGAAACCAACTTGATCACGAGCTCAACATAACAGTCAGGAAACAACCCGGTAACACTTCCAAGAGGATATTTGGAAAGTCACGAACCACCGGTATGTTACTAAGCTCGAGAACAATCTTGCTTTTGAGGGCAAGACGGTATGATCAAATGAGTGAGGACTTGACAAAATCCTAACTCATAGATCGAAGAGTGCACCAGAACTAAGGACTAGGTAGCACAATCTATCTTAGAATGATGATTTAATAACCAACACGCTAAGAATGAAGATATTGTCCATTAGCTAACAAGCAACGAGTTGCTCGGAGTATTGATTTCACACATCACAATTCACTTGTCGGCATTCCGGTTACAACAACACGAGGACCGAGGAATGGATGATGATGGTGAGAAGTATCACTACATCAAGAATTCATAAGAGAAGGTGGAATTCTCATGACATTCTTGACATAAAGATGGTAACACTCCAGGTGGAACAGAATCAAAAGCTGGATTGGCATTTTGATTTGCGGGATACAACTACTTTGACCCAATCCTAGAAATGGATGAGGTACTGGAGTTTGTTTCTCCTAGTCATTCCAGAATAGAATGGCTTGACAGACCACAAGAATAATAGGCATCGATGAACGAATGCACGCATACTCTTGATTATCAATTGATAGAGGATGGTCGGGATACAACTAAAGAGAGCAACTCAAAGGAACATATAATTTTCTGAGTTGTGGATGCATAGATTAGTATCTCGAGCAAAGGTCAACATTTCTTCCGGATAACCCATGCAGAAAGGTTGAACTGGCAGAGTCACAAATAGGATGGAGAACTCATCGAGGCCACTTCTGTTGTGGTCTTTTGATCCAACAAACTTCTGCCATAAGTGGTTCATGGTATTTGGAAGAAGGATATACCACGGACCTCGAGGACTATCACAAAGCTACTAATATCCTAAAGGAGCTAGCAATTACTATCAACATGAAGTAAGTAGGGTGAATCTCGGGTTCAAGAACCCAGGAATAGAATGCCTACTAACTAATAACATCACGGGATGCTTTCAAGAATAATGGCCAGAATCATTACACTGGGGATACAAAAGCATTGCAAAATTGCTAGGCGACTTCCTAAACACCTAGGGTCATAATAATAGCTCCAACATATATGTTGAGGCAGCGGAGTACCTAAACATACTAATTTGTGTGATTAATCTGGCCCAGATGAACATTAGAAATGGAGGGAAGGGATTTGCAAACGCATCAGACTATTTAGAGACCTGGGATGACTCGGACAGCATAACGGCTGTAAATGCTCAAAATGATTTGAGACATCCTGTAAAAATGGTGGCATAACCACTCAACATCACAAATCAAGGTTCCGAGATCAACAGTTATCATACAGAAATAGTAGGAACTGAACTGGGGCTTAAAACCAACAATCTTAAAGGTCTATGGATTAGTAACACGTTATCCTGATAGATAGATGAGAAGCCTAGTTCTTAAACCCCGTAGAAGAGAAGAGGATGACTCAGATCAGAAGGCCATGAGGTATAAGGAGTAAAAAGAGCCTTACGCTCCTTCCACAATCAATTCCTTACATAACTAAAGCATTTCTAGACACAACTTCAACCAGTTTGGCTTGGTAATCCTACAGGCAACAAAGCTCTGATACCAACGCTGTCAGGACCCTAATTCCAAGTCACATCGATCTAGCCGGTAACACCTCATATCACTTTGCGGCCTCACGCACGATATTCCCACAGGTGTCGCCTTACCATGGCCCGGGACCGTTTATGCCTTTTGGCTCACGATATGATAGTGTCGCTAGCATCCATATGACAGAGAACCGGGCCGACATGGCTAGTCGTGAACCCAAAGCGCACTAACCCATGGGAACAGCATACATGAATGACATCGAGCATGTCGGTCATCGACGATGAATCCGGGCTGTAGCACTGGCTAACAGGACTCCGTAACCCGGCTGTAGCAGCTAGGCAGACTCGGATGTCACCGCGTGACATTTCAAGGGACGACATAGGAACGAAGTGAAACACATGCCGCCAGTCAAGTGTCCAAGCAGTAGTCTGGGCTAGCAGGACTCGTGAACCGGGCTGTAGCGGACTACTATCGCCGTAAGCACGAGACTACATTTCCCCATATGAGAGGCTTCCAAGGATAAACAACTAGATTGTCGGATCCCACACATACCAAGCATTTCAAACATACACACAATATGCTCAATATGTGTAAATACAACATGGCATCACAACATAACTCTACGACTCAAATATTTATTCATTAGGGAGCGAGATATTACAAACATGGGTCTCATGACCCAACACTCAGAGCATACAAGTCAAAGCACAAGCGGAAGCTTAACATGTCTGATTACAGACATCTACAAATGAAAAAGGCTAAGAAGCCTGACTATCTACCCGATCCTGCCGAGGGCACAAGATCGTAGCTGAGGTAACAAGCTAAACGTCGAAGTCCACGTGGAACTACTAGCGAGACTGACGTCTCTCTGCAAAAAACATAAAATAGGCAAACGTGAGTACAAACGTACTCAGCAAGACTTACATCAGAACTAACTACATATGCATCATTGTCAACGAAGGGGGTGGTGGAGTTTGACTGCAGCAAGCCAGCTTTGACTCGGTGGCTATCCTGAACTACGACTGCAAGTTACTCTTTGAGGTGGCGCACACGAGTGAAAATATTCACCATATCAATACACCACTATGGACCCGCTCCCCTCTCCCTACGAGAACGCCATCCATAGCACTCACGCTTATCTTGCGCATTTTAGAGTATCCACTTTGACTTGTCTATGAACTGATATAGGCAACCTGAAGTCCTTTTCGCGGACACGGCTATTCAATAGATCATATTAACCCTGCAGGGTGTACTTCTTCACACACGCTCACCACTTACCGCCGTTTACACGACATGTACTGCAACCTTCAAGCGGAAGCCCAACGTGGGTGTCGGCCACGGCCTACCTAAACACTCAAGTCCCTAGTCCAGGTTTATCACCTATTCAGGTTCCATCCGCAGGGAGTCCGGCCGAGGTTTCCCATACAGCCCCGAACGATCTGTGCAGGGTTCCCGAGATACCAAACAGGCATTCGGTACACCGGGCCACGGTGTATCTACCGCATCATAGCCCACCCCTAGAGTCAGCGCTACCCACGGCCTCCAACACATATCCTACAAACACCAGAAACTAGTTGCAACTCCTGGACAGAGAACAAGGGTGGTTAAGAAGCCGAGCGGGTCCATTGGTTTCGGGCCCAATGTGTGGTAGTAACTGTTTCATGGATCACAAACACAGAACTCAGTTCCTGAGGATGGCTGCAATGAGACAACCTACCATGTACTCCTACATGGCCTCTCACTGCTACCTTTACCAAATCGTGTTCACACACTTAGCTCACACACAGTAGGACATGTTCACACACCTCCGATTCATTCCCGATGAATCAGACCTGACTCAACTCTAAGCAGTAGCAAGCATGACAAACAAGCATGAACGAGTAGGCACATCAGTGCTCAAACAACTCCTACTCATGCTAGTGGGTTTCATCTATTTACTGTGGAATAACAGGTCAAGCAGAGGATAAAGGGGTTCAGCTACCGCAGCAAGTAACACATGAGTCGTTGTTGTCCTAATGCAGTAAAATAGAGCAGGAGCGAGAGAGTGGGATTATATCGGAATGAACAAGGGGGTTTTGCTTGCCTGGCACTTCTGAAGATAATATAGTTCTTCATCGGTGTCATCGAACAATCGTCAGAACGTCGTCTACTGAGAGGGGACAAACACCGGCAACTGAGAAAGAACACAATCAATGCAATGCACATATATGATGCATGATCATGTTAAGGAACTGAATTGACCTAATGCAGCAGTAAGCCAAGTTAATTGAAGTTGAATTCAAACAAGGTTAAACCCCAACTCCAAATACTAGTTCATAAATTACCCTAATCATGATTCATCCTATTCAGTGAGGTTAACTTGTTCAATCATGCATGATCATGGCATAAACAGATTCTTCATATTTTTCTGATCATTTTTCATATATAAATTATTTCAATCTGAGCTACGGTTGAAATTCTATGATTTTTAGAAGTTTATACTATTTTCTGAAATAAATAAATCATTTTGATTTCTTTTAAATCCCAGAAATTAATTAGTGCGTCAACATGACGTATTAGTGACGTCAGCAGGTTAACTGGATCGCCACAGTCAAACCTGACGTGTGGGGGTCCACACGTGAGTGACACATGGACTAATCCCGGTCAAAAACTGCGCTGACAGGGGTTTGATCAGCGGTAGGGCCCGCTGTCAGTGTCAGTGAGGTGGCTAATGGTGGGGATTAGTCCTAATGCCTGTGCCACGTCGGCAGTCGCCGGAGTTGCGCCGGCGGTGACCAAAACGCGGCGGAGAGAGTGGTTTGGCCACTCCGGCGACCAAATGAGCCGCGGAGGGCGTCTAAGTGTAGCTGGGAACAACCCGGAGCTCTTGGTGGCATTGGTTGGGCTCGGGGTGGCCGGAAACGGCGCCGGCGTCGAGCCAGGCGGCGGCTGGAGTTCGGTTGCGCTCGGAACCGGCGTTGTGGTGCACGGCAGGTCGAGGGGTGGGGTGCTAGGTGCTCCTGCAAACGTGCTGAGCACGGTGACGCTCTCTGACGCGGCGGGGGTGGGCTCTAGCCACGGCGGCGCGGCGTTAACGGCGGCGAAGCCGGTCGGGTGGCCAAAGGGGCTAGAGGAGGAAATCGACAGAGGGAAGAGAGGGGTTGGGAGCAGGGCTCACGGCGAAGTTAGACGAGCGGGTCGGAGGAGTCGGGACGAGCCGAGCAAGCGGGTGGCGTGAGGGATCTCCGCAGCCGGCGACGGAGATGAAGACGACGGCGCTGCTTCAGTGTCCCATGGGCGCGTGCCGCCCCTGGTGCTCCATGGCGTCGAGGCGGAGCGCCTGGACACGACTGGGAGAAGAGGGGTGGCCGGTGAGCGCGGCTATGGCGAACGGTGGCGGCGGTCGCTCTCGGTGAGCTCGAGAGAGCGAGACAGAGGAGGGGAACGAGGGCGAGGAAGGGAGCGAGGGGTTCCAGGGGGTTGCGTGGCGTCGCGGGAGACGTCCAGAGCGTCGAGGGGCGAAGCGGCAAGCAGGAGGTGGCCGTCGGTGGCCGTGCGCGCGGCGGCCACGCGCCTCTCGTCCTCCTGGCAAGGAGGAAGACGACAGGGGAGGCGGCCAGTGGGCTGGGCCGCTGGAATTGGGCCAGGTGGGCTGAAAGGTGAGCGCCAGGTAGTCCTTTCTTAATTGCATTTTCTTTCTGTTTTCTATTTTCTGTAATTTGTTTTGATTTAGTAATAATACCAAACCATTTCATAAAATCCTGGGAACAGTTATGGGTGCTTTCTGAATTATTTCAGGGACCCTTAACAATTTCCAACATTTTTGGAGCATCTAAAATATATATAGCATTTAAAGGCCCCAATTCAAATACAATATGAGTTAATTTAAAAATCCAGAGTGGCCAGAAAAATAAGTGCATTATTTTTGGCAGAGGTTTTCACGTTCATCAAAAATAATGAATTTTTCTAAAGAGCATTCTGAGTTCATTGAAAATATTTTTATTTTGATCCTAAATGCATTTCATTTAGTGCTAGGGTTTTTCATCCCTATTTCAAATTTCATGATAATTAAACATGATGCATGGATGCAATGCCACTAGTTACAAGCAAGCTCTAGGGCTGTGACAACCCGTATGACAATGCTCGTCTTAGATGGAAGCGCTTCTGGACTGCCAGCCAGGCCAACTTCTATTCCGCAGTTCTCTTTGGCAAGGACAAAGTCTTCGACCACAAGCGCATTCCTCACGTGGACATGGAATCTATGCCTTGCTTCACGCCGGTTCTCAGTATGCTTCACGATGCAGGTCTTCTTAACTTCTGCACCGACATCGTTGACTGGAATGAAGAGCTAATTCTTCAGTTCTATGCAACGCTGCATATCAGGGGTGAAGCACATGACATCAACTCCTGGGTGTTGGACTGGATGACCGAGAACACTCATTACAAGGCACCAGCATCTGAATTGCTTCGTGCCTTGCCAACCAGTCCTCCACCAGAAGGCACTCACTGTCTGTATGATGAACCTGAAATCACTGACCACTATATGCAAGTGCTCATGAAGCCGCAGAAGCCTGGACAAGCCCAAAGGACCAAATTCCTCATGAAGGATTTGTTGTATGTACCAAGGACCATCTATCGCATTCTGACGAAGACTATCAGTCCAATCAAAGTTCATGATTCATCAGATGAAGAAATTGTGGGGATAATGAAGAATATGCTCTTCAACATCATGCATGGTATCCCTATCAATTACCATGATTTCTTCATGAGGACTCTAGCGAATGTTGCACTTTCACCGTTTGAGCTGAAGCCTTATGCTCCATGGATCATGAGATTCCTCAGATCAAGCTCTTCACTCAACCTCTAGGCTGACAATCTTAACCATGGCAGCTTCTTGCCCCCGATTGAAGTCCTCAAACGGACATATTCCTCACCTGAAGGAAAGGGCAAGTCACCTGCTATTATCGATGAAGGCACTCGTCCATTGGATGGTCAGTTCCGCAAAGCTGCATCTTACTCCACCAATGGTGACTCTACCACACATGATTCTGCTGCCAATGCTAAGAGGATAAATGAGTACTCCACACATGATTCTGCCACACATGATTCTGCTGCCAATTGCTCTGATACCAATTGTAAGTGCATCTAGTCCCCATTAGTGATTTTGGTGTATTGAAGACTTATAGGTTAAGGGACTGATGCGTTTGTGAGTGTACACAGGTCTATGAGTCTATGAGGAGTTTGATATTTACAGAGAAAGTCGACCCCTAAAAATGAAGTTCTTCGACTAAAGACTTTGGATTTCTAAAGACTTTCTGAAGACTTTGAAAGTGAAGAAATTGGTGTGACCTTGAAGACTTGGTAATCATTCAAGGAACATGAAGCATGAAGAATCTTGTTTTTACTGTTTCATTTTCTCTTTCTTGAGTCATAGGATACACCATACTGTTAAAGGGGGTCGAGGAAATACTACGGAAAAATTTCCATGTGATGCTCAACTCAAAATCCTACACCTACCAATCCTTTCGAGTGAAGCCATTGGAAATCTCACACAGTTCAGTCATATTCTTCAGTGACAGAGATGAAGTTTGTATGGTCTCTGAGGAATTTGTTCTGACTGAAGAGTTAGGAATTCACTAGTGCGGATTACCTACAAAGTGAGGAACATGATAGGCCTGAGGTATTTGACAGTCAAATATTCAAATATTCCGACTGTCGCTGTGCTACGCGCCAGCTATCCCAAAATATCTACCCACCTAACGGTCATATCAAACAAGGGCATTTATGTCTTATCATGTCGGGCTGCTCCCCGGCTACAAATAGCCGCCCCCTACAACCACTAGTTGGTTGGCTGCTGTCGGTGTCAAAACCGGCGGATCTCGGGTAGGGGGTCCCAAGTAGTGCGTCTTAGGATCAATAGTAACATGAACACGGGATTTTACCCAGCTTCGGGCTCTCTTGATGAGATAATACCCTACATGCTGCTTGATTCACTATAGTGAGTATAGGGGTTACAAGAGTTGATCTACCCCGAGATCATATGTTGTGGTCTAAACACTAGAGGTATGATGAGTAATGTCATAATCACCTATCGACTAGCCTAGCCTTGGTTTATACAATGTACCAGAGGCCTAGCATTACAAGAGTCCTAGCCGAATACGCCGGTGGACAGGAGTCCTTGTCTTGATCACCAAGTCTTGTGGAATCTTCCTTATATGCGACAACTGTCCGAACTGGCCCATGAGTATACGGCCATGGGGGTCCTCGGCCTAATATAACTGATCGGGAGACGACGTGGTGAGTACCCCGTAGTCCAGGACACCGTCAGCTGCTCCGAGAGAAACTGACACTTGTCATTTGAGACCAACCCATCCTCCGAGGACTTTGAGTGAAAATCATCAAGTGAGGAAAACCCAAACCCAAACCTACAAAACCCCAAAGTGATTGAGCATCACTTAAGAGATTTATCCTGCGTGGATCCGACGCTTGTTTCCTTTGAAGAATGTGCTTCTTCCATACGGTTAGGCGTCAAGGTCTAGAGAATCCAAGAGGAATTGTGGATCGCCGAGTGACCGAGTTTGTGAAGGTTCGGAAGTCACCTGAAGACTTATCACGAGTGATTGGGCGAGGTATGTGTGACCTTAGCTCAAGGAGAATACGGTGAGGACTTTGTGTCCGGGACTGGGTGTCCTCGAGTTTAAATACTCAGCCGCTCCAACCAGATGTACAACTGAGACATCAGTTGGAACTGGTCTACCAAATAATTGTCTTCATCGAGCTAACTGGTTCTATCTCCTCAACTCTTTCATTTCCTCATGTATGTTGTTGTGTGCCTGTTCATATCTATTTGAAGACATTGACTGAAGACTTTCTCAATTTCCTCAGTTCCATTTCTTCAGTCTGTCTGTCTTCTTCCTTGTGTTATCCTGTGTTTACGCTTTCTGTACTCTGTGCTTGTCTTCATTTAATCATGCTGACTATGCTTGTGTTCTGTTATGTTCCTTTCTGAGTAGTTCTTCATTTAGGAATTTCCTCACCGGCAAATTCCTCACCAGCAAATTCCTCAGTGAAGAATTCATAAAAATCGCCTATTCACCCCTCCTCTAGTCGATATAACGCACTTTCAATTGGTATCAGAGAAAGGTACTCCCTTGTTCTGTGTGATTTTGGTTTAACCACCTAGAGTTCTAGTTATGTCGACCGCAGGTATGATCAAGGTCGCTGCTGGGTGTCCTACCTTCGATGGCACGGACTACTCCTACTGGAAGAATAAGATGCGAATGCATCTTGAGGCAATTGACAATGATCTCTGGTATGTTGTGGAAAATGGTGTTCCCTCAGTCAAACCTTCCCTGAATGCTGCTGATGTGAAGAGATTCAAGCAACTCGATTCTCAAGGGAAGAATATCATATGTGGCCATCTGAGTAAAGGGCAGTATGGTAGAGTGAGTGCTTTGGAAACTGCTAAGCTTATCTGGGATAGGCTCTCCAAAGTAAACGAAGGTGTTTCAACTCAACGTGACTCTCGTGTTGACGTTCTTCGCAATCTCTTCAACCGCTTCAAAAGACTCGACAATGAAAATGTTCAGCAAACCTTCGATCGTCTCACTGATATCTCAAATGAGCTTCAAGCGCTTGGCGCCACTGACATCACCGACCATGAGGTGGTGAAGAAATTGCTGAGATCACTCGACTCTTCATTTGACACTCTGGCAGTGATGATTCAAGAGCGTGTTGATTACAAGTCACTTGATCCCGCTGATATCCTCGAGAGGCTAAACACTCATGAGTCTAGCTTGCTGAGAAGAGAGATCTCTATGGTTCGAGCTATGGCAAACCACGTGCTCTGAAGGCCAAGGCAGTCTCTGAGTCTGAGGAAGAAGACTCTACCAGCAGCCTTGGTGATCCTGAAGAACTGAGCCAGGAACTAGCACTGCTGGTGAAGAAATTTCAGAAGTTCTCAAGACGTGATCGCTTTGGAAAAATCTCAAGGAGCAAATATTCCACATCTAGTGACTACAAGAAAAGGCTGTGCCACAAATGCAAGAAACATGGTCACTACATTCAAGATTGTCCTCAGTGGGACAAGGAATTAAAGAAGAAGAAATACAAGGATTACAGTTCTGATGATGCCAAGAAAAAGAAGAAATCTTCAAAGTCTTCAACATCAAAATCCTCGAAGTCTTCATCTCACAAGAAGAGCAGCTCTAAGAAGGCTCGGGCATTCATTGGCAAGGAAATGGATTCTGAGGCTGAATTTGAGGATCATGAGGTAGAGGAGGCATCAGAGGAGTCTGAGTCTGGTGTGGCAAGTCTAGCTCTTGCTACCACATTTGTCAGCAAGTCTATCTTCAACTCTGAAGAAAATGGCAACACCAACAATGCTGATGAAGCCAATGATGACTACGCTCCCACCTATTGCTTCATGGCAAAGGTTGCCAAGGTAATGAAATACCCCTCCTCTGAATCAAGTGAGGATGAATCTGATGAAAATCTTAAGCCCAACTACTGTAAACTTGCTAAGATTGCTGTGAAACAACAAAAGGCTATTGAAAAGCTTCAAAACATGCTAGACACAAGTGATGATATGTTGGGTGATGAAATGGACCACACTAAAGACTTAACTGAAAATCTTCGGAGACTTCAGTCGAAGTTTGACAATCTTAAAAGTCATCATAACACTCTCTTATCTGATCATGAGAAGCTTTCTTATGAATTTCTTCAAAGAAAGCAAGATCTTGAGAAGCTAAGAGTGAGTTATGAAGATCTTCAGAAGGAGCGCGATTCATTACTTGCTCAACAAATCAGCGCTACACAGGAAGAATTTGTTCCTCCATGTCTAAAGTGCATAGAACGTGAATCTGCTAATTATTCACCTGAATGTTCAAATGCTTCAAATGTTACAAATTCTTCACCTGTCTCTGCTAGCACTAATTCCTCATCTGAGGACATTGCTAGTACTACTAACGATGCAGGGCTGAAGGAATTGTACACGATAGGCATGTACAAAAGCCTCAAAGGGCATCAGATTCTCTATAATGTGCTCAAAAAGCAGATCCTCAATAGGAACCCTAGGAAAGAGGGTATTTCCTTTCAGAGGAAATTCAATGCTGATGGAACATATTGGAAACCTGAGCAGTACCCCAAAACCTCATGGTTGCTGCAAAGGGACCTCCAGTTGATCCATCCAATTTATCTGGCATTACATGTGAATCTCCTCATTCTTCTGAGACTGTTCAAAAATCGGAATGGTGAAGTATTTGCTAGATATGTTGGCACTAACTGTAGGAACAGTTCCCCTATGAAGAAAATCTGGGTTCCCAAAAGCTATCTTGAAAGTCTTCAGGTGAATGTCCTCATGACACCACCTGTGAAGAACAGGAACCCCAGATCAAATTCTTCATATGGACCTAATTCTTCATATGGATCAAATTCTTTAAAAGGATCAAAATCCTCATATGATCATCATCATGCTAACCCTTCAGTTTCGCAGGGTAGAGCTAAGGGCTATGAATATGAGCATTATTCTTCACATCATTATGTTCATAAGTCCTCAAAGAATTTCTCTCCTTATTCATATGCTTACCCTAACCCCTCTTATGTGAAACAAAGTGGACTGGCTTCTATGCCACCTTTCTCATATGGTGCTCGCAGAGTGATGAATTCTTTGCCACCCCTTCAGATGTGGGTGGTGAAGAAAAAGAACTAATCTCTTATGCAGGGTCAGGTCTCCAGACGTGCTCAAAACGTCTGAAGAATTTGCTGGAGACCTGAATGTGCCTGAAAGGACGCAGGTAATCATGAAGAAATGAATTTTCATTTCTCATGTCCTCATACTGAATTATCTGTGCTATTACTTGATGAAATTGATCTGATTATATTGATGTCATATTCTTCACTGATGAAGTATATGAGTTAGTAAGTTGCACTAATTCATCTGCAGGATGATCAACCCAAAGCAAACGAGTGGGTCCTCGATAGTGGATGTACAAATCACATGACGGGTGAAAAGAATCTATTGATGGATGCTCCTTTATCACCATCACATCTGAAGCGTATCATCTTCACAGACAAAGGCAAAAGTCAGGTATTGGGTCTAGGTAAGGTTGCGATGTCAAAGGATCATCACATGGACAAAGTCATGCTGGTCGAGTCCTTAGCATACAACCTCATGTATGTCTCAATGCTCTGTGATCTCGATATGGTTGTTGTCTTTGGAAGATATCATTGTGTTGTGATCATGGAAGCTGACCATTCCAAAGTCTTCGAAGGCTTTAGGAGAGGAGATCTGTATATTGTTGATTTCTCTACAGGACCGCAACCAGCCGTGTGCTTACTTGCAAAAGCTTCAGAAGGCTGGCTATGGCATCGACGACTTGGTCATGCTGGCATGAGGAATCTGCACACGCTTGCGAAGAAGAAGCATGTCATTGGCATTGAGAATGTCAAATTCCTCAAGGATCACTTATGCAGAGCCTGTGAAGCAGGAAAGATGACAAAGGCCAAGCATCCAGCAAAGACTATCATGACCACCACTCGACCATTTGAATTGCTTCACATCGATCTCTTTGGTCCTAATCATTATTCTGCTGTTACAAATGATGCATCTCTATATGGCTTTGTTATTGTTTATGATTATTCTCGTTACACATGGGTACACATTGTCACTTACAAACATGAGGTGCAGGAAGTCTTCAAACGATTTACCTCGAGGGCTTCAACCAACTTTGATGTGAAGATCAAGCACATCAGGAGTGACAATGGAACTGAGTTCAAGAATTCCGGTCTTGATGACTATCTTGATGAACTTGGTATTACTCATGAGTTATCTGCTCCTTATACTCAGCAGAATGGCGCGTGGAGCACAAGAACAGAAGCCTCGCTGAAATGGCTCGCACTATGCTTGATGAATACAAGACGCCTCGTTGCTTCTGGATTGAGGCAATTGATACTGCGTGCCACGTCATCAACAGGGTATATCTTCAGAAATTCTTCAAGAAAACTACGTATGAACTCCTCAATGACAAAAAGCCCGATGTGAGTTATTTCAAAGTCTTCGGTGCTAAATGTTGGATTAGAGATCCTCATCACTCTTCCAAATTCTCACCGAAAGAAAATGAAGTTTTTATGCTTGGTTATGGAAAGGACTCGCACACCTACAGAGTCTTCAACATCGTTCTTCACAAAGTTATTGAAACTGTAGATGTGCGGTTCCATGAAACTAATGGCTCGCAAAGAGAGCACCTACCCACTACTAGGGAAAAGCCTAGCAGCAGCACG
Source organism: Aegilops longissima (assembly GCA_021605205.1). Taxonomy (NCBI): domain Eukaryota; kingdom Viridiplantae; phylum Streptophyta; class Magnoliopsida; order Poales; family Poaceae; genus Aegilops; species Aegilops longissima. Next base: position 19,943,137 of record CM038679.1, on the reverse strand, counting down.
GGTTTTGGGCCTATTAGTAGCGCGGTGGCCGACGGTACTAATAAGGCGCTACAGCTAACGTATAGCAGTAGCGCGGGTGCCACCCGTGCTACTACTACGTCCGTTAGTAGTAGCGTGGGTAAAAACCCGCGCTACTACTAATCTCTAATCTCTGATTTTTTTTTTAATTTTTTCAAAAAAAAATCGATTTTTTTCCCTAATTTTCAAATTTCTGAATTATTTTAACCTCCAATCTCTAATCACCCCTCATTGCTACTCAATTTAATCTCTAATCTCTAATCACCCCTCATCATTCCAAATCATCTAACTTCCCGGACGGTCACCCATCCTCTCACTACTCCAGCCTGAGCACGCTTAACTTCCGGGTTTTATTCTCCCTCGTTTCCATGTCTGCACTAGTTGTTTTCCTGACAATAGTAACATGTCAATCCTATTAACCTCAGGAATTTAGCTTGAGCATGAAGTCACAAATTTCAATGTTTGAGTTTGAAACTATTGCTCTAAAAAATAACACTAATATTTAGTAACACTAATATTTCTTGAATAATTAGTTTGACCATAGTTTGACCATAGTTTGACCAGATTTGACCAAAATTCAAAAAACTGAAATAATTATTTAGTAACACTATTATTCTTGAATAAATAGTTTGACTATAGTTTGACCAGATATAAAAAAAATAAAAAAAAGGAATTTTTTTGAATTTTTTTGCCTCTAGATCTTAAAAGCCCCGTAACTTTTTTCTGTTAGGTTTTTGAGGATTTTGAAAATGTTTAACGGGGTTCCCCTAGTTAAATTTTGATATAACTTATCGAGTAGATGATTTTTCATATAAAATTTTTTCATCCGAGTTAGTATGCAAAAGTTATGCCCATTTTTACAAATTCTCGAGAGATTTTGCAAATAAAGTCAAAATTCATATTTGCAAATTTTCCCAACAACTAGACCACATATCACATGGGAAACTTATTTTCATTTATTTTTTTGACATTTTCATCATTTTCTTTTTTTTAAACTGAAAAGGCGATCCACGGGGGCGAGAGTTTCAAAATGGGACCTTTAGTAGTAGCGAGGGTTTTTACCCCTCGCTACTACTATGGCATGTCCCGGAGGGGCACGGTTGAGAACTCTTAGTAGTAGCGAGGGGTAAAAACTTAGTAGTAGCGCGCGTTTATGACCCTTGCTACTACTATGGCATGGCCTAGGGGCACGGTAGAGACCGCTTAGTAGTAGCGAGGGTTAAAAACCAGCGCTACTGCTATCCACTTAGTAGTAGCGAGGGTTAAAAACCCGCGCTACTACTATGGCATGTCCCGGGGGGCACGGTAGAGACCGCTTAGTAGTAGCGAGGTTAAAACCCGCCATCGCTATCATCTTAGTAGTAGCGAGGTTTAAAAACCTGCGCTACTAGTAAGTAGCAGTAGCGAGGGTTTTTAACCCTCGCTACTACTAAGCGTCTGTGTATAAGCTTTTCCCTAGTAGTGGCCTTCTGTGATAGATGAACCAGCACCTGAGGAATCTATCAAGTTCAAGGCTACTGAGGATGTCATTCCTATAGAAGAATCTGCTGAAGAATTCATTCTAGATCGTGATGATCACTGGGCTGGCGCATGTGGCACTCCAAAATTTTTGTTTTGGTTTTTAACAAAAACTTGGTTGGTTTTGAGGGAGGTCATTTAAACCCTTCCAAAAATCTCTTTCTCTCAAGAATTTTCCCTTTAACAAAGGATTTTACTTTGGCATCTTCTTCAACTATGGTGTTGGTTATTTAAAAACCTTTCTTCTGATTCTCTCCTTCTCAAATTTATTTTTGGGATTTATTTTTATTTTAGAAGAAAACCCTAGGAGTTTTGGTTCTTCTATTATTTTAAAACCACCCATGGTTTTATCTTGCCTCTTGTGGTAAATCTTCCCAAAACCCCTCCTTCCACTTTGGGACAATCCAAATATTCTGATCCAACCAGTCCAACTCACTTTTGGATTTTTATTTCATTTATTTCTTTGCCCAAAACAATTATGTCCATATTTTTGAGCCTAGGTGTATTGCAAAGCAAGTACCTTAATGCCTTTGAACTTTGACCTCAAATCAATTCCTCTGGATAGTCCCTAGAACCCACAACCTAGAACCATCAAGATCTACTCTTCTTCTGTTCAAAATTTTCAATTTTCAGTTTCTGCAAGTTTGGACCAGATTTGTCAAATTTGGTGAAATTCATATCTCCTCTTCCCCAAAAATTCCACCAAAATTCAGGCAACCTCCAGTTGCAATGAGAAGCCACTCCACAAAAAATCAACTCAAGGAAAAATCCCCACATGTCAAAAACATTCTGTCGAACACCTAGTATGCACTGTCACTTTGCACTTTCAGAAAAATTCAGACTTTCAGAAATTCAGTTTCGTCAGAGGCTGGTCACTTGTCAACTGTGCACTTGGTGCGTTGCGCATGGCTCCTCCTCCCTTTCCAGAGTGCCGCACGGGCACTTGGCTGGTTCCCTGCGTCGGTGGCACCATGGCCCATCCGCGCCGGCGTCTTCCGCGGTGTCGGGACCTCCCGTGGCGGCCAACAGGGGGCACCCTGTGGCACAACGCCGTTCGGCACCGCCCACGCCACATGGGAGCTCCGCGTGGCCGTCTCCCTTGCCTGCGCACGCATGCAGCAGGTCGCCATGGCCTGGCACGCACGGGGTGCGCCCTCTGCCGCCGACGTGCCGCACGACCGTTCCGTTGGGGACAGGCCGTAACCGCCCCTACCTCGCTGAGTTAGGCACCGGGATGGACTCAGTGCTCCGTCTAGTCGATGCTCAAGCTCCTAAACTTACCGTCCAGCCACAGCACCGCCGTAATCGCTCGCCGGACTTATCCCGTTCTCGGCAACCGCCTCGTGCCGGCTATATATAGCGCCTCCAAGCTCGCTCTCGACCCCGCACACCTCCACCACCTCACCAGACCCGGCCCAGCCACTGGAAGAGCCTCGAGGGGCCTTTCTTCCTCAACTCCGGCCACCTCCGTCCACTTCGGGCTCCGGCAGCGTTCTCCCTGGTGAGAGCTCCTCCACCGCCCTAGGCTTGCCCGTAGCCTCATGGCACCTATAGGAGACTAACCCCCACTCCAATTTGACCCCAGCAGCTCTCTCCGACGAGACCCACGACTTCCTGAACCACCGTCCGCCGGAGTAAGGGCCGCCGTCGACGTGGTGCTCGCCGGCGACCACCACCACCACCCACCGACACGGAAGGGTGCGCTGATCACAGAGGTACCCCCCCCTCCCGATCCCCTTGCCTCGTCGTGGATCGCCGTCGGCGACCACCTCAGCTCTCGGGCGCCGACGAGCTCTGCCGCCTCTTTTGAATGTTCAAACCTGACGGGTGGGACCCGCCCGTCAGCCTCTCCTTTCTTTTTTTTGAACCGTTTTCTGAAAGCGTATTCTGGCAAAGGCGCTTTCTAATCTGAATCGTTTTATGGACTTTTTTGCTTAGACCCCTGAGAGTTTTCTGTTTCATTACAGAAAGGTCCTTGGACCAAAACTCTTATAACTTTTAAACAGAAAAGGATTTTTGAGTGATTCTTTTTCTGTCCTCTTCAAAATTTTGTCTAGTTTTTTAGCAGTGTTATCTGAAAAATATTTGGAATGTTTTTGAGCACCCCTTGGTATTTACGTTAGTGCGTGTATTTTTGTATACCTTAGATACCGAAGGAGGTGACGGTACCGCGAACTTCACCGAGCTAGGCCCCGACTACTCCGAACAAGGCAAGCATGTTTGAACTTTTGATATGATGAGTGTTTGGGCATGTTTGCATTAATTAGTATCATGGCATGTTCATGGGAGAGTTTCGGAAATCCATGAGTTGTTGGAAACAAGTTGCATGGCCATGAGTTGGCATGAGAATGGGTAAGATGGCAGTGTTGTAGCATGCCAGTCTTATGCCAGACCGTTGACCTAGTGTCAACATAAATCAGTCCAGTTTCCCGTCCATCTCCCCTTTCGTACTACCACATGTTTTCCGCAAGGGATACGGCCTAGTAAGTTGCAAACCACTTTCTGGTACACACCAAATCGAGAGGCGGGATGAGGGTTCCATGGCCTGGATTAAAGCCTATCATCGGTCGGGGGCATGGGTGTTTCGGTTGAGACCGAGAGGGGGCACCCCTTAGGCGCGCGTATATAAATTTGATCCCATGCTATTCGAGATTGTGATCTCCCCGTCTCAAAGTTTTTCTTGAACGCTGTCTAAGGTGATTCCTGGCAACGTGAGGTAGGATGGGTGTGTACTGGTTGGCTGTGTTTCCTCCGTAATACTGTAAACGGAACTAGTCCCTCGTGACTATGGAAATCCGTTGGCTGTGGATAATTTAGTACAAACTCTGCAGAGTCAAAGAAATCCTTGAAATCATCTTATTCAGGTCCAAGTGTTGTGTCCATCTTATCTTGTCAAATGTCAGTCCCGGTGACAGAAACTCCTGAGAACCACATGAGTGTTAAATGTTTATTTCCTGTGGATGGACTAACCCGTTTACTGTCTTGTGATGAATATTTTCCGTGAGCACCATTTCTTGTAAGTTATGAATAATGAAGTATAAGCCCTTTCTGCGATGTCGCTCAGACGTCCGACTGTGGCATTGTTATTTACTCATTCTTGATATACGCCCTTTCTGCAATGTCGCTCAGACGTCTGACTGTGGCATTGTTATTTACTTATTCTTGATATAAGCCCTTTCTGCGATGTCGCTCAGACGTCCGACTATGGCATTGTTATTTACTTATTCTTGATATAAGACCTTTATGCGATGTCGCTCAGACGTCCGACTGTGGCATTGTTATTTACTTATTCTTGATATAAGCCCTTTCTGCGATGTCGCTCAGACGTCCGACTATGGCGTTGTTATTTACTTATTCTTGACATAAGCCCTTTCTGCGATGTCGCTCAGACGTCCGACTGTGGCATTGTTATTTACTTATTCTTGATATAAGCCCTTTCTGTGATGTCGCTCCGACGTCCGACTGTGGCACGCATGTCTTTTCTTTCAGTATAAGCCAATTATGAGGTGTCGCTTAACGCCCGACTGTGGCATGCTTTACGTATTTGTTCGCCCTACGAGGTGTCGCTTCAGACACCCGATCGGTTTTCAGTTTATCTTCTTTGGGTTTTCGAGCGGACGACCGCCGATTCCCTTTTTACTTACCTTGTTATACTGATTTGATTGCGCAAATTACTCATGACGCATTCACGCATACATTTGTTATATCTTTTGTCCGAACTGTCTTGCGAGTACTTTCAAAGTACTCACCTGGCTTGTGGATTTGGCCAGATGCTGACGAAGGCGATCTCATGGATGAAGAGTTCGATAGCGAGTCCGATGCCTAGAGGAATCCCAGTCAGTCTCGTGTGACCCCTGGATTAGTCACTGTGTTATATCCGCTTCCGCTACCCAAATAAATTCACCGAGCCTCACCTCGACGCTCGATGAGCCGCCAGTGTAGGATTCATATCATCCACTCCACTGTGTTATTCCACTACTTTACCTCGAGTCAGTAGTATACCACCACTCAACTATGTCATATCCGCCACTATGTATAATTATTGGCGTGCTTGTAATAATTTGTTGAGCAAGATCAGCTCGACCCTGTAATATATTAAATGCTACTGGCTTATTGTATCAAGGTTTTGTCTGCCAGTGAGGAGGATTTTCCTCACTGGGATTAATAGATCGGTTTCTCAATAAATATTTTTATTGGAAAACCGGTCGTGACAAGCTTGGTACCGAGCCAGCTGATGTGAGGAAGCCACTAGGTGCGATCGCTAATCGGTTATTAGCATATAGAGCTAATTCTTAATTTTACAAATGTAGTCAATTTCTGACAGTCAGCATAAATTTATGATTTGACCACTCAGAATTTTTGCCTACTTTTGTAGATGGCTGGCAACGACTGCGAGTCACAGATGTTCGCCAACATGCCCGATGGGTTCGTCAAGCTTCTCTCCTTCATCGTCCAAGTCGCGATGGGGCCATCTGCGCCTGATCTTCTCACTCTCTCAAAGACAAGGTCAATGACCATCTAACCATGCACTAGGCCGCGGTGCAATTCAAGGGAGGGCGAGTTGAGCGTTTCCGGTTCTTGGGGAGAGCCATGCCCACGGAGAAGCATGCACTGCAGATGGCAGCCCGTGAGGCGATAGCTCGTCTCAGGGATATCCTTCCTTCGATGAAGACTCGTCGTTACCGCTACCTTCCATGTCACGTGCCATACACCTGCCACTACGCGTTCTCTTGCCCCAGAGGAGAACGAGACGAGGCTTTTGAGATGCTTATCGAGTATCTCCGGGCTTTGGAGGCAGCCTTCGACAACCTGGTGGACGACTTTGTAGCTGCCCGCATGGACTCAGTCCATGGCTGTGCCGCCAACAGGAGGGAGCTCCTGCGCACCGCACCTCCACTGACTTTCGTCTCGTCATCATCATCTTTTTCTCCTACTGCTCTCGCCACTACTCGTCGCCTGCCTACCACGGAGGAGTTCAACCATGTCATTGCGCCTTCTCCAGTTTGTTCTGCACCACCCTTTGCGCCCGCTCATGTTCGTGTTGTCCCGCATAGGGCACCTGCTCCACCAACTCAGCGCAGCACTTCACTTCTGGAGCCTATCACCGAAGAGGAGGTTGAGTCCCCAGCCTCACTGCGCCTCACCCTTGGCAGGCCAAGGGAAATCCTTACCATCTCCGGCTGAGTACGCTTAGCCGCCATGCGATGTACCGACTTGTGCGATATGTTTATATGTACATAGGCTGTGAGAAGTAGCTTGTTTGCGCATCATGTAGAAACTAGAGGAGTGCACTAGCCTAAATAACATGTCAGGAATATGTACGCATATCCTGAGTGATGTATTGTATAATTACTACTTGCGTGTAAGACATGTAATGAGCAGTCCTTCTCCGTGCACAAACGTTTATTCTCTTGAAAAATCTTGGAGCATTTGAGACTTCTTCCGTCTTCATGAATTTATTGACTTTTGCGACTCAATTTCTTTTCTTATGAGTTTCACCAAATATGTCCCCAGAGTGAACAAGGTCTCGTCCTTGGACGCGCTCCATGCCAACTCCGCCAGAGCAAAATTATGACACACAACCCAGCAACAATTTCACACAGGGGCAGTCAAGTCAACAGGACAGTGAAACAGCACTTTCCCAAATGTGTCGTCTTTATGAGCAAAGTCAGCAACAACATCAGGAAATGATGAACCAAGTCATCAATATGGGAAATCACCGTGGGCAGTTTCAGCAGCAATCAAAGTTATCCGAGCTACAAAAGACGCGTCCCCAAACATTTTCTCACACTGACAAACCTCTTGAAGCCGAGGACTGGCTTCGAGACATGGAAAGAAAATTAATTATTGCCCAGTGTTCAGATCTTGAGAAAGTACTGTATGCACCACACTATCTCACTGGAGCAGCATCGTGGTGGGAAAATTTCCTACACATGCACCCCAACGAAAATAATATAACCTGGGAGGAGTTTAAAGAAGGTTTTCGTGGGGCACACATTCCTAAGAGTCTTATGAAGATCAAAAAGAGAGAATTTGATGACCTCAAGCAAAGGACAATGACGGTGTCAGAATACAACAGTCAGTTTACTCTGTTGTCTCGCTACGCCAACGAGGAGCGTATGTCGGAAAGCAAGAAGATGGAAAAATTCCTAGACGGTCTGACACCCGCGCTTAAATGCCAACTGGTCGTGCACACCTTTCCAGATTTTAAGACGCTGGTGGATAAAGCCATTACCTTGGAAAATGAGAGACGCGGCTTAGAAGGTTTCCGCAAGCGAAAAAGGGACCAGACTAATCATGCCCGCAACCACCGCAGCAAGACAGATGTTAAGAAAAGTTGGGCACCCAAACCCACGACAAGCATCTCATGTCCAATCAAGAATTTCCATGCAAGGGACAAGGAATTCACATACCGCCCAGGCGTTACCTGTTACGCTTGTGGAGAAGAAGGGCACTATGCCAAGCAGTGCCCCAAGCCAAGGAACTCGACCCCAAAGCCGAACAACGGAGGCAATAATTCGGCGCCAAAGCGCAACAATTTCAACCCAAATAACAACCACAGGAAGGGTCATCTGAACCACGTGAACAAAGAGGAAGCACAGAACGCCCCAGATATCGTACTCGGTACGTTTCCTGTCAACACAATACCTACCATGGTTTTGTTTGATTCTGGAGCTTCTCACTCATTCATTTCGAAAAGTTTTGCCTTGCAAAATAAATTTTCGATGCTCCCTTTGGAAAAATCTATGATCATCAAGTCCCTTGGGATTAAGCAAGTCACCCAGAGTTATTGCCAAGTAGTTATTATTGAGTTTGAAGGATTGAAGTTTCACGCAAATCTTATCGTGTTGGAAAATAAAGGGCTGGATGTCATCCTAGGGATGGATTGGTTAACCACCAACAAACATTTTATTGACTGCTTCAACCGGACCGTGATTCTCACCCACCACCACGGGAAGACCATAAAACTTTTATCCAAAGAAATAAAAATATCCCGGCAACCAAGATTGAACAAGGTGGATATTTCTGAATTAAGCAAGGTTCCAGTAGTGTGTGAATTTCCAGACGTATTTCCCGAAGAACTACCAGGCATGCCACCAGACGGAGAGATAGAATTCAGCATTGAGCTAGCACCCAGAACCGCCCCCATATACAAGAAACCATACATAATGGCACCATCCGAATTGGTAGAACTGAAGAAGCAAATAAAAGAATTACTGGACAAAGGTTATATACGAGCCAGCTCCTCACCCTGGGGTTCACCAATTTTATTTGCCAAAAAGAAGGATGGAACACTGAGATTGTGCATAGACTATCGAGCGCTTAACATGGTCACAATCAAGAACAAATATCCGATGCCACGGATAAATGATTTATTTGATCAGCTCGCTCAGGCCAAGGAATTCTCAAAAATTGACTTGAGGTCGGGATACCATCAATTAAAAGTGCGAACCGAAGATATTCCCAAGACGGCTTTCACCTCTAGATACGGATTGTATGAGTTCATCGTAATGCCATTCAGACTAACAAACGCCCCCGCATATTTTGTTCACCTCATGAACAAAGTATTTATGAAGTATATGGACAAGTTTGTTGTGGTATTTATCGATGATATTCTGGTATACTCCAAGACACCAGAAGAGCACGCTGAACATCTCCGAATTGTACTAGGGGAACTCAGGAAACATCAATTGTACGCTAAATTCAGAAAGTGTGAATTTTGGCTAAGGCAAGTAGGTTTTCTGGGCCACGTACTAACCCAAGAAGGTATTGCCGTAGACCCAGAAAAAGTCAAGGCCGTACTTGGCTGGAAGCCACCAGCCAGCATAACGGACATACGAAGTTTCTTGGGAATGGCAGGATACTACCGAAGATTTATTGAAGGATTCTCCATGATAGCAAAGCCAATGACGCAGCTCCTCAAGAAAGACAAGAAGTATGAATGGACGGAAGCTTGCGAGAAAAGTTTCCAAGAATTAAAAAGGAAATTAATGACAGCACCCATATTAATTGTGCCAGACATACACAAGAAATTTGAGCTGTATTGTGACGCATCCCGGAAAGGCCTCGGATGCGTGTTGATGCAAGAAGGCAAGGTAGTCACATATGTCTCCAGACAACTTCGCAAGCATGACAAAAATTATCCTACTCATGACCTAGAGTTAGCAGCAGTTATTCATGCACTCAAAGAATGGAGACACTTTTTACTTGGAAATCGTTGTGAGATATACACGGACCATAAGAGCCTCAAGTATATTTTCACACAACCGGAACTGAATTTAAGGCAACGACGCTGGTTGGAACTAGTGAAGGATTATGACGTTGGAATCCACTAGCACCCAGGAAAAGCAAATGTAGTGGCAGACGCTCTAAGTCGGAACCCTAGCCCAAACGACGACGGCCTGCCAAACCTGAGACCTGAATTTCGGCAGGAGTTTGCTAAACTCAACTTGCTGGTAGTCACCGAAGGCAGCATATCAAATTTGGAAATACAACCTACCCTGATGGAAACGATTAAAGAGGCTCCGCATTGACACCCCAGCATTGAAGGTGTCGGGGAGAACTGATCGTGTCCCACGAACACCTACGGGACCTGGGTCCCTTGTGGTTCGGAGGGGGGCGGAGATTGCACAAAGAGCGGATCGAGGCGGTGCACATGAGCAGGTTTACCCAGCTTCGGAGCTCTCCGGAGAGATAATACTCCTACTGCTGCTTTAGTGGATTATCTTGTGTTCCTGCTAGGGAGCAACGGGAGCTACAAAACCTAGCCTGGGTGTGTGGTCTCGTATGAGTATGATGAACTAAGCCGGAGCTGAACTGAACCCTTTCTATGTTGCACTTGGGCCTCCTTTTATAGGCACAAGGGGATCACCACATGTGGCAAGTAGACAAGGGTAAGATAGTAAAAACATAGGTTGGTACACCGCTTTGTATAGTGTACAGTAATCTATACCTAACTCTGACGGCAAGGGACAAGAGTCATCAATGCCCGTCTCAGTCGCCCGAACAGTGTAACAGGGACCGTCAACTGCACCTCCGTTTGCCACGATGGTAGCTTGCCAGCGCCGCTTATCGCTGTTCCCCGCTGGCTGCACAGCCCGTCGACACGCGTGCTTGGGAGAGCCCCGTGGCGACACGTTGGTGGATGAGCTGGAGCGGAGATGAAGAGAGGTTGCCCGCCCCGGCAAGTGCCTTGCCGCGGCAGGAACCTTGTCGCGCTTGGGGGCTCGGCGCCCACCAAACCTTCCCGGCAAGCTCCTCTTGCATGGGCCTTGTTTCCTTCGCGCCCTGAGTGGCCTTCCCAGCAAGCTTCTCTTGCCGGGGTCTTGACTGCTTTGTTCTTGAATGGCTCCAAAGGAGCCGCTGAGGACCTTGGCGGTCATCAGGCCAGCCCTGCCGTGGGGCGCTGCAACTGTCGGTGCACGAGTTCGGGGTACTAGGGTACCCCTACTCTAGTACACCGACAGGAGCCCCCGGGCCTGGGCTACACACGGCGCCAAGCTCTGTTGGGCCAGGCCCAAAACAGTGCACGGGCACGCGTGGTCTTGATTACGCCGTTATTCACCTTGGTCCCACCACGTCTCCCACGAACGGCACGCACCGGACGTGGCGTCGTGGGGAAGATCGTGGGGCTTTCTTTAATGGGAAAAATCGGAACGCCCGTCCCCTCTCCCCTTTATAAGCGGGGGAACAGGGTGTCACAGCCCCAGATCAGCCCTAGAGCTTGCTTGTAGCTAGTAGCATTGCATCCATGCATCATGTCTAAATTTCCTTTAAATTTGAATTGGGGAATTGGAGAGCCCCAGGAATCATTTGAAATAAATGATCAACATTTAAAAATTGCTTCAAATGTTCCAAGGAAATGTTCCTTTTCAGCTTTAAAAAAATATTGGCAAGAATAAAATTCAAACCAATATTTTTGGAGGATCAAACATTTTATTTTGGGCCTTTGAATTAATTCAATACCTACTTGCATTGGATATATATTTGATATATAAATAATATATGTCCAATAATTCTGGAACATTTTATGTGGTCCGGTATATTTTAGTTCTAGCCACATAACTATTTTCAGGATTTTATAAAATGGTTTAGTATTTTACTAAACTAAAACAAAACAGAACAAAATAGAAAACAGGATAATAAAGAAAGAGAGAGAGAACTGTAACTGGCGCTCACCCTGTAGCCCACCTGGCCTGGCACTATGCCGGCCCAGCCCACCTGGCTAGTGCCAGTCATCGGCCACCTCCCGCCAGAGCAGGCAGGCAGCTGCCTGTCGGCCGCGCGCGCCGCCGTGGCCACCTCCTGCTTGCCACCGAGAGGCTCTCGGCCCTTCTAGCGATTCCACGGAGACGCCCCGTGTCCCCTCGCTCCTCTCCCTCACTCGCTGCACCCTCTCCCCTTCCCTGGCTCTCTCCCGAACACACCCGAGCAACACCGTCGCCACTGCTCGCCGTAGCCATGGCCACAGGCCCTCCCTCGCCTCGCCGACGTGTCCATGGCCTCCGCCGTGACGCCCCCGTCCTCTCCGCCGAGCCACATGACGCCGGACGCCCTGGAGCACCATCATCGACGCCATCTTCGTCCTCTGCTCCGGCGGCCGCCGTCGACCGATTCGTCATCACCAGGCCGTCCCCGAGCCCTCTGAGATCACCTACGACCTCGCTGTGAGCACCTGCATCTAATCCCCCTAACCCCGCTGCCTCTTGCTCGCCGTAGCCGTCGCCCCCTTGCTGCCCGCAGCACGCCGCCGGCCGAGCTCGCCGTCAACGCAGCTCCGGTGACCATTTGGTCACCCCGGCGACTCCAACACGCTCGTAGCACCCCGTAGAGCAGCCCCAGCGCATCAGTTGGCTCGCTTGCGAGCTGCAACACCGATCCCGCGACCACCCGAACTCCGGCCGCCGCCTTGGAGCTCGCCGTCGTCGGCTCCGGCCACCATAGGTCCGGCCACCACCACTGGTCGACGCAGCTCGCTCCCAGGAACACGTAGGAGCAAACCCCGCCTCAAACGGTGCAGCACAACGGTTTCCCGAAGCACCTGCCACCGCTGCACCTCGCCGGCGGCCTAACTCCGGCGAGAACGCCATTAGGCACTAATCTAATGACCCTCTGGGTCACTTACATGTGGGCCCATGCCTCACTGACACTTTTTAGTTAGGACAAAATTAGCACTAACAGCCTCTGATAATTAACTAGGACACTGACACGTGGGTCCCAGCGTCAGAGTTGACCTGGACAGCGACCCAGTTGACCCGCTGACGTCACGCCTATGTCATGCTGACGCATTAATGATTCTGGAATTATTTTAATTCAGGAAATTCAGGAAATACCCCAAACTTCTAAAAATCATATAAATTCAACCGTAACTCGGATGGAAATAATTTATATATGAAAAATGATCAGAAAAATATGAAGAATCTGTTTATGCCATGATAATGCATGTTTGAACAAGTTAACCTCACTGAATAGGATGAATCATGATTAGGGTAAATTATGAAATAGCATTTGGAGTTGGAGTTCAACCTTGTTTGAATTCCACTTCAACTAACTTGGATTATTATTGCATTAGGTGAATTCAGTACCTTAATATGACATGTCATTCATGTGAATGTGCATTGCATTGATTGTGTTCTCTCTTGTTTGCGGTAATTGTCCCTTCCGGTGAGCGATGTCCGACGATGAGTTCGATGACACCGATGAAGAACTATATTATCTTCGAAGTGCCGTGCAAGCAAAACCCCTTGTTCATTCGATACAATCCCACTCTCTCGCTCCTGCTCTATTTTACTGCATTAGGACAACAACGACTCATGTGTTACTTCTGCGGTAGCTGAACCCCTTGATCCTTTGCATGACTGTCATTCCACAAGAATTAGATGAAACCCACTAGTATGAGTAGGAGTTGTTTGAGCCATGTTGTGCCTACTCATTTATGCTTGTTTGTCATGCCTGCTACTGCTTAGAGTTGAGTCGGGTCTGATTCATCGGGAATGAATTGGAATTGTTATGAACATGTCCCATTGTGTGTGAGCTAAGTGTGTGAACACGATTTGGTAAAGGTAGCGGTGAGAGGCCATGTAGGAGTACATGGTGGGTTGTCTCATTGAAACCGTCCTCAGGAACTGAGTTCTGTGTTTGTGATCCATGAAACAGTTACTACCACGCATTGGGATCCTTAATTGACCCTCTCGGCTTCTTAACCACCCTTGTCCTCGGTCAGGGAGTTGCAAGTAGTTTACGGTGTTTGTAGCATCTTTGGGGGCGCATAACGCTGACCTTAGGGGTGGGTTGTGTTGCGGTAGGCACCGTGGCCGGTGTACCGAGTGCCCGTTTGGTATCTCGGGAACCCTGCACACATCGTTCGGGGCTGTATGGGAAACCTCGGCGGACTCCTGCGGATGGAACCCTAATAGGCGATAAACCTGGACTAGGGACTTGAGTGTTTAGGTAGGCCGTGGCCGACACCACGTTGGGCTTCCGCTTGAAGGTTGCGAGTACATGTCGTAAACGGCGGTAAGTGGTGAGCGTGTGTGAAGAAGTACACCCTGCAGGGTTTAATATGATCTATTGAATAGCCGTGTCCACGGAAAAGGACTTCTGGGTTGCCTATATCAGTTCATAGACAAGTGAAAGTGGATACTCTAAAATCGCAAGATAAGCGTGAGTGCTATGGATGGCGTTCTCGTGAGGGAGGCGGGGCGGGTCCATAGTGGTGTATTGATATGGTGAATATGTGGACTCGTGCGCCACCTCAAAAGAGTTACTTGCGTTCGTAGTTCAGGATAGCCACCGAGTCAAAGCTGGCTTGCTGCGGTCAAACTCCACCACCCCCTTTGATAATGATGCATATGTAGTTAGTTCGATGTAAGTCTTGCTGAGTACAATTGTACTCACGTTTGCTTATTTATGTTTTTGAGAGAGGCGTCGGTCTCGCTAGTAGTTCGCTTGGACTTGACGTTTAGCTTGTTACCTCAGCTACGATCTTGTGCCTCGGCGGGATCGGTAGATAGTCGGGCTTCTCAGCCTTTTCCATTTATAGTTATGCGTACCCAGACATGTTTAGCTTCGCTTGTGCTTTGACTTGTATGCTCGAGTGTTGGGTCATGAGACCCATGTTTGTAATATCTCGCTCCTCGGAGCCTAATGAATAATATTGAGTCGTAGAGTTATGTTGTGATGCCACGTTGTATTTACACATATTGAGCATATTGTGTGTATGTTTGAAATGCTTGGTATGTGTGGGATCCGACAAACTAGTTGTTTATCCTTGGCAGCCTCTCATATGGGGAAATGTAGTCTCGTGCCTCCGGCGATAGTAGTCCGCTTCTGCCCGGTTCACCGGAGTCCTGCTAGCCCAGCACTCTGCTTGGACACTTGACTGGCGGCATGTGTTTCACTTCGTTCCTATATGTCTGTTCCTTCGGGAAATGACACGCGGTGTTATTCGAGTCCTGCCTAGCCTGCTACAGCCGGGATACCGGAGTCCTGTTAGCCCAGTGCTACAGCCGAATATATCGTTGATGACCGACATGCTCGATGTGATTCATGTATGCCTGTCCCCATGGGTTAGTGCCGCTTTGGGTTCACGACTAGCCATGTCGGCCGGGTTCTTTGTCATATGGATGCTAGCGACACTATCATATCGTGAGCCAAAAGGCATAAGCGGTCCGGGCCATGGTAAGGCGACACCGTGGGAATACCGTGCGTGAGGCCGCAAAGTGATATGATGTGTTACATGCTAGATCGGTGTGACTTAGGATCGGGTCTGACAGCGTTGGTATCGAGCCGATGCTGCTGAGGATTACCAAGCCAAACTGGTCGGAGTTGTGTCTAGAAATGCTTTAGTTATGTAAGGGAATTGATTGTGGAAGGGAACGTAAGGCTCTTTTTACTCCTTATACCTCATGGCCTTCTGATCTGAGTCATCCTCTTCTCTTCTACGGGGTTTAAGAACTAGGCTTCTCATCTATCTATTAGAATGACGTGTTACTAATCCATAGACCTTTAAGATTGTTGGATTTAAGCCTCAGTTCAGTTTCTACTATTTCTGTATGGTAATTGTTGGTCCCAGAATCTTGTTATGATGTTGTTGAGTGGTTATGCCACCATTTTCTGCAGGATGTCCCAAATCATTTTGAGCATTTACAGCCGTTATGCTGTCCGAGTCATCCCAGGTCTCTAAATAGTCTGATGCATTTGCAATCCTTTCCATCTGTTCTGATGTCCTCTTTGGTCAGAATAAGCACACTAACCGGTGCGTTGGGGTAATTTATTGCCTTGACATATATGTTGGAACTACTATTATGACCCTAGGTGTTTAGGAAGTCACCTAGCAACTTAGCAATGCTTTTGTATCCCCAGTGTGATGATTCTGGCCATCACTTTCGAAAGCATCCCGTGATGCCATTTAGTAGTAGGCATTCTATTCCTGGGTTCTTGAACCCGAGATTCAGCCTACTTCATGTTGTTAGTATTTGCTAGTGCCTTTAGGATATTAGTAACCTGGCGATAGTCCTCGAAGTCCGTGGTATTCTCCTTCTTCCAAATACCATGAACTAATTATGGCAGAAGTTCTTTTGAACCAAAAGATCACAACTAGAGTGCTCTTGAGGAGTTCTCCATGCATAATTGTGAATCTGCCAATTCTACCTTTCTGCATGGGTTATCCGGAAGAAATGTTGAGCTTGCTCGACATACTAATCTGTGCATCCACAACTCAGAAAATTATATGTTCCTTTGAGTTGTCCTCTTAGATGCCTTCCGACCTTCATCTATCAATTGATAGCCAAGGGTATGTGTGCATTTGTGTTCATCAATGCATTTTATCCTTGTGGTCCGTCAAGCCATTCTATTCCGGAATGACTAGGAGAAACAAACTCCAGTACCTCATCCACATCCAGGATTGGGTCAAAGTAGTTGTATCCCGCAGATCAAAATGCCAATTCAGCTTTTGATTCTGTTCCACCTCAAGTATTGCCATCTTATGTCAATAATGTCATGGGAATTGCACAACCTCTTAGGAATTCTTGACGCAGTGGTACTTCTCGCCATCATTATTCATTCCTCGGTTCCGTGTTGATGCCACCGGAAGCCGACAAGTGACTTGTGATGTGCGACATCAATACTCCGAGCAACTCATTGCTTGGTAGTGAATGGACAATATTCTCATTCTTAGCGTGTTGGTTATTAAATCATCATTCTAAGATAGATTGTGCTACCTAGTCCTTATTTCTGGTGCACATTTCGATTGATGAGTTAGGATCTTGTCTAGTCCTCACTCATTTGATAATATCGTCATGCCCTCAAAAGCAAGATTGCTCTCGAGCTTAGTAACATACCGGTGGTTCGTGACTTTCCAAATATCTTCTTAGAAGTGTTACCGGGTTGTTCCCTGACTGTTATGTTGAGCTCGTGATCAAGTTGGTTTCTTGTGAACCACCCCTTCTCCAAGAATCTGTGTTGGATATCCCTGAGCTAGTTGGTTAAGCTAGACAACAACTTGGAGAGTTGGAAGATAAAAGCCTGCCCAACTTAGTTCGATCCAGAGGGATATTCTTGTGTAGTGTGTGTTGAAGAAAGATGGTATCTTCATCGATTGGTCCCTATGATCAGTTGCTGGACCTGTTGTCTTATCAATCCTTTGATTTGAGTATGGGCTATCGTCAAATCAAATCAGTACCAACGGTGCTCATAATGTTGTCTTACTCGTGGTTGATCCCTCGAGCATACACCATTACATCTTTGGTCTGACCAATACTATCACGTGATCACATGATGGTGGAAGTCCAGTGATATGGAAACTCCGATGAGTTGCTGTTGAGCCCATCAGTAGCATTTTGTCTCCCCCATGAGTCATGTTGAACATCAACCTAGTATTGGAAACTTGTGTAAGCAATTCTTCGTGTTTCGTTCATGAAGCATATGTTTGGATGAAAGTAGTGATTTCCTCTAATTCACGTGCATTAGGTGCAAGTTGCCGCCATGAACTTGAGAAAGGTTTGTTTTGGTTCCTCCGGAATCATCCCAATTCAGTCATGCATACGTGCGAAGTATTCTGTGGTTCGGAGACTTGCAACCTTCGCTCTACATGTGTCCCTAGCACACCAAGCCACTGATTGATTTGTTCAAGGAAAAGGAGTTCTTTCATAAGAGCTAATCATGACTTATGTTAAGACTTCGATATCCTCTATGATGGTTCCCCCACCCGAACTCGGTAGTGTTTTATTATAAGACTACCATGTGGTCATGCTTGTCTAGGACAATGTGTTCACGTGTTTGTAGCAAAACCAGCTCATGTTTTGGAGCTTGCTATCGTAGTTCATATCCCGAGAATCTCGCAACGCCATCTCGTCAAGTTGTGTTGCAACCCTTCCTTTTCAGACGTGCTGAGTCTGAAATATCCTAACACCAACCAGATCTGAATCTCAGGCAGATATGATGGTTGGAACATTCCAACAGTTGCATTTCGTTCCCAGCTTGCACCGTCCCTATGCCATTTCACTATGGGCTGCCTTCTTAGTAATTTCTGTTCAAGATCATCCTCAAAAGTGGACTTACCATGGGTTCCCTCCCCCTTCGATGATAAGCAAAAATCATCCATTGCGTTGTCTTCAACAAGGTAGTCCACATCATCCATTCTAGTCCGGGTGTACCATTCCTTGCATTCCATCAAATGATCGCTTATGATTGCCTTAGGCTGGCATAAAGAGTTCCAGTGATCTATGGATCGAAAGTAATTCTTTTTGCCACTTAAGGGAATAGTTCCTTGCGTCACCTTTCTCGAGGTGCCCCGTTACGGGATCATGGTAAATATCTTCTCGCCACCTTGACACCATCCACCATCTTTCTAAGCGTGGAATTGTTGCCACTAATCAAACCTCGTTGTTGTTCTTCCATCCCTCTCGATGCATTTTGTGTCTCAACTCGAGATGTGTCACCGTCTCAGTCCGTGAGTTGATCATGTTTACCTGATCTTCATGAAGATCGAATCATGTAGGGTTTCCCTTTTCTTTCTGTTGTCGTGTCGGGTGAAGATCTCGAAGACGTCAAGACTAAGATGATGGAATGAATCAACCTTTTCGAGGAAGGCGAATGGATCTTGAAGATTGTGATAGTTTGTGGCTCCCCTTTTCCTCTTACCTCACGTCTTGAATCTCGGGGCGAGATTCTTGTTTAGTGGGGGTGAGCTGTCACAGCCCCAGATCAGCCCTAGAGCTTGCTTGTAGCTAGTAGCATTGCATCCATGCATCATGTCTAAATTTCCTTTAAATTTGAATTGGGGAATTGGAGAGCCCCAGGAATCATTTGAAATAAATGATCAACATTTAAAAATTGCTTCAAATGTTCCAAGGAAATGTTCCTTTTCAGCTTTAAAAAATATTGGCAAGAATAAAATTCAAACCAATATTTTTGGAGGATCAAACATTTTATTTTGGGCCTTTGAATTAATTCAATACCTACTTGCATTGGATATATATTTGATATATAAATAATATATGTCCAATAATTCTGGAACATTTTATGTGGTCTGGTATATTTTAGTTCTAGCCACATAACTATTTTCAGGATTTTATAAAATGGTTTAGTATTTTACTAAACTAAAACAAAACAGAACAAAATAGAAAACAGGATAATAAAGAAAGAGAGAGAGAACTGTACCTGGCGCTCACCCTGTAGCCCACCTGGCCTGGCACTGTGCCGGCCCAGCCCACCTGGCTAGTGCCAGTCATCGGCCACCTCCCGCCAGAGCAGGCAGGCAGCTGCCTGTCGGCCGCACGCGCCGCCGTGGCCACCTCCTGCTTGCCACCGAGAGGCTCTCGGCCCTTCTAGCGATTCCACGGAGACGCCCCGTGTCCCCTCGCTCCTCTCCCTCACTCGCTGCACCCTCTTCCCTTCCCTGGCTCTCTCCCGAACACACCTGAGCGCCACCGTCGCCACTGCTCGCCGTAGCCACGGCCACAGGCCCTCCCTCGCCTCGCCGACGTGTCCATGGCCTCCGCCGTGACGCCCCCGTCCTCTTCGCCGAGCCACATGACGCCGGACGCCCTGGAGCACCATCATCGACGCCATCTTCGTCCTCTGCTCCGGCGGCCGCTGTCGACCGATTCGTCATCACCAGGCCGTCCCGAGCCCTCACGAGATCACTCTACGACTCGCTGTGAGCACCTGCATCTAATTCCCTAACCCGCTGCCTCTTGCTCGCCAGAGCCGCCGCCCCTTGCTGCCGCGAAGACGCCGCCCGCCGAGCTCGCCGTCAACGCAGCTCCGGTGACCATTTGGTCACCCGGCGACTTCAACACGCCGTAGCACCCGTAGGGCAGCCCCGGCGCATCAGTTGGCTCGCTTGCGAGCTGCAACACCGATCCCGCGACCACCCGAACTCCGGCCGCCGCCTTGGAGCTCGCCGTCGTCGGCTCCGGCCACCATAGGTCCGGCCACCACCACTGGTCGACGCAGCTCGCTCCCAGGAACACGTAGGAGCAAACCCCGCCTCAAACGGTGCAGCACAACGGTTTCCCGAAGCACCTGCCACCGCTGCACCTCGCCGGCGGCCTAACTCCGGCGAGAACGCCATTAGGCACTAATCTAATGACCCTCGGGTCACTTACATGTGGGCCCATGCCTCGCGACACTTTTTAGTTAGGACAAAATTAGCACTAACAGCCTCTGATAATTAACTAGGACACTGACACGTGGGTCCCAGCGTCTGAGTTGACCTGGACAGCGACCCAGTTGACCCGCTGACGTCACGCCTATGTCATGCTGACGCATTAATGATTCTGGAATTATTTTAATTCAGGAAATTCAGAAAATACCCCAAACTTCTAAAAATCATATAAATTCAACCGTAACTCGGATGGAAATAATTTATATATGAAAAATGATCAGAAAAATATGAAGAATCTGTTTATGCCATGATCATGCATGTTTGAACAAGTTAACCTCACTGAATAGGATGAATCATGATTAGGGTAAATTATGAAATAGCATTTGGAGTTGGAGTTCAACCTTGTCTGAATTCCACTTCAACTAACTTGGATTATTATTGCATTAGGTGAATTCAGTACCTTAATATGACATGTCATTCATGTGAATGTGCATTGCATTGATTGTGTTCTCTCTTGTTTGCGGTAATTGTCCCCTTCCTAGAGCGATGTCCGACGATGAGTTCGATGACACCGATGAAGAACTATATTATCTTGAAGTGCCGCTGCAAGCAAAACCCCCTTGTTCATTCCGATACAATCCCACTCTCTCGCTCCTGCTCTATTTTACTGCACTAGGACAACAAGGACTCATGTGTTACTTACTGCGGTAGCTGAACCCCTTGATCCTTTGCATGACCTGTCATTCCACAGTAATTAGATGAAACCCACTAGTATGAGTAGGAGTTGTTTGAGCCATGTTGTGCCTACTCATTTATGTTTGTTTGTCATGCCTGCTACTGCTTAGAGTTGAGTCGGGTCTGATTCATCAGGAATGAATTGGAATTGTTATGAACATGTCCCATTGTGTGTGAGCTAAGTGTGTGAACACGATTTGGTAAAGGTAGCGGTGAGAGGCCATGTAGGAGTACATGGTGGGTTGTCTCATTGAAACCGTCCTCAGGAACTGAGTTCTGTATTTGTGATCCATGAAACAGTTACTACCACGCATTGGGATCCTTAATTGACCCTCTCGGCTTCTTAACCACCCTTGTCCTCGGTCCAGGGAGTTGCAAGTAGTTTCGGTGTTTGTAGCATCTGTGGGGCCGCATAGCGCTGACCTTAGGGGTGGGTTGTGTTGCGGTAGGCACCGTGGCCCGTGTACCGAAAGTGCCCGTTTGGTATCTCGGGAACCCTGCACACATCGTTCGGGGCTGTATGGGAAACCTCGGCCGGACTCCCTGCGGATGGAACCCGAATAGGCGATAAACCTGGACTAGGGACTTGAGTGTTTAGGTAGGCCGTGGCCGACACCCACGTTGGGCTTCCGCTTGAAGGTTGTCGAGTACATGTCGTGTAAACGGCGGTAAGTGGTGAGAGCGTGTGTGAAGAAGTACACCCCTGCAGGGTTTAATATGATCTATTCGAATAGCCGTGTCCACGGAAAAGGACTTCTGGGTTGCCTATATCAGTTCATAGACAAGTGAAAGTGGATACTCTAAAATGCGCAAGATAAGCGTGAGTGCTATGGATGGCGTTCTCATAGGGAGACGGGAGCGGGTCCATAGTGGTGTATTGATATGGTGAATATGTGGACTCGTGTGTGCCACCTCAAAAGCGTTACTTGCAGTCGTAGTTCAGGATAGCCACCGAGTCAAAGCTGGCTTGCTGCAGTCAAACTCCACCACCCCCCCTTTGATAATGATGCATATGTAGTTAGTTCTGATGTAAGTCTTGCTGAGTACAATTGTACTCACGTTTGCTTATTTATGTTTTGCAGAGAGACGTCAGTCTCGCTAGTAGTTCCGCTTGGACTTCGACGTTTAGCTTGTTACCTCAGCTACGATCTTGTGCCTCGGCAGGATCTGGTAGATAGTCAGGCTTCTCAGCCTTTTCCATTTATAGTTATCTGCACCCGGACATGTTTAGCTTCGCTTGTGCTTTGACTTGTATGCTCTGAGTGTTGGGTCATGAGACCCATGTTTGTAATATCTCGCTCCTCGGAGCCTAATGAATAATATCTGAGTCGTAGAGTTATGTTGTGATGCCACGTCGTATTTACACATATTGAGCATATTGTGTGTATGTTTGAAATGCTTGGTATGTGTGGGATCCGACAAACTAGTTGTTTATCCTTGGCAGCCTCTCATATGGGGAAATGTAGTCTCGTGCCTCCGAGCGATAGTAGTCCGCTACTGCCCGGTTCACGGAGTCCTGCTAGCCCAAAGACTACTGCTTGGACACTTGATCTGGCCGGCATGTGTTTCACCGTTCCTATATACTGTCCCTTCGGGGAAATGTCACGCGGTGTTATTCGGAGTCCTGCCTAGCCTGCTACAGCCCGGGATACCGGAGTCTTGTTAGCCCAGTGCTACAGCCCGAATATATCCAGATGGTATTGCCTGGCGGGTGGAGCCGATCCTTGCCAGGGCATCCGCTTGGTCGTTGTCGTTTCTTGGCACATGGAGGAACTCGCACCCCTCAAAATACCCACTCAATTGTTGTACCAGGAAATGGTAGCTCGCCATGTTTGCGTCTTTTCGTCCCAGTCACCGGATGACTGTTGGACCACCAAGTCGGAGTCGCCATAACACAGGGTCCGGCGAATGCCAAGCTCTTTGGCAATCCGGAGCCCGTGAATGAGCGAATCGTATTCGGCGACGTTGTTGGAGGCGGCGAAATGGATCTGCAGCACGTACTTGAGCTTGTTGCCTTTGGGGGAAGTGAGGACAACGCCGGCTCCCAAGCCGGTGCGCATCTTGGAGCCATCGAAGTGCATCCGCCAATGGGTGGAGTCGGGCGCTGGCGGCAGGTACTGGGTCTCGGCCCAGTCGACGAGGAAGTCGGCCAGTGCTTGCTACTTGATGGCGGTGCGGGGCTGGTAATAGATGGTGTAGGGGGCCAGCTCTATTGCCCATTTGGCCACTCGGCCAGAAGCATCTCGGCTTCCGATGATCTCTGCTAGTGGGGCTGTGCAAACCACAGTGATTGGGCGCTCTTGAAAGTAAGGCTTCAACTTCTTGGCGGCAAAGTGCATGCCGTAACACATCTTCTGGTAGTGGGAGTAGTTCTGCTTGGAGGTCGATAGTACTTCGCTCAGGTAATATACTGGTCTCTGGACAGGTAGCGCCTTGCCTTCCTCCTTGCGTTCAACTACAATGACTGTGCTGACTACCCTGCTGGTGGCGGCAATATACAGGAGCATGGGCTCCTTGGGAGTCGGGGTCGCCAGCACGGGGGGAGTAGTCATCATTTTCTTCAACTGGAGAAAAGCTTCGTCCGCCTTGTGGTTCCATTTAAAGAAGGTGGTCTTCTTCATGAGCTGGTACAAAGGAAGAGCTTTCTCGCCCAGCCGGCTGATAAATCGGCTAATGGACGCCAAACAGCCGGTGAACTTTTGCACATCTAGCAGTCGGCGGGGTACCTCCATCCTCTCGATTGCCTTGATCTTCACGGGGTTGCACTCTATGCCACGTTCGGAGACCAGGAAACCAAGGAGTTGGCCGGCTGGTACTCCGAAGACGCACTTCTCTGGGTTGAGCTTGATCTGGAATCGGCGCAGATTCTCAAATGTCTCCTTGAGGCCTTCCAATAGTGTTCCTCGCTTTTCCTTCTTCACCACCACATCGTCCACGTAGACGTGGGCGTTTCTGCCAAGCTGCTTAAGGAGGCACTTCTGCATGCAACGCTGAAAGGTGGCGCCGACATTCCTTAAGCCGAACGTCATGGTCAGGTAGCAGAAGGCTCCAAACGGCGTGATGAAGGCGGTCTTCAATCTGTCGGCCGGGTTCAGCTTGATCTGGTGATATCCTGAGTATGCATCTAAGAAGCTCAACAGCTCGCATCCGGCTGTGGAGTCTATCACCTGGTCAATTCTCGGCAGAGCGAACGGGTCCTTGGGGCAAGCTTTGTTGAGGCTTGTGTAGTCGATACACATCCGCCACTGCTTGTTCTTCTTCAGCACCAGGACCGGGTTTGCTAACCACTCTGGAAAGAACACTTCCATAATGAAACCAGCTGCCAGGAGTCGGGCTATCTCTTCTCCAACAACTCTTCTCTTCTCTTCTGACAGGCGGTGCAAGGGCTGCCTGACGGGCTTCACATCAGATCGGACATGTAACTTGTGCTCGGCGAATTCCGTTGGTACACCTGGCATGTCTTTAGGGGACCATGCGAAAATGTCCTGATTCTCACGGAGGAAATCGACGAGCTCGCCTTCCTATTTACTGTCAAGGTTTGCACCTACGACAGCGTACCTCTCCGGGTGCTCCGGGTACAAGGGTATCTTCTTCGTTTCTTTGGCCGGCTTGAACGAGCCCTCAGCTTCCGACTCCTTGGGGTTGGGCGACATCTCTGGCTGCTTGCCGGCCATTGCCACAACCCGATCAAGAAGCCGCTTCTCAGCTGCAATCACCAGGGACTCGGCCAGCCGACTGCTTTCGGCCGCGCAAGCGGACGACTTCCTGTAGTCGCCGGCTACGGTCAGAATCCCCTTGGAGCTCGGCATCTTCATCTTGAGGTAGGCATGGTGGG
Source organism: Aegilops longissima (assembly GCA_021605205.1). NCBI lineage: Eukaryota > Viridiplantae > Streptophyta > Magnoliopsida > Poales > Poaceae > Aegilops > Aegilops longissima. The sequence goes on along the minus strand of CM038679.1, from coordinate 19,918,421 downwards.
GGACCGCCATGAACTTGGCCAGAGCAGGTCGGCCAAGCAGAGCGTTGTACGGGCTTTCGAGATCCACCGCTTCGAACCAGACTGGCTCTCGGCGAAAGTGATCTTTGTCCCCAAAGAGGACGTCTATCAGGATCTTGCCGATCGGTGAGCAGGAAAGGCCAGGTACAATGCTGTGGAACACAGTCCAGCTGTTCTGAAGCTTTCTTTGCTTGATTCCTAACTTCTCCATTGTGTCCTTGTACAGGATGTTGATGTTGCTGCATCCGTCTATCAGCACTCGCGAGAAGCGGCGCCCGCCTATCCGCGGCAAGGTGGCTCCCAAGACCAGGCGTAGGAGCCCGGATTCGCATCACCTCCGGGTGATCAGCCCGACTCAACCGATAGGTTTCTTGGACGATGCATGAACTCGGGGTGTCGATGCTCTGCATTCACTTTTCTGCTGCAGCCGCCGCTTGCGTCGGTCGTCGCCACACCTTGGTGAACACTACATAAGCTACATGCTCTTACGGTACTCGTCTTGTCTTTGCGGTCGACTGGCTCGACAGCCGGCTCTTCGGGCAGCGGTGGAGGCGGCGCCCAACAGTGGGAGGCGAAGGCCGTCTCCTTGGCGATCTGGTGAGCCAGTGGCATTTCGGGTGGTGTGGTTTGGCGGCTTCGCTACCGCTATGGAACTTCGAGGGACCATCTAGAGTCTGCTCGAAGAGAAGGCCGGCAACCATTTGGACTTCCGCCTTTACGCCGCTTGGCGAGGCTGCCCTCTGGCTGTTGGTCTTGACGTCGCTACCTGCCGGCTATTGGAAGCGGCTGCGGGCCTTGCGCCAGGATCATTCTGTTGTTGCCGCCGACCTGGTGTCGACAGCCGGAGTTCGGGAGCCCGAGGAGCCACCTTGCGGTCGACCGACTTCAATTTCCGTCTTCATGGAGGAGTCGGTTGTGGCATTTATGCGCTATGATTAGCAGCTCGTCGAGGGTTTCGGCTCGTCGCAAAGGAGCTTGTGCTTGAGGAGGGTGCCTTCTCTGCACCCGGCGGTGAAGTAGTCGATAGCCTGCACCTCGTGCACTCCTTCGCAGGAGTTCCGGAGCTCGGCCCAGCGCGTGAGGTAATCGCGAGTGGACTCGTTGGGGCCTTGCACGCACAAGGAAAGCTGGCGAGGCTTGGGAGGTCGCTTGTATGTGCTCGTGAAGTTGCGGACGAAGGCCTCGGTGAAGTCGACCCAGCTATTGATGCTGTGGGGCTTCAAGATCTTCAACCATGTCCGAGCCGTGCCCTGGAGCATGAGGGGAACATACTTTACGGAAACGCGCTTGTTGCCGTTCGCTATGCTGACGGCTGTGGAGTAGTCAACTAGCCAGTCCTCCGGCTTCACGGAGCCGGTGTATTTGGGTGTATCTCGGGGGAGTGTGAACCCTCTGGGGAAGGGCTCGTCTCGGATGCGAGGTCCGAAACACGGCGGGCCCAACTCGTCTTCTTCTTCCAGCGCCAGGGATCGGTGGAGTCGGTCGATTCGGTGGCCGGCGTCGTTTTCTCCGACTCCCTCTCGGCGGCCAAGGCGGTCGCCGAGAGTCGGATACTCGATGGGTGGCGGGGAGACTCGCCTTTCTCTGCGGGGAGGAGGAGGCAGATAGTCGTCCCGCTGCTCCACTGCTCTTGGGTGGCCGTCTTGGTCGCCCTCGATGGAGATGTGAGTCCGACTGTGGCTGAAGCCGGATCCTTGTTTTTTCTTCCACGGACACCGCCAGTCCGCGTCCGAGACGTCGCGCCTTGATCTCGGCGGAAGGGAAGTCGCCGTGTTGTCGCTGTGGCGCCTCCGTGCGGCAGCCGGCCGTCTTGCTTGGCGGGCGCGTCGGTAGCTGCTGGACTCGCTCCGTCATCGGCGCGCGCCTCGCCCTCGGTTATTCAGCTCGCCCGCCGCCGCTGGCGGCGCGGATATTATCCGCGTGGCGTCTGAGAGGCGATTGGCCCCGAACAGGTTGGCGATGGCTACGCCGCGCTGCCGGACCGCGCCTAGGCGGCTAGGCCCAGTCGGAGCCGGCGAGCCGCCCACGGCACGATCCATCTCACGCTGGTAGGCTCCTGACAAGCGTCTCATGCTTGCCAGCTTCTTCGCGCCTGCGAGGAGCTGAAGGCGGCGTGCCTCCAACGTCCCAACGTCAGCGTCTTCCGGAATAGGCGCGGTCAGGTCTTGCAGAACCGCGTCGAGAGGGTCATGAGCTCCCTCACCGGAAGGCTCGCTATGACCGATGACGAGCACTTCCATGACGGTGCTTCCGCCGCTCTCCGCGCAAGGGAGCGGCTCATCGTAGAACACCACGTTGGTGGGGAAGGCGTCGAGCGACGCGGTGTAGGAGTCGACCAGCATCGGGTCGGTGGAGCCTACGGACTCCAGGTCGGTGGCAGGCTCACCGGCGACGTGGAGCTGCTCGAGGAGGCCCGCGAGGAGGCTCTCGGGGCCGCCCGTGCCTGCGTTGGATGCAGGCTCGTCGGAGAGGCGAACCTCGCCGACAAGTTCGGCGAGGCAGCTCGCCGCGTAGGCGATCTCAGCGCCATGCAGCGCATCGGCGCAAACTCCGTCTGGCGTGCCGGGCTGGCTGCGCTCGCCAAGGAGGAAAAGGGTTCCCGTCCAGAGCAGGTCTCCGGACGACGGTGCACCTAGCCCCACGGTGGGCGCCAAATGTCGGGGGTTGGGTGCGACATATGCCAAAGGATGGCTTATCATGGTGGGGGCGAGTAGAACGTCGCCGGTGCCTGGAAACGGGATGAGGCGAAGGCATGCACACCGGCGAATCTTACCCAGCTTCAGGGCTATCCGTGGAGATAACACCCCTACTGCTGCTCTGCGGGGTCTCCGCATGATCACTATGGCAAAGTGTGTACAAGATTGCTCCTTGAGTTGTTCGGGGTGAGGAAGGAGAAGGGCACGGCTAGCTCTTCTCTTCCCTCTATGTGTGTCTAAAACTATTAGTGTCCAACCTCTTGCATGGGTGCCCCAGGGGGTTTATATAGGCCTACCCCCCGGGGGTACAATGGTAATCCGGCTGGGCGCAGGTCCTAGCTGTCAGTCTCTCAGATCGCCGTCCTCTCCGCCGACTTCTGGGGCCCGCCGACTAGCGGGCCCTACCGACGGTCCAGCATGGGGCCGACAGCCCTTGTCCGCCATGGGCGGGTCATGCAGGCTGCGGATTACTGTAGCCGTGCTTCTAATGACGCGAGCTTGGTCATGGGGTCATGGCAACAGTGCCGCCGCCTGACGGACGATCACTGTTGCCACTCCCTGTCTTGTCTGGTTAATGGCGCGCGGAGCCCGTGGGAGGGGCTGGCCGACTCTGGGAGGCCGACTCCCAGCGGGTCCGTCTAGGGGCGCTCCTGCCGTCTTCCGCACTCCCGCCCACAAGCGGGTCCCGCCATCTTCGGGTCGTACAGACAGGCCGTCGTGGGTACAGGGATCTGCCCACGGGGCTGATGTCAGGGCCGGCGTGGCAACAGTGCCGCGTCAGTACGGCGCTTTGTGGCCACGCCTGTCCTTTATGAACGGGGCAGGGATGGGGTGCGAGGCGGCCTCATCCCATCCCCTCCGTAGTCGCATAGGCAAGAGGTAGTTGGAGTCGCGGGCCGACTCCCTGTAGCCGGCTTCTCCGGAAGTCGCTGGCTGGGAGTCGGCTTATCTCGAGGCCCTCTCTAGGACTCGGCTGGGAGGGGCAGTCGGCGGTCCTCCACCGACTCTCAGAAGGCGGCTCTTCGTCTTGGGGTCTTGAGGGGCGCAGCCTGCCCCAATGTTTTGAAAGGTCCAGGGGCTCGGGTTTGCCTACCCATGGCCCATTACTCCGACATTTTTGATCTCCTTATTAATGAGATTGGTTGAATAGAAAGCTCCTCCTCGTTACCTGATTCATCATAAGAAATAATAGGAGGGTATTGGGAAGTATCTTCCCTTTCATTAGTATTCTCTTCATCTTCTATTTGCTTTCTTTTCTTTATGTAATTGACAATATACGGATTTTCAATGCAATTCACCACACAATACATAAAAATTTCTTCTAGATCAAAATCAAGAACTTTATCAAGGCAAATTCTGGTATAACTTTATCAAGGCAAATAAGTTCATTATGATGAGCAATGGAAGTCAAGTCATCACCATTTTTGGACATGATACGATCATGAAACAATTTGCATTGGATATTTAAATGACCACGTTCATTCCAAAGTTCACAAGGATGACTAAGAAAATTTAAATTTTCAGCACAACCATCTAGCCTTTCTTGCAACCATTTGGTTACTAAATACTTATGCCTCTTGCAAAATCCATCTTCCCTATTTGGTGTGTACTTGCAAACTCTATGCACTCCACAAAAATTGATATGCTTATAAGAGACATTTTCATCATGACTACTACAATCATCATTAGTACCATGGGTATTCAAAGAGTTCATACTAACAACATTGCAATCATGCTCCTCATTCAAATATTTAGTGCCAAACATTTTGTAGACTTCTTCTTCTAGCAGTTGAGCACAATTTTCCTTTCCATCATTCTCACGAAAGATATTAAAAAGATGAAGCGTCTGAGGCAAACTCAATTCCATTTTTTGTAGTTTTATTTTATAGACTAAACTAGTGATAAAACAAGAAACTAAAAGATTCGATTGCAAGATCTAAAGATATACCTTCAAGCACTCACCTCCCCGGCAACGGCGCCAGAGAAGAGCTTGATGTCTACTACACAACCTTCTTCTTGTAAACGTTGTTGGGCCTCCAAGTGCAGAGGTTTGTAGGACAGTAGCAAATTTCCCTCAAGTGGATGACCTAAGGTTTATCAATCCGTGGGAGGCATAGGATGAAGATGGTCTCTCTCAAACAACCCTGCAACCAAATAACAAAGAGTCTCTTGTGTCCCCAACACACCCAATACAATGGTGAATTGTATAGGTGCACTAGTTCGGCGGAGAGATGGTGATACAAGTGCAATATGTATGGTAGATATAGGTTTTTGTAATCTGAAAAATATTAGAACAGCAAGGTAACTAATGATAAAAGTGCGCGTAAATGATATTGCAATGCTAGGAAACAAGGCCTAGGGTTCATACATTCACTAGTGCAAGTTCTCTCAACAATAATAACATAATTGGATCATATAATTATCCCTCAACATGCAACAAAGAGTCACTCCAAAGTCACTAATAGCGGAGAACAAACGAAGAGATTATTGTAGGGTACGAAACAACCTCAAAGTTATCCTTTCTGATTGATCTATTCAAGAATCTGTAGTAAAATAACATGAAGCTATTCTTTCCGTTCGATCTATCATAGAGTTCGTACTAGAAAAACACCTTAAGACACAAATCAACCAAAACCCTAATGTCACCTAGATACTCCAATGTCACCTAAAGTATCCATGGGTATGAATATATGATATGCATCACACAATCTTAGATTGATCTATTCAACCAACACAAAGTACTTCAAAGAGCGCCCCAAAGATTCTACCAGAGTCAAGACGAAAACGTGTGCCAACCCCTATGCATAAGTTCATCGAACCCACAAGTTGATCACCGAAACATACATCAAGTAGATCACGTGGATATCCCATTGTCACCACAGATAAGCACGGCAAGACATACATCAAGTGTTCTCAAATCCTTAAAGACTCAATCCGATAAGATAACTTCAAAGGGAAAATTCAGCCCATTACAAGAGAGTAGAGGGGGAGAAACATCATAAGATCCAACTATAATAGCAAAGATCCCAATACATCAAGATCGTGTCAAATCAAGAACATGAGAGATAGAGAGAGATCAAACACATAGCTACTGGTACATACCCTCAGCCCCGAGGGTGAAGTACTCCCTCCTCGTCATGGAGGGCAACAGGATGATGAAGATGGCCACCGGTGAGGGATCCCCCTCCGGCAGGGTGCCGGAACAGGCTCCCAATTGGTTTTTTGTGGCCATAGAGGCTTGCAGCGGCAGAACTCCCGATCTAGGTTATTTTCTGGAGGTTTCAGTATTTATAGGAATTTTTGGCGTAGGTCTCGCGTCAGGGGGGTCTCCAGGCTGTCCACGAGGCAGGAGGGCGCCCCCTCCTAGGCCGCGCCCTCCACCCTCGTGGGCAGCCCGGGACTCTTCTGGCCCAACTCTTGCACTCCTGGGGCTTCTTTTGGTCCATAAAAATTCGTCAAAATTTGGCACGTCAATTGGACTCATTTGGTATTCCTTTTCTGTAAAACTCAAAAACAAGGAAAAAACAGAAACTGGCACTGGGCTCTAAGTTAATAGGTTAGTCCCAAAAATAGTATAAAAGTGTATAGTAAAGCCCATTAAACATCTAAATCAGATAATATAATAGCATGAATACTTCATAAATTATAGATATGTTGGAGACGTATCATACTGCGCTCCGACCACGGCAGGAGCTTGGCGGCACGTAGCTGTCGTCGCTGGACTCCGGCAACTCGCTGGGCTCAGGAGAGTTGCTGGATTCCCAGGAGTCGTCGCTGCTACTGGAAGAGGCGCTGAAGGGGACAGAAGCAGGTCCAGCACCCACGGCTGCATCTTGCGGGCTGCTCCCTCCGGGGCAGCACTCCAGCCGTCGGCCGTCCTCCTCGAAGACCTTGAAGAACAAGGTGGATGCACCATCGTACTTGAAGTGAATCACGAGGGATCCCTCGGCGCGGTAGGCTTGGGCGACCTCACCCCATCCACGGGTCATGAAGACCTCTCAGGGGGACACCAACTCGACCTCAGCTCCGGTGGCCAGGCTGCAGCACCCAACGTGCTGTAGCCACGGCTCAAGCGGCCCCCGCGGAGTCAGCTCGTTGGCGAAGAACCTCGGGAGGCGGATCCATGAATCGGGCGGCATAGCCACCCACATCATGAACTCTCGCGAGTTGCCCTCGGCATGAGTCCATGGCACGGTCGGCAAGGCAATGGCGGCCCATCCTCCATCACTGGGGGCCGCACGATGGCGCACCATCTTCATCCCGGGCGCGGGCTTACAGGTGAAGGGGGAAGCCAGGCGGAGGCCTCGATTGCCAAGGCTTGGTCACCTCTCGTCCCGTGTCGGCGTCGTGAGGGAGGCGGAGTCGCTTCTTTGGAGGGAGAGGATCAGGTCCCTCCCTAGGGGCCTAACCCTTTTCGGTTGCCGAGAACTTCCTGATCGGCGCCATGGAAGCAAGACGGAGAAGGAGAAGAAATGGGCGACAAGAAGGCGAAGGGGAGATGAGCGAGGGGGCTCTGCCCCTCCTCCACATTTATAGACAAGGAAGTCCAACCACCGACCTCCATGACCACACGTCATGATGATCTTCTGCATGCCGATTCATTCCGTCAAGTCGGACAGTTGTCGAGGCAGCATGGGGAAGTGGCGACGCCCACGTCCCATCAATTGCCACGCATCATCAAGGCTACAGACGGTTAGGGCCTGCGACGCTCCGCACTTGTCCTTTGGCTTGGCCTGGAAGCCAAGTCCGAGCGCGCCTTCGGCCCGGGGGCTACTATCAGTGTTCTGGATATGGGGGTATTAAGACTTGCCTGCATACGGCCCACCGTGTGGCTCCATCAACGGCCTGGTAGGGCCCTACTTCAGCATCAATGACTCACGAGCCTTGCGAGGGGCCAAGCCTCGCGAGGCGGACGACACCAAGACCCCCGAGGGAATCAGCCTCCTCAGGCTGGCTCCCGAGGGGCGGAGAGTTCTATGCAAGGTGCACCTCACGAGGCTCAGCTGACGTGAGCCATGACGACCAAGGCCAGGCAGGTGCCAGAGTGCCAGTTTCCTCTTCGGTGCAAGGGAGGCAAGCCACAAGCACGGAGTACCAAGGAATCAGCCAAAGGTTTCCATTCTGGTGCAACAAGACCAAGACCGCCAGGATGACAGGATGGAGGTCATCACCGAGCACACCGCAGTTTCAGGACCAGGGGCTTTGCGCAGGCAAAGACCACTTTAGTAAGGATAAGCTATACTACTTGTCCCCTTTCAAATCCGGTCGTTGTGGGATCCCTTCCCGCCTACATTTGGGAAGAGGACCAAGGCCACTATAAATAGGACTTAGCAACCACCATAGGGAGGGATCGAATCCATTCTCACCCAACCACCTCACCAGCTCTCTTGATCTCAACAACACCTCACCTCTTGAGGCCAGTTCATCCACTGTACTAGTTCATCCTTAGCCCTTTGAGGCAATGCACCAAAACGCTGGAGTAGGGTATTACACCGCAAGGTGGCCCGAACCAGGATAAACTGTTGTGTCTCTTTGTCTCTATGAGCCCGACGCGCTAGGCTTAGGAGCATCGCGAGTAGGCAGACTAGGTAGGTAGAGATCTCCGCAAGCACCCCAGAGTTCGAACTTATCAAGGGTTTGTGGAGCCCGTAATCCGACAATCTCCACGTCTATCGCAGATGTTTCGCTTTCGCCAACCGTGTTTAGTGTAATCCCTAATTAATCCCTAATTTAAAAATCATATGTTTTGAATTTGATAGTAGGCAATCACTTATTTCATATCCAACCATGTTTATTACAAATATAGGTTCAACCACGAATGCATAATTTGATGCACAGGTACATATACTAAAGACCTATAGAAGCACCAAGTAAAGAATGATGTACCACAATTGTACTAAAGACTGTAAATAGAGAGGCGAAAGACATTCTGGTTGCTGGAGAAGCTGAAGCGGAATGCCCATATTGTGCCCTCCTCCATGCGTAATGCGCGCACGACTCTAGGCCAACCCCTTATGATGGCTGCCCGTCCATCCTTCACTGTCTTCATTACGACTTCTCGATGCTCATTGTAGTATGGATGAAATACTTTAACCTTCATTGCGTATCCACCAATCATGTACTTTGGAAGGTAATTTTGAGTGAACTGCTTTGGGAAAACCACTGTGAACAAAAAAGATTCAGATATTGTTGTCTAACAATTCATTATGGGCAGTAAAAAGAGAAGGCTACGGAGTTTGTAGTTACCATCCTACAGCTGACTGTTGTGTTGGATAGACCATAAACAAATAATTTGCTTTCCACCATTTGTACCTTTTTGCTAATAATCCTTATCAATTTCCTCACTTGATGCTTGTTCATGAATATCTCATTGCCCCATACGCAAAAAGGGTCGATGCGTGGATCCTTGCCAAGGGCATATGTACCTACAAGCAACAAGTCAATATTAGATGCTAACAGCTGTCTAGGCCTGGATCTATATGCATTACATTATGGAACGACGGGGGAGTACAAGCCGATGGATGAAGCTAACCTCAGCGGAAAATGGTGGCCACTCTCGTTGTTGTCCTGCATAAGTAGTGGAAAGGAATGATAAGTACAACAACCTTAACATCAAACAAATATAGCAAAGGTAAACAATATCATCTCCAAATGATTGCTTGAATGTGTTGGTTTCAGCATGCTGTTAAAGCATATATAAAATGAAGGCAATGTTACCGGCAGTAGGCTTAACAGCCATCAAATATTGCAATTCAAACTGGTATTGTTGAAAATGAATAGAATGTAGGTAATGCTTAAACATCACCGGATAAATGTGTAAAACTGAAATAAAGGGCATGTGTTAACTACACCAGGCATAACTGGAACCAAATATAGCCATTCAAACTTGTATTGATGCAGTCGAGCGGCACAGTTCTGAGTTGCACATAATGAACAACACATTGTGAATGACTGAAATAAACAAGGGTAAATGATCAGTATAACAACCAAATATAGCCATTGAAAACTGGATAGAGTCTCAGTGCAACCAACCTAACAAGAAAATACAGATAAATAGGGCATATGCTTGAAAACTAGAAAAATGCTCACTTCAACCAACCTAACAAGCAAATATAGATAAACAAGGCATCTGCTTGAAAACTGGACAAATGCTAAAAAAAGCAACCTAACAACCAAATACAGATAAACAAGGCATCTACTAGATAACTGGACAAATGCTCACTTCAACCAAACTAAGAACCAAATACGTACAAACAAGGCATCAGCTTGATAATTGGAAAAACGCTCACTGCAACGAACCTAACAACCAAACATAGATAAAAAAGGCATCTACTCACTATAAACAACCAAATATAGCCATTCGTGAAACTAAAGTGGATAATCCATACTTAAACATCACAAAGCCCTATTGAACAATACATTTTTGCATAACTGAAATAATTAAACACGACACAGTTATAGCACCGCACAGCAAATGCTACTACAACAAAGGGTACGTGTTGGCAAGCTAGAAAAGGTAAGGTTTGCTGATAGGATGTTGCCTCACATTTCATGGACAGGATCCTTCCAGTTGGAAGAGCACAGACCAATGGTGCACTCTCTGATGTCACAGATGGGTTGTTTCACCTTGGAAGAACCTTTGTGGGTGCCCTCCTCGTGGTCGTGGTCATGGTCGTGGTCGTGGTCGATGAGATCTGACTTGGCAATTGAGGATCCCAAGCCGCCGCTGTAGAATGTGTCCCTAAGAAATGACAAAATGGGCTCGACGGCGTATAAGGATCGCAAATCCTTGACCGTTTGGTGGACGAGATCAATATCAGGGCCATTGAAGAGATCGACGGTGGTTGAACCAGAGGGGTTGGGGATGGACCACGTAACCTGTGACATGGCCCGCGTGAAGCCGTCGTTGTCGACAAGCTTGATGTCGTAGCCAGCTTTCCTGAGATACAGTAATATTCAAGCCTGCTGACATGAAGCCTTCGACATGGCAACGTAGTCAATGTCTTCAACGTCTTCCGCGGTGACGTGTTGCTCCGGGATCGACAGGTCGGGGCAAACGGCGGCCACCTCGCCAACATCCGTCAGTGAGGCCATGATAAACCTCTTCTTGGCTGAACGCTCGTCGGGCTCCCCGGGATACGTGGTCGAGCTTAGGCTGCGACACTCTAGAGTAGGGGATGTGGATCTGGCGTGGAGGGACACCGCATGCCTCATCTAAAAACTAAAGGGAGTGGGGCGATGGTACGGGAATCGCTGGGTAGCCTGAACTTTATTATCTAAGCTAGGAGGAACGGGTAGACCGGCATGGGTTGGTGGCGGCGCCAGCGGTGGACGCGAGATAAGGTTCGAGGGGGGAGGTGGCGGGTGGGGGGATGGTGGTGTTTGAGGATACGCCACAGCTACTGAAAATTTTAGCAATGGTGGGTGGAGATGGTGGTGGATGAGGGAGGGCGACGATTCAAATGCCTCATCTACTGCAATTTTACTATAAGGTCGGTGATGGAGAATTGTGGGCGACGGTTGAAGTACGGTGGCTACTAAAATTTGGGTAAAGGAATTGATGCAGGGCGGGAGTGCCCAAGATCATGCACGATCCAATATGCATGTATGATAATAACGAAAAGTGGCAGAATCACCGATTTTTGCAACGCTCAAGGCGGGTAGTTTGTTTTTATATTTCTAGCTAGCTGGTCTATCACACACGGTTCGTCCTAATTTCTAAATAAACTTACCCTGCTTTAACTTGCGCAGTCATGGTGATTTTATAGCGCACTTGCATCACACACGGTTAAGCCAGTACCTGCACCATTTGCTCGCACTTGCGCAGTCGTGGTGATTTTACAGCGCACTTGCATCGCACACGGTTAAGCCAGTACCTGCACCATTTGCTCGTGCTTGCGCAGTCGTGGTGATTTTACAGTGCACTTGCATCGCACACGGTTAAGCTAGTAACTGCACCATTTACTCGCTCTTGCGCAGTCATGGTAATTTTACAGCAAAAAATTAACCACGACTGCCAAACTTGGACTACTCAACTTCCCACCGGGTCACCCATCCTTGGACTACTCCAGCCCGAGCATGCGTAACTTATGTGTTCTATTCTACTAGGCTAGCGGATGGGAAGCAGCACCTTGCTGATAGGAATTGCCTCCTTACCTTTAAGGCGTTTCATGCTGGTCACCCTGTGGGACCTACTCCCTCCTATCATGCATTGTTCTTTTAGAAACTGTGTGCGATATTTACATGGCTGGTGTGTAGCCATCTAGCCTTCAATGAGCACTGACACTGGTCGCAGGAAACCGATGGGAGAAGAGGCAGGAAACCGATGAGAGGAGTCGCGAGAAACAGTAGCCTGCTTAGAAAATTTAGAAGAGAAGGAAGCGTGAGCTAGCACGACGCATGATCATAGTGCTTACCCATGAACTACATATGCTTTCGAAAGGGCTGAGGGTTCCTGTCGGTGTCAAAACCGGCGGATCTCGGGTAGGGGGTCCCGAACTGTGCGCCTAGGCGGATGGTAACAGGAGACAAGGGACACGATGTTTTACCCAGGTTCGGGCCCTCTCGATGGAGGTGAAACCCTACTCCTGCTTGATTAATATTGATGATATGGGTAGTACAAGAGTGGATCTACCACGAGATCGAGAGACTAAACCCTAGAAGCTAGCCTATGGTATGATTGTTGTTCGTCCCACGGACTAAAACCCTCCGTTTATATCGACACGGATAGGGTTAGGGTTACACGAGTCGATTACAATGGTAGGAGATCTACATATCCAGACGCCAAGCTTGCCTTCCACGCCAAGGAAAGTCCCATCCGGACACGGGACGAAGTCTTCAATCTTGTATCTTCATAGTCCAGAGTCCGCCAATGGTGATAGTTCGCTATCCGGACACCCCTAATCCAGACTCCTCAAGAGCCCTCGAACCAGGCTTCAATGACGACGTAGTCCGGCGTGCATATTGTCTTCGCATTGCAAGGCGGGTTCCTCCTCGAATACTTGATAGAAGATTTTGAACACGAGGATAGTGTCCGGCTCTGCAAAACAAGTTCCACATACCACCGTAGAGAGAATAACCTTTGCACAGATCTGCTGACGTATTCCGCGGCGTGACATCACACCACGGCCAGGCCTTTATACGAATTGTTTTACTGTTCCACCTCAGCGCGTTTAGCGAGGCGGTTTCCTTGGCACGTCTTATCAGAGCGGAGATCGTGCCCCCTTATTCCGCATTCTCATCAATACGGGCGTGGGTAACCCATCGTGCCGTTAGCTGGCACGCCTCCATCGGCGAGTCCCGAACGGTCACGGGAGGGCTCTTGGTATTCAACCTCTTTATAACGGGACCAAGGCCTGCTCCTTCCTTTCAATCTCAATCGAATCTGCCCTCGCCGAGTTCCAACACCCAAAGCTCCATATTTAGGCGCTTGGACATTCAACGAAGTCCGCTCCGACCTGCACGGCCGGTGGATGTCTACCTCCGTCACGGAAGAAGATGTGCTAAAGCTGAGAGACGCCAGTATCTAACCGCGAAATTTCAAGATAGGCTGCCTGCCCAAGGGCAGGTTATTCCCACTCGAGCCTGGTGAGAGCGTGGTATTCGTGTCTCACTTCCTTCGGGTTTAGGCTTCCGACGGAGCCCTTTGTGAGGGGCTCATGTTTTATTATGGGCTAGAATTCCATGACTTGATCCGAGTCCATCCTCCACATCTCGTCGCTCATTGTCGATGTGAAGCCTTCCTCCGCATTACCCCTCACTTGGATTGTGGCTCAAGACCTTCAAAGTGGAGCCAAGATGATCAAGGGGCATCAGGCAGAGTGCGGAGGGACTGTTATTAGCAAGAATGCGGATGCTCCATGGCCCGAGGGCTCTTTTCAAGAGGAGCTCAATTTATGGCAACAGGAGTGGTTTTATATTACCGCACCTAGGGGCACCAAATGGGCGGCGCCACCTGCCTTCCTCTCGGGTCCTCCACTGCGGCGGGCGTCATGGGTCAATAAAGGGCTCGACTGGGACGCCCAAGGACGCACTGTGTTGCAGGGCCGTGATTCGAGACCTCCGAGAGAGAGAGAGATCAATCTGGTCGTAGTAGCGCAGGTCATGCTGATTAAATCGCGCCTTGCCCTGCAAACGTCGCCCCCTCCGCCTGTGGGAGTTTAATCCGAAGGGACCACAAGCTCTCCAACATTTTATGGGCGTAACGCCCGTGGAGATGTACCAATTGTTCTTCGGATCACAAGCAATGTGTCCGGACTTAACCGAGGACGCAGGTCTGAGCTGCAATCACCCGGATACTCAAGTAAGTAGTCCTGTACCCAGACATGCTATCCGCAAATTTATCGTAAACTTGCCCTTAAGAGAGCTATCCTTTAAACAGGAGTGGGTAGCAAAAGCAAAACTGATCAGGTGTCCGGCCCCCCTCCCTGAGACCATGCCGGATCCTGTATTAACCAAGATGCTAGAGGTTGTGCCCTTTAAAGAAGGCGAAGGGGGGAACAAGGGAACTACTACATCCGTGAAGGAGGCTATCAAGAAAGGGGGGATCGAGTATCCCTCCCTCCAAGGGGAGAAGAGGACCGCTTCTGAAGATCCGGAGACCAAAGCCTCGAAGCGAGGGAAGAAATCTTCACCAGAGGGTCCTGCGGCGGGAGATACCCCGACCGCACTATTTCCCCGAGGAGATCAGCCCTCCAGCGAGCTGTAAGTATAGGGGGCGTATTTTTTTCAAAAGAGAGACATCTCCGTTTTATTTCTGAAGGTAACCGAAAGTTTACCTTATAGTTCGGATCTCAGCCCTTCACAGCAGAGCTCGTCTTCAGGGGATCTTGGTCTCGAGATGATGGAGAGCTAAACGCCTCCGCCGCCATACTGTTAGGCGAGGTGGACGACCCGAGGTGTCGTATGAGGGCGTCTCCGAATCCGCAGGCGAGAAGGCAGCCGATGTCCCTCAAAGCCCTTCGTGTCCGCCATCGAAAAGGCCACCGGACGAGTCCGCACCAACGGGTGTACGGTCGAGGAGTGAAGGATCTGCTCGGCGGCGTCTATCTCGGAAGATCACCGTATGTTAATGGGTACGGTGATTGAAAGTATTTCATCCGCTGAGAACGGATTGCATGAAGCCGTCGTAAGTTTACTGACGGGTTTTGAGGTACGCAAAATGATGTACCTTCTGACAGTTTTGCATATAAAATGCGCCATGTATAGATAGTAGCCCCTGAGACTTGGTGCGGTGTTAAAAAATGACGGCGCGCTGAGGATCATAACCCAAGGTATAATATGCGCTCTTCCTATGTAGGTGGCGAAGCGTCCGGTGGCTAGTCGGGCTGATGAATTTGCCGAACTGAAGCGGCAACTTGACGTGGCGGATGCGGACATCACGCTTGTTAATAAGCGGCTTGACGGGTCACAAGGTATGCAACTTATCCGCAGACACCTGGTAAGGGAGCTTGACGCCCATGCCTTACAACATGTATGCTTAATGCAGATGGTGCCGCTTCTATGGAGATCCTTCGGGCGGAGCTCACCCGAGCCAAGGAGCAAGCCAGAAAAAGTGATGCGGCTGCCTTAAAGGCGTCCGCAGAGCCAAAAACCGAATAGGCTGCTCACTGCTGAAGCAAGAAAGACATGGCCGAGATGGCCGTGAAATTGAAGAATGCTACTGACCGTTGCGAGCTTCTTGAAAAAGAAGATCGAGCGAAACAAGAGGACCTGAAAAAGGCCACCACCGAGGCCAAGGATACTTGCTCTGCAATGAGAGCTATGAAGGAGGAGCTACGTCAGGCCGGAGATATTGCGGCTGGAAAGCCCTTTCTGATGCGGAGGAAATTCACGGATCCTAAGTATGCTCAATTGGACCGGCTGTGGGGTGCGGAGGATGCTTATCTGGACTTGGCGGCGAAAAGCCGCAGACGCGGCCGAACACTTCCGAGGTCAAAAGGATCACGGAATGGAAGAGCTTTTTTGGTCGCAGTTCCATGGTTCGGAGCGTCCACTTTCGTTAACCGATCGTTTGGCCGAATGGGCTGAGCTGAATAAGTTGTCCGGACTTGCCATGAAGGCTGTCGTGACTAATTTGTGGCCGAAAAGGCCCGAGCCGAAGAGTTATTTTGGCTTGGTGCAACAGTTCCTTGGTGCGGTGCCGCATATCGATGCAATGAAGCGGTCAGCATGCATAGAGGGTGCGCGGATGGCTCTTGGCCGTGTCAAGACATATCGGGCGGAGAGGAAGGCCACGACGTTGCATCCCAAGATTCGACATAAGACGCAGTACCTGCCGAGCACTATTTTGAGGAAGTCTGCAGGCGCTCGCTTAATAGAGACGCAGTGCTTTCGACGGATATTATGTTTCAATGACATGTATGATTTGTGAAAACAATGTTTCAATATAATATAAGAGCTTTTTATACTTGTGCGTTCAAGTATTAAAACACCTCATGTGCGGCCGTTGATGTATATGTGTATATAACCTGAAAGATGACAGTCTTCGGCTTCAGCCCCCACGCACATAGTGCGGGGGTGTTTGCAAAAAGGCACATTTTCACACTTAATCCAACGTCTTGGTCCTGTAAAGGAGGTGATATCGTAGCAAACTAGGCAACCGGACTATAATGCTTTTTCACTTTCACTTAGCCATAGGAGTTCGATGGTGGGGCTACTATATAGCCCCTAGGGGCACCGCGCTCTCCCGAATTCGGGGCGCGTATGTGCCTGACCGGGAAACGGCCCTTCGTTAATGCGGGGGAATTCTAAACATTCCGCTAGGTCATCGAGTGGTTGACCAGTCTCACGCTATATCATGACAGTCAGTTTTCGGCTTTCTCTACTGAGGTGCTCACCTGGCCGAACCGGGGCATAATCGCAGTAGTTCTCCTGGTGCCGCGTTAGCCGATAGAATGGAACGTAAGGCAGCAAAACACAGGAGCCGGGCAAACCCAACATTTGACCAAAGACATGATTCGGAGCTGATGCATATAAGGCCTAACTCGAGACGCCGAACACTCCCTAAGGTATTCGATCTTTATGAAAACGGGCAGAATAATGCCCTAAGCCCCTGTGTCCAGGTACGCGCAAAAATTCTGGTGCGGCCGATGCCAAAACGCCAGCCTCCTCCTCAGTTATAGCAAGAAACCGGGGGATGTGTATCAACAAGAGACAGTAAAAAAGGTTTACGCAGGGTCTTAATCTGAAAAGAATCCTTGCAACGGGTCCCTACTGCACGTCTGCGCATGTGTCTCTGTTGTGCCGTATCCTGGACGGGTGTAGCATGGTGTTCATCTGTTAAAGAGAAGAACTTAGTTGAAAAAGAAAAAAAAGATCATGCGAAAAAAAGTACTTTATATTAAATAAACAGAGTACGGTTCGAAAAGTGAATAGAATTGAGCTTTATTGTCTCTTGTTGTACATGCGTGCAGCCCCTTGCACGGGGGTATGCCGCTAGTAAGCGTTTATATGTTTACACCGGACTCGTCTAGCCATGTCTGGGGTTCGAATGAACTATTCAGGTGCTTTGATTAGCGGAGCCGGATTAGTGTGGGGCTGTCAAGGCAGTCTCACGTTTTTTCCGTGCTCGAATAACACTTGATACTCCCTTTTAATGAGATGGTGCCTCGTGGACCGGGCATTTTAAGTGTAAGAGATGCATAATGCGGTATTGCGTTAAAGCAGGCAAAAGCTTCACGTCCCAGTAGTGCTTGATAGCTACTTTCGAATGGGGTGATGTGGAAGGTTAACTTTTCACGGCGGAAGTTGTCGGATGACCCAAGCACAACTTCTAGCAGTAGGGAGCCCGTACAATGGGCATATAGGCCTGGCATTACCCCTTTGAAGGAGGTGTTGCTATGGCGAACTTTGGTTGGGTCTATCCCCATTTTGCGGATTGTGTCCTGATATGGCAGGTTTAGATCGCTACCTCCGTCCATTAGGACCTGTGTAAACTGGAGTCCATCGATTATAGGATCTAATATCAAGGCAGTCCATCCTGGGTTCCGGATACTTCCGAATAGTCCCGATGATCGAAGGTGATTGGTTTTGACAACCATCGTTGGGACTCTCTTTGGGATAGACCGTGGCGCGTGTCTCTATGGGCGCCGCTCTGTTTTTCCCTTTGTCACTTGAAGTGAGTTCACTGTTTTGACTTTTTGTGGGAAATTCTTTTTTTTTTCTGGTGCTCTGCTTGTGGGGTTCGTCATCATCCTCGCTTGGTGTGTCGAGCCCCTTGTGTTCGGCATTGAGTTTGCCGGACTGCTTGAAGACCCAACAATCTCTGTGGGTATGGTTTGCAGGCTTCCTGGGAGTACTGTGGATTTGGCATATTTTGTCCAAGATTTTGTTTAGGTTGGATAGCTCGTCGTTGTTGTCCTTGAGGGGCAGTTTTTAATGATTCTGCTGGGAGCTTCTGAATCCGGCGTTGACTGCCATGCTCTTCGGGCTGTTTCCCTTTGTCCGGCGCTGGTCCTTGCTGCGTCGTGGTTTTCCATTTCCATCCCTGACTTCGGATGTACTTGGGTCGCTGGTACTGCATCTTGCCAGCCAACTATCCTCTCCCGCGCAAAAGCGGGTCATGAGGCTTGTTAATGCAGCCATTGTTCTCGGATTCTCCTGGCCGAGGTGTCTGGCAAGCCATTCGTCTCGGACGTTGTGTTTGAAAGATGCTAAGGCTTCAGCATTCAGACAGTCGACTATTTGGTTCTTTTTGATGAGGAACCTATTCCAAAATTTGCGGGCTGACTCTCCGGGTTGTTGAGTTATGTGACTTAAACCGTCTGCATCCGGAGGACGGACATAAGTCCCTTGAAAATTTGCCCGAAAAGCATCCTCGAGCTCTTCCCAACTTCCAATGGTATTTTCAGGGAGGCTTTTGAGGCAATGCCGGGCTGGCCCTTTGAGCTTAAGGGGTAAGTATTTTATGGCGTGGAGATCATATCCTCTAGCCATGTGTATGTGGAGGATGTAATCCTCAATCCGCACTGTGGTGCGTTGTTCCGTCAGATGCCTCTATGTTTACGGGTTTGAATCCCGCTGGGAATTCGTGATCCAGAACCTCATCGGTGAAACACAGGGGGTGTGCGGCACCCCTATACTTGGGTGTGCCGTGATGTTCGGATATTTGGCGTGTTGTATTGCTTGGAAGAGGTTGCTTTCTCGGCCCATTGATGGACCTAACTGGGCCATCCTTTTGATGCAAATCCTTATGCGGATCGCGTGCCGGCTTGTGTTCGGCGCCGCTTGCCGCTCCATGTTTGCCACGTGGTCGTCTATCCGACCGGGCGGCCTCTTTGTTCTTTGATTGCGGGGGCTCTACGGCCTCCTCATCGAATTCGGGCAGTAATTTGTGCTTCGGGTAGCTCTTTTGTTTGGCGATCGTCGCCGATTTCTATGGTGTTGAGCAATTTGCTCCATCTGATTCTGAGTGCATCTTCCGCTGTTTTGAGCTGCTTCGCTTTTTCAGGCTAGGGCGCAGTGGCGACGAGCCTTTTGTGGAGGTTCTTCTGTTCCAACAATTTGTCCGGTGTGAGATCGTTGACTGTTATCTTCACCGGGACGGGCTGTTTATCCAAGTTTTCCTGTTAGACGGTTGCTCGATAGCATGTTCGTCGTCAACCGGTTCGCCCTGCTCTATGGCTGGGTCTATGTGGCTGCCGTCTTTGTCGAGGGGACTTGGTGCGGCGCTTACGCTGCCGTTTGACTGCTTTTGAGGATTTATCCTTCGTAGTGTCCCGTTGTTCCCGTCATCACTTCCTTTAGGTGTATCCACCATGTATACATCGTGGGATGAGGTGGCTGTCCAAGATCCTATAGGTGCTGGTTCATGGTTGTCTCCTACATTGTCGCCCATACCTTCGATGTCTTCGGAGTCGAAATCGAGCACGTCGTTTAAGCTTTCGACAGTGGCTACAAAGTGGGCGGTGGGTGGGCGTTGAATTTCTTCGTCGTCCGTATCCCAACCTTCATGACCATAGTCCAGCCAGGGCTCTCTTGATAAAGAGAGAGACTTTAGTGAATTCAGGATGTCGCCAAAGGGCGAGTGCTGAAAGATGTCCGCGGCAGTGAACTCCATAACCGGTGCCCAATTGGATTCGATTGGCAGGTGCGCAGAGGGTTCGGAGTCCGGAGAGGAGTCCGACACCTTGGAGTCACGGTCTTTGCAAAGGACAGGGATGGAGCTCGGCTCAATCGCCATAGAGATCGTAGCCCCCGAGGCGGTGTCCAACCATTTGTCCTCGATCGGCGGAGTCGGTTCCGAGCTAAGGGTCGGAGCGGACGCTGGTGCGGCTTCTAGGGCACTGTTCGGCGGTAGAGCTAGATCGTGCCCATCGAGATAGTGGGGCGCGCTTGGCTGTGGCTCGAATCCGTCGAAGATTAAGTCTCCGCGGATGTCGGCCATGTAGTTCAAACTCCCAAATCTGACCTGATGGCCAGGGGCGTAGCTTTCGATCTTCTCCAGATGGCCAAGTGAATTGGCCCGCAGTGTAAAGCCGCCGAATACGAAGATCTATCCGGGGAGAAAAGTCTCATCCTGGACCGCGTCGTTGTTGATGATCGAAGGAGCCATCGGGCCTAAGGATGACGACACAGAGGAACTCTCAATGAAAGCACCAATGTCGGTGTCAAAACCGGCGGATCTCGGGTAGGGGGTCCCGAACTGTGCGTCTAGGCGGATGGTAACAGGAGACAAGGGACACGATGTTTTTACCCAGGTTCGGGCCCTCTCGATGGAGGTAAAACTCTACTCCTGCTTGATTAATATTGATGATATGGGTAGTACAAGAGTGGATCTACCACGAGATCAGAGAGGCTAAACCCTAGAAGCTAGCCTATGGTATGATTGTTGTTCGTCCTACGGACTAAAACCCTCCGGTTTATATAGACACCGGATAGGGTTAGGGTTACACCGAGTCGGTTACAATGGTAGGAGATCTACATATCCAGACGCCAAGCTTGCCTTCCACGCCAAGTAAAGTCCCATCCGGACACGGGACGAAGTCTTCAATCTTATATCTTCATAGTCCAGGAGTCCGGCCAACGGTGATAGTTCGGCTATCCGGACACCCCCTAATCCAGGACTCCCTCAGTTGTCGTTCGATCTGGGAGCATCCAACGATGCAGACATACAATATGTGGGGTTTGGGTTCTGGCCAATCAGAACACATGACTCAGATTGAGCGCGTAGCAGGGGGCAGGGGGCATCGGCCACGGTTTGGTAGGCACAGGGCTTTCATGAGTGAACCGTGTGCTATTTGAAAACATTTTGTGAGAAGAATCTCGGTTTTTAAATCCTAGTAAATCCAAAACTCAGCAGAAAACCATGAAACTTGGCATGGTGTTGCGACATAGCATATATATGTCAAGGAATTTTTTCATCCATTTTGGCGCAAGTTTTATTACAAACCTCTTATAAACCGGAGCTTCTATCAAAGAAAGCCTCGTGGTTCCGATAGGGAAACGTGTCCCCCTCATGGGGGAAATGATAATCACTGCCTCTTTTCGCCTTGTATTTTCTTCTACGGGCAACATGGAACGACAAGATATCCATGCTAAAATTTAAACTTATTTAGGGTTCATTTGGCCTTTTTATACACTAATTGAGTTTCCTAGGCCTTTATTGTCCATAATTCAAATTTGGACCTCAAATACATGCTCCAGCTCACCAAAATGGCTAGAAAAACTATACATGCATGTGTCCTTGGGTGCATGTTGTTGGGGAACGTTGCAGAAAATTAAAATTTTTCTACGGTATCACCAAGATCTATCTATGAGTTCATCTAAGCAACAAGTTACTAGAGAGAGTTTGCATCTACATACCACTTGTAGATTGAGTACGGAAGCGATCGAGGGAGTGGTGATGATGAAGACGTTCCCAACGTGATTCCGATCACCGATGACCAAGTGCTGAACGGACAGCACCTCGCGCTCAACACACGTGACGGGACGATGACGCCTCCTTCGCCTTGATCCAGCAAGGAGGAAGGAGAGGTTGAGGAAGATCACTCCAATGGCAGCACGACGGCGTGATGCAGATGGAGGGACAGATCTCGGCAGGCTTCGCCAAGCGTGTGCGGAGGAGGAGAGGTGTTGGGAGGGAGGGCTGCGCCTTCAACGGTGTGTGCAGCCCTCCCTCTACCCCTCTATTTATAGGGGAAAGGAGGAGGGCGGCCCCTCTAGATGCATCTAGAGGGGGCGGCGGTTAAGGGGGGGGCTTGCCCCCAAGCAAGGGGCCCCTTGGGGTTCCCTCAACCCTAGGCGCATGGGCCAAGGGAGGGTGCGCCCAGCCCATGAGGGGCTGGCTGCCCCACGCAGCCCAAGTGGCCCCCAAAAGGGTGGCCCCTCCCGTGGTCCTCCGGAACCCTTCCGTGGACCCTCCATAAACCGATGTGACCAAACTTTTCGGTGTCCGCTTGACGACTTCCCATATATAAATCTTTACCTCCGGACCATTCCGAACTCCTCGTGACGTCCGGGATCTCATCCGGACTCAACAACATTCGTAATCACATACAAGTCTCCCTATTAACCCTAGCGCCACCGAACCTTAAGTGTGTAGACCCTACGGGTTCGGGAGACATGTAGACATGACCGAGACGCTCTCGGTCAATAACCAACAGCGGATCTGGATACCCATGTTGGTTCCTACACGCTCCTCGATGTTGTCATCGGATGAACCACGATGTCTAGGGTTCAAGCAACCCCGTATGCTATTCCCTTTGTCGACGGTATGTTACTTGCCCGAGACTCGATCGTCGGTATCCCAATACCTCGCTTAGTCTCGTTATCGCAAGTCACTTTACTCGCATCAGAATGCATGATCCCGTGACCGGACACTTGATCACTTTGAGCTCATTATGATGATGCACTACCGAGTGGGCCCGGTGATACCTCTCCGTCATACGGAGTGACAAATCCTCGTCTCGATCCGTGTCAACCCAATGACACTTTCGGAGATACCTGTAATGCACCTTTATAGTCACCCGATTACGTTGTGACGCTTGATACACCCAAAGCACTCCTACGGTATCCGGAGTTACACGATCTCACGGTCTAAGGAAGAGATACTTGACATTGGAAAAGCTCTAGCAAAACGAACTACACGACCTTTGTGCTATGCTCAGATTGGGTCTTGTCCATCACGCCATTCTCCTAATGAGGTGATCCCGTTGTCAATGACATCGATGTCCATAGTCGAAACCATGACTATCGTCGACCAACGAGCTAGTCAACTAGAGGCTCACTAGGACGATTGTGGTCTATGTATTCACACGTGTATCACGATTTCCGTATGATACAGTTATAGCATGAATAAAAGACAATTGTCATGAACAAGGAAATATAATAATAATGCTTTTATTATTGCCTCTAGGGCATATTTCCAACAGTCTCCCACTTGCACTAGAGTCAATAATCTAGTTTACATTGTGATGAATCGAACACCCATAGAGTTCTGGTGTTGATCATGTTTTGCCCGCGGAAGAGGTTTAATCAACGGATCTGCGACATTCAGATCCGTATGCACTTTACAAATTTCTATGTCTCCATTCTGAACATTTTCACGGATGGAGTTGAAGCGACGCTTGATGTGCCTGGTCTTCTTGTGAAACCTGGGCTCCTTGGCAAGGGCAATAGCTCCAGTGTTGTCACAGAAGAGTTTGATCGGCCCCGACGCATTGGGTATGACTCCTAGGTCGGTGATGAACTCCTTCACCCAAATTGCTTCATGCGCTGCCTCCGAGGCTGCCATGTACTCCGCTTCACATGTAGATCCCGCCACGACGCTCTGCTTGCAGCTGCACCAGCTTACTGCTCCACCATTCAACATATACACGTATCCGGTTTGTGACTTAGACTCATCCAGATCTGTGTCGATGTAACCCTTTACGACGAGCTCTTCGTCACCTCCATAAACGAGAAACATGTCCTTTGTCCTTTTCAGGTACTTCAGGATATTCTTGACCGCTGTCTAGTGTTCCTTGCCAGGATTACTTTGGTACCTTCCTACCAAACTTACGGCAAGGTTTACATCAGGTCTGGTACACAGCATGGCATACATAATAGATCCTATGGCTGAGGCATAGGGGATGACACTCATCTCTTCTTTATCTTTTGTCGTGGTCGGGCATTGAGCTGAGCTCAATCTCACACCTTGCAAAACAGGCAAGAACCCCTTCTTGACTGATCCATTTTGAACTTCTTCAAAATCTTATCAAGGTATGTGCTTTGTGAAAGACCTATGAGGCGCCTCGATCTATCTCTATAGATCTTGATGCCTAATATATAAGCAGCTTCTCCAAGGTCCTTCATTGAAAAACACTTATTCAAGTAGGCCTTAATGCTGTCCAAGAATTCTATATCATTTCCCATCAAAAGTATGTCATCTACATATAATATGAGAAATGCTACCGAGCTCCCACTCACTTTCTTGTAAACGCATGCTTCTCCATAAGTCTGATAAACCCAAACGCTTTGATCATCTCATCAAAGCGAATGTTCCAACTCCGAGATGCTTGCACCAGCCCATAAATGGATCGCTGGAGCTTGCATACTTTGTCAACATTCTTGGGATCGACAAAACCTTCCGCTGCATCATATACAGCTCTTCCTTTAGATAGCCGTTATGAACGCTGTTTTGACGTCCATCTGCCATATCTCATAATCATAGTATGCGGCAACTGCTAACATGATTCGGACGGACTTAAGCTTCGCTACGGGAGAGAAAGTCTCATCGTAGTCAATCCCTTGAACTTGCCGATAACCCTTAGCGACAAGTCGAGCTTCATAAATGGTGACATTACCATCCGCGTCCGTCTTCCTCTTAAAGATCCATTTGTTTTCTATCGCTCGCCGTCATCGGGCAAGTCACCAAAGTCCACACTTTGTTTTCATACATGGATTCTATCTCGGACTTCATGGCTTCTAGCCATTTGTTGGAATCTGGGCCAGCCATCGCTTCTTCATAGTTCGAAGGTTCATTGTTGTCTAACAACATGATTTCCGAGACAGGGTTGCCGTACCACTGCAGTGCGGACGTGTCCTAGTGGACCCTGAAGTTCAAGAGCAACTTGATCCAAGTACCTTGATCATCATCATGAATTTCCTCTTCAGTTGGTGTAGGCATCACAGAACATTTTCTGGGCTGCACTACTCTCCTGTTCAAGAGGTAGTACTTCATCGAGTTCTACTTTCCTCCCACTTACTTCTTTCGAGAGAAACTCTTTTCCGTAAAGGTTCCGTTCTTGGCAACAAAGATCTTGCCCTCAGATCTTAAGTAGAAGGTATACCCAATGGTTTCTTTAGGGTATCCTATGAAGACGATTTTCCGACTTGGGTTCGAGCTTTTCAGGTTGAAGTTTCTTGACATAAGCATCGCATCCCCAAACTTTTAGAAACGACAGCTTAGGTTTCTTCCCAAACCATAATTCATACGGTGTCGTCTCAACGGACTTAGACGGTGCCCTATTTAAAGTGAATGTAGCTGTCTCTAGAGCGTATCCCCAAAATGATAGCGGTAAATCGGTAAGAGACATCATAGACCGCACCATATCCAATAGAGTGCGATTCGACGTTCGGACACACCATTACTGTTGAGGTGTTCCAGCGGCGTTAGTTGTGAAACGATTCCACATTTTCTTAAGTGTGTACCAAATTCGTGACTTAAATATTCTCCTCCACGATCTGATCGTAAGAATTTTATCTTTCGGTCACGTTGATTCTCTACTTCATTCTGAAATTCCTTGAACTTTTCAAAGGTCTCAGACTTGTGTTTCATCAAGTAGACATACCCATATCTACTCAAGTCATCTGTGAGAGTGAGAACATAACGATACCCTCCATGAGCCTCAACGCCATTGGACCGCACACATCGGTATGTATGATTTCCAACAAGTTGGTTGCTCGCTCCATTGTTCCGGAGAACGGAGTCTTGGTCATCTTGCCCATGAGGCATGGTTCGCATGTGTCAAATGATTCATAATCTAAAGACTCCAAAAGTCCATCAGCATGGAGCTTCTTCATGCGCTTGACACCAATGTGACCAAAGGCGGCAAGTGCCACAAGTATGTGGGACTATCGTTATCAACTTTACATCTTTTGGTATTCACACTATAAACATGTGTAATACTACGCTCGAGATTCATTAAGAATAAACCATTGACCATCGGAGCATGACCATAATACATATCTCTCATATAAATAGAACAACCATTATTCTCGGATTTAAATGAGTAGCCATCTTTCATTAAACAAGATCCAGATACAATATTCATGCTCAAACTTGGCACCAAATAACAATTATTAAGGTTCATAACTAATCCCGTAGGTAAATGAAGAGGTAGCGTGTCGACGGCGATCACATCGACTCTGGAACCATTCCCGACGCAAGATCGTCACCTCGTCCTTTGCCGCTTCCGCTTATTCCGCAGCTCCTGCTGTGAATTACAAATATGAGCAACGGCACCGTATCAAATACCAGGAGTTACTACGAGTAATGGCAAAGTACACATCAATTACATGTATATCAAATATACCTTTGGTGTTGCCGGCCTTCTTGTCCGCTAAGTATTTGGGGCAGTTCCGCTTCAAAGGACCCTCCTTGCAATAAAAGCACTCGGCCTCGGGTTTGGGTCCATTCTTTGACTTCTTCCGGCAACTTGCTTACGGTAGCGGCAACCTCCTTGCCGTCCTTCTTGAATTTCTTCTTACCCTTGCCCTTCTTGAACTTAGTGGTCTTATTGACCATCAACACTTGATGTTCTTTCTTGATCTCAACCTCGGCTGACTTCAGATAGAGAACACTTCAGGAATGGTCTTTACCATCCCCTGCATGTTGTAGTTCATCACAAAGCTCTTGTAGCTTGGTGGGAGCGATGGAGGATTCTGTCAATGACCGCCTCATCGTGGAGGTTAATATTCATTTGGGTCATACGGTTGTGCAACCCGGACATCTTGAGAATATGCTCACCGACAGTAACTATTTTCCTCCATCTTACAACTATAGAACTTGTCGGAGATGTCATATCTCTCGACCCGGCGTGAGCTTGGAAAACAAGTTTCAGCTCCTCGAACATCTCATATGCTCCGTGATGCTCAAAACGCTTTTGGAGCCCCGGTTCTAGGCTGTAAAGCATGCCGCACTGAACGAGGGAGTAATCATCAGACGAGACTGCCAAGCATTCATAATGTCTTGGTTCTGCAGGGACGGAGCGCCACCTAGCGGTCCTTCTAGGACATATTGTTTCTGGCAGCTATGAGGATGATCTCAAGTTCGGACCCAGTCCGTATAGTTGCTGCCGCCATCTTTCAGCTTGGTTTTCTAGGAACGCGTTGAAGTTCAAGTTGACATGAGCGTTGGCCATTTGATCTACAAGACATATCATTCAAAAGTTTTAGACTAAGTTCATGATAATTAAGTTCATCTAATCAAATTATTACAATGAACTCCCACTTAGATTGACATCCTCTAGTCATCTAAGTGTTACACGATCCGAGTTGACTAAACCGTGTCCGATCATCACGTGAGACGGACTAGTCTCGTCGATGAACATTCTCATGTTGATCGTATCTTCCATACGACTCGTGTTCGACCTTCGGTCTCCGTGTTCCGAGGCCATGTCTGTACATGCTAGGCTCGTCAAGTAAACCCTAAGTGTTTTCGTGTGTAAATCTGTCTTACACCGTTGTATGTGAACGTAAGAATCCATCACACCCGATCATCACGTGGTGCTTAGAAAGCATTTAACTTTGGCAACGGTGCACAGTTAGGGAAACACTTCTTGAAATTGTTGTAAGGATCATCTTATTTACTACCGTCGTTCTAAGTAAACAAGATGTATAAACATAATAAACATCACATGCAATTATATAGTAGTGACATGATATGGCCAATATCATAAAGCTCCATTGATCTCCATCTTCGAGGCTCCATGATCATCTTGTCACCGCATGACACCATGATCTCCATCATCATGATCTCCATCATTGTGCCTCCATGAAGTTGTCACGCCAACGACTACTTCTACTTCTATGGCTAACGCGTTTAGCAATAAAGTAAAGTAAGTTACATGGCGTTCTTCAATGACACGCAGGTCATACAAAATAAAGACAACTCCTATGGCTCCTGCCGGTTGTCATACTCATCGACATTCAAGTCGTGATTCCTATTACAAGAACATGATCTCATACATCACAATATGTCATTCATCATTCATCACAACTTGGCCATATCACATCACATGTCAATTGCTGCAAAAACAAGTTAGACATCCTCTAATTGTTGTTGCATCTTTTACGTGGCTGCAATTGGGTTCTAGCAAGAACGTTTTCTTACCTACGAATAACCACAACGTGATCTTGTCAACTTTTATTTACCCTTCATAAGGACCCTTTTCATCGAATCCGCTCCAACTAAAGTAGGAGAGACAGACACCCGCCAGCCACCTTATGCAACTAGTGCATGTTAGTCGGTGGAACCGGTCTCACGAAGCGCACGTGTAAGGTTGGTCCGGCCGCTTCATCCCACAATACCGCGGAAGCAAGATAAGACTAGTAGCGGCAAGTAAATTGACAAGATCCACGCCCACAACCAAATTGTGTTCTACTCGTGCAAAGAGAACTACGATAGACCTAGCTCATGATGCCTTTGTTGGGGAACGTTGCAGAAAATTAAAATTTTCTACGGTTTCACCAAGATCTATCTATGAGTTCATCTAAGCAACGAGTTACTAGAGAGAGTTTGCATCTACATACCACTTGTAGATTGAGTACGGAAGCGATCGAGGGAGTGGTGATGATGAAGACGCTCCCAACGTGATTCCGATCACCGATGACCAAGTGCTGAACGGACAGCACCTCCGCGCTCAACACACGACGGACGATGACGTCTCCTTCGCCTTGATCCAGCAAGGAGGAAGGAGAGGTTGAGGAAGATCACTCCAATGGCAGCACGACGGCGTGATGCGATGGAGGGATCAGTACTCGGCGGGGGCTTCGCCAAGCGTGTCGGAGGAGGAGAGGTGTTGGGAGGGAGGGCTGCGCCTTCAACGGTGTGTGCAGCCCTCCCTCTACCCCTCTATTTATAGGGGAAAGGAGGAGGGCGGCCCCCTCTAGATGCATCTAGAGGGGGGGCGGCGGCCAAGGGGAGGGGGGCTTGCCCCCCAAGCAAGGGGGGCGCCCCCCTTAGGGTTCCCCCCCTCAACCCTAGGCGCATGGGCCAAGGGGAGGGGGTGCGCCCAGCCCATGAGGGGCTGGCTGCCCCACGCAGCCCAAGTGGCCCCCCAAAAGGGGTGGCCCCTCCCGGTGGTCCTCCGGAACCCTTCCGGTGGACCCTCCATAAACCGATGTGACCAAACTTTTCCGGTGTCCGCTTGACGACTTCCCATATATAAATCTTTACCTCCGACCATTCCGAACTCCTCGTGACGTCCGGGATCTCATCCGGACTCGAACAACATTCGTAATCACATACAAGTCTTCCTATTAACCCTAGCGCCACCGAACCTTAAGTGTGTAGACCCTACGGGTTCGGGAGACATGTAGACATGACCGAGACGCTCTCCGGTCAATAACCAACAGCGGGATCTGGATACCCATGTTGGTTCCCACACGCTCCTCGATGTTGTCATCTGGATAACTTGCATCACACACGGTTAAGCCAGTACCTGCACCATTTGCTCGCACTTGCGCAGTCGTGGTGATTTTACAGCGCACTTGCATCGCACACGGTTAAGCCAGTACCTGCACCATTTGCTCGTGCTTGCGCAGTCGTGGTGATTTTACAGTGCACTTGCATCACACACGGTTAAGCTAGTAACTGCACCATTTACTCGCGCTTGCGCAGTCATGGTAATTTTACAGCAAAAAATTAACCACGACTACCAAACTTGGACTACTCAACTTCCCACCGGGTCACCCATCCTTGGACTACTCCAGCCTGAGCATGTGTAACTTCTGTGTTCTATTCTACTAGGCTAGCGGATGGGAAGCAGCACCTTGCTGATAGGAATTGCCTCCTTGCCTTTAAGGCGTTTCATGCTGGTCACCCTGTGGGACCTACTCCCTCCTATCATGCATTGTTCTTTTAGAAACTGTGTGCGATATTTACATGGCTGGTGTGTAGCCATCTAGCCTTCAATGAGCACTGACACTGGTCGCAGGAAACCGATGGGAGAAGAGGCAGGAAACCGATGAGAGGAGTCGCGAGAAACAGTAGCCTGCTTAGAAAATTTAGAAGAGAAGGAAGCGTGAGCTAGCACGACGCATGATAATAGTGCTTACCCATGAACTACATATGCTTTCGAAAGGGCTGAGGGTTCCTGTCGGTGTCAAAACCGGCGGATCTCGGGTAGGGGGTCCCGAACTGTGCGTCTAGGCGGATGGTAACAGGAGACAAGGGACACGATGTTTTTACCCAGGTTCGGGCCCTCTCGATGGAGGTGAAACCCTACTCCTGCTTGATTAATATTGATGATATGGGTAGTACAAGAGTGGATCTACCACGAGATCAGAGAGACTAAACCCTAGAAGCTAGCCTATGGTATGATTGTTGTTCGTCCTACGGACTAAAACCCTCCGGTTTATATCGACACGGGATAGGGTTAGGGTTACACAGAGTCAGTTACAATGGTAGGAGATCTACATATCCGTATCGCCAAGCTTGCCTTCCACGCCAAGGAAAGTCCCATCCGGACACGGGACGAAGTCTTCAATCTTGTATCTTCATAGTCCGAGTCGGCCAATGGTGATAGTTCGCTATCCGGACACCCCTAATCCAGACTCCTCAAGAGTCCGAACCAGGCTTCAATGACGACGAGTCCGGCGTGCATATTGTCTTCGCATTGCAAGGCGGGTTCCTCCTCCAATACTTGATAGAAGATTTTGAACACAAGGATAGTGTCCGCTCGCAAAACAAGTTCCACATACCACCGAGAGAGAATAACCTTTGCACAGATCTGCTGACGTATTCCGCGGCGAGACATCACACCACGGCCAGGCCTTTATACGAATTGTTTTTACTGTTCCACCTCAGCGCGTTTAGCGAGGCGGTTTCCTTGGCACGTCTTATCAAAGCGGAGACCGTGCCCCCTTATTCCGGCATTCTCATCAATACGGCGTGGGTAACCCAGTCGTGCCCGTTGGCACGCCTCCTCCATCGAAGGCGAGTCCCGAACGGTCACGGGGAGGGCTCTTGGTATTCAACCTCTTTATAACGGGACCAAGGCCCGCTCCTTCCTTTCAATCTCAATCGAATCTGCCCCTCGCCTCGAGTTCCAACACCCAAAGCTCCATATTTAGGCGCTTCGGACATTCAACGAAGTCCGGCTCCGACCTGCACGGCCGGTGGATGTCTACCTCCGTCACGGAAGAAGATGTGCTAAAGCTGAGAGACGCCAGGTATCTAACCGGCGAAATTTCGCATAGGCTGCCTGCCCAAGGGCAGGTTATTCCCACTCCCGAGCCTGGTGAGAGCGTGGTATTCATGTCTCACTTCCTTTGGGGTTTAGGCTTCCCGACGGAGACCTTTGTGAGGGGGCTCATGTTTTATTATGGGCTGGAATTCCATGACTTGGATCCGGAGTCCATCCTCCACATCTCGTCGTTCATTGTCGTATGTGAAGCCTTCCTCCGCATTACCCCTCACTTCGGATTGTGGCTCAAGACCTTCAAAGTGGAGCCGAAGATGATCAAGGGGCAGCAGGCAGAGTGCGGAGGGACTGTTATAAGCAAGAATGCGGATACTCCATGGCCCGAGGGCTCTTTTCAAGAGGAGCTCAATTTATGGCAACAGGAGTGGTTTTATATTACCGCACCTACGGGCACCAAATGGGCGGCGCCACCTGCCTTCCTCTCGGGTCCTCCACTGCGGCGGGCGTCATGGGTCAATAAAGGGCTCGACTGGGGACCGTCCAAGGACGTACCTGTGTTGCAGGGCCGTATTCGAGACCTCCGAGAGAGAGAGAGAGATCAATCTGGTCGTAGTAGCGCAGGTCATGCTGATTCGTCGCGCCTTGCCCTGCAAACGTAGCCCCCTCCGCCTGTGGGAGTTTAATCCGAAGGGACCACAAGCTCTCCAACATTTTATGGGCGTAACGCCCGTGGAGATGTACCAATTGTTCTTCGGATCACAAGCAATGTGTCCGGACTTAACCGAGGACGCAGGTCTGAGCTGCAATCGCCCGGATACTCAAGTAAGTAGTCCTGTACCCGGACATGCTATCCGCATATTTATCGTAAACTTGCCCTTAAGAGAGCTATCCTTTAAACAGGAGTGGGTAGCAAAAGCAAAACTGATCAGGTGTCCGGCCCCCCTCCCTGAGACCACGCCGGATCCTGTATTAACCAAGATGCTAGAGGTTGTGCCCTTTAAAGAAGGCGAAGGGGGGAACAAGGGAACTACTACATCCGTGAAGGAGGCTATCAAGAAAGGGGGGATCGAGTATCCCTCCCTCCAAGGGGAGAAGAGGACCGCTTCTGAAGATCCGGAGACCAAAGCCTCGAAGCGAGGGAAGAAATCTTCACCAGAGGGTCCTGCGGCGGGAGATACCCCGACCGCACTATTTCCCCGAGGAGATCAGCCCTCCAGCGAGCTGTAAGTATAGGGGGCGTATTTTTTTCAAAAGAGAGACATCCCCGTTTTATTTCTGAAGGTAACCGAAAGTTTACCTTATAGTTCGGATCTGAGCCCTTCACAACAGAGCTCGTCTTCAGGGGATCTTGGTCTGGAGATGATGGAGAGCGAAACGCCTCCGCCTGCCATACTGTTATGCGAGGTGGACGACCCTGAGGTGTCGTTGCGGAGGGCGTCTCCGAATCCGGCAGGGCCAGAAGGCAGCCGTATGTCCCCTCAAAGCCCTTCGTGTCCGGCCATCGAAAAAGGCCACCGGACGAGTCCGGCACCAACGGGTGTACGGTCAGAGGAGCTGAAGGATCTGCTCGGGCGAGCGTCTATCTCGGAAGATCACCGTATGTTAATGGGTACGGTGATTGAAAGGATTTCATCCGCTGAGAACGGATTGCATGAAGCCGTCGTAAGTTTACTGACGGGTTTTGAGGTACGCAAAATTATGTACCTTCTGACAGTTTTGCATATAAAATGCGCCATGTATAGATAGTAGCCCCTGAGACTTGGTGCGGTGTTAAAAAATGACGGCGCGCTGAGGATCATAACCCCAGGTATAATATGCGCTCTTCCTATGTAGGTGGCGAAGCGTCCGGTGGCTAGTCGGGCTGATGAATTTGCCGAACTGAAGCGGCAACTTGACGTGGCGGATGCGGACATCACGCTTGTTAATAAGCGGCTTGACGGGTCACAAGGTATGCAACTTATCCGCAGACACCTGGTAAGGGAGCTTGACGCCCATGCCTTACAACATGTATGCTTAATGCAGATGGTGCCGCTTCTATGGAGATCCTTGGCGGAGCTCACCCGAGCCAAGGAGCAAGCGAGAAAAAGTGATGCGGCTGCCTTAAAGGCGTCCGCAGAGCCAAAACCGAATAGGCTGCTCCTTCGCTGAAGCAAGAAAGACATGGCCGAGATGGCCGTGAAATTGAAGAATGCTATCGACCGTTGCGAGCTTCTTGAAAAGAAGATCGAGCGAAACAAGAGGACCTGAAAAGGCCGCCACCGAGGCTAAGGATACTTGCTCGCAATGAGAGCTATGAAGGAGGAGCTACGTCGGGCGGAGATATTGCGGCTGGAAAGCCCTTTCTGATGCGGAGGAAATTCACGGATCCTAAGTACGCTCAATTGGACCGGCTGTGGGGTGCGGAGGATGCTTATCTGGACTTGGCGGCGAGTGCCGCAGACGCGGCCGAACACTTCCGAGGTCAAAAGGATCACGGAATGGAAGAGCTTTTTTGGTCGCAGTTCCATGGTTCGGAGCGTCCAGTTTCGTTAACCGATCGTTTGGCCGAATGGGCTGAGCTGAATAAGTTGTCCGGACTTGCCATGAAGGCTGTCGTGACTAATTTGTGGCCGAAAAGGCCCGAGCCGAAGAGTTATTTTGGCTTGGTGCAACAGTTCCTTGGTGCGGTGCCGCATATCGATGCAATGAAGCGGTCAGCATGCATAGAGGGTGCGCGGATGGCTCTTGGCCGTGTCAAGACATACTGGGCGGAGAGGAAGGCCACAGACGTTGCATCCCAAGATTCGGACAGAAGACAAGTACCTGCCGAGCACTATTTTGAGGAAGTCCTGCAGGGCGCTCGTTTAATAGAGACGCAGTGCTCGACGGATATTATGTTTCAATGACATGTATGATTTGTGAAAACAATGTTTCAATATAATATAAGAGCTTTTTATACTTGTGCGTTCAAGTATTAAAACACCTCATGTGCGGCCGTTGATGTATATGTGTATATAACCTGAAAGATGACAGTCTTCGGCTTCAGCCCCCACGCACATAGTGCGGGGGTGTTTGCAAAAAGGCACATTTTCACACTTAATCCAACGTCTTGGTCCTGTAAAGGAGGTGATAGCGTAGCAAACTAGGCAACCGGGCTATAATGCTTTTTCACTTTCACTTAGCCATAGGAGTTCGATGGTGGGGCTACTATATAGCCCCTAGGGGCACCGCGCTCTCCCGAATTCGGGCGCAGATGTGCTGACCGAAACGCCCTTCGTTAATGCGGGGGAATTCTAAACATTCCGCTGGGTCATCGAGTGGTTGACCAGTCTCACGCTATATCATGACAGTCAGTTTTCGGCTTTCTCTCGAGGTGCTCACTGGCGAACCGGGCACAATCGCAGAGTTCTCCGGTGTCGCGTTAGCCGATAGAATGGAACGTAAGGCAGCAAAACACAGGAGCCGGGCAAACCCAACATTTGACCAAAGACATGATTCGGAGCTGATGCATATAAGGCCTAACTCGAGACGCCGAACACTCCCTAAGGTATTCGATCTTTATGAAAACGGGCAGAATAATGCCCTAAGCCCTGTGTCGAGTGCACGCATAAAAATTCTGGTGCGGCCGATGCCAAAACGCCAGCCTCCTCCTCGGTTATAGCAAGAAACCGGGGGATGTGTATCAACAAGAGACAGTAAAAAAGGTTTACGCAGGGTCTTAATCTGAAAAGAATCCTTGCAACGGGTCCCTCTTGCACGCGCATGCATGTGTCTGTTGCAGCCGTATCACGGACGGGTGTAGCACGGTGTTCATCTGTAAAAGAGAAGAACTTAGTTGAAAAAGGAAAAAAAGATCATGCGAAAAAAAGTACTTTATATTAAATAAACAGAGTACGGTTCGAAAAGTGAATAGAATTGAGCTTTATTGTCTCTTGTTGTACATGCGTGCAGCCCCTTGCACGGGGGTATGCCGCTAGTAGGCGTTTATATGTTTACACCGGACTCGTCTAGCCATGTCTGGGGTTCGAATGAACTATTCAGGTGCTTTGATTAGCGGAGCCGGATTAGTGTGGGGCTGTCAAGGCAGTCTCACGTTTTTTCCGTGCTCGAGTAACACTTGATACTCCCTTTTAATGAGATGGTGCCGCGTGGACCGGGCATTTTAAGTGTAAGAGATGCATAATGCGGTATTGCGTTAAAGCAGGCAAAAGCTTCACGTCCCAGTAGTGCTTGATAGCTACTTTCGAATGGGGTGATGTGGAAGGTTAACTTTTCGCGGCGGAAGTTGTCGGATGACCCAAGCACAACTTCTAGCAGTAGGGAGCCCGTACAATGGGCATATAGGCCTGGCATTACCCCTTTGAAGGAGGTGTTGCTATGGCGAACTTTGGTTGGGTCTATCCCCATTTTGCGGATTGTGTCCTGATATGGCAGGTTTAGATCGCTACCTCCGTCCATTAGGACCTGTGTAAACTGGAGTCCATCGATTATAGGATCTAATATCAAGGCAGTCCATCCTGGGTTCCGGATACTTCCGAATAGTCCTGATGATCGAAGGTGATTGGTTTTGACAACCATCGTTGGGACTCTGCTGGGATAGACCGTGCGGCGCGTGTCTCTATGGGCGCCGCTCTGCTTTTCCCTTTTGTCACTTGAAGTGAGTTCACTGTTTTGACTTTTTGTGGGAAATTTTTTTTTTCCGGTGCTCTGCTTGTGGGGTTCGTCATCGTCCTCGCTTGGTGTGTCGAGCCCTTGTGTTCGGCATTGAGTTTGCGGACTGCTTGAAGACCCAACAATCTCTGTGGGTATGGTTTGCGTGCTTCCCAGGAGTCTTGTGGATTTGGCATATTTTGTCCAAGATTTTGTTTAGGTTGGATAGCTCGTCGCTGTTGTCCTTGAGGGGCAGTTTTTAATGATTCTGCTGGGAGCTTCTGAATCCGGCGTTGACTGCCATGCTCTTCGGGCTGTTTCCCTTTGTCCGGCGCTGGTCCTTGCTGCGTCGTGGTTTTCCATTTCCATCCCTGACTTCGGATGTACTTGGGTCGCTGGTACTGCATCTTGCCAGCCAACTATCCTCTCCCGCGCAAAAGCGGGTCATGAGGCTTGTTAATGCAGCCATTGTTCTCGGATTCTCCTGGCCGAGGTGTCTGGCGAGCCATTCGTCTCGGACGTTGTGTTTGAAAGATGCTAAGGCTTCAGCATTCGGACAGTCGACTATTTGGTTCTTTTTGATGAGGAACCTATTCCAAAATTTGCGTGCTGACTCTCCGGGTTGTTGAGTTATGTGAATTAAACCGTCTGCATCCGGAGGACGGACATAAGTCCCTTGAAAATTTGCCCGAAAAGCATCCTCGGGCTCTTCGCAACTTCCAATGGTATTTTCAGGGAGGCTTTTGAGGCAATGCCGGGCTGGCCCTTTGAGCTTAAGGGGTAAGTATTTTATGGCGTGGAGATCATATCCTCTAGCCATGTGTATGTGGAGGATGTAATCCTCAATCCAGACTCCAGGGTCTGTTGTTCCGTCGTATGCCTCTATGTTTACGGGTTTGAATCCCGCTGGGAATTCGTGATCCAGAACCTCATCGGTGAAACACAGGGGGTGTGCGGCACCCCTATACTTGGGTGTGCCGTGATGTTCGGATATTTGGCATGTTGTATTGCCTTGAAGAGGTTGCTTTCTCGGCCCATTGATGGACCTAACTGGGCCATCCTTTTTATGCAAATCCTTATGCGGATCGCGTGCCGGCTTGTGTTCGGCGCCGCTTGCCGCTCCATGTTTGCCACGTGGTCGTCTATCCGACCGGGCGGCCTCTTTGTTCTTTGATTGCGGGGGCTCTACGGCCTCCTCATCGAATTCGGGCAGTAATTTGTGCTTCGGGTAGCTCTTTTGTTTGGCGACTGTCGCCGTATTTCTCTATGGTGTTGAGCAATTTGCTCCATCTGATTCTGAGTGCATCTTCCGCTGTTTTGAGCTTTCGCTTCTGCTTTTTCAGGCTAGGCGCAGTGGCGACGAGCCTTTTGTGGAGGTTCTTCTGTTCCAACAATTTGTCCGGCGTGAGATCGTCGGACTGTTATCTTCACCTGGGACGGGCTGTTTATCCAAGTTTTCCTGTTTAGACGGTTGCTCGATAGCATGTTCGCCGTCAACCGGTTCGCCCTGCTCTATGGCTGGGTCTATGTGGCTGCCGTCTTTGTCGAGGCGGGACTTGGTGCGGCGTTTACGTTGCCGTTTTGACTGCTTTTTGAGGGATTTATCCTTCGTAGTGTCCCGTTGTTCCCCGTCATCACTTCCTTTAGGTGTATCCACCATGTATACATCGTGGGATGAGGTGGCTGTCCAGTATCCTATAGGTGCTGGTTCATGGTTGTCTCCTACATTGTCGTCCATACCTTCGATGTCTTCGGAGTCGAAATCGAGCACGTCGTTTAAGCTTTCGACAGTGGCTACAAAGTGGGCGGTGGGTGGGCGTTGAATTTCTTCGTCGTCCGTATCCCAACCTTCATGACCATAGTCCAGCCAGGGCTCTCTTGATAAAGAGAGAGACTTTAGTGAATTCAGGATGTCGCCAAAGGGCGAGTGCTGAAAGATGTCCGCGGCCGTGAACTCCATAACCGGTGCCCAATTGGATTCGATTGGCAGGGTGCGGAGGGTTCGGAGTCCGGAGAGGAGTCCGACACCTTGGAGTCACGGTCTTCGCAAAGGACAGGGATGGAGCTCGGCTCAATCGCCATAGAGATCGTAGCCCCCGAGGCGGTGTCCAACCATTTGTCCTCGATCGGCGGAGTCGGTTCCGAGCTAAGGGTCGGAGCGGACGCTGGTGCGGCTTCTAGGGCACTGTTCGGCGGTAGAGCTAGATCGTGCCCATCGAGATAGTGGGGCGCGCTTGGCTGTGGCTCGAATCCGTCGAAGATTAAGTCTCCGCGGATGTCGGTCGTGTAGTTCAAACTCCCAAATCTGACCTGATGGCCAGGGGCGTAGCTTTCGATCTTCTCCAGATGGCCAAGTGAATTGGCCCGCAGTGTAAAGCCGCCGAATACGAAGATCTATCCGGGGAGAAAAGTCTCATCCTGGACCGCGTCGTTGTTGATGATCGAAGGAGCCATCGGGCCTAAGGATGACGACACAGAGGAACTCTCAATGAAAGCACCAATGTCGGTGTCAAAAACGGCGGATCTCGGGTAGGGGGTCCCGAACTGTGCGTCTAGGCGGATGGTAACAGGAGACAAGGGACACGCTGTTTTTACCCAGGTTCGGGCCCTCTCGATGGAGGTAAAACCCTACTCCTGCTTGATTAATATTGATGATATGGGTAGTACAAGAGTGGATCTACCACGAGATCAGAGAGGCTAAACCCTAGAAGCTAGCCTATGGTATGATTGTTGTTCGTCCTACGGACTAAAACCCTCCGGTTTATATAGACACCGGATAGGGTTAGGGTTACACCGAGTCGGCTACAATGGTAGGAGATCTACATATCCGTATCGCCAAGCTTGCCTTCCACGCCAAGTAAAGTCCCATCCGGACACGGGACGAAGTCTTCAATCTTATATCTTCATAGTCCAGGAGTCCGGCCAACGGTGATAGTTCGGCTATCCGGACACCCCCTAATCCAGGACTCCCTCAGTTGTCGTTCGATCTGGGAGCATCCAACGATGCAGACATACAATATGTGGGGTTTGGGTTCTGGCCAATCAGAACACATGACTCAGATCGAGCGCGTAGCAGGGGGCAGGGGGCATCGGCCACGGTTTGGTAGGCACAGGGCTTTCATGAGTGAACCGTGTGCTATTTGAAAACATTTTGTGAGAAGAATCTCGGTTTTTAAATCCTAGTAAATCCAAAACTCAGCAGAAAACCATGAAACTTGGCATGGTGTTGCGACATAGCATATATATGTCAAGGAATTTTTCATCCATTTTGGCGCAAGTTTTATTACAAACCTCTTATAAACCGGAGCTTCTATCAAAGAAAGCCTCGTGGTTCCGATAGGGAAACGTGTCCCCCTCATGGGGGAAATGATAATCACTGCCTCTTTTCGCCTTGTATTTTCTTCTACGGGCAACATGGAGCGACAAGATATCCATGCTAAAATTTAAACTTATTTAGGGTTCATTTGGCCATTTTATACACTAATTGAGTTTCCTAGGCCTTTATTGTCCATAATTCAAATTTGGACCTCAAATACATGCTCCAGCTCACCAAAATGGCTAGAAAAACTATACATGCATGTGTTCTTGGGTGCATGTTTGGGTCTCATGCCTGGAATGGGAACGAATTACAATCGTATCGGCGTCCTGGCTCTTCCTCAAACATTTGGAATCTCGGTTTTTAAATCCCCATGAATCCTAAACTCACCAGAAAGTCATGAAAGTAGGCATGGTGTCACGTCATGGAACATATATGTCGTGGTAAAAACATTGTCCAATTTGGGCCAAGCTTTATTACAAACCACTTACAAACCGGGGCTTCTCTCAAAGAAGCCTCGTGGTTCCGATAGGTAAACGTGTTCCCCTTGTTATCGAAACATAATCGCTGCCTCTTTTCGCCTGGTATTTTCTTCTACAGGCAACATTGAACGATAGGATATTTGTGCTAAAAATTAAACTTATCCAGGGTTCATTTGGCCTTTTAATACACTAATTTAGTTTGCTAGGCAATTAATATCCACAATTCAAATCTGAACTTCAAATACATGCTCTATTTCACCAAAATGGCTAGAAAAATTATACATGTGTCCTTGGGTGCATGTTTAGGTCCCATGCCGGGAATGGGAACGAATTACAACCGTACCGGCGTCCTGGCTCATCCTCAAACATTTAGAATCTCGGTTTTTAAATCCCCGTAAATCCTACACTCACGAGAAAGTCATGAAAGTTGGCATGGTGTCACGTCATGGCGCATATATGTCATGGTAAAAACATTTTCCAATTTGGGCCAAGCTTTATTACAAACCTCTTACAAACCGAAGCTTCTCTCAGAGAAGCCACGTGGTTCTGATAGGGAAACGTGTTCCCTTGTGGTGAAACATAATCACTGCCTCTTTTTGCCTTGTATTTTCTTCTACAAGCAACATGGAACGACATCATATCCATGCTGAAATTTAAACTTATTCGGGGTTTGTTTGGCCTTTTTATACACTAATTGAGTTTCCTATGCATTTGATGTCCATAATTCAAATCCGAACCTCAAATGCATGATCCAGTTCACTAAAATGGCTAGAAAAATTATACATGCATGTGTCCTTGGGTGCATGCTTAGGTCCCATGCCAGGAATGGGAACGAATTACAACCGTACTAGCATCCTGGCTCGTCCTCAAACATTTGAAATCTTGGTTTTTAAATCCCCGTAAATCCAAAACTCACCAGAAAGTCATGAAAGTAGGCATGGTGTCACGTCCTGGCACATATATGTCATGGTAAAAACATTGTCCAATTGGGGCCAAGCTTTATTACAATCCTCTTACAAACCATAGCTTCTCTCCAAGAAGCCTCGTGGTTCCGATAGGCAAATGTGTACCCCTTCTTGTCGAAATGTAATCACTG
This sequence comes from Aegilops longissima, assembly GCA_021605205.1. NCBI lineage: Eukaryota > Viridiplantae > Streptophyta > Magnoliopsida > Poales > Poaceae > Aegilops > Aegilops longissima. The sequence goes on along the minus strand of CM038679.1, from coordinate 19,877,835 downwards.
CCTCTTTTCGCATTGTAGTTTCTTTTACGGGCAACATGGAACGACATGATATCCATGCTGAAATTTATACTTATTTGGGGTTCGTTTGGCCTTTTTATACATTAATTGAGTTTCCTAGGCATTTAATGTCAATTATCAAATCTAAACTACAAAAACATGCTCCAGTTCACAAAAATGGTAGAAAAATTATACATGTGTCCTTGGGTGCATGTTTAGATTCCATGCCAAGAATGAGAACAAATTACAACCTTACCGATGTCCTGGCACATCCTCAAACATTTGGAATATCGGTTTTTAAATCCCCATAAATCCAAAACTTACCAAAAAGTCATCAAAGGTGGCATGGTGTCACATCATGGCACATATATGTTGTGGTAAAAACATTGCCAGTTTGGCCCAAGCTTTATTACAAACCTCTTAAAAACCGGAGCTTGCCGCAAGAACCCTCGTGGTTTCAATAGGGAAACGTGTCCCCTTGTGGGCCAAATGATAATCGCTCCCTCTTCTAGCCTCGTATTTTCTTCTACACACTACATAGAACAACGGGAGATTCGTGCTGAACTTTGAAATTATTTAGGGTTCATTTGACCCTTTTTATTCATTAATTGAGTTTTTTAGGCATTTAATGTCCATAATTCAAATCCGACCTACAAATACATGCTCCAGTGCACCAAAATGGCTAAAAAACGTACGTGTGTCCTTGGGGTGCATGTTTAGGTCCCATGGAACGAATGGGAATGAATTTAACTGTCTCTTCGTCCTACCTTGGCTAAAACATTGTGAATATCGGTTTATAAATCTTTGTAAATCCAAAACTCACCAGGAAATCATGAAACTTGGCAGGGTGTCACTACATGGTACATATAATTGTCCAATTTGGGCGAAGCTATATTACAAGCCTCTTACAAACCGAAGCCTCTCGCAACCCTCATGGTTTCGTTGGGCGAAATGATAATCGTTGCCTCTTCAAGCCTTGAACTTTGTTTTCTACAGGCAACATAGTATAACAGGAGTGTCGTGCCGAAATTTGAAACTATTTAGGGTTCATTTGGCCATTGTATATATTAATAATTAAGTTTTCTACGCATTTAATGTAGTCCATAATTCAAATTTGAACTACAAGCACATGCTCCAGTGAAGCAAAATGGGTGGGAAATCGTACATGTGTCATTGGGTGCATGTTTAGGTCTCACTTAAGGAATGGGAATGAATTACAAACTTGTCGTCATCCTGAAACATTGAGAATCTCGGTTTTTAAATCCTAGAAAATCAAAAACTAACCCAAAAAACATGAAACTTGGAATGATTTCATGACATGGCACATATATGCCCTGGTAAAAAAATTGTCTAGTTTGAGAAGAGGCGCACACATTAGAAGCCAACGAAGTCCTTTTTGAAACAAAAAACTGACACGTTAATATCGCAAACGGTTGTATTATATAAACTGTGTCAAAATTTAACCATACTCAGTGGCGTGTGTGCAGCTGTTTGTGTTGGGGAACATAGTAATTCAAAAAAAATCCTACAATAATGCAAGATCTATCTAGGAGGTGCATAGCAATGAGAGGGAAGAGTGTGTCCACGTACCCTCGTAGACCGAAAGAGGGTGCATTTAGTTAAGGTGGTTGATGTAGTCGAACGTCTTCACGATCCAACTAATCCAAGTACCGAACGTACGTCACCTCCGCGTTCAACGCACGTTCAGCCCTATGACATACCTCGAGCTCTTGATCCAGTTGAGGACGAGGGAGAGTTCCGTCAGCACGACGGCGTGGCTACGGTGTTGATGATGTTATCGGCGTAGGGCTTCGCCTAAGCACTACAACGATATGACCGAGGTGTTGAACTGTGTATGGGGGCACCACACACGGCTAAGAGAACAACTGTTGTGCTTTGGGGTGCCCCCTGCCCCGTATATAAAGTAGGGACGAGGAGGAGGCCGGCCTAGGATGGGCACACCTATAGGGGGAGTCCAACTAGGATTCCCAATCCTAGTTGGAGTCCCCTTCCTTTTCCAAGAGGGGGAGAGAGGGAAAGAGGTGGAGAGGGAGAAGGAAAGAGGCGGGGCGCCGCCCCCTCCTAGTCCAATTCGGACCAGCAAAGGGGGGGGGGGGCAGCCACCCTACAGCCGTCCTCTCCTTTCCAGTAAAGCCCAACACTACTAGGGAAAATCCTAGCAGTAGTGCGGGTATTTTGCCTATCAGTAGCGCGGTATGCCGCCTACTGATAAGGCGCTATAGCTAACGTATAGCAATAGCGCCTGTCATCCCATGCTACTGCTATACATGGACAACAGTAGCGATCTTTAAGGAAGAGCGATGCCGCTAATATCTACAGCGCTTTCTAGCAGGCCGCGCTACTGGTAAATGAGCGCTACTGGTAACTATAGTCCCCTCGCTACTGCTAGTTTTTTTAGTTTCTGTTTTTTTTTCATATTTGTTTTGTATTTGAATAGGATTTATACAATAATCTTTAGCATATCATACACATACAAATGTAATCATAGCATATACATACAAATAGTCTCATCAAATCATGTCATCATCATAATCATCATCCAACACAAAGTGGTCTCTCGTCATCATCTCAAAAATAGCGATACAAGTCTCGATTACTTGCAACTACATCATCATCCATCTAAACAATAATATACACGATAATAGCTATCACTATGAAACCTAAACTAACTATTGGATGTTGCTCGGAAACCGGAAACCGGTACACTTGGGCCTGACACTCCGGCCACTCGTCGTATACTCCTGGCGTAGCGCTTCTTCGCCATCGATGATCTATGCACCTGCATCGTCACATGATTCGATGATATGCAACATATGTAGTTGAGGAACAGAAAGAGACAGACTTGGTGAAAATAGAAGCAACATATCATAAGCATAAATAACAAAGTTCATCGTACCCAAAATGCCCTAACTAGAGTGATCTTCGCTAGTCGAGGAGGACGGTTTAATTACATCCCAAATAAAGTTTCGTCGTGCATAACTCAAAGTTTTGTCGTACAGAAAGTATGGAATAAACGGACACATTGTCATATATGGACAATCACTCCAACATGCTGTGCCATCCATCCAGGTCAGGGAGATAGTCCCCGAGCTTAGTGAAAGGCTTCATTTCGAGACGCTGAGAGGCTATGCGTGTTCGGACGTCTTCCCGCGACATTTGTCCTTCTTCGTAGAACATGCCTGTTTTTTCGATGACCTCCTTCATGATGATTTGGGCAATTTCGCGCTGGATGTGATAGAACTCAGCTCAAAGTCGATGATCCTCGATATCTCCTAAGTTCTTTGCCCATTGCAGAATATGGGCATCACCAGATCTAGGTGACATGTGATGGTTCTGATGATCCCGTCTGTACTCCAGCATGTGGTGTAGGACATAGAATCCATCATTAAGAGAATTACTCTGTTCCTGGATGCAGCAGAAGTCGGTCTTATGGCTACAGGTGGGCCTGCCGTCCCTGTACTTCTTGTCCTTGACCTCTCAACCCCGTGTGTCGTAGTAAAAGATAGCACTGTCGAGAACAGACTTGATCTGGGTGTAATCCTTTTTGTTAATTTTCTTTGACGAGTCAAAGTAAAGAGCATGGGAGTATCGGGGGTAGAGGATAAGTACACCTCAAATTAGTTAGCCTCCACCATGCAAATGAATGATTGTAATCGAAGGAAGGATATCCGCGCGGATGACTTACAGCGCATGATAAGGCACGAGAATCGCCTCCTTGTCCTTATTGGCGAGCATGAAATTGACGAGGTAGTCCCTCGCGTATTCACAGTGCTCTGTGCAGACTTCCAAGAAGCCCTCGTCCATGAAGTACGGGTCAGCCACACAGATATAAGGTATCTGCTCAAACCCGGTGAGGTAGTTCATGTGCAAGGAATAAAGGCGGACAAACGTAAAATCCAGCTTCTTCAAGTGAAACATGTCGAAGATGTACTCAAATCGAAGGAAGAACTTCTTCGTGGGGAATGTGTGGACTGTCACACCCAATATGCGACCCTATCCAAAAGGAACTCGAAGGTCCCACCAAGGATAGACCCACATATTGAAACGCTTTTGCAAGGTGGATATCATTACATCAACATTACATAATAGATGGGGATACATACATAATGCACGAATGCCACAAGAATACATCAACATCATACAAGATCAACATCCGACTACGGATGAAACATAAACAGAAACTCAAACGACACCCACCCTGCTAGCCCAGGCTGCCGACCTGGAACCTATCCCCTGATCGAAGAAGAAGCAGAAGAAGAACTCCAAACAAGCAAACATCGCTCTCGCGTCATGATCATCGCAAACCTGTACCTGCAACTGTTGGTGTAGTAAACTGTGAGCCACGAGGACTCAGCAATCCCATTACCATGGGTATCAAGACTAGCAAAGCTTAATGGGAAAGGAAGGGATAAAGTGGTGAGGCTGCAGCAGCGACTAAGCATATATGGTGGCTAACATACGCAAATGAGAGCGAGAAGAGAAACAAAGGAACGGTCGTCAACTAGTAATGATCAAGAAGTGATCCTGAACTCCTACTTACGTCAAACATAACCCAGAAACCGTGTTCTCCTCTCGATCAACCCCGAAAAGAGACACTCACGGTTACGCACACGGTTGGTGTATTTTAGAAGAGTTTACTTTGAGTTTACTACAACCGGATATTAACAAATTCCCATCTGCCACATAACCGCGGGCACGGCTTTCGAAAGTTTATACCCTGCAGGGGTGTCCCAACTTAGCCCATGATAAGCTCTCGCGATCAACGAAGGATATTCCTTCTCCCCGGGAAGACCCGATCAGTCTCGGAATCCCGGCTACAAGACATTTCGACAGCAATAAAACAAGACCAGCAAAGCCGCCCGATGCGCCGACAATCCCGATAGGAGCTGCACATATCTCATTCTCAGGGCAACACCGGATGAGTCTAGCTATGAGTAAAACCAATCCTCGGGTTGCCTCAAGGTGGCCCCGCAGGCAGCTCGGTTCGGGCCAACACTTAGACAAGCATTGGCCCGGGGGGGGGGGGCTGAATAAAGATGACCCTCGAGAGAGCGACTCCCAAGGGAAAAGTAGGTGGTGGTGAGGCAAATGGTAAAACCAATGTTGGGCCTTGCTGGAGGAGTCTTATTCAAAGCGAACTGTCAAGGGGGTCCCATAAATCACCCGACCGCGTTAGGGACGCAAAATCCGGGAACATAATACCGATATGACGGAAACTAGGGCGGCAAGAGTGGAACAAAACACCAGGCATAAGGCCGAGCCTTCCACCCTTTACCAAATATATAGATGCATTAATAATATAAGATATATTGTGATATCCGAACAAGTAAACATGTTCCAGCATGGAACATCTCCATGTTCCAACAAGGAACAAACTTCATCTTCACCTGCAACTAACAACGCTATAAGAGGGGCTGAACAAAGCGGTAACATAGCCAACAACGGTTTTCTAGGAAGGGTGACAAAGGTTAGGGGCTGACATGGCAATTAGGTAGGCTTGAGCAGCAAGTGATAGGTAGCGCGGCATAGCGAAAGAACGAAGCAACTAGCATAGCAATGATAGTAGTGAGATCCAGGGTAGCGGTCATCTTGCCTGAAATCCCGCAAGGAAGAAGAACGAGTCCATGAAGAAGATGAAGCCACGAAGATTTAACCAAGCGTAGACGAACGAATCCTCACGATCGCAACGAAACAGGAACTAACAAGAAGAAGCACACAACATAGTAAACACACCACACATGAACAAGACATGATGCACAACAAGCATGATGCATGACAAAACTAGATGAAGCTACTCATGGCAAGATATGATGCAAACAAGAGCAATACATCAAGGCAAGTTTAAATGAGGCCGGAAACAACATATAACAATTCCGGTAAGTCCTCATATGCAAATTTCGAAATTGGTCCAGATCTGAATAAACGTTATGTTCAAGTTGTTAAACAGCAAGTTAAGATGCACCACGATGATCTACACGAAATTCTACTCAAGTTACATATAAAATTCATTTAATTCGGAGCTACGGCCTAGAAGATATGAGCAAAACAAGATAAACATGGCATTGATGCAAAATGCATACAAACATCAAGCAAACACCTCAAAACAAGGATGCAACATGATAATATGAAACTATATGCAAAAACAAGCAAGTTTCATATAGAGCACACTCCAAATGGAGCAACGGTGCAACACATACACCCTATACAAGTTTAAAGGACAAGCTGTCCAAAACAGCAACTAGGCATATTGCAAACATCAAAACAACAAGCTACAGCACCACAATATAATAACAAAAGGCATGGGCATGATCTACAGGTATAGCATGACAAAACATGAACACTGAGCTATCTCCAGAAATCACTAGAACATGCTCAAACACACATGGCAAGATTGCAATAATAACAGTTTCAGGCATTGGCAGAAATAACATCAGGTTGCAATGTTTAGAGCTATCAAACAACATGCTACAGGAACTTATCATGGAAAACAAAGGCATGGCATTAATTTACTAATTGCATAGAACAAAAGTCCTTTACTGACCATAAGCCAAAAAGGATCAGAAGATATGATGGAACCCATGTAAACATGTCAAGTTATATTACAGATTCATACATGGCAGGAACAACAATAAGTAGGTATGTTGGTGAGCTTGAACCACTCACCACAGAGAAATAAATGGCATGGCAAGGCAACCAACAGTAAGAATACATGGCATAGAAGCTATACATGGCAAGAACAACATCATAGAATGCAAGGATCAACTACAACAACCTTGGCAACATTGAATAACATGTAAACAATTTGCCAGGAAAATTTTTATAGCAAAAGTAGAGCTCGATTAACTCAAGCTATGGCACTCCATAATTGCAAACAAGGGCATGGATGGATAGAGCATAACCATATGTTCAAAACATCCTCACTGAAGTATCTCAAAATAAGCATGGAACTCTCTGTAGCATCAAGTTAACATGGCATAAAAGTATCAGCAAAACAGGGGCTGAAATCAGCAACATCATGGAGCCAAGTTTGCATGCTTGTGCTAGTCACCATAGAGATCACAAATATACATGGCATACACCCCTGAAAAGATGGCATGGCATAGTACAAAACACACGTAGGACTCAAGTTCATAGGGTGCACACATCAATCATGGCAAAAATGACAAAAGTGCATGTTCTGATAAGAATCTGAAACTAACATCACATAGCCCTCTTCTAACAGCATTTCGGGCATCAAGATGAGCTCAAATGAATATGATGCAGTGAGATGAAATGATGTACTCGTCGAGGCGAACAATTTGACATATTACACGCGCAAAACAGAGCTATGGGTGCAGAGTTATGATGCGATGAAAATGCATGAAAAAATTAGCAGATTCGGGGACTTAGTGGATTTTTAGAGGGGGGGAAGTCAACCTTCGTCCGGATCTGAAACGGGCTCGCCGGAGTTCGCCGGAGACGGGGCCGGAGGTGGCGGGGGAAGCACGGGGAGGCAGCCCCGGACCGGATCCGGCTGGTGGGGAGGCGGATCGGCGATCGGGCGAGCTGTGGCCGGGCGTGGCGGAGGCCACCGGGGGCGGCGACGGGCCGCCGGGAGGAGCAAGGGCGGCCGGCGCCGACGTGGTCTCTGCGGACCGGGCGCGAGGCGGCGGAGCGGCGGCGGAGGGATCGGCGGGCGGCGCGGGCGAAGCGCCGCGACGAGGCGCAATGGCGGCCTTGGGCGGCGGCGAACCACGGTCCGGGCGAGGGCGCCGGCGCGGGGCAAGGCGTGCCCGGCGAAGCCTCGGATGGGCCCAGCGGCTCTGGCTTGAGGAGGAGAGAGGAGACCGGCGGCGGGTGAGGTGGCGCCCTCTGATTCACCGAGGGACGGCGGCGGACGTGTCCGGCCAGGGGCGGACATGTCCGGCGCGGCGCGGAGGGGAAATATCTAGGGTTTCGGGGGTTTGGACTGCGGAATTTCGGGGGAGGCCACATATTTATAGGTAGAGGGAGCTAGGAGAGTCCAAATGAGGTGCGGTTTTCGGCCACGCGATCATGATCGAACGAACGAGAGCATGGAGGGGAGTTTGCTGGGTTTTGGGCCACTTTGGAAGGGGTGTTGGGCTGTAAGGGGAAGGAGGCTTTTGCGGTTACCCGGTTAACCGTTGGGGTATCAAACGACCTCCAAATGGCACGAAACTTGACAGGCGGTCTCCCGGTTCTATACCAAGGCCGCTTGACAAACCTCGGTCCATTCCGAGACCGTTTAACACCCGCACATGAAAAAAAGGTAAAAGGGGGCGCCGGGAGACATAGGAGTGCGGATTGCAAAAGCGGACAACGGGAAAATGCTCGGATGCATGAGGCGAACACGTATGCAAAATGAAATGCACATGATGACATGATATGAAATGCAAATGATGACATGGAAAAATGCAACACGCAAGCAAATGACATGGCAACGACGGCGAATAACTGGCGGACACCTGGCGCATCAAATCCGGGGCGTTACAACACTCCTCCACTAACAAGAAATCTCGTCCCGAGATCTTAGAACCGAGACGGAAGGGGAAAAGGGATGAGGTGAAACAGGAAACTCCAGAGAAGAAGCAAAGAATCGAGAGCAGTCAAGAAGACGAGAGGACCGACGAGAATGACGAGAATCAAAAGCTCATGGAAACATGATAGACTCAGAAACAACTCCGGTTTGAACGAGATAAGAAATGAATAAGACTGAAAGGATTTAGGCAGCAGTCCGGTTGAACAAGGAAAGAATAGAACATGAGCTTCAGAAGATGGAATGACACTTGACGAGATAAACAACGCAATGCCTCCGGAAGAATTGAAAGAATTTGAATGAAAATAACTTAGAAGGAAGGATTGAGTGGATTTGAATATCCGAGAAGAACAAAGAAATGCAAAACTCCAATTCTAAAGAATACGGAGAATTAATTACACTTAGAGATCCAAGAAGAAAAGATATTTGAATTCCACCAAAAATATTGATGAAACTCTTGAAGAAAGAATTAAATCATGAAGAACCACCATGATGAACTCCGGTAACAAAAGGTGATGAGATATAATGAAGGAAGAAAGAATAAGATGAGCCTGCGATGAATTAGATGGAGGATTCCGACGAAATAGTCGAGGAAAATTTGAACTCCGAAAAAGAAAAGATGGTAAGACTTGGAACTACAATTTGTTCCTCACGAACAAACTCCGAAGAAAAAGATTAATCACTTGGATGAAATAAAAATAAGATTTATTGTATGCTTATCCTTCATCAAATTAAATTGATGACAAGCAATGGATTTTGCATACTACTTATTCTTCTTGAAAAGGATTAAAGGGGGTATGGCACAAAACTTGAGAAAGTCTTCATGAACCACCGGTAGAATTGAAAAGAACGAATGGATTGAAATGATAATCAAAGAAAAAGAATCTGAAAGAACCACCGTAAGAATTCGAAAATGACCGATGAAAGAGACTGAATCACCGGGAAGAATTAGAAAAGCACGAAGATACTTGAGGGAATTTAGAAAAAAGAGATCGAAGAGATCGCGAACTGATTAACGAATGCTTGAGCGCAGCACGGAAGAACATTGAGACGAGCGAAGGGCACGGATATAGAATAATTGGAGAACGACTTTGAAAAACTTAGAATGGAGAGATATTCCGAAAAGATGGGCTCCGGATGATCGGAACAGAAAAGCAACTCCTGAAATACTCCGGATGGGTAAGAAAAGAATATCTGACAAACGGAATAATTCGAGAGGATAGCATGAAGCTAGAACCACGAATCTTCGGGAGAACGGGCAAGATTTAGAGGAAAAATTCTCTTCAATCTTCAAATGATGAGGAGAAACACCACCAAAATTAATGATATACTCCGGAAGAATGAAAAACAGAAAGGTTGAGCCAACAATGAAAAGAATTTGAAAGAGATCTTGAAAAAAAACATCTGACTGATGAAATTCATACTTACGTCAAATTTTGAAAAGAATTTTTGAAGCTCCGGGAAAATTAGAAGAGTCAGGTAAGATCCTGGGAAAAGACCTGTGGGTTAGGGCCCACTCAAAACAAACACCGTTAGAATGGATTGTCGAATGAGAACTGATGCACCGGAATGATTGAAAGATTTGGATGAGGTGACAACCTCGAAATAATTGAATGCACACACGAATCTTCTGAGATATCTTCCGAACTCCGGAATTATAAACTGGCGAGAGGCGAACGAGCAAAGAGAACACTTCGAAGGAAAAGAATATGATTAACCCGAAAAACTTGAATTAAGTGCACCGGAAAAAGAAAGGGATGAAGAATGACGAACAAGACGAGAATTCACCGGTTGAAATAATTGAGGAAAGACTGAAGAGGCTCCACACGAATGGAATAGATGGTCGGAAGAAACTCGAACTCCGGGAAGAGAAAGGGTGGGAGGGCAGGAAAACAAAGGCAACTTGGAAGGGGAAACCGACGAATATCTTGAAGAGAAAACACCAGTTGAAGAAAACAAAGGCTTCACACGAGTAGGATGGATACTCGATTACGAACTCCGGTTCCGAGAAGAAGAAGGGTGGGCGGGTGGGAAAGAAAACAACTTGCAAAACAAAGAGGGACGAATCACCATGACGAGAAATGCACCGGATGAAAAGAGTTGAGGAACAACTACCGGAAAACCAACTGCGTGATCCTAAAGAAAAATTTGAAGGGGAAGAGGAGTAGTTCAAAACACCTACGTCAAGATTTCTCACCAGAGCGACGAAGGGTCAGAGGAGTAAAAAGAATTCCTACTCTCCGATATAACTAGACTCCGAAAAGTTTTCTTCTAGACTCAACAACGGCCAAACTACATGATCAATCAAGGGGGCTCCTAGGGTCGGTCGAGGCTCTGATACCAACTTGTCACGCCCAATATGCGACCCTATCCAAAAGGAACTCGAAGGTCCCACCAAGGATAGACCCGCATATTGAAACGCTTTTGCAAGGTGGATATCATTACATCAACATTACATAATAGATGGGGATACATACATAATGCACGAATGCCACAAGAATACATCAACATCATACAAGATCAACATCCGACTACGGATGAAACATAAACAGAAACTCAAACGACACCCACCCTGCTAGCCCAGGCTGCCGACCTGGAACCTATCCCCTGATCGAAGAAGAAGCAGAAGAAGAACTCCAAACAAGCAAACATCGCTCTCGCGTCATGATCATCGCAAACCTGCAACTGTTGGTGTAGTAAACTGTGAGCCACGAGGACTCAGCAATCCCATTACCATGGGTATCAAGACTAGCAAAGCTTAATGGGAAAGGAAGGGATAAAGTGGTGAGGCTGCAGCAGCGACTAAGCATATATGCTGGCTAACATACGCAAATGAGAGCGAGAAGAGAAACAAAGGAACGGTCGTCAACTAGTAATGATCAAGAAGTGATCCTGAACTCCTACTTACGTCAAACATAACCCAGAAACCGTGTTCTCCTCTCGATCAACCCCGAAAAGAGACTCTCACGGTTACGCACACGGTTGGTGTATTTTAGAAGAGTTTACTTTGAGTTTACTACAACCGGATATTAACAAATTCCCATCTGCCACATAACCGCGGGCACGGCTATCGAAAGTTTATACCCTACAGGGGTGTCCCAACTTAGCCCATGATAAGCTCTCGCGATCAACGAAGGATATTCCTTCTCCCCGGGAAGACCCGGTCAGTCTCGGAATCCCGGCTACAAGACATTTCGACAGCAATAAAACAAGACCAGCAAAGCCGCCCGATGCGCCGACAATCCCGATAGGAGCTGCACATATCTCGTTCTCAGGGCAACACCGGATGAGTCTAGCTACGAGTAAAACCAATCCTCGGGTTGCCTCAAGGTGGCCCCGCAGGCAGCTCGGTTCGGGCCAACACTTAGACAAGCATTGGCCTAGGGGGGGGGGCTGAATAAAGATGACCCTCGAGAGAGCGACTCCCAAGGGAAAAGTAGGTGGTGGTGAGGCAAATGGTAAAACCAATGTTGGGCCTTGCTGGAGGAGTCTTATTCAAAGCGAACTGTCAAGGGGGTCCCATAAATCACCCGACCGCGTCAGGGACGCAAAATCCGGGAACATAATACCGATATGACGGAAACTAGGGCGGCAAGAGTGGAACAAAACACCAGGCATAAGGCCGAGCCTTCCACCCTTTACCAAATATATAGATGCATTAATAATATAAGATATATTGTGATATCCCAACAAGTAAACATGTTCCAGCAAGGAACAACATCTCCATGTTCCAACAAGGAACAAACTTCATCTTCACCTGCAACTAACAACGCTATAAGAGGGGTTGAGCAAAGCGGTAACATAGCCAAACAACGGTTTGCTAGGAAGGGTGACAAAGGTTAGGGGCTGACATGGCAATTAGGTAGGCTTGAGCAGCAAGTGATAGGTAGCGCGGCATAGCGAAAGAATGAAGCAACTAGCATAGCAATGATAGTAGTGAGATCCAGGGTACACTACTAGAAAAAGGCCTACTAATGGCGCACCGGTTTTGCCTACTAATGGCGCACTACCGGTGCACCATTACTAGCACGCCATGTAGTGCGCCATTAGTATAGCCCACGGTGCGCCATTAGTATCTGGTATACTAATGGCGCACCACATAGAAGTGCGCCATTAGTAACATTTTTTTTCAATTTTTTTTTAAATTTTTTCAATTTTTTTTTAATTTTTCTTAATCTCAGTTCACTATGGCTTAATCTCAGGTCAATATGCTTAATCTCAGGTCAAATCGCACTCCGTGGTCAAACTTCCCGAAAGGTCACCCATCCTCACACTACTCCAGCCCAAGCACGCTTAACTTCAGAGTTCTATCCAACCCCAGCAACAGCTCACTTCACAGGCACTTGTTGATATATCTAGCATATCAATCCTGTTATACCTTATTGATGTCTAGGACTTTGTTCATGTTCATGACTATGATGAAATTTTGAAAAATATTTCAAACTTCTCGATCATATTACGTATCATTTTTTGAAAAGAAATACAAAATAAAATCAAAACCAATTTTTTTTCTGTTACTAGTGGCGCACCACATCCACGGTGCGCCACTAGTAAGTTTGAAATTTTTTGAATTTTTTTGCCGCTAGATCTTGAAAGCCCGTAACTTTTTTTTCTGTTAGGTTTTGGGGATTTTCGAGTAGATGATTTTTCATATAAAAACTTTTTCATCCAAGTTAGTATGCAAAAGTTATGCCCATTTTACAAATTTCTAGAGATTTTGCAAATGAAGTCGAAATTCATATTTGCAAATTTTCCCAACAACTAGACCACATATCACATGGGAAACTTATTTTCTTTTATTTTTTTAACATTTTCATCATTTTCTTTTATTTTTTTTTAAACTGAAAAGGCGATCCACTAGGGGGGGGGGTGCATTCGGTGGAAGGTGGCCAAGTTACTAATGGCGCACCGTGGGGTGTTCGCCATTACTAGTTCAACTAGTAATGGCGCACCACTCCCTGATGCGCCATTAGTAGTTTTGAAAAAAATAATAAAAAAATGATATTTTTTTGATTTTTTTTTTTGAAAAAAACTTAGTAATTGCGCACCAGTGGAAAGTGGTGCGCCATTAGTAACAAAAAAATTTTTATTTATTTTTACATTTTTTCAAAACTACTAATGGCGCATTTACGGATGTGGTGCGCCATTATATGTCATTAGTAATGGCGCACTATGCATCGGTGCGCCATTAGTAACAAAATTTTTTTTATGTTTTTTTGAAACTACTAATGGCGCACCACACACCAGTGCGCCATTAGTAATATATACTAATGGCGCACGAGACATGGTGCGCCATTAGAATATAGTAATGGCGCACCACATCACAGGTGCGCCATTAGTAGCCATTCCATCTATAGCCCTTTTTGTAGTAGTGGTAGCGGTCATCTTGCCTGAAATCCCGCAAGGAAGAAGAACGAGTCCATGAAGAAGATGAAGCCACGAAGACGAACCAAGCGTAGACGAACGAATCCTCACGATCGCAACGAAACAGGAACTAACAAGAAGAAGCACACAACATAGTAAACACACCACACATGAACAAGACATGATGCACAACAAGCATGATGCATGACAAAACTAGATGAAGCTACTCATGTCAAGAGATGATGCAAACAAGAGCAATACATCAAGGCAAGTTTAAATGAGGCCGGAAACAACATATAACAATTCTGGTAAGTCCTCATATGCAAATTTCGAAATTGGTCCAGATCTGAATAAACCTTATGTTCAAGTTGTTAAACAGCAAGTTAAGATGCACCACGATGATCTACACGAAATTCTAGTAAAGTTACATATAAAGTTCATTTAATTCGGAGCTACGGCTTAGAAGATATGAGCAAAACAAGATAAACATGGCATTGATGCAAAATGCATACAAACATCAAGCAAACACCTCAAAACAAGGATGCAACATGATAATATGAAACTCCATGCAAAAACAAGCAAGTTTCATATAGAGCACACTCAAAACGGAGCAACGGTGCAACACATACACCCTATACAAGTTTAAAGGACAAGCTGTCCAAAACAGCAACTAGGCATATTGCAAACATCAAAACAACAAGCTACAGCACCACAATATAATAACAAAAGGCATGGGCATGATCTACAGGTATAGCATGACAAAACATGAACACTGAGCTATCTACAGAAATCACTAGAACATGCTCAAACACACATGGCAAGATTGCAAATAATAACAGTTTCAGGCATTGGCAGAAATAACATCAGGTTGCAATGTTTAGAGCTATCAAACAACATGCTACAGGAACTTATCATGGCAAACAAAGGCATGGCATGAATCTACTAATTGCATAGAACAAAAGTCCTTTACTGACCATAAACCAAAAAGGATCAGAAGATATGATGGAACCCATGTAAACATGTCAAGTTATATTACAGATTCATACATGGCAGGAACAACAATAAGTAGGCAAGTTGGTGGGCTTGAACCACTCACCATAGAAAAATAAATGGCATGGCAAGGCAACCAACAGTAAGAAGACATGGCATAGAAGCTATACATGGCAAGAACAACATCATAGAATGCAAGGATCAACTACAACAACCTTGGCAACATTGAATAACATGTAAACAATCTGCCAGGAAACATTTTATAGCAAAAGTAGATCTCGATTAACTCAAGCTATGGCACTCCATAATTGCAAACAAGGGCATGGATGGATAGATCATAACCATATGTTCAAAACATCCTCACTGAAGTATCTCAAAATAAGCATGGAACTCTCTGTAGCATCAAATTAACATGGCATAAAAGTATCAGCAAAACAGGGGCTGAAATCAACAACATCATGAAGCCTAGTTTGCATGCTTGTGCTAGTCACCACAGAGATCACAAATATACATGGCATACACCCCTGAAAAGATGGCATGGCATAGTACAAAACACACGTAGGACTCAAGTTCATAGGGTGCACACATCAATCATGGCAAAAATGACAAAAGTGCATGTTCTGATAAGAATCTGAAACTAACATCACATAGCCCTCTTCTAACAGCATTTCGGGCATCAAGATGAGCTCAAATGAATATGATGCAGTGAGATGAAATGATGTACTCGTCGAGGCGAACAATTTGACATATTACACGCGCAAAACGGAGCTACGGATGCAGAGTTATGATGCGATGAAAATGCATGAAAAAATTAGCAGATTCGGGGACTTAGTGGATTTTTAGAGGGGGGGAAGTCAACCTTCGTCCGGATCTGAAACAGGCTCGCGGAGTTCGCGGAGACGGGGCGGAGGTGGCGGGGAAGCACTGGAGGCAGCCCGGACGGATCCGGCCGATGGGGAGGCGGATCGGCGATCGGGCGGAGCCGTGGCGACTGGCGAAGCCGCCGGCCTGGCGGCGAGACGGGCCGCGGAGGAGCGGCGGGCGGGCGGCGCCGACGAGGTCTCGCGGACGGGCGCGAGGCGGCGGAGGGCGGCGGAGGGGATCGGCGGGCGGCGGGCGAAGCGCCAGCGACGAGGCGCAACGGGCGCGGCTGGCGGGCGCCAAGACGGTCGGGCGAGGCGGCGGGGCGCGTTGGCAGCAGGCGTTGCCCGGGCGGGCCTCGGATGGGCACCGCGGCCTGGCGCGGGAGGAGAGAGGAGACCGGCGGCGGGTGAGGTGGCGCCCTCTGATTCGCCGAGGGACAGCGGCGGACGTGTCCGGCCAGGGGCGGACATGTCCGGCGCGGCGCAGAGGGGAAATATCTAGGGGTTCGGGGGTTTGGACTGTGGAATTTCGGGGGAGGCCACATATTTATAGGTAGAGGGAGCTAGGAGAGTCCAAATGAGGTGCGTTTTTCGGCCACGCGATCGTGATGGAATGACCGAGAGCATGGAGGGGAGTTTGCTGGGTTTTGGGCCACTTTGGAAGGGGTGTTGGGCTGTAAGTGGAAGGAGGCTTTTGCGATTACCCGGTTAACCGTTGGGGTATCAAACGACCTCCAAATGGCACGAAACTTGACAGGCGGTCTACCGGTGCTATACCAAGGCCGCTTGACAAACCTCGGTCCATTCCGAGACCGTTTAACACCCGCACATGAAAAAAAGGTAAAAGGGGGCGCCGGGAGACATAGGAGTGCCGGATTGCAAAACGGACAACGGGGAAAATGCTCGGATGCATGAGACGAACACGTATGCAAAATGAAATGCACATGATGACATGATATGAAATGCAAATGATGACATGGAAAAAATCAACATGCAAGCAAATGACATGGCAACGACGGCGAATAACTAGCGGACACCTGGCGCATCGAATTCGGGGCGTTACATGGACGTACGACAATTGTTGCGGCATGTTAACCACGTAGAGTGGGTATCCTGGATTTTTTTAGGCGATGAGGCCTTTCTGTATCCGCAGCACATCATCATGAAGTCTCCTTAGATCGCCGAATCTACCCTCTATCATTGCTTTAGGTAGGATTGGTTCACCGGCGATATGCAATTTTGCCACACCGGGGATATCTATATGATTTTGAACCCGAGCCTGCTGAGGCGGCTGGATCATAGAAGAAGCACTGTTGCCTTTCCTCAGTCTCTTCATACCCTTCTTTGCTACCGGAAGGTCGTCCATAATACGTTCAGACTCCGGAGGCGGCAATTGATCAGGCACCGACTCATGACGCTCAAACCCTAAGTAGGCACCAGTACTGACATACTGTTGAATGTCATCATCATCCTCATCCTCATCTATGGCAACGTCACCAGCAACTAATGTAGGCTCTTCCTCACCCCGTCCGCTATCACCCAGCATGACAGCCGACGCTAATTGAGTAGGTGGGGTGTTGATGTTCATACCGAACTGCGTGCTCGTGGGTGTGCTCCCGGTCGCCTCCAGACGAAGCGGACTCTTTGGCCACAATAGGACACACCCATTGCAATCACCAAGCCACCGCGGGGTCTCGTCGTCATCCCCCTAGTACCAGAGGAGCCAAATTCTCGTGGCCCAGTTTGACACTGGCCAGGGAAACCTTGAAGACGTCTGGGGGGCTCGGCCGGCTGTGGAAAAATGGTTCCTTCGGCTCCATTATCATCGCCTTCCCCACGTCCACCTTCTGGTCGCTCGTGGTGTACAATATGGTGCACGGGGTTTCGTCAGCCTGCAAAGAAAAGTCTGCGACGTGAGACATCCGAAATGAAACGAAAATGGGAGATTATACATTTATTGAAGAGGGCCGGTGTGACAGATACCATGAGGGCGTCGAGCTCAGCCAAAGACGAAGAACCACCGAGCACGTCCGGTGTCGGAGCCGGTGCCGGAGCCGGTGCCGGAGCAGGTGCAGCTCCAGATGCTGGTGCAACGCTAGTCGAGCTGCTCCCAAAGAAGTCGGCAAGGGGAAAGTCCGCTGCATTTTTTCTGGATTTTGCATGGTCCAATTGAAAACGGTCGGAACCAAGGTAGTAGACATATCTACAAGCACCTATTTTGCGGAAGCTACCACTGTTGCGACTGTCTTAGATAATTTCTTCTCAACTGCAATCTCAACCTTCTTGTCGATGTTTGCAGGAATGTTGATTCCTTCCCGGTGTGGCAAATCCCGAGCACTCGATACGTCCTAGTTTGTAGCACAAGTCATGCCGAAATTCATGGAAAATTTTGGCATGACCTTTGCTAAAAAGTGGACATATCGAGCACCTGAAATTTGCCGGAATGGAAATGAATCAACATTCCGGCAAAACATAGGCCACTCGGCTTCATTCCCTGGAAACAACAAAAGGCCACTTGGGCACAATCAAACCACTTCAATGAAAAGCTATAACATGACCACTTCAATGGAAAGATATAATCAACAATAAAAGTCTAGGAAGGGATCATCTTTCAAATAAAACTTGCCTAAATTCTTTTCCTTGAAAAATAGTGGTCTTTTCAAAAATAAAAAACCATTGCAAAATGACCTCACTAAACACTTCTCTACCTAGGATAGAACCCAAATTATGTTGATCTAGCTATTCCTCTCTCTCACACAGACATATTATTTGCTCTAACCTAGCCAACCTACTTAACATAGCTTGTTAACCTAATGAACCTAATGAACCTTCCTATTTAACCTAGTTAGATAACCTAGTTTACCTAGATAATTAACCTAATTAAACAAGTTAACGTAGCTAATTCTCTGTCAAAGCCCTAAATAATTTTTTGCACTAACCTATATAGTTAACCTAATTAAACTTGTTAACCTAACTAGTTATTTGTCAAATCCCTAACTATAATTTTGCACGAACCTAGATAATTAACCTAACTAGTTCTTTGTCAAAGCCCTAACTAAAATTTTGCACTAACCTAGATAATTACCTAGTTAAACTAGTTAACCTAGCTAGCTAGTTCTCTGTCCAGTGTTTGTGCTATGCATGAGAGAGAGAGAGGAGGGGTGGGGGCTTACAAAGGATGGCTCTGGTGGTGGCGAGGGAGGCAGGGTGTCTCTGGTGATGGCGAGGGAGGATCCGGTAGCGTCGACGGTGACTCCGGAGGCGTTGATGAGGTCGCGCGGCTCCGGTGGCGTTGGGGGTGGCTCCTGTGGCGTCGACAGCGCGCGGCTCTGGTGGCTCCGGGGGCGTCTACGTCGGCAGGCGATGGCGGGGAAGTGGGGCGACGGCAAATCAGGGAAACGATAGTGTGGTGGGTCGAGGGATTTGGGGGAGAAGTGGTGGCCGGGGGGAAACGGTTTCAGCTTAAGTCAAACTTAGCGGTAGCGCGTTTCTAAAAACACGCTATAGCTAATGTAGCTATAGCGGTTTTCACAAAACGCGTTACTGCTATGGCTATGTAGTTTCCTTTTATTTTCTTATTTCCTTTTCTGTTTCTATAGCAGGGGTCTAGGAAACGCGCTGCAGCTATATTAGCTATAGCGCCTCTTATGAATAGACGCTACTGCTAGGCCTTTCTCCTTTTTTCGCTTTTTCATTTATTTTGCTTTACATTTTATTTTTTCCTTTCTCCTTTCTCTATTTCTTTCATTTTCATTTACTTTTCTATTTGTTTTTCATTTTATTTTATTTCCATTAGCAGTAGCACACCTCTTAGAAAACGCGCTGCTACTGAGTTCCTAGCGGTAGCGCGCTTCTTTCAAGCCCTCTACTGCTATGTTTAGCCTATCGTCTTAGCGATGGGAATATTAGTAGTAGCGCATTTACGCGTGCACGCGCTACTGCTAAAGTTTTATCTGTGGTGCCCTTTTACCTCAAGCGCTACTATCTAGCACTAACATATTTTCTAGACACGCGCTACTACTAAATTTCTGTGTATAAGGTTTTCGCTAGTTTTGCAATAAGGCTCATTACTTCCCCCGAGGGATTCCGGTAACCTCCCGCTCCTCCAAAAAGTGCCCGAACCATTCCGAAACATTTCTTGTGTCTGAACATAACCTTCCAATATATCAATCTTTATCCTCGTCACGTCCGTGGTCACATCCGAGACTCCGAACAAACTTCAGTCATCAAAAACACATAACACATAATACAAATCGTCATCGAACGTTAAGCGTGCGGACCCTACAGGTTCGAGAAGTATGTAGACATGATCGAGACACATCTCCGATCAATAACCAATAGCGGAACCTGGATGCTCATATTGGCTCCTACATATTCTACGAAGATCTTTATCGATTAAACCGCATAACAACATACGTTTTTCCCTTTATCATCAGTAAGATACTTACCTGAGATTTGATCGTCGGTATCATCATACCTAGTTCAATATCATTACCAGAAAGTCTCTTTACTCGTTCCATAATGCTTCATCCCGCAACTAACTCATTAGTCACATTGCTTGCAAGGCTTACAGTGATGAGCATTACCGAGAGGGCCCAGAGATACCTCTCCGAAACACGGAGTGACAAATCCTAATCTTTATCTATGCCAACCCAACAAACACCTTCAGAGACACCTGTAGAGCATCTTTATAATCACCCAGTTACGTTGTGACGTTTGATAGCACACAAGGTGTTCCTCCGGTATTCGGGAGTTGCATAGTCTCATAGTCTGAGGAACATGTATAAGTCATGAAGAAAGCGGTAGCAATGAAACTGTAACTATCATAATGCAAAGCTAACAGATGGGTCTTGTCCATCACATCATTCTCCTAATGATGCGATCCCGTTCCTCAAATGACAACACATGTCCATCATTAGGAAACATAACCATCTTTAATTAACGAGCTAGTCAAGTAGATGCATACTAGAGACACTCTGTTTTGTCTATGTATTCACACATGTACTAAGTTTATGGTTAATACAATTCTAGCATGAATAATAAACATTTATCATGATATAAGGAACTATAAATAACAACTTTATTATTGCCTCTAGGGCATATTTCATTCAGTTTGATTAGACGAGACGAGTGCGAGAAGTCCACCGTGCAGGCTCGACAGGACGCGTGCGAGCAGCTGCTACCTCTTGAGCATGCGTTGGTTTTTTCCCTTGAATAGGAAAGGGTGATGTAGCAAAGGAGTATAAGTATTTCCCTCAGTTTTGAGAACCAAGGTATCAATCCAGTAGGAGACGATGCACAAGTCACCAAATAACTGCACAAAAAATCAAGAACTTGCAACCAACGCGATAAAGGGGTTGTCAATCCCTTCACATTCACTCGCAAAAGTGAGATCTGATAGAGCTAGATAAATGGTAAAGTAAATATTTTTGGTATTTTTGGGTGTATAGATTGGAAAGTAAAGATTGCAAAATAATAGATCGGAAACTAGCAAGATGTAAACGAGATTCAATAATATGGAAAAGAGACCCAGGGGTCATAGGTTTCACTAGTGGCTTCTCTCGAGATAGCATGTATTACGGTTGGTGAACAAATTACTGCCGAGCAATTGATAGAAAAACGCATAGTTATGATGATATCTAAGGCAATGATCATGAACATAGGCATCATGTCCGTGTCAAGTAGACTGACTCCTGCCTGCATCTACTACTATTACTCCACACATCGATCGCTATCCAGCATGCATCTAGAGTATTAAGTTCATAAAGAACGGAGTAACGCGTTAAGCAAGATGACATGATGTAGAGGAATTAACTCAAGCAATATGATGAAAACCTCATCTTGTTATCCTCGATGGCAACAATACAATACGTGCCTTGCTGCCTCTACTGTCACTGGGAAAGGACACCGCAAGATTGAACCCAAAGCTAAGCACTTCTCTCGTGGCAAGAAAGAACAATCTAGTAGGCCAAACTAAGCCGAAAATTTGAAGAGACTTGCAAAGATATGAAATCATGCATATAAGAATTCAAAGAAGAACCAAATAATATTCATAGATAATATTGGCCGTAAATGAACAATTCATCGGATCTCGTCAAACACACCACAAAAGAGTATTAAATCGAATAGATCTCCAAGAACATCGAGGAGAACTTTGTATTGAGAATCAAAGAGAGAGAAGAAGCCATCTAACTAATAAATATGGACCCGAAGGTTTGTGGTAAACTACTCACGCTTCATCAGAGAGGTAATGGTGTTGATGTAGAAGCCCTCCATGATCGAATCCCGCTCCGGTAGATTGCCGGAAAAGGCCCCAAGATGGGATCTCACGGGTACAAAAGGTTGCGGCGGTGGAAAAGTGGTTTCGTAGCTCCCTCTGATGTATTTACGGTATAAGAGTATATATAGGAGATGGAACTAGGTCAGGGGAGCTACGAGGGGCCCAGGAGCGTGGAAAGCGCGCCTACCCCCCTCTGGGCGCGCCCTCCTGCCTCGTGGCCACCTCGTTGCCTCTCTGACTTCACCTCCAAGTCTTCTGGTTTGCCTTCGGTCCAAGAAAGATCGTCACGAAGGTTTCATTCCGTGTGGAATCCGTTTGGTATTCCTTTTCTGCAAAACTCTAAAATAGGCGAAAAACGGAAACTGGCACTGGGCCTTCAGTTAATAGGTTAGTCCCAAAAATAATATAAAAGAGCATATAAAAGCCCATTAAACATCCAAAACAGATAATATAATAGCATGGAACAATCAAAAATTATAGATACATCGGAGACGTATCCGTAGTCCACCGCGCAGGTGTCACGCCCTGATTTTTATGCCACAACACTTAAGCTAGTAGATCTTGATAAAATGTGGTTTGGCAAAATTTTTTGCATTAATTGGCTTTTATTTGAATTGGGTATTTTGTGTGTGATATCAAGTGCTCATAAAGGTCAACATAGCTACACCTTCTATACTTCATTTGCTTCATCCAAAACTTCTGCCCAATGATCATACCATGTGCATAGTACAGTATAGAATTTTCTTACAAGAATAATTTGGCAAAAAAGTCTTTTCTAAACTTAGTTTACCAAAAACCCCTGAATTGAGGTCTGCAATACAAGTACTTGATTTAGGGTATGAAAATATTTCAAAGAGGATGTTTGGCTCCTATTAGGTATAGGTCTCCCGTAAACCACAAAAATATTATTTTAAAAGTTATTCTGCTATGTTATTTAAAGGCTTTTTCTTTAGGCCAGAAATGGTCTTTAATACCTTAAAATTATTTTAATGCTTTAAAAATATTTGTGAAAATGTAGGGAAACTCAGTGGACATATATAGTCCACATATAAGAGTTTCAACACATGGTCATGTTCAAAATATTAGTCAAACCCCTCAATTACCCTTTCTAGATATTTCAAGCTTTTGGAATAGTTACAAAGGAAATATTCTCTAAAAAGTACAACAAAATTCTAGCATGTCACATATGACATATTGGATGATCTTGACAGGCCTCATGTCTTGGAGAACAACATAACATCAGCAAATCCCCTCAAAACCATTTCTGTCCATTTTGAAGTTTGAACAACTTTACATTGTCAACTTTCTCCTTTTTCTCTCAACCTTTGTGGGCATGTTATAAACCCTAAATGATGACAATAGACCAAGTGGTGCATCAAGGAGAATAGTTTTGCATGACTAGATCTTGGAAAACTCATTTCTGTTCATTTCTAGGGTTTGCAGAAGTTGCATTGGAAACTTTTCCCAAATGAACTCAATCATGGTGGAACCTCTTATTTTCTCATGCCATTTGACCCTGTCAAGCCTCATGACAAGAGGAGTTCATCTTCTTGCCCAAACCAGCAACAAGCACTTTCTGCCATTTTACTAAAACCCATGTTTTGACCCCTTCCACTAATGTCCATGAGTTATACTTTTTACCACAACCCCTCCTAGACCTCTTCTACCTCCAGTAACAATGGCTGCATCTCAGATCAATAATTGATGGGTGAAACCACCTCTTTTACCCCTCTGGACAGCCCTTGCACCCCTCTTCCTCACCTCCCTCCTCACTCTAGTGGCCACCCATGGCATCCAATGCATCCCCCTTTTCTCTACTACCTCCTTAGCTACCAGAAACCAAAGGGCACGCCCACAGGGCATAAACAATGCCAACGCCAGCCATTTGCATGCTTTGGAGCGTGCTACAGTATGCTCCCGTACTGTAGCCGCCCCCTGCCAACCACCTCCGGCCACCTCGGGCATCCCCAATGCGCCCGACGATGCGCCTCGGTGTCCTACGCATGCTAAACCCATGTCCCCCTCCTCCTTCACCCTCCTCTTGCCCCAGCTCGCACGCACGTCGGCCGCCTGAGCGCACCAGTGAGCACGCTCACACGCGCGGTGCCTCTGGCCCCCCTGCTCTCTCTCTATCTTTACTCCCCTCACCCTAGTCCAACCCCACGAGCACCCCCGACACCTCCCAGCAAGCTCCCGTGACCCATAGCAACAGCAACGACATCGTCGGCGCACTGGACCATGGTGGACAATCGCCCGCCTATTTAGAGGCCTCCCCGAGCCTCTCCCTCTCCATCACTCGCCTCCACACGCTCGAAATCGACCCCCTTCACCCCCATCTCCAGTCGTGCCCTGTATCACCGGTGGCGAGCTCGCCGACGACTCTGGACAGATGTAGACAACGGCGACCATGGGCCCTGTCTGTCAGCCTCACGCCCTGACGGGTGGGACCCACCCGTCAGGTTTAAAAACGCACGAGCGCACACCGGTTCGCCTGTCGGCTGAAGGCGTATTTCGCATTTACGCTTCGACATGGCGGCCTCGCACGGGCTGGATTCCCTCTGGGCCTTCTACACTGTGGCCTTTCTGGCCCAGTAGCACAGTGCCACTTTTCTTTTCTTTTTCTGTCTGTTTTATAAAACTTCCACGGGATAAAATATTTATCCAAATGGAATAATTCCAACTCCTAAAATCTTAGAATAATCCCACCTATTTATTGATATATCCTTCATACACATCCATCACACTCTTCTGTACTATTCAAATTTAAATTGAAATTTGAGCATTTAAATCCTTCTTTGAAAATCCATTTCTACTATTCCCTAACTCCAAATCCAAAACTAGGAATTTTCCCCTTCTTAGTTTTCCTCCTAGTATTTTACAAAAAAAAAGTTGACATTTTTCTGAGCACTTTGACTTTTCTGTTTTTATTATTGTCTTATTTTTTCGTTATTCTCTTGCGACGATTAGATCCCGTATTTGACGAAGTTGCTGAAGAAGAAGAAAGAGAATGATTTGAAGACCTTGAACACCAAGCCAATCAAGGCAAGCATCCTATTTGACCATGACACCCCCCCCCCTTGTTCATCAGAACCCTTTATCCAATTGCATGATGATGACGGTGGTAAACTTGTTGTGAACCACCACATGATGCATACCCCTACTCATGACTTTACCTTGTTCATAAATGCAATGTCAAAAGACTAGTTGATGCATAAAGATGCATGTGTAGCATGAACTCTTCGTGGTTACATTCTTTCGAAAACCCCATATGGTGCCCCTAATGCCCTTGGGAGATGTTGAACTAAGGTCACCACTTGAGGAAGAAGTGGTGTACCAAAGAGAGGTTTTGGTGTGTGTGTAAAGTGATGGATTAGATTTATGTGTGATTACCATCCCAACCGAACATGTGCAACCACTCTACCCCTTTATGGGACGGGGCATTATTTATTACTTAGGCTGATACTAGCATGGTGCCCACATTACTAGTGACGGGGGTGACTTGAGGTCACTGTCGGTGTCAAAACCGGCGGATCTCGGGTAGGGGGTCCCGAACTGTGCGTCTAGGCGGATGGTAACAGGAGACAAGGGACACGATGTTTTTACCCAGGTTCGGGCCCTCTCGATGGAGGTAATACCCTACTCCTGCTTGATTAATATTGATGATATGGTAGTACAAGAGTAGATCTACCACGAGATCAAGGAGGCTAAACCCTAGAAGCTAGCCTACGGTATGATTGTTGTTCGTCCTACGGACTAAAACCCTCCGGTTTATATAGACACCAGATAGGTTAGGTTACACAGAGTCGGTTACAATGGTAGGAGATCTACATATCCGTATCGCCAAGCTTGCCTTCCACGCCAAGGAAAGTCCCATCCGGACACGGGACAAAGTCTTCAATCTTGTATCTTCATAGTCTTGGAGTCCGGCCGTGATGATAGTTCGGCTACCCGGACACCCCCTAGTCCAACACCAGGATAGTGTCCGGCTCTGCAAAACAAGTTCAACATACCACCGTAGAGAGAATAACTTTTGCACAGATCTGCTGACGTATTCCGCGGCGTGACATCACACCACGTCCAGGCCTTTATATGAATCGTTTTTTACCGTTCCACCTTAGCGCGTTTAGCAAGGCGGTTTCCTTGGCACGTCTTATCATAGATCATGCCCCTTATTCCAGGATTCTCATCAATACGGACGTGAGTAACCCATCCGCGCCATTGATTACGGCGCTTGGGAGATAAGCGAGTTTTACCAGGCTGGTGGTGGACGCATAGCTTCGTCCGTCCATATAAGGGGATAAGGATCCACCTTTTCACCTACGCCTTCTTCCTCCTTTGCTCATCAAATTACGCGCACTCGAGCTCCAGCGCCCAAGTCCGCACATCCCACCTCAACCTTCTCCAACCATGTCAGGAGCGGGAGGCAGGTGGATGGCCTCCTCCGTAACGAAGGGGCACATCACAAGACTGCGGGAGGCCGGATATTTGTCCGGCGACATCGCGCACAGGCTGCCCGACGTGGGGCAGCTCATTCCAACCCCCAGGCCCCATGAGAGGGTGGTGTTTCTCCCCCACTTCCTCCGCGGACTAGGTTTTCCACTTCACCCATTTGTCCGGGGGCTCATGTTCTACTACGGCCTGGACTTTCACGACCTGGCCCCAAATTTTATCCTCAACATCTCGGCGTTAATCGTCGTGTGCGAGGCCTTCCTCTGCATCCAGCCCCACTTCGGCCTATGGCTGAAGATCTTCAATGTCAGGCCGAAGGTAGTGGGCGGCCGTCAAGCAGAGTGCGGAGGCGCCATGGTCGGCAAGATGGCCAAGGTCCTATGGCTCGTGGGAGCCTTTGTGGAGACAATAAAGGGGTGGCAATCGGGGTGGTTCTACATCACCGAGCCACGCGACCCCGAATGGGTGGCGGCCCCCGAATTCAGATCTGGCTTCCCCACACGGCTCTCGTCATGGAAAGAGACGGGCCTGACGTGGGGGAATTCGGACGAGCTATCCGTACTCCAAACATGTGTCCGAAACCTGGTGGACAAGAATCTCAGGCTTGTCGACGTAGTCCAGGTGATGCTCATCCGCCGGATTCTCCCATGCCAACAACGGGCCTTTAATTTGTGGGAGTTTGATCCGGCACAGCACCGAACCTTGAGCCGGCTCTTTGACACTACGTATGAAGATGCCTGGAAGGTGCTGTTCAAGGGCGCTGAAGCCCCAGCATCCGCTAACAAAGATCGCGGATACAGCTCGCGGCGTCAAGCCGGCGAGGTAAGTTATTTTACCCTTTACGGGATTCTTTTTTCATAGATTGACTCTATGTGGGATCTAAAACTCCGTAATCTTTGACAAGACTGGCTGAAGACGTCCGGACAGATTAACTGTCTGGCTCCATTGCCGGAAGACCCAGCGGACGCCCGATTGACGGGGCTGCTGGCTCCGGTACCTATGTGGTGCCGGAGAAGAAGGCCAAGAAGGAGGCCACGGGAACTCGAAGGAGCTCCCGACGCCAGGTGCTGTCAGATTCTGAAGCAGAATCTTCTCTTGAGGATGAGGAGGAGGAAAAAGAAGCTTCTCCCCCAGCGGGGGAGGAGAGGAAAAGGAAGGCCGCCCCAACTGGGGAGGCTGGAGGGTCTAAGAAGGGAAGAACTCTTCCTCCGGACTTCTCTACCAACGTCGACAATGATGAGGAGGATTGGCCAACAAGGGCCAAGCCCCTGGCGAGATCGTAAGTGTCCGGATACCCATGGCTTTTTTATCATTGCATAGTGTTCTCTAATGCCGAACAATCATGCAGCCCGCCCAAGGGCGAGTTTGCCACTTCGTCGAGCGGGTCCCTGAGTTCGTCGAAAATGGAGAGTACTTCACTTTCGACCGCCTCCTCACCTCACGCTGCGGACGACGCCAAGGTGGCGCCCCAAGGGGGGCCTGGTCAAGAGGAGGTGGTGCAGGAGGCGCCGCAAGGCAACCTCCCGGACTCCAGGCGCGTGGGGGGCAAGACCCCCAGGGGCTCTAAGCCCGACACTTCTCCGGACTCCATGCCGGAACCTTCAGCGGTTCAGGAGTCCGGCAAGCGGTCCCTTCGTAAGAAGGGTAAGACGCCGGTGTCCTCCATCCAACCGGAGGCACCGGATAGCTTACTGGAGGCGCTTAACAGCGCCTCCATCAAGGAGGAGCACCACACTGTTATGAGTGCAGTGATCCGGACAGTTCAGTCCGCCAAGAGCGGGCTGACCGAAGCCTGTACCAGCCTTCTAACAGGCTTTGAGGTAAGTTTAGAATATGTAAAAATATTACCGCATAGACAGTAGCTCGATGCTTAGTTCGTGTTCAGAAAGAAAAGCGGACTAAGGATCTAAAAAGATATGTGAGGAGTCTAACATAGGTATGTCAATATGGGAATGCAGGTTGCGCTGCTGACCTCTGTCGCACTGACTGCAGAGGTCAATGCATTGAAGCAGAGCCTCGAGCGGTCTGAGAACGAGCTCGGCCAAGCCAAGAAGCAGCTCGAGGACAAGGAAGGTAAGTAGTACCTTATTAAAGAAATACCTTATAGAAAGGTTTCGGTTGCAAAAAATAAAAGGAATAACATGGGTACTGCAGGGGACACGAACGAGGTGGTGACCCTGAAGGAAGCGGTGTCCGTGGCCGAAAACAAAGCAGCTGCGGAACGCACCGAGCGAGAGAAGGGGGAGGCGCAGCTGGCCAAGGTACGGCAAGAGCTCAAGCTCTCGTGGAAAAACACGAGAGTTTGGAGCGTGACTCGAAGACTCGAGAGTCCGAGCTCGCCTCGGCTCTTGAGAGTGCCAAAGCTGCTAAGGCCGAGGCCCAAAAAGCCCTCCAAGAAATTGAATCATTAAAGAAGATAGCGGCGGGTAAGGCATTCTTTATGCAAAGCAAGCATGTGAAAGTGAATTACCTATTACTTACCCGGATTCTGAGCTCTCCAGGAGCATTCGCAGATTTGCCCCGTAGTGTGTTTGACGCTGCCGCATTCTACCGCGCCAAGGAGGGGAGCTCGGCGGAAATGGTGTTCTGGTCTCAGTATGCCCCTGAGCGACCAGCTCAAGCAGCTGGTCGAGCTCCACAAGGTCGCCGAACAGGCCATGAAGTGCCTTATAGCGCGGCTGTGGCCATTGGAAGCCATGCCTGGGAGCTACTTCGGCTTAGTGCAGCGGCTGGTGAACGCATGTCCATGGATTGAAGTCATCAAGCGCTCCGTCTACATTGAAGGTGTCCGTCGGGCCCTTGCCCGTGCTAAAGTGCACTGGGGCAAGCTAGATGCGGAGAAGCTTATGACGGACGGGCCACCGAAGGGCAAGGAGCATCGCACGCCCGAAATGTACTATGAGGGCCTCCTGAAGGGTGCCCGCTGAATAGCGGATGAGTGCTCCAAAGATGTAATTTTTGAATAGACTCGCATTTTTTATCCTGTACTCTGAAAACTTGTTCATATGCGCTAAGCAACGCTTGTTAATTTAAAATATTACCTTCTGTGCGGCCGTTTATTAAATTTGAGAGATGGCAAGTCGTTGGCTTCAACCCCCATGCCACGAAAAGTCTTTGGGGTGTTGGGATAAACTTGAGCACTCTTGTTCCCATTCTTGGGTCCATCTAGGGAGGCGCTCAACACAACGAACAAGGCAACCGGACTTATAACGCTTGAACACTCTCACTTAGCCATAGAATTCTATAATTTTAAATTTCGGTGAAGCCCCTAGTATTCGAAGACCGAGTTTGGGCGCTATCACGCCTTGGCGGACAATTCCGGTTCCTCGCTCTAAGCGGCATAAGTCTTTAGGGACCCGAAAAAACCTCTCGAACAGCGACCGGCTCTCGCCCTATCATGACGGTCAGTTTTCGCTTTCTCCACTGAGGTGCTCGACCCAGCTCAACTGGGGCACAATCGCAGTGGTTCTCCCGGTGCTACCTTAGCCGATATAACGGAACGTAAGGTAACAAAACACGGGAGCCGGGCAAACCCAACTATTGACCCAAGACATGATTCGGAGCCGATTCATATAATGCTATAAGTTCGGGGTGCCGCACTTGTGTAAGTGTTCGGACTTATCACACCATAATTTTGGGGTACTTAAGCCCCTGGTGTATTGGCCGTACCAAAGTGTACGGGTGCGTAATGTCATGAGATGAGCATATATATAGATAAAGAAAAGAGTGCAATAATAGGCGAAAGCTATGTATTGTTTATATCAAAAAGGTACTGCAATGAAAGCAGAACGATACAAATAGTGCGATAAGCAAGGGATGCGAATATCTAACATTTCCCCCTCCCGGGGTAAGCTGCGGGATGGTATGTAAAACAAGTATAATGCTCGTAATAGAGACCACCTGAACACTCGACGTGGCTTTCTGCTTCCCTGACTGTTGCATCATGAGTTTGGCGATTCTAGTGCCGGACAGGACTTCTGGAAAACGGAGTCCTGAAAGTGAGAAAAAAGAAGAAAAAAGGAAAAAGGAAAAAGAATGACACAATCGGGAGCCCCTGGTGCGGTTGAGCCGCATTCCGGGCGTGCCGTGGTCGTGCCCCTCCCCTTATGCCCATGGTATCTCCAGAGAGTAGTTATGTACGCGTAGTACTGGCTTCACAATTTCGCGAGGGCTGGGGTTGGGGCCGGATTGCTACGCGTGCTTGAATCGTGCCAGGCGGTCTTGTTGTAGGTTACTCCGGGCGCGCTTGACAGTGTCTGGACGCTTAGTGGCCGGACTCGAGAATTGCTGTGAGAGGCTGCTTTGTACCTCCGCCGCGAGGGCCGCCGTGTGCTCCTCCGTTCGGAGAGAGCATTCGGTGTTTCCATTGACCGTGATTACGTCTCGAGGGCCTGGCATCTTGAGCTTGAGGTATGCATAGTGCGGCACCGCATTGAACTTTGTGAATGCGGTTCGTCCGAGCAGTGCATGATAGCCACTGCGGAACGGGACTATGTCGAAGATTAACTCTTCGCTTCGGAAGTTATCCGGGGATCCGAAGACCACTTCGAGTGTAACTGAGCCCGTACAATTGGCCTCTACACCCGGTATGACGCCTTTAAAGGTCGTCTTTGTAGGTTTAATCCTTGAGGGGTCTATGCCCATTTTGCGCACTGTATCCTAATAAAGCAGGTTCAGGCTGCTACCGCTGTCCATCAGGACTCTGGTGAGGTGAAATCCGTCGATAATTGGGTCAAGGACCAATGCGGCGAAACCGCCGTGACGAATGCTAGTGGGGTGGTCCATTCGATCGAAGGTGATCGGGCAGGAAGACCATGGTTTGAACTTCGGGGCGACTGACTCCATCGCATATACGTCCCTTAGCGCACGCTTCCGCTCCCTTTTGGGTATATGGGTTGCGTATATCATGTTCACCGTCCGCACTTGTGTGGGAAAACCGTTCTATCCTCTATTGTTCAGCGGCCGGGGCTCTTCCTCGTCATCGCTATGCAGCCCCTTGTCGTTGAGTTCGGCACTTAACTTGCCTGCTTGCTTGAACACCCAACAATCCCTGTTGGTGTGATTGGCTGGTTTTTCGGGGGTGCCATGTATCTGGCACAAGCGATCGAGTATTCGGTCCAAGTTGGACGGGCCCTGGGTATTTCTTTTGAATCGCTTCTTCCGTTGACCGGGTTTAGAGCCTCCAAATACGGCATTGACGGCTGTATCTTCAGCATTATCGCCGTTAATGCGGCGCTTGTTCTTGTTGCGACGCGACCTGCCATTGATGTCCTTGGTATCCGAACTATCAGGGTGTTTGTCCAAGTTGTTGCTTCGAGCTAGCCAGTTGTCCTCTCCCGCACAAAAGCGGGTCATGAGTGTTGTGAGGGCTGCCATGGATTTTGGCTTTTCTTGTCCTAGGTGCTGGGCAAGCCACTCATCGCGGATGTTATGTTTGAAGGCTGCAAGGGCCTCTACATCCGGACAGTCAACGATTTGATTTTTCTTTGTTAGGAACCGTGTCCAGAATTGTCTGGCCGATTCTTCTGGATGCTAATTATGTGGCTAAGGTCATCAGCGTCTGGTGGTCGCACATATGTGCCCTGGAAGTTATCAAGGAATGCGGCTTCCAGGTCCTCCCAACAACCAATTGATTCTGCTGGCAAGCTGTTGAGCCAAAGCCGAGCTGGTCCTTTAAGCTTGAGTGGGAGGTATTTGATGGCATGTAGATCATCACCGCGGGCCATGTGGATATGGAGGAGATAGTCCTCGATCCAGACCGCAGGATCTGTGTTACAATCGTATGATTCGATGTTTACGGGATTGAAGCCCTCGGGGATTTGATGATCCATTACTTCATCTGTGAAGCATAGTGGGTGTGCGGCGCCTCTGTATTGGGCTATATCACGACGTAGCTCATATGAGCTTTGTCTACTGTGTTCGGCCCGGCCGGGTTTGCTGTATCCGGCGCGACGGTAATCATCCCGCGTCGTTGGGTTCCCACGCGATCCGTAGATCGATCTTGTATGCTTTGCCTTATCCTCCAATATATCGCGCAAGTCCGGCGCGTTTTCCCGTGCCTTGGTACTTTTTGAGCGGCGTCGGGGTGTGGCTTGAGCAGAGGGCCGAGAGGCTTCTTCTGTCAGCGCCACGGGTGGCCGGTCTGCCATGTCGTGCACTGGTGACTTGGGTGCTTCCTCCTCTAATCGAGGCAACGGCCTGCGTTTGGGGTAGCTTTTGGAGGGGCGTTCGAGTTCATACTCTTCGGCTGCAAGGACTTCAGTACATCTGTCAGCTAGCAGGTCTTGGTCAGCTCTAAGCTGTTGCTGCTTTTTCTTGAGGCTGCTTGCCGTGGCTATGAGCCTGCATTTGAAACGCTCTTGTTCGGCGGGATCCTCAGGCATGACAAATTCGTCGTCATCGAGCCTTGCCTCATCTTCAGAGGGAGGCGCATAATTATCGTCCTGGACCTCTCTTTCTGCCGCACTGTCGTGCGGACTTGCTTCTCCCTCCTCCTGCGCCGAGTCCTGCTGGAGGGGGTTGTCTTCGGCACTGTCCGGGGTGTTATTATCTCCCGTGCCGGAATCACCGTTTTTATTGTGGCGGGATTTAGAGCGGCGCCGCTGACGTCGGCGCTTCGGTTGCTTCTTAGAGGGTTCATCCTCCGTTGTTCCATCGCCGTTCCCATATTTTGGGATGTCCACCATGTATATGTCATATGACGAGGTGGCCTTCCAGTGCCCTGTGGGCGCTGGGCCTTGGTCGTCTCCGGCATCGCCGTCCATACCGTCGATGTCTTCGGAGTCGAAGTCGAGCATGTCGGTTAGATCATCGACAGTGGCTATAAAGTGGGTGGTGGGTGGGCGTTGAATTTCTTCGTCGTCCGTATCCCAACCTTCCTGTCCGTAGTCCGGCCAGGGCTCTCCGGATAAAGAGAGAGACTTTAGTGAATTCAGGATGTCGCCAAAGGGCGAGTGCTGAAAGATGTCCGCGGCAGTGAACTCCATGACCGGCGCCCAATCGGATTCGATTGGCAGGGGCGCGGAGGGTTCGGAGTCCGGCACCCTGGAGTCGAGGTCTTCGCAAAGGACAGGGATGAAGTTCGGCTCAATCGCCGTAGAGATTGTAGCCCTCGAGGCAGTGTCCAACCACTTGTTCTCGATCGGGGAATCCGGCTCCGGATTAAGGGTCGGAGCGGATGCTGGTGCGGCCTCCAAGGCACTGTTCGGCTGCAGAGCTAGATCATGCCCATCGAGACAGTGCGGCACGCTTGGCCGCGGCTCGAATCCGTCGAAGATCAAGTCTCCGCGGATATCGCCATATAGTTCAAACTTCCAAATCTGACCTGATGGCCAGGGGCGTAGCTTTCAATCTGCTCCAGATGGCCTGCTTAATTGGCCCGCAGTGCAAAGCCGCCGAATACGAAGATCTGTCCGGGGAGAAAAGTGTCACCCTGGACCGCGTCGTTGTTGATGATCGAAGGAGCCATCGGGCATATCGGTGATGACACAGAGGAACTCTCAATGAAAGCACCAATGTCGGTGTCAAAACCGGCGGATCTCGGGTAGGGGGTCCCGAACTGTGCATCTAGGCGGATGGTAATAGGAGACAAGGGATACGATGTTTTTACCCAGGTTCGGGCCCTCTCGATGGAGGTTATACCCTACTCCTGCTTGATTAATATTGATGATATGGGTAGTACAAGAGTAGATCTACCACGAGATCAAGGAGGCTAAACCCTAGAAGCTAGCCTATGGTATGATTTTTGTTCGTCCTACGGACTAAAACCCTCCAGTTTATATAGACACCGGATAGGTTAGGGTTACACAGAGTCGGTTACAATGGTAGGAGATCTACATATCCGTATCGCCAAGCTTGTCTTCCACGCCAAGGAAAGCTCCATCCGGCCATGGGACGAAGTCTTCAATCTTGTATCTTCATAGTCTTGGAGTCCGGCCGTGATGATAGTTCGGCTATCCGGACACCCCCTAGTCCAGGACTCCCTCAGTCACTCTCGGGACGGGGTCGTGCTTGGATAGGCGGCCATGACTGTTTTCACAGGGCACCGGACACACCGTTGGTCCCTTCGTGTATGTGTGATAATGTGAAAAGGGCAGAGTCCCACGATCTTTTGCTCATACACGAGGGCCGTGTATCAACGTGTGGACCATATGTTAGTGTCGTCTAGGGAAAGGTAATGATCAGGTGCTTCCCCCGAGTACTTGAGGTACTGTGGGTTCGTGGATGACAGGAAAGCTTCTTGGATCTTGTGGGTAAAGTGCACAACCTTTGTAGAGTGTCATACTATTTGAATAGTCATGTCCACGGTCATGGACACTTCGGAGGTGCTACTTAAACTATGTCCAGAAATTTTACAATCTCGGTGCATGTCTGTGTGGAAGAGAGCTATTTGTGTCAAGGTGGTGACTTGACATGTTGAATGAAATGGCATTGATTCAAACTCTATTTATGTTGATATTTGTAACATGTTCTCAAGGTAACCCATGTTCATTGTTGCATTTATCACAAGTTGATAGGACATCTCAACTAGCTTGAAGTTAGGTTGCTTACTTGTTGTACAATTGCATTGTTACTTTGAACCAAATCATGGGTTGCTTGTAAGTACATTCAAAGTACTGACTGGCTTTCCACTGGTTATTTAATTGACCAGGCATGGAAGAGCAGGAGTTCGAGGAAGAGTTCTTTGGTGACAAACAAGCGAACTAGGATGCTTCCCAGTCGGAATGCCTGTAGGTTTAAGTCATATGGCATGGGTTCTACTTATCGACGATGATTTCCGCTGCTTATGTTTCATTTGATGTTCATCCCTTAAGGCTTTTCCAATGTAAGACTTGACCATAATGGTCATAATTTGTGTAAGATGGTATGTATGGATGTAAGACTCTTTTTATTCAGCTTCTGTGTGTTCAGTGAGCTTTGATCTCGGGATCCTCAGACACGTGCATTCGGTGATCACAACTTATGAGTCGGGGTCCCCACAGAGCTGGTATCAGAGCCATCCTGACTGTAGGAAGCCTTAGTTAGCATGGTCGTTAGCTAGGATAAAACAAATTTTCAAAACCATCTATACCTCGCCTCTTTTCCGAGATTTCCCAAAACTAAGGGATATTTTCAGTACTGACCCCTCCTATTCAACTTTTGTAGATGGCAGTCGCCCCCTTGAGACTCCTTACGACAGGATTTCCATCACTCCTAAGAGATTGCCTCCAACAATGCCACTATCCCTGCAGGAACTGGAAAAATGATGTGTTCTAGAAGGAGTTCTACGCCAAGGTTTTTGTGCCTGCCAAGACCTCACCTCAGGGGTGGTTCTTTGTTGGACCACCTATGCCAATAAGAGACCTGGCCATTTAGCAAGTAGCATACGAAGCACTCCTCCGTCTTCGAGACCTCCTTCCAGAAATGAAAGAAGAACATGCCACCCACTACCTACCTGTCAAGAGCGGATTTGGAGGTCCGACTCAAGTAATGATTTCCCCAGAAGACGAGGATCCAACCCTCAAGTACCAGATCCGCTTCATCAACGTAGGAGACTACCTTCTACGTCACCTTACCGAAGCATTTCTCAACGCTCGCCAAGATCTCCCTTCACTTCTGCACCTCCACTGCCTCGAGAAGAAGAAGGTGGTCGAGCAAGAACAGCAAATCACTGCCCTAGAACCCCACATTTCTAATCAGGAGTACCAAATCAAGGAACTTCAGAAAGCTCGCAACCAAACCCCACGCAGGAGGCATAGGAATGGATTTCCATATCCACCTCATAGAGGATCATCGTCAGGCCCCCGACGACAATACCCAAGACTTAATAGCAACCCTTTTGCTTCCTTCACATTTCACGGGTGTGGTGAACTCGGGCATATTAATAGGATGTGTCCCAACAAGCAGCCGACTGTCGCATGTCCATTGGCACCCAGGAGAACCTAGAAGTTGAAGACCGAACGCCTTTCTCTCAAAGTGATGAAGCAAGCACGACTACCAAAACTGAGGACCCCTAGGGTAGGATGAGTTGTGTACCCCCTATGTGCAGTCGAGTCCATATGATGGTTCAAATGAAACCATGTTGAGTGTTGCTTATTCTTACCAGTTTGTGTTTTGATATAAGTCGCACTTTTGCCTTAGGCAGCATGTATGTGACTATATCACCTATCTTATCTTAATGAGATTGTGTGTGGCCTTTTGGCACCTGTTTGTTTGCACCTGCACTATAGAACCCCCTTTAGGCACCCCCCCCCATCTATGCTACTTTTCCCTTCATCCCTCTCTCCTCAACTGAAGACCGGCAAGACAAGGTACACCAAGGATTATACTTCGGTGACCAACTAGCACTGGAGACTTTTGCTGCAGCCTCCTCGACCAAGTGCAACCCAGTAGAGTTATGTTTACCCCTCAAGATTAGAAACCCATCCCTAGACCCTTCGAGACTTCACGATATAACCCAACTCGAATCCTAAACCATGAGCTTAACATACGAAATTGCAAGAGAACCAGCTAAGCCTCCGTAACCTTGCTCAGCATTGGGTTCATTATGGAACTAGTGGACGAAGTGAGCAAGCACATTATCATCCTAACATAGCACAAGAACTCGTGATGCCATAGGGAGACCAAATTGAGGATATAGAAATAGAGGACAAATGACTTGATGAGTTTATGTCAGTGACCTTGAGGATTTATCCGAGACTCTTTGGTAGAGTATGAGGCTTTCATGTTGGTAGATGAACTTGGTGGGATCATTTTAAAGTGGCATAACTTTCATTGGCCTTGAGTAAATTGGATTTAGTAGGATAACTATGATCGCAAGCTGAAATTCTCGGAAGTATAAGGATTTGACTTAGCCAGGGGATATCGATATAAGATAGTTGATATTACGATAATGACTAGAGGGAAACATGTGGCAATTCCCGTTGGACATGAGATTTGGATTAAAATTGGTGATCCTAGTGGAGTATAGATGCTAAGTAAGTCTGCATGGTTCAGAGGAAATTGGATTTAGACTAATGATCTCAATCATAATACCATGTTTCTCGGTGGATGATAAACTAGGAGACTGGATTAATTGTCAGAGTCGATTTAGGGATCTATATAAGCTTGACCTTGGAGTTTACTTAATCGCGATAATGGTAATTAGTGGATTGGCTATAGTAAGGATTTTCTTTCAAGAATTTGGGGATTATAGGACATTAGAAGGTCGTAAGTAACACCATAGATATTGGATTTGTAGAATTGATGGATCGTGTAGTGATTAATGGAGTTAATAGGCTGTTGGGGTTAATTCATAGGAAGGAAACAAGATCTTGGAGTGGCATACGATGTGTTTCCTTAGGATAGAGGTGCACTATCTTTGACCTTAGAGGAATAGGTTGAGCGGTCGGATTGTCATGTCTAATTCAAGCTTAGCAGCTTGCATGTTCTATCCATGGATTTTTGGCATAGATATGAGTTTGGGGATAGTTGACATGTATGATTTTGTTATACTTTCCCTCGGGGAGTAATGAGGATATGAATAGCATGAGTGATGATTGGAGTTGACCTATGTGGGGTGATTCCTTAGGTAATATGATGTGATTTGTTTTGAGGACTATATAGAACTATTGGCATCTCAGAAACTGTGCTCAAGGATAAGATAATAAATGTTCACTCTCACACTAGAATCCTTGGAACCCTTAAGCCCTGCCAAGCCACAACATGGTCAGATCATGACCACAGGCTTTGGATCTAGATCGAGAAGACCTTGGCTAGTACTCAACCATGAGCACCATCAATCCCACATCCCACTTTATGTACACCATGAACAAGTCTTCATGGAGTACTTGGACATGTTGGTTGTCATCTATATTTGCTGACCTACTTGACTACCCGAAGATGGAAGAAGGACTGTTCAGCTGGTTAGGGAACATCTGAAGACCGCCATGTCAAGGAGGAGGAACTATGCTAACCACCACCCTCAAGAAGTGAACTTCCTCGCCGAAGACCGTATGTATCTGCAAACCACTCCTCTTGCGGGAACCAAGCATTTCCAAAAGGAAGCTCACACCAAGATTTACCGGCCCCTCTGAGATCACAACAAGACGAAGGGAAGACGGTCACCAGCTGGAGTTAACACCTGAGTAACCCACTGTGTACAACGTTTTCCACACGACACAGCACCAGAAGTGTTCCCAACTTCCTAACTAGCTCGATCGCTAACAAGGACATCAATCACCGAGCCATCGACCCCCAGCCCAACCTGACCTACACGAGGAACCCCTTAGCAACCTGGATCAAGCAGAAGATCATACATGAAGCCACACCATCAAGTACTTCAAGGATAAAAGGAGCACCACTCAGAAGCAGAAGCAGTATGAGGACGTGAAGACTACCCCGGATCCAAGTTCTGTATTACTTTTCACACCTAGTTTGGGAATCTCGGGGACGAGATTCTTGTAAGGGGGTAGGTCTATCACACCTTCATTTTCATGCAACAACACTTAAGCTAGTAGATCTTGATAAAATGTGGTTTGGCAAATTTTTTTGCATTAATTGGCTTTTATTTGAATTGGGTTTTTTGTGTGTGATTTCAAGTGCTCATACAGGTCAACATAGCTCCAACTTATACACTTCATTTCCTTGATCCAAAACTTCTGCCCAATGATCATACCATGTGTATAGTACAATATAGAATTTTCTTACAAAAATAATTTGACCAAAAAGTAGTTTCTAAACTTAGTTTACCAAAAACCCCTAAATTGAGGTTTGCAGTATAAGTACTTGATTTGGGGTATGAAAAATATTTCAAAGAGTATGTTTGGCTCCTATTAGGTATAGGACTCCCATAAACCACAAAAATATAATTTTAAAAGTTATTCTGCTATTTTATCTAAAGGCTTTTTATTTAGGCCAGAAATGGTCTTTAATAGGTTAAAATTATTTTAATGCGTTAAAAATATTTGTGAAAATTTAGGGAAACTCAGTGGACATATATTGTCCACATATAAGAGTTTCAACAGTCATGTTCAAAATATTGGTCAAACCCCTCAATTACCCTTTCTGGATATTTCAAGCTTTTGGAATAGTTACAAAGGAAATATTCTCTAAAAATTCCAACAAAATTCTAGCATGTCACATATGACATATTGGATGATCTTGACAAGCCCCATGTCTTGGAGAACAACATAACATCACCAAATCCCCTCAAAACCATTTCTGTCCATTTTGAAGTTTGAACAACTTTACATTGTCAACTTTCTCCTTTTTCTGTCAACCTTTGTGGGCATGTTATAAACCCTAAATGATGACACTACACCAAGTGGTGCATCAAGGAGAATAGTTATGCATGACTAGATCTTGGAAAAGTCATTTCTGTTGATTTCTAGGGTTTGCAAAAGTTGCATTGGAAACTTTTCCCAAATGAACTCAATCTTGGTGGAACCTCTTATTTTCTCATGCCATTTGACCCTGTCAAGCCTCATGACAAGAGGAGTTCATCTTCTTGCCAAAACCAGCAACAAACACCTTCTGCCATTTTACTAAAACCCCTGTTTTGAACCCTTCCACTAATCTCCATGAGTTCTGCTTTTTACCACAGCTCCTCCTAGACCTCTTCTACCTCCAGTAACAATGAATTCATCTCAGATCAATAATTGAGGGGTGAAACCAACTCTTTTACCCCTCTGGACAGCCCTTGCACCCCTCTTCTTCACCTCCCTCCTCACTCAAGTGGCCACCCATGGCATCCAAGGCATCCCCCCATTTTCTCTACTACCTCCCTTAGCTACCAGACACCAGAGTGCACACCCACAGGTCACAAACAATACCAATGCCAGCCATTTTCATGCTCTGGAGCGCGCTATAGTACACTCCCGTACTGTAGCCGCCCCCTGCCAACCACCTCCGGCCACCTCGGGCCTCCCCAGCGTGCCCGACGATGCGCCTCGGCGTCTGAAGCATGCTATACCGCTGTCCCCCTCCTCCTTCTCCCTCCTCTTGCCCCACCTCGCACGCGCGCCCGCCGCCCGAGCGCACCAGTGAGCATGCTCACACGCGTGGTGCCCCTGGCCCCCCTGCTCTCTCTCTCTCTCTCTCTCTCTCTCTCTCTCTCTCTCTCTCTCTCTCTCTCTCTCTCTCTCTCTCTCTCTCTCTCTCTCTCTCTCTCTCTACTCCCCTCGCCCTAGACCAACCCCTCGAGCACCCCTGCCACCTCCCAGCGAGCCCTCGTGAACCGTAGCGACGGCAACGACCTCGCCGGCGCACTGGTCCACGGTGGACCATCGCCCGCCTATTTAGAGGCCTCCCTGAGCCTCTCCCTCTCCACCACTCGCCTCCACATGCTCCAAATCGACCCCCCCTGCACCCCCATCTCCATTCGTGCCCTATATCGCCGGCGGCAAGCTCGCCGACGACTCTGGATGGAGGTAGACGACAACGGCCGCGGACCCACCCGTCAGGTTCAAAAATGCATGCGCGCGCACCGGTTCGCCTGTCGGCTGAAGGCGTATTTCGCCTTTACGCCTTTGACGTGGCGGCCTCGCGCGGACTGGATTCCCTCTAGGCCTGCTGCACCGTGACCTTTCTAGCCCGGTAACATAGTGCCACTTTTCTTTTTCTTTTTCTGTCTGTTTTATAAAAATTCCACAGGATAAAATATTTATCCAACTGGAATAATTCCAACTCCTCAAATCTTAGAATAATCCCACCTATTTATTGATGTAACCTTCATACACATCCATCACACTTTTCTGTACTATTCAAATTTAAATTCAAATTTGAGCATTTAAATCCTTCTTTGAAAATCCATTTCCACTATTCCTTGACTCCAAATCCAAAACTAGGACTTTTCCCCTTCTTATTTTTCCTCCTAGTATTTTACAAAAATAAGTTGACATTTTTCTGAGCACTTTGACTTTTCTATTTTTATTATTGTCTTATTTTTATGTTATTTTATTAGACGATTAGATCCCGTATTTGACGAAGTTGCTGAAGAAGAAGAAAGAGAAGGATTTGAAGACCAAGCCAATCAAGGCAAGGAACCCTTTGACCATGACACCCCCCTTGTTCATCGGTACCCTATATCTGATTGCATGATGATGACGGTGGTAAACTTGTTGTGAACCACCACATGATGCACACCCCTACTCATGACTTTACCTTGTTCATGAATGCAATGTCAAGAAACTAGTTGATGCATAAAGATGCATGTGTACTATGAACTCTTCGTGGTTACATTCTTTCGAAAACCCCATCGGGTGCCCCTAATGCCCTTGGGAGATGTTGAACTAAGGTCACCACTTGAGGAATAAGTGGTGTACCGAAGAGAGCTTTTGGTGTGTGTGTAAAGTGATGGATTAGATTTATGTGTGTTACCGTCCCAACCAAACATGTGCAACCACTCTATCCCTTTATGGGATGGGACATTATTGATTACTTAGGCTGATACTAGCATGGTGCCCACATTACTAGTGACGAGGGTGACTTGAGGTCACTCTCGGGACGGGGTGGTGCTTGGATAGGCGGCCATGACTGTTTTCACAGGGCACCGGACACACCATTGGTCCCTTCGTGTATGTGTGATAATGTGAAAAGGGCAGAGTCCCACGATCTTCTGCTCATACACAATTGCCATGTATCAACGAGTGGACCCTATGTTAGTGTCGTCTAGGGAAAGGTAATGATCGGGTGCTTTCCCCGAGTACTTGAGGTACTGCGGGATAGTGGATGACACGAAAGCTTCCTGGATCTTGTGGGTAAAGTGTACAACCTCTGCAGAGTGTCAAACTATTCTAATAGCCGTGTCCACGGTCATGGACACTTGGGAGGTGCTACTTAAACTATGTCTAGAAATTTTACAATCTCGGTGCATGTGTGTGTGGAAGAGAACTATTTGTGTCAAGGTGGTGACTTGACATGTTGAATGAAATGGCATTGA
Organism: Aegilops longissima; assembly: GCA_021605205.1. Taxonomy (NCBI): domain Eukaryota; kingdom Viridiplantae; phylum Streptophyta; class Magnoliopsida; order Poales; family Poaceae; genus Aegilops; species Aegilops longissima. The sequence goes on along the minus strand of CM038679.1, from coordinate 19,835,437 downwards.
TTCAAACTCTATTTATGTTTATATCTGTAACCTGTTCTCAAGGTTACCCATGTTCAGTGATGCTTTTATCACAAGTTGATAGGACATCTCAACTAGCTTGAAGCTAGGTTGCTTACATGTTGTACAATTGCATTGTTACTTTGAACCAAGTCATGGGTTGCTTGCGAGTAAATTCAAAGTACTCATTGGCTTGCCACTGGTTATTTAGTTGACCAGGCATGGAATAGCAGGAGTTCGAGGAAGTGTTCTTTGGTGACGAACACGCGAACTAGGACGCTTCCTAGTTAGAATGCCTGTAGGGTTAAGGAAGATGGCATGGGTTCTACTTATCGACGAAGATTGCTGTTGCTTATGTTTCATTTGATGTTCAGCCCTTCAGGCTTTACCAATGTAAGACTTGACCATAATGGTCACAATTTGTGTAAGACGGTATGTATGATGTAAGACTCTTGTTATTCAACTTCTGTGTGTTGAGTTAGCATTTATCTCTGGGATCACTATACACGTGCATTCGGTGATCACGTCTTATGAGTCGGGGTCCCCACAGCAGGCTCGACGTGATGCGTGCATCCTGTCCACCTCGCAGGCTCGACGGGATGCGTGCATCCTGTCCACCTCACAGGCTCGGCGCGGGGGCAAGAGAATAAGTAAATCACACACAACAATTTAGAACACTACTGTATCTACTATTCGATGGATTGCCGGGCGATGACATCCTCCAGCTCCTTCTTCAATTCCTCACGACTTTTCTTGAAACCAGCCACGAATTCCTCCACCTCCTGCTCGCGCTTGATCTAGAGCTTCCTCAAGTCACCCATCAGTTCCTCGATGACCGCTATCAGCGTCATCCCCGAGGCACTGCTCTGCTCATGCAGCATCTTCCAGCTGGAGGCCTCCTCCTCCTTTTAGGTGAGCGCCTTGAGGAGCTTCGCATTGTCACCCATGAGTTGCTCGACGAGGCCGGTCGCCTTGTCAACCGAGGCATCGCTGATCTCGAGCAGCTTCATCAAGACGTCGACCAGCTCCTACTTCTTAATGAGGCCAGCGAGAATGTCGTCGTCGCCGGCCAAGGACTTCAAAAACGCCAGCTCGTCGCGATCGCCGATGTGGCGAGTGCGCTTGTGAGAGCCCTCGCGTTCCCGTGAGAGATCGTTCGAGGGCTCCGCGGCGCGCCATGACATCTCTGCTATGGCTGCCACTTTGCGGCAGGACCTCTCTAGTGCTTCCTCGGCCTTGGTCTTTGCTGCCTGGTTATATGCCCACTCTAAACTCCTCCTACTGGTCATGGCGGGATGACTTGACAGGAAAGACCAGTTTTGTTGGTGATGAGGAGAGGAACTGTGAACTAATTTTCAAGTGGGTAGTTTTTAAAGCCCGCTGCTAAGTGTGAACACATATTAGTTTGATCGGTGTGAACAGTTTTGAAATTACTTATTACATTGTAATCTGTAATGTGTTGAGAAACAAAGTCAAAATTTATTGATGGTTCTGGGCCTACAAAGCCCCGTTTCTGTTGTTCTGCCTCATCACAAACAGTTCTTTTGGATCAACCGTATGCCACGCATCGGAAGCCCGAAACATGGGCCCTTGTTCTCGTATGTACGTGTACGTGTCTGCTCACTATCACACATGGTCATGATATCACCATCGTGTCATATGGATGCGCCATCGCATCTCCCACGGGGTGCTAGAAGGTTGACCATGTGGTTGCTCGTCGTGGCATCCCTGCGCGCGCTCTGCTTGCCGTTGAGGCAAATTTACAATGGCAACGGTTAATAATTGTCTTACATATTCAGGATAATTTAAAATGCCACATGCGGCAAGGCACAAAACACTCATGACCTACTTATGCATACAATTATAATAAAATATAGGCTAAAAAGCTGAGCTCAACGGCCTTCCGATGACAGTCTTCTCAGACTCCATGATCAGCATATCACCCTTGCGGCCGTTCATTATGTGTAACTTACTAATCATCGCGCATGAGTACTCGCAGACGTATCATGTGCGATACTCCTAGCCACTAGTTGCAGCTTCACGTGTACACGTAGAACTGTATGCCATATATCGCACACACATTGTTATGGATGTCCATTTCTGTTGTTCTTCCTCATCACAAACAGTTCTGCTGGATCAACCGTATGCCCAACATCACACACATAACTAAAATCTGGACTGTGTTTCATGTCTCCACCATCGCAAACATTTTGCACCTTTTTTGACGGCTTTTTCACACCACTGTTTGTGATTATTGCATCGCACATAGTTTCATTGAAGGGTCTCTGATCGTAGTGTTGCGTTAGCAGAATCCTGCAGTAGTGTTAATTGAGAGAACCACACTCAAGGATCTTGTTTTAAACCATAGAGAGCTTTGTCAAATTTGCAAATACGTTGGGGGCATGTGGATCTTCAAAACCTAGTGGTTGTTTCATGTTAACCTCCTCTGACAGAACACCATGTAAAAGTGTGTTCTTAAAATCTAGATGTCGTAAACTCCAACCTCAAGAAACTAAGAGTGCTAAAACAATGATAGTGGCTGCTTTGACAACAAGACTGGAGTTAACTTCATAATCAATGCCATACCTTTCCTTCAAACCTTTAGCAACAAGACGAGCTTTGTATCTATCAATGGTGCCAGTTGAACTTCTCTTGATGCGATAAACCCACTTACAATCAATCAAGTTCTTGTTGGAGATGGGAGAAACAAGATGCCACGTTTTATTATGCATAATAGCGCCATGTCCTTCTTTCCTAGCTTGACACAGCTGGGGATGATCAAGAGCTTCCAACAGGGAATTTGGTTCACATGTGGAAGAGAGAGGACCATACCGCACAGTACCCTTTTTGACTTCATAGCGGACTATAATATCTTTAAGAAAATTGGTTTAGATATACGTTTATTTAACCAGGTTGAAACACCTGGTGCAGGAGTAGTTGCAGCTTTGAGTAGCGCAGAAGATCCAGCAGTAGATGTAGGATATCCGGCGTCAGCAAGATGATGCGCCGCATCTGGCATAGAAGATCCAATCAAGCCCCGAGGCAGCGCATGTAGGGGATGCATGCGACATGGGGTGGGCGACATGGCATCTGATTAGCGCGGAGAGGTGCACGTGCACAATGAGAGGTCGCGCTCGGCCGATGCGCATGGGTGTCTGCATGGAGCCCCACATGGCAAGGACAGTGGCTGTAACATCCCAAATTTTCAATTTGGAATGTTATACATAGATCATCATTGTGTGACGCCCTCGATTCAATCGTACACTAATCATACACGCAAATGTGTACGATCAAGATCAAGGACTCACGGGAAGATATCACAACACAACTCTAGACACAAATTAAAATAATACAAGCTTTATATTACAAGCCAGGGGCCTCGAGGGCTCGAATACATAAGCTCGAAAACACAAGAGTGAGTGGAAGCAACAATATCTGAGTACAGACATGAGTTAGACAAGTTTTCCTTAAGAAGGCTAGCACAAAAGCATCTACGATCGAAAAGGCAAGGCCTCCTGCCTGGGAGCCTCCTAACTACTCCTGGTCGTCGGCGGTCTTCACGTAGTAGTAGGCACCCTCGTGGTAGTAGCAGTCGTCGTCAAAGGTGGCGTCTAGATCCTAGGCTCCGACATCTGGTTGCATCAACCGGAAAGAAGAAAGGGGGAAAAGGGGAAGCAAAGAAACCGTGAGTACTCATCCAAAGTACTCGCAAGTAAGGATCTACACTACATATGCAACGTTATCAAAGGAAGGCAGTATGTGGGTGGGCTCTGAAATGCCAGAATAGATAGAAGGCCTAGTCCTATCGAAGACTAGCATCTTCAGCATCTTCAAGCATCTTGCAGCATCAGAAGAGAGTAGCATAAAGTAAAGTAGAAGTGGTGTTATCAACCTCGGCCGGAGATCCTTTCTCGACTCCCTGCGAGAAAGAAATCCCAGAGCTATACTATCCAGTTATCATCACAATTCATTACTCATCACCATCCAATTCTCATCACAAGTATCCAGTTCTAGTTGTATCGATCGGGATACAACTCCAAGTGTCCGTTACCGTAGGACAGGCTATCGATAGATGTTTTCTTCCCTGCAGGGGTGCACCAACTTACCCACCACGCTTGCTTAACTCCGGCCGAACACACTTTCCAGGGTCATGCCCGGCCTCGGCCAAACAATACGCCACAACCCGACCTAGGCTTAATAAAGAGGCCAGCATGCCGGACTAAACCTATGCCCCCAGGGGTCATGGGCCATCTCCCCGAGAACTCCTGCACGTTGCGTACGCGGCCGGTGAGCAGACCTAGCTACCTCCTTCAACAAGGCAGGTGCTTACGCAGTCCAACCCAGTGTGCGCCGCTCAGTCGCTGACGTCTATTAAGCTTCGGCTGATGTATACGACGCAGAACACCCATACTATGCTCACGTGATGGTTAGTGCTATCAGGCCAGAGGCCCCTCGGATCAAATATCCAAATCGTAGTGGATTAGGAACGCGCGGTAACAAGCAGAGACTCACGAAAGATGTGACCCCGTTGCCCCGTCTCGAGGACTTGCGGCAAGGGTTAGGAATGCTCGGCCACGCCTCGTAATTATCTCGCGGGCACCCTCCAGGTCAACCCGACTCCACATCACTTGCAATTAAGCTCGCGCGGGCACCCCTCAGGGTCGACCCGTCTTTCCAAGTAACATTGGTAAAGTCCAAGTATCCGTGTGTCCAAACATCAAGGGGAAAACCCGAGGAATCACACCCGATGAATTCCACTAGATGTAATCATCAAGGTGAACGTAAGAGGAATCACCCCCGAGGCTTACACTTGAGGGGTTGCACGACAGAGTCGTATCGGAAGTGGTTAAGGCGGAATCACCCTCGATGACCACGACCGAATAGCTACACTACAGGGTTAACATCAGAAGTGCTGTAGAGGTCTCACCCTCAGCACTCAATAGTAACACTGCAGAGTCGAGCAACGAAGGGGCGTGATGTGACGTGAGGTGTCGGGTCCTGGTCTTCGATCCCGTTGATTAGGTCTTCTGATAATCCAGCGGGGCAGTCGAGTCAAGTGGGGGGGGGGGTCACTGATGGGTCTCTAACCAACCTATACTAAGCAGTTTAGGATAAGCAGGTAGGTAACAATAGCAGGTTACAATAAACAGGCTATGCAGCAGAATAGGAGCAAACAATAACATAGAAAAATCTAATGCAAGCATGAGAGAATGGAATGGGCGATATCAGGATGATCAAAGTGGGGGCTTGCCTGGTTGTTCAGACAAGAAGGAGGGTCGTCGTCGCCGTAGTCGATCACAGGGGCATCAACATCGGTCTCGGGGTCTACCGGGGAGAAGAGGGAGAAGAAACAGTAAATATAAAGCAACATAGCATCACAAAGCGTCACATGGCAATATGCTGCGTCGGGTGTGACCTAACGCATGGCTACACGATATAGGTGCAGGGGGAAAACAACCGGGAATGTATTCCCGGTTCCGGACCTGTGTCACACATATGACCGGAGGGGAAATGTTCCATGTTCAGCATGCTAGAGGCATGTGACAGATGAACGGACCGCATATTCGGATTTGTTGGATTTTTCTGAGCAACTTTCATATAGAAAACATTTTCATCTGGTATACAGTTTAATTTCTATGAATTTTCAAAGTTTTAAACATTTTCTGAAATTAAATAAATTAACAGAAAGGTTTATTGCGTTAGCATGACTAGTAAGTGTGCACGTGCAACGCACGTATTGCCTAATGTTACAATCATATATGAAAATTCACTTGTATGTAAAAGTATAATCTGATAGTAGTAGTGACAACTATTTAAAATGAATTGTTTTATAAAAGAAGGGTTCATTTCCCTCCCAGACTAATAGTACCCTTAATCTATGAATCTTGAATAACATATTCAAGTACTCAGTTAGAGTCACTATTTTTTTCTTTCTAACTATGACAGATCTACGGTAATATGATTACTTTCTTACATGTCCAACTTTCAATAATCTTCTTTCTATTTTTCCGCATCGTCTCAACCAACGCCATCGAAAGTGCCACAACTCGATGAGGTAGGGGAATAGCCGCTCTAAGCAACATAGCAATGTACCCACTGAATTTAATAAATGACTTGGCAGTGTTCTAAATAAAATGACATGGTACTATATAAGTGAAACAATACATTTTAGCACATCATCATGTATCAAAATGAGAAGTCGGAAATTCAATTCGACTCCCGGGAGCACATGCGCCCAAATATAATTTTTTAAATGTGAAAAAATCAAGAAAATAGTTTCATGTGTTGTTAGTCACATCCAAATGCTACCTGAATATTTTGAGGCAAAAAGGTTACGCATTTTGGCCTGTGCAAATAAAAAATAAAAAATGAACACGAACTGTTACCCCAAAATGTCATCCCAAATTTGCTTTTTTCACCAATGAAACAATGCTATTCCATTTCACATGCATATTGTCAAGCATTCTTGCGACACTAACACCAACATTCAAAAAAATCTGAAATTTTTAAAACAATTATTATATTATTTTTTCGCATTACTGTTCAGCCGGGAGCATGTGCTCCCGGAAGCCAAAACGCCCCTCCCGATCAGAAGTGAACTATGAAGAAAAAAATTGTTTGTGCTTGATTAGCTTGGGAAAGTAGTTGCATCAATATCAGCATGACAGAACAACAATAGTTGGCCTTCAGCAACAACATTCTTCCGACACAACCTCCATTCTTGTGTCCCGCCAAGAAGAAATTTTCAACCAACACAAAACTATTTTGACTAAAAATTAATTAGATGACTTTAAACGAATGAGTAATAGTGAAGTTTTATAGAAGAAAACGAATGGTGAATACATATCTACAAATAGGCATCAACATCAATGCAAGGGTTCGTGAGGAAAAATTTAGCAGAATAAAGTGAGCGTCAACATATATCGAGCAAAACAAAAACGAACATTTCAATACCAATAGAAAAAAAAATTGTTGGCTGTCGTTATAGAATGAGATTGTTTAAAGCAAAGGGTTAAAAAAATAGTTGGTTGGTATTGTATTTCAATTCTCAAGGGCTAATGTTGGGTAACAGCTCGACATATTTGCCAACCTATATCCAAGAAGTTTCTCGCCACATGGAACTATTAATAAAGAAACAATTTGAGAGATATACGACCAGTTAGACACCCAACACTAACGTGCACCAGCGAATCAGTCCCGGATCTAACACAAGATCGAACATTGACCTGATCATAGCGTCGTTTCAGCTTGCTCTTCATCTTCAGATGTAGCTTCCAATGGAGCAGGGAGAACTTGCTTATTGACTGGATATTCATTGGATTCACAAGGGAGCTCAACAGGCTCTGAAGTTGAGATTCCAACACTGTCTGGTCAGTACCTATGCACTTGAATTTGGTCACACAATGCTAAAGTTCAAACTCAGGATTGTATCGTCGAGACAAGGGAGTACCTACATAAGAGATCAACCAATATTTCCTCAACTTGAACCTAAAATAAAGAGGCAAGAGGTTGCTATCATTGATGAAACATGTATACATCAAACCTCAAGATTATTGAAATCTGTCACATGTATAGAATAGTGGACCTTGACGATGCTAAATGTCGATCTTTTTATTTGAGAAACGAACTCATTTTCTCCATCCACTTAGTTTAACAGTTCAATCAATCTACAAAATTGCATGTGTGAATTTATTAAAGGCGAAACACATCATCAAGCAAGAGCTTTCACGGATCTAGATACCCTTGTATGTTTGTATTACCAAATCACCGATATTTAAAGAGAAATACTTTGTGGAAGCCAAATTGGTCGTTCGATCTGATACAAGAGTACACGACCAAGTTTAGATCAGAGAACGTGTATACCTTTACATGGAGGATGCAGATGAAGGAAATCTCAAGTGGCTCGAGCCACCTCGGCATCCTCTTCAACGCCTCCTCGTATACGCATGGCGCCCGATGGCGGCTGGATGTTGAGGGAGCACGGCAGGGAGAGGAGGGTGCGGCGCCGAAGGGCCGGGAAGCATGACAGGACGGGAGGGGCCATCTCCTCCTACCCCGTGTCGCCCGGGTCATCTGAGGCAAGACCTTGCGGTTGTGGCACCTGTCACGTCGGTGAATACCGGCGGCGGCGGTGGCCCGCGCTCACATCCAGCAGAGGAGGAGCGGTGGGGGCGACGGCCGACTGGAGCGGTGGGGGCGGCGGACTGCTCTCGCATGCGTAAGAGGAAGATTGGTGACGACTCATCTGTCTGGTGATTGCTGCGTCCGCTCGGGTCTATCAACAAGGCAGCTGATGCGTTTTGTCCTCGAACAATTCCTTTTTTCCTCGCGTGATTGTAGGGGCTGCGGGCCGCGGAGTTCCGTCCGGTGAAGCACGGTCAGTCATTGGTAATTGCTAAGTGCACACCAAAAAGATATTAGATCAATGATGACTGTTAGATTGAGAATTATGACCCTAATCGTGTGGTCCTGATTGATTCGTGTGGGGTTGTGGGTCTAATTGCAGGGTGCACGTAAGAAAGTTTTTGTTGGATTGTTTAATAGTAATGTAGATGTCACAGCGACATCAGCAGTCAGCAGGGCGGCTGACCAAGTCAAACCTGGCCTGTGGGTCCAGTGGGACCCACATGTCAGCCCCTGATAGCCTAACAGTGTATTAAACTAACTAATCTAGGTTAATTAGCTACTGGACCCCACCTGTCATAGCCTAATTGGCTAAACTAATTAGTTTTAATTATTAAAACATTTTAATTAGAGGATTAAGCGGTGGGGCCGCATGCGTCGGCGTCTGTGGACGCCTAGTCAGCAAGTTGACTGGGTCAATAGTTAGAGGGACCCAGTGGCAGTGGCTCAGCGGCGTGGTCTAGGGTTGCCGCGTCAGCGCCACGTCGGACGGCGACCGGATTCGCGCCGGCGACCATTCCCACGGCGGAAGTTCGCCGGAGATGGTCGGAAAACAGCTACAAGGCACGGTTCGCCGCGTTTTCGGTCACGTTCGAGAGCTGGCGCCGGCGCGCATCGCCAGGTGCCACCGGTTGGTCTCGGGGAGGCTCGATACGATGACGGCGAGCACCTTAGCGGCCGCCAGAGTTCGGCCATAGGCGGAATAAGCGATAGAGGCCACGGGGATGGGATCTAGCGGCACGAGCGGCCGCGGTGAGGGGACCTGGGCACGTTCCCGTGCTCGGGCGAGCCTGGCAGCGACTACAACGTCGACGGCAAGCTATGCGGCGGAGCTAGGTTCAGGCGGCGATGGCAGAGGCTGCCATGGCGCAGGGAAGAGCACGGAGAGAGAGGGATAGGGAGGAGGAGCTCACTGGGCGCCTGTAGGTGTGCTCAGTGGGCTCGGGGCAGGCGCGAGGTGGCCGAATTCGACGCCGGCGTTCGTCGGAGCAGAGGAGGAAGAAGAGGTCGCCGCGCTTGCTGTGGGGGCTCCTGGCTTGGTCCGGTGGTCGAGGAAGACGTCGCGGGGCACGACGGCGCTCGGGGACTCGTCGGAGAGGGCCGGGGACAGCGGTGGCCGCGGGATCAACCGACGCACGGCGGCAGTGGCGCTCGGGAGGAGTGAGCGCATGAGGGAGAGGGGAAAGGTGGATCTGGGGGAGGAGAGGCGCAAGTGGGAGTGGGGAGCTGACGAGGCCAGGAGTATAACGCCCCGGATCCGATGCGCCAGGTGTCCGTCAGTTATTCGCCGTCGTTTCCATGTCATGTGCTTGCGTGTTGCACTTTGCCATGTCATCATCTGCTTTTCATATCATGTCATCATGTGCATTTCATTTTGCATACGTGTTCGTCTCATGCATCCGAGCATTTTCCCCGTTGTCCGTTTTGCAATCCGGCACTCCTATGTCTCCCGGCGCCCCCTTTTGCCTCTTTTCGTGTGCAGGTGTTAAACGGACTCGGAATGGACCGAGGTTTGCCAAGCGGCCTTGGTATAGCACCGGTAGACCGCCTGTCAAGTTTCGCGCCATTTGGAGGTCGTTTGATACTCCAACGGTTAACCGGGTAACCGCAAAAGCCTCTTTTGTGTGCAGCCCAACACCCCCTCCAACTGGCCCAAAACCCACCTAACTCCCCTCCATGCTCTCGGTCGTTCGATCACGATCGCGTGGCCGAAAACCGCACCTCATTTGGACTCTCCTAGCTCCCTCTATCTATAAATAGGTCCCCTCTCCCGAAATTAGCGGATGAATCCCCCAAACCCTAGCCTCCTTCTTCCTCCGCGCGCCGGACACGTCCGGACGGCGCCGGACGCGTCCGCCGCCGCCGCTCCAGCTAACGGGAGCGCCACGTCGCCGATCCGGCTCCCCGCCGCAGCCCGCCGAGGCTCGCTGAGCCTCGCCCGGCTGATCTGGGCCTAGTCGCCCGCGCCCGGCTCCGTGGCCGCCGTCCCCTTGAGCAGGCGCCACTGTCGCCGCCCGCCTTGCGCTGCCGCGCCTCTGCCGCCGCCCCTTCACCGCCCGCCTCCTGGCCTCCCGTCGCCGCCCGTCCTCCGCGCCGCCGCCCGGCCGATCGCCGCCCAGCGCTCGCCGCCGCCCTTGCCGCCGTCCGCCCGTGTCGCGTGCGCGGCCGGATCCGGCAAGGGGCCGGCCAGATCTGATGCTCCGGCCACCGTCCCCTCCCTCTCCGGTGCAGCTCCGGCGATCCTCGATTTCCGTGCAAGGTTGACTTTCCCCCTCCTAAATTTCTCTAAGTCCCCGATATTTTGACATTTTCATGCAATGTTCATCGCATCATAACTCTGTGCATGTAGCTCCGTTTCGTGCGTGTAATATGTCAAATTGTTTTCCTCGACGAGTACATCATTTCATCTCATTGCATCATTTACATTTGAGCTCATCTTGATGCCCGAAATGCTGTTAGAAGAGGGCTATGTGATGTTAGTTTCAGATTCTTATCAGAACATGCACTTTTGTCATTTTTGCCATGATTGATGTGTGCATTCTATGAACTTGAGTCCTACATGTGTTTTGTAATATGCCATGCCATATTTACAGGGGTGTATGCCATGTATTTTTGTGATCTCTGTGGTGACTAGCACAAGCATGCAAACTAGGCTTCATGATGTTGCTGATTTCAGCCCCTGTTCTGCTGATATTTTTATGCCATGTAAACTTGATGCTACCGAGAGATCCATGCTTATTTTGAGATACTTCAGTAAGTATGTTTTGAACATATGGTTATGCTCTATCCATCCATGCTCTTGTTTTCAATTATCGAGTGTCATATCTTGAGTCAATCGAGCTCTACTTTTGCTATAAAATGTTTCCTGGCAGGTTGTTTACATGTTATTCAATTTTGCCAAGGTTGTTGTAGTTGATCCGTGTATGCTATGATGTTGTTCTTGCCATGTATAGCTTCTATAACATGTCTTATTACTGTGAGTTGCCTTTCCATGCCATGTATTGCTCTGTAGTGAGTGGTTCAAGCTCACCAACATGCCTACTTATTGTTGTTCCTGCCATGTATGAATCTGTAATATAACTTGTCATGTTTACATGGGTGCCATCATATCTTCTGATCCTTTTTGGCTCATGGTCAGTAAAGGACTTTTGTTCTATGCAATTAGTAGATTCATGCCATGCCTTTGTTTTCCAAGTTAAGTTCCTGTAACATGTTGTTTCATAGCTCTAAACATGTTAACCTGATGTTATTTCTTCCATGTCCTGTGAATTCTGCTAAGTCTGTGAACCTGTTATTATTTGCAATCTTGCCATGTCCTTTTGAGCATGTTCTATTGATTTCTGGAGATAGCTCAGTGTTAATGTTTTGTAATTCTTTAGCTGTGCATCATGCCCATGCCTTTTGTTATTACGTTTAGATGCTGTAGGTTGTTGTTTTGATGCTTGCAATATGCCTAGTTGCTGTTTTGGACAGATTGTTGCTATAACTTGTATGGAGTGTATGTGTTGGACCGTTGCTCCGATTTGAGTGTGCTCTATATGAAACTTGCTTGATTTTGCATGTAGTTTCATATTAACATGTTGCATCATTGTTTTGAGGTGTTTGTTTGATGTTTGAATGCATTTTGCATCAATGCCATGCTTATCTTGTTTTGCTCATATCTTCTAGCCCGTAGCTCCGAATCTAATGAACTTTATATGTAACATGACTAGAATTTCGTGTAGATCATCTTGGTGCATCTTAACTTGCTGTTTAACAACTTGAACATAAGGTTTATTCAGATCTGGAACAATTTCGAAATTTGCATATGAGGACTTACCGGAATTGTTATATGTTGTTTCCGGCCTCATTTAAACTTGCCTTGATGTGTTGCTCTTGTTTGCATCATCTCTTGCCATGAGTAGCGTCATGTAGCTTTGTCATGCATCATGCTTGTTGTGCATCATGCCTTGTTCATGTGGAGTGTTTACCTTGTTGTGTGATTCTTCTTATTAGTTCCTGTTTCGTTGCGATCGTGATGATTCGTTCGTCTACGCTTGGTTCGGCTTCATCCGTTCGTCTTCTTCATGGACTCGTTCTTCTTCCTTGCGGGATTTCAGGCAAGATGACCGCTACGCTGGATCTCACTACTATCATTGCTATGCTAGTTGCTTCGTTCTATCGCTATGCTGCGCTACCTATTACCTGTTTATCAAGCCATCCCAAATTGCCATGTCAGCCTCTAACCTTTTGCACCCTTCCTAGCAAACCATTGTTTGGCTATGTTACCGCTTTCTCAGCCCCTGTTATAGCGTTGCTAGTTGCAGGTGAAGATGAAGTTTGTTCCTTGTTGAAACATGGAGATGTTGTTCCTTGTTGGAACATGTTTACTTGTTGGGATATCACAATATATCTTATATTATTAATGCATCTATATACTTGGTAAAGGGTGGAAGGCTCGGCCTTATGCCTGGTGTTTTGTTCCACTCTTGCCGCCCTAGTTTCCGTCATATCGGTATTATGTTCCCGGATTTTGCGTCCCTAACGCGGTCGGGTGATTTATGGGACCCCCTTGACAGTTCGCTTTGAATAAGACTCCTCCAAAGAAGGCCCAACTTTGGTTTTACCATTTGCCTCACCGCCACCTACTTTTCCCTTGGGAGTCGCTCTCTCGAGGGTCATCTTTATTTAGCCCCCCCGGGCCAGTGCTTCTCTAAGTGCTGGTTCGAACCGAGTCATGGGCCACCTTGGGGCAACTTGAGGGTTTGTTTTACTCGTAGCCTGTCTCATCCGGTGTTGCCCTGAGAACGAGATATGTGCAGCTCCTATCGGGATTGTCGGCGCATCGGGCGGTCTTGCTGGTCTTGTTTTATTGCTGTCGAAATGTCTTGTAGCCGGGATTCCGAGACTGATCGGGTCTTCCCGGGGAGAAGGAATATCCTTCGTTGATCGCGAGAGCTTATCATGGGCTAAGTTGGGACACCCTTGCAAGGTATAAACTTTCGAAAGCCGTGCCCGCAGTTATGTGGCAGATGGGAATTTGTTAATGTCCGGTTGTAGTAAACTTGAAGCAAACTCTTCTAAAATACACCAACCGTGTGTGTAACCGTGAGTGTCTCTTTTCGGGGTTGATCGAGAGGAGAACACGGTTTCTGTGTTATGTCTGACGTAAGTAGGAGTTCAGGATCACTTCTTGATCATTACTAGTTGACGACCGTTCCTTTGTTTCTTTTCTCGCTCTCATTTGCGTACGTTAGCCACCATATATGCTTAGTCGCTGCTGCAACCTCACCACTTTACCCCTTCCTTTCCCATTAAGCTTTGCTAGTCTTGATACCCATGGTAATGGGATTCTTTGAGTCCTCGTGGCTCATGATTACTACACCAACAGCTGCAGTACAGGTTATGCGATGATCATGACGTGAGAGCGATGTTTGCTTGTATTGGAGTTCTTCTTCGCTTCTTCGATCGGGGATAGGTTCCGGTCAGCAGCCCTGGGCTAGCAGTGGTGGATATTGTTTGAGTTTGTTTCTGCTTCATCCGTAGTCGGATGTTGATCTTGTATATGTTGTTGATGTATTCGTGTGGCATTGTATGCCTTATGTATGTATCCCCATCTATTATGTAATGTTGATGTAATGATATCCACCTTGCAAAAGCGTTTCAATATGCGGGTCTATCCTTGGTGGGACCTTCGAGTTCCTTTTGGATAGGGTCGCATATTGGGCGTGACAAGGAGGCTCGGCCTTATCCCCTCGGCGCGAGCAGCGGGGTGGCGAGGCGGTCGGGCGGCGACCGCGCGGGTGCGCGCCTCAGTCGGGTGAACAGGGGAAGGGGACGACCGCGGGGAGGAGTGGGCTGGGCTGTGCACTGTAGCAATGGGCTACAAGTGCACAGTAGTAGCTAGGCCCTTTTCTATTTCCTTTTTTTATTTACAGAGGAGATAGGGAATTATTTGGCCCACTATTTCACTTAGCAAAAATTTGGGAGGTGTCCCATTAAATCCCTGGTGATCATAGACAGTGCCACAATTATTTTGGAGACTAGAAGAATTCATTTGGAATTTTTCAAAAATAGGATAGCATTTAAAAATGTTGAATTGGTGCTGTTATAATTGCTAATGTTCATCTTTGCACCAAAGTGATGTTGTGTTCCTTAACAAATATTTGTTATGGAATTTTTGACAGATGATGAACATTTTTCCGGCAACTTTTGATCAACTTCAAACTTCACTTGAATTTGAATTGACTGGAATTTGAAATGGGATATTGGACAAAGGTGATTAAGCACTGTTTGGGTAAATGATTAGCTTAATCAAAGAGGGTTCTTGTAGCATGACACTGGGGTGTTACAAATCTCCTCCACTACAAGAAATCTCGTCCGAGATTTAAGTGGGGAAGTAAAGAGTAACCGGGAGAACTGACCCTTATAGGGTTAAATATCTGGTGAACAAATCAGGGAATGAGGCGGAAGTATCTCTCGAGTTGAACTTAAATAAAACATCGAGAGCAAAGTATGAGGGTACCATGAGAAGTTTTAACGGGCAGGCAATCATTCGATGCCTAATCAAAAGGTGAAAAGGGGTCCAGAGCAACAACAACAACAACAAAAATTATTGCGTCTGATACTAGAATAGATCACTAGGAAGGTGGCTCATGAATTACTTACGGAGCCAAGAGCGGGGAATATCTTTGGCAACATGGTGTAAGGAGAGTCAGGTTACGATCCTGTGGAATTGTGGGTTATGGGCCCACCATGTGGGTTAAAGGTAGGAAGAGTAGTGACATCTTGCAGGTCATGATAGCAAGGCAGGTCAGAGGATAGCATGTCTGTTATGTTGGCAACAAATTTTGGTACCAAGGGCGAGGGACGAAGAGAACCATTTTCCTGCTCGTTAAGACGAGGCAGACCAATAGGCAAAGTTCTCACCCATCGGTGGCTACCGAAATGTCACCAACAATAGTAACATGGTCTCACTGACAAGGTTGTACATCAGGGTGTTTTATAAGCAAGAAGTTATTCCTGCTTATATCATATAGCTCACAAGAAGGTTAAACAAAACAATGGAAAGGAAATAAGTGGTTATTAGGATAATCAAACCAATGGAAAGGAAAGGTGTTTATACCCAAGTATTAGGGTACAACTTTCCGAAGGAAAGGCAGAGCATGATAGGGCTCCAAGTATAAAGCATTTAGACAAAGGGGCAAGGAATTTATGAGGCTTATCCATACAACTGTGTTTGGATAAATGATCAAGAACAGTTAGCATTGCGCTCCCAAATTTTCTTGTTGATTATCAGAGTACCACACACATGCTTCGGGATACTGTTGACATGGTCATCAGGGAAATGTCAGACTTCGGATACACAAAGGATCCATCGGAAACAACTTAGAAAATAAGTCATACAATTTCAGCAAGGAAAAGCTGAGGGTGTGGCCGACGGGCTAAGCAACAATCCATCGGCATGTCAAAAAGGATGTATTTCCAAAATTATATGAACAAGTTTGTGTTGGGGAAGGCAAGAATTTTGTCGATGATAATTCAAATCATCGAGGGGCAAGGATGGTATTTATCACCATGAATTCGATTGATATCCTGGAAGAAGTCAAAATGTTGACGGTGATCACGACAAATTTTGTTGAGAGACTCTATGAAGACGCCATCGAGCAGCGACGACATTAAGCAAAAGGTAGGATGAAGTAAAAGGCTATGAGAACCACGGATTCGACACAAGCTCGAAATCAGACTTGTTGTTCAAGATGAAATGATAGGATGCGGAAGATCGACGCAAGCTTAGCTCATCGTCAGGAGTTGTGCTCCGGGAAGAAGGACCGGGTAGCACAGTTAAAAATAGCTCGATAATGATATAGCCGATCAGGCTATGAATGAAGTGATGGAGTATCATTCCAATGAGAATTCATAAGAGGTAGTGCAATGACACAATATCCTCGAGATAACAGGGGGCAATACTTGAGGTAGATCAAAAATAGAGGTTAGACATATGAAATGATCTGCAGAAGACAAGTATTTTAACTTGTCCGGGAAATGGAGTTAAGGAGAAACTATGGTCGGAACCACGGTTACGAATGATCAAACCACTGATACAAGATGAACTTATAAAAAGGGGTAATCATATTTACGAGAAGCTTCCACGATAAGTTCTACATCGGGTCCATGGGCATGAACACAAGGGTTCAAGGTCGACTCCCACTTCTTCAATGCACAACCTTTCATTCACTCCTCGTTTTCGAAGAAATTGTAGTGCAGAAGATTTATCTGGCGAAGTACCAGAAGAGTAAGACTCGTGAGAACTCTTGGGTTCATACGGATTATGGAAGGCATAAGTTCAACCTATCGGGGTATTTTTACGAACATATACAACCATCAACCAAACAAAAGATACGAGTTCGAAAGCAGAGTATCGAAGTCAAAACAGATGATACAATTTACCGAAGATATTATGTATCAGGGAAAAACTCACAAGAATTTGGATGTGAAGGACACAGTCGGATAACAACCCAGCAATGGATCTGGCGATTCACGACAGAGTTGATGTGATTATCGGTAATTAGTCACATGAAGAAGGGGATGCAAATGCATTGGCTTATAGAAACGTCTGAATGATTCGATGCTTGGGTACCAAGGAATTATGATTTCCAAAATGAAGGATCAAAAGCAGACGCTCTGATCAAGGATGGATAATGAGAATAGACCCAGGGGCACAATTGACGAGAGATAGATTGGTCAAGAACCAGCTCATGTTCGAAATGACGTCTGAGCCAGAAAGATAATTTAGAAGGATCAAGTGATGATTGCGTGCTTTCACACACATGTTGAATCGATAGGATCAAAATGATGGTGTCAAAGGATACTAATGAATATTGCTACACATATGGAAAGCATCCATAATGCAAGCAGACAAGTATTTGCAAAGCAATAGTTTGAAGAGGATTCTTGGAAGATCGGATAGTATTTCAAAGTATCTTGTGAATCACTTGATCAACTAGGAATGAACAAATCCTCGATAAGTGTGAGGAATTATCCTTAGATGTATTCATATGGAAAAGGAGCTGCAAGGCAGCAGGCATAATGGATTCTCGAAACATCGGAGTGTATTTCGATGCATCTTGTAATAACAAGAGCAACTGGAAAAATGATGTATTAACGACGGGTGTATGTAGCTATCCCTAGGGATTTATCGATGGAAGGGAATTTCAAAAAGAGATGGTACAAGTCTCAAGAGAACATCGGAGAGTAACTTCGAAGTCTTATGGTGAAGCAGGCGATCATCGGTAATGTCGGGGCTCTCCGGGAGGAAGTGGGTACGAGAACCTAATGTCAGAGTTAGCAAAATTGTTTAACCCGAATGGAAGAGAGATCAGAATCCCAGAATATAGACGAGGAATAAAAGATCCTAATACCACCCAATTGGCGACGTGGGCCCGTAAGCCACACAACCAATGTTAGTAAAAAAATTTCAGTGACTAGACTCAACTTCGGCCAAGGAGTTGGAAAGGGGGCTACCTACAGGCAGTCGGCTCTGATACCAACTTGTGACGCCCTCGATTCAATCGTACACTAATCATACATGCAAATGTGTACGATCAACATCAAGGACTCACGGGAAGATATCACAACACAACTCTAGACACAAATTAAAATAATAAAAGCTTTATATTACAAGCCAGGGGCCTCGAGGGCTCGAATACATAAGCTCGAAAACACAAGAGTGAGTGGAAGCAACAATATCTGAGTACAGACATGAGTTAGACAAGTTTGCCTTAAGAAGGCTAGCACAAAAGCATCTACGATCGAAAAGGCAAGGCCTCCTGCCTGGGAGCCTCCTAACTACTCCTGGTCGTTGGCGGTCTTCACGTAGTAGTAGGCACCCTCGTGGTAGTAGCAGTCGTCGTCAAAGGTGGCGTCTAGATCCTGGGATCCGACATCTGGTTGCATCAACCGGAAAGAAGAAAGGGGGAAAAGGGGAAGCAAAGCAACCGTGAGTACTCATCCAAAGTACTCGCAAGCAAGGATCTACACTACATATGCAACGTTATCAAAGGAAGGCTGTATATGTGGACTGGGCTGCAGAAATGCCAGAATAGAGAGAAGGCCTAGTCCTATCGAAGACTAGCATCTTCAGCATCTTCAAGCATCTTGCAGCATCAGAAGAGATAAGAGTAGCATAAAGTAAAGTAGAAGTGGTGTTATCAACCTCGGCCGGAAATCCTTTCTCGACTCCCTGCGAGAAAGAAATCCCAGAGCCATACTATCCAGTTATCATCACAATTCATTACTCATCACCATCCAATTCTCATCACAAGTATCCAGTTCTAGTTGTATCGATCAGGATACAACTCCAAGTGTCCGCTATCAGAGGACAGGCTATCTATAGATGTTTTCTTCCTGCAGGGTGCACCAACTTACCCACCACGCCGCTTAACTCCAGCCGGACACACTTTCCGTGGTCATGCCCGCCTCGCCAAACAATACGCCGCAACCCGACCTAGGCTTAATAGAGAGGCCAGCACGCCGGACTAAACCTATGCCCCCAGGGGTCATGGGACATCTCCCCTGGAACTACTGCACGTTGCGTACGCGACCGGTGAGCAGACCTAGCTACCTCCTTCAACAAGGCAGGTGCTTACGCAGTCCAACCCGACGCGCGCCGCTCAGTCGTTGACGTCTATTAAGCTTCGGCTGATGTATACGACGCAGAACGCCCATACTATGCCCACGTGATGGTTAGTGCTATCAGGCCAGAGGCCCCCTCGGATCAAATATCCAAATTGTAGTGGATTAGGAACGCGGTAACAGCAGAGACTCACGAAGATGTGACCCGTTGCCCGCCTCGAGGACTTGCGGCAAGGGCTAGGAATGCCCGCCACGCCGTAATTATCTCGCGGGCACCCTCCGTGTCAACTCGACTCCACATCACTCGCAATTAAGCTCGCGCGGGCACCCCTCAGGGTCGACCCGTCTTTCCAAGTAACATTGGTACAGTCCAAGTATCCGTGTGTCCAAACATCAAGGGGAAAACCCGAGGAATCACCCCCGATAAATTCCACTAGATGTAATCATCAAGGTGAACGTAAGAGGAATCACCCCCGAGGTTCACACTTGAGGGGTTGCACGACAGAGTCGTATCGGAAGTGGTTAAGGCGGAATCACCCTCGATGACCATGACCGAATAGCTACACCATAGGGTTAACATCAGAAGTTCTGTAGAGGTCTCACCCTCGGCACTCAATAATAACACTGCAGAGTCGAGCAACGTAGGGCGTGATGTGACGTGAGGTGTCGGGTCCTGGTCTTCGATCCCGTTGATCGGGTCTTCTGATAATCCAGCGGGGCAGTCGAGTCAAGTGGGGGGGGGTCATTGATGGGTCTCTAACCAACCTATACTAAGCAGTTTAGGATAAGCAGGTAGGTAACAATAGCAGGTTACAATAAACAGGCTATGCAGCAGAATAGGAGCAAACAATAACAGTAGCAAAATCTAATGCAAGCATGAGAGAATGGAATGCGCGATATCAGGATGATCAAAGGGGGGGGCTTGCCTGGTTGTTCAGACAAGAAGGAGGGTAAATGTCGCCGTAGTCGATCACAGGGCATCGAGATCTCGCCTCGGGGTCTACCGGGAGAAGAGGAGAAGAAACAGTAAATATAAAACAACATAGCATCACAAAGCGTAACATGGCAATATGCTGCGTCGGGTGTGACCTAACGCATGGCTACACGATATAGGTGCAGGGGAAAACAACCGGGAATGTATTCCCGGTTCCGGACCTGTGTCACACATATAACCGGAGGGGAAATGTTCCATGTTCAGCATGCTAGAGGCATGTGACAGATGAACGGACCGCATATTCGGATTTGTTGGATTTTTCTGAGCAACTTTCATATAGAAAACATTTTCATCTGGTATACGGTTTAATTTCTATGAATTTTCAAAGTTTTAAACATTTTTTAAATTAAATAAATTAACAGAAAGGTTTATTGCATCAGCATGATGTCACAGCGACATCAGCAGTCAGCAGGGCGGCTGACCAAGTCAAACCTGGCCTGTGGGTCCAGTGGGACCCACATGTCAGCCCCTGATAGCCTAACAGTGTATTAAACTAACTAATCTAGGTTAATTAGCTATTGGACCCCACCTGTCATAGCCTAATTGGCTAAACTAATTAGTTTTAATTATTATAACATTTTCATTAGAGGATTAAGTGGTGGGGCCCGCACGTCAGCGTCACAGGGACGCCTAGTCAGCAAGTTGACTGGGTCAACGGTTAGAGGGATCCAGTGGCAGTGGCTCAGCGGCGTGGTCCAGGGTTGCCACGTCAGCGCCACGTCGGACGGCGACCATTCCCGCGGCGGAAGTTCGCCGGAGATGGCCGGAAAACGGCTAAAAGGCACGGTTCGCCGCGTTTTCGGTCACGTTCGAGAGCTGGCGTCGGCGCGCATCGCCAGGTGCCACCGGTTGGTCTCGGGGAGGCTCGATACGACGACGGCGAGAACCTTAGCGGCCGCCGGAGTTCGGCCATAGGCGGGATGAGCGACAGAGGCCACGGGGATGGGATGTAGCGGCACGAGCGGCCGCGGTGAGGGGACCTGAGCACGTTCCCGTGCTCGGGCGAGCCTGGCAGCAACTACAACGTCGACGGCGAGCTATGCGGCGGAGCTAGGTGCGGGCGGCGATGGCAGAGGCTGCCATGGCGCGGGGAAGAGCACGGAGAGAGAGGGATAGGGAGGAGGAGCTCACTGGGCACCTGTAGGTGTGCTCAGTGGGCTCGGGGAAGGCGCGAGGTGGCCGAATTCGACGCCGGCGTTCGTCGGAGCAGAGGAGGAAGAAGAGGTCGCCGCGCTTGCTGTGGAGGCTCCTGGCTTGGTCCGGTGGTCGAGGAAGACGTCGCGGGGCACGACGATGCACGGGGACTCGTGGGAGAGGGCCGGGGACAGCGGTGGCCGCGGGATCAACCGACGCACGGCGACAGTGGCGCTCGGGAGGAGTGAGCGCGTGAGGGAGAGGGGAAAGGTGGATCTAGGGGAGGAGAGGCGCAAGTGGGAGTGGGGAGCTGACGAGGCCAGGAGGCTCGGCCTTATCCCCTCGGCGCGAGCAGCGGGGTGGCGAGGCGGTCAGCGGCGACCGCGCGGGCGCGCGCCTTGGTCGGGTGAACAGGGGAAGGGGACGACCGCGGGGAGGAGTGGGCTGGGCTGTGCACTGTAGCAATGGGCTACAAGTGCATAGTAATAGCTAGGCCCTTTTCTATTTCCTTTTTTTATTTACAGAGAGAGATAGGGAATTATTTGGCCCACTATTTCACTTAGCAAAAATTTTGGAGGTGTCCCATTAAATCCCTGGTGATCATAGACAGTGCCACAATTATTTTGGAGACCAGAAGAATTCATTTGGAATTTTTCAAAAATAGGATAGCATTTAAAAATGTTTAATTGGTGCTGTTATAATTGCTAATGTTCATCTTTGCACCAAAGTGATGTTGTGTTCCTTAACAAATATTTGTTATGGAATTTTTGACAAATGATGAACATTTTTCCGGCAACTTTTGATCAACTTCAAACTCCACTTGAATTTGAATTGACTGGAATTTCAAATGGGATATTGGACAAAGGTGATTAAGCACTGTTTGGGTAAATGATTAGCATAATCAGAGAGGGTTACTGTAGCATGACACTGGGGGTGTTACACATTGCATGTCATATTTTATTGCATTTTGGTTGATCCTAGAAATTCTAAGAAACTCAAGGACCCACGGAGAGAGTTGGGGATTTCGTTATTTTCATATTTGAGTTTTCTCAAATTTTGAAAAGAGGATCATTTGGTTTTAATCATTTTTCTCTCTGAAATATTTCCAATACTAAAATAAATGAGAGGATATAATATGACTTCTCCAAAATAAAAGAAATATTGGAGGAAAAATATTAAAATCAAATTTTATTTTATTTGGAATTTTATTTCTATTTTATTTGAATTAGAAAAATATGCATATTTTCAAAAAATGCATTTTTGGCCAAGAAAATGTTCACTTTATTCTAAATATCCCACTTAGACAGTGAAAATTTGTTTTGGAATTTTTAGAGTTTTATTTTACTTTATTAGGAGTTATTTTAAGTTCGGTGAAATAATTTAAAAAAAAAGGTTACCGCCGACAGGGCCGAAGGCCCAGCCGAGCTTGTCGGCCCGCCTGGCGCCGCCAGCTCGCCTCGCTGTGCACCCGACTAACTTGGAGAGTCCGACCCCGAGCCGCCTCACCGCCGCCCCCTTGCCCAAGTCGGAGCCCCCGACCCCACTTTATATAGCCGCCGTCCCCTCTCTGCTGCCAAATTTCGCCGTCCACCGTCATGAGCCCGCCGCCGACGCCGCTAGCTGCCACCGCCGCTGCCGTCGCCGATGCGAGCCCGCCGAGCAGCTCACAGAGTCTCACCGCCAGACCTCGCCGGAGGTATACGCCGCCGCAGCCGTTGCCGTTTAGGTTTTTTTATAAAACCGATCGGTTTTTTTAGAAACCCTAGATGCATTTTTTTTAGTTTCGGTTCGGTTCTTTTTGAATTTAGTTAGTTAGCGGACGTTCGTCTGTACGTTCGTTTTAATGAATGTTGTTTGTCAGTTAGCCGCAGACAGCGAACGTTCGTTCGTTAGCCTATTCGTCAGCTTTTCTTTTTCCAGGGTTTTCCACGATTATCTTCGATCGCGATTTCAGCCTTGATCTTCGTTTTAGTTTATCTTTTCGCTCGTTTATCGGAATCAGGTGTTTCAAGCGCCTAGATCTTCGTTTCGAAGCCCTCTTTGGGTTTAACCAACTTGAACATGATTTTGGTACTGTAAAATTTGACTTTAGTCCAGATTAGTAATCGGATCTTGTTTCTTTTGTAGTTTGAGTTTTGTTTCTCCGTTTGATTTGATTCTTTTTGCAAACCAGAGTTCTTCAGTTGAACTTTCTGTTTAGATCTTCTTATTTGAATTTTACTCGTCCTTTTCGTTGAGTGCTTATGTATGCTATTGTTTGTTGGCGATAGAATTTTTGGAGTGCAAAGCGTGCTACTACGAGTCTCTAGGTTTTGCGGATCATCAGCAAGGCAAGTAACACTTTGATCATATCCCTTTATTACCCATTTTTTATGCATTAGTTTCAACCCTCAAACATTGCGTGATTAGGATCTGAATAACATGTGGGTATTAGGAAGTAGATGATGAGGTAGAACCTATTGCCCTGTTTATTATCAAACCTTTGGGACTTACTTCTACATTATGCTCAGGATTGCTATGCTATGCTCGTACACGTGGATTGGGTGAGTGTATCCATGACAGATGTGAGTATTGTTAATTAATGGTTAACTTAAGGTGGATACTTAAACTCACATCTGGGTGGATTGGTTGCGGGCACCTGGAGAATCTAGTGTTGTCCTAGAATATCCCGGAGTACCCGTGTGATCATTCTACGGTCCGCCACCCAGGCTCAAAGGGATCATAAGATTATTCATGCTAGAAACTTCCGTGTACAGCCACAAGCTATTATGGGCTCTAGCATAGTTGAGTACGTTGCATGACCTCTTTCAGTGGTAGGCCAGCAGATGTAGGAGAAAGTACGTGTAACTGTCTACCCAGAGTAAAGAGTTAATGCTTCTGAAAGACTGTGCCTCGGTCATCCGTTTCTCAAACATCATGTAGCGCGAGAAATCCAACGGAGGAGATCGAGTTTTGTAGGGAAAAGTGCGCGAACCTCTGTAGAGTGTACAAAATAATCATGGTTACCCGTGTCCTTGGTTATGGACATCTTGAGTATCTGGATCTTTGGATTATCATGTTGATCTCATCACTCTAAATTTAATTTGATTGGGTAATTTATGAAGTTTAATTGGGATTGAGTTGGAGGAACCTTCTCAATGTTTAACAACTGCCATGATAATTAAATAAAATTTATTCCTTTGTTGTAGGAAAAAATTGGCTTTATGCAAAACTGTAACCATAGAGCTTTCCACCATCCATATATGCATGTAGTGATAGCATTTATTCTGTTCATTACTCTATGTGTTACATTGCCGCCATATTCCATGTGCCGACCCATGTTGGACTGCAACATATCATGTTGCGGACTTTTCAGACGACGAGTAAGGTGCCATAGGTCGTTGTCGTTCACTTAGCTATGCCGTTGCAGTTGATGGACTCACTTTATCTTCCAAGCCTTCCACTGTTATCTTATTTAGATGACCTTAAGCCATATTATTGTAATAAGTTCTCTTTTGAGACATTCGTTGTAATAAGTGTGTGATTGCAACTCTGTTATAAATCCTCAATTATTGTGCGTGTCAGCATTACCGATCCAGGGATGACACTGATGCACAAAGACTGGACTGTTTGAGGTCGTGTCACTACAGTGGCATGGGTGGCAGATGTTCCTCGAGACCAAACATGGCAGAGGAATGTTCCTCCTCAGGATCCTATGCCGCGCAATCCTAGGAGGGCAGCGGAGCAGCCTTGCATCGTGCACCTATGTCATTTTGTGGAAAAAAAGGATCGGACATTGCATTCTCGTGTGACTCGGTTGTTTGCTTGTGTTCTTCCAAAAAAATTGTCTGCTCAGAATTTGAAGCACTACCATAATCAGCAGCAAGTTCCAAGTGTTCCTGCATAAAATTAGTGACAACAGAAATGATAGGCAACGGGATGTAATCATTAGTTTGTGCAACACCAATAGTATTAGAAGTGTGAGATGCTTCTTGTGGTATTAGAAGAATGTCATGACGAAGTCTTTCCCCATCATTGGGATGTAAACCAGCAAAGGGAAATACATTTTCATCGAAAACAACATATCGAGAGACATAAGCACGTCTTGTTGAAACATCAAGGCATTTTACTTCCTTGTGTAAAGGAATGTATCCTAGAAACACACAATGAGTGGAACAAAAAGCAAGCTTGTGTTTGCTGTATGGTGGAAGATTTGGCCAACAAGCACAACCAAAAATATGAAGAGATTCATAGTTTGGTTCGATGTGAAGGAGACGATCAACGGGAGTGTCAAAGCTTATGACTTTACTAGGAAAAAGATTTATGAGAAAGGTGGCAGTGAGGAATGCTTCATCCCAAAGCATAAGAGGCATTGATGCATTGGCTAGAAGAGACAAATCGACTTCAACAATGTGACGGTGTTTGCATTCTGCAGAACTGTTTTGTTGATGAGCATGTGGACAAGAAACATGGTGAGATATGCCAACTTCCTGAAAGGAACTATTGTGTTTTTCATATTCACCACTGATGCTTGCTAGAATTACGTATGTATTTCCCCAAAGAGGAAGGGATGATGCAGCACAGCAACATTAGGTATTTCCCTCAGTGATGAAACCAAGGTTATCGAACCAGTAGGAGAACCACGCAAAACCGCCTAAACAGCTCCTACACACAAATAACAAATAATCGCAACCTGACGTGTTAAAGGGGTTGTCAATCCCTTTCGGGCAACGGCGCCAGAAATTGGCAAACGAACGTGAGAAAGTTGAATAGATTGATAGATTGAATGCCAAATAAAATAAATTATAGCAAGGTATTTTTGGTTTAATAGATCTGAAAATAAAAGGCAAATAAAATAGATCACAAAGGCAAATATATTGGAGAATAAACCCGGGGGCCGTAGATTTCACTAGTGGCTTCTCTTGAGAAAAATAGCAAACGGTGGGTAAACGAATTACTGTTGGGCAATTGATAGAACTTCAAATAATCATGACGATATCCAGGCAATGATCATTATATAGGCATCATGTCCAAGATTAGTATACCGACTCTTGCCTGCATCTGCTACTATTACTCCACACATCGACCGCTATCCAACATGCATCTAGCGTATTAAGTTCATGGAGAAACAGAGTAATGCAATAAGAACGATGACATGATGTAGACAAGATCTATTTATGTCGAAATACACCCCCATAGTTTTATCCATAATGGCAATGATACATACGTGTTGGTTCCCCTTCTGTCACTGGGATCAAGCACCGTAAGATCGAACCCATCAAAAAGCACCTCTTCCCATTGCAAGATAAATAGATCAAGTTGACCAAACAAAACCCAATATCAGAGAAGAAATATGAGGCTATAAGAAATCATGCATATAAGAGATCAAGAAGACTCAAATAACTTTCATGGATATAAAAAGATAGATCTGATCATAAACTCAAAGTTCATCGGATCTCAACAAACACACCGCAAAAATATTTACATCATATGGATATCCAAGAGACCATTGTATTGATAATCAAAAGAGAGAGAGGAAGCCATCTAGCTACTAACTACAGACCTGAAGGTCTACAAAGAACTACTCACGCATCATCGGAGAGGCACCAATGGACTTGATGAACCCATCCGTGATGGTGTTTAGATTGGATCTGGTGGTTATGGAACTTGCGGCGGCTGGAATAAAATTTTGTCGACTCCCCTAGGGTTTCTGGAATATTGTGGTATTTATAGGGCGAAGAGGCGGTGCGGGAGGCCACCGAGGTGGGCACAAAACCACATGGGCGCGCCCTGGTGGGTTGTGCCCCCTCGGGGCACCCCCCAGGTGCTTCTCTGGCCCAACAGGTGTCTTTTGGTCCAAAAATTCCACAAAAAGTCTCGTTGCATTTGGACTTCATTTGATATTGATTTCCTGCGATGTTAAAACATGAAGAAAACAACAACTAGCACTTGGCACTATGTCAATAGGTTAGTACGAAAAAATGATATAAATGACTATAAAATGATTGTAAAACATGCAAGAATGATAATATAACAGCATGGAACAATAAAAAATTATAGATACATTGTAGACGTATCAGCATCCCCAAGCTCAATTCCTACTCGTCCTTGAGTAGGTAAATGATAAAAACAGAATTTTTGATGTGGAATGTTGCCTAACATGTTCATATCGTATTCTTTCTTTTATAGCATAGACATTCGGACTTTTATTTGGTTCAAAGCAATAGTCTTGTTTTGACATGAGGAGTTCAATACTCAAGCATATCAACAAACAACCATATTCTTCAAAATATCAATACTAAAGAAAGTTATCCCTAGCCTATCATGCTCAATCATTGATCCATTCATGCCACACATCCAAATATTAACTACATCCAAAGCTCAAGTATGGTAATTGTGTTCCATAGTTAGGTGCTTTATAAGAGAAGATGGAGACTCAAATAAAAAATTGCATAAAGTAAAAGATAGGCCCTTCGCAGAGGGAAGTAGGGATTTGTAGAGGTGCCAGAGCTCAAAGCTTATATTGAGAGATAAAATTAATTTGGGGGGCATGATTTTCTCTCACCAACAAGAACGACTTAGAGTTCCCAACACTTTCCATGCTAGATATATCATAGGCGGTTCCCAAACATAAAATAAAGTTTGTTCCTTTTCCACCAAACTTTCACAAGTCATGGCTAACCGTATCCACCGGTGCCCTTCATACCAACACTTTGGAAGGAATTTATTATTTGACAACATAAAGAAAATTTTCTTTTTCAATTCGGGACTGGGAATCTCTATTACCGCCACACTCTCGTGCAATGACAAGTGAATAAACACTCATCTTGAGAATAACACATCTAGCATGAAAAATATTAGCCACCCCTCACTGCCTTGTGAGCGATACGAGCACACAAAAGAGAAATTTATTTTGAAAATTAGAGTTGGCACATACAAATTTGCTTAGAACGGCTTGGAAATACCGCACATAAGTAGGTATGGTGGACTCATTTGGCATAACTTGGGTTTTAGGATTTGGATGCACAAGTGGTATTTCTACTTAGTACAAAGTGGAGGCTAGCAAGAGATTGAGAAGCGACCAACCAAGGAACCAAAACCATCATAAGGGAACATTAAACATAACCAACACCGAATAATGCAACACAAGTAGGATATAATTTCATTGCATGAGTATTGACTTTCGTGCTTGCATAGGGAGTCACGAATCTTAACATCAATATTCTTACTAAGACATAATTACGCATTAACATGGCTCACATATCACTATCATCATATCTCAAAAATATTACAAGGAACCAAGTTTATTTTGTCCAATGATCTTCATGAAAGTTTTTATTATATCCTCCTTGGATATCTATCACTTTGGAGCTAAGTTATGTGTTGCTTTTGATAAGCTCAAACAAATATAAGTGAAGATCATGAGCATCATATTTCTTTCTCTCAAATTAATTTAAGTGAAGCAAGAGAGAATTTCTTGAAAATACTAAAGCACATCATGCTCAAAAAGATATAAGTGAAGCACTAGAGCAATTCCATAGCTCATAAAGATTTAAGTGAAGCATAGAGAGCAATTCTAACAAGTCATGGCATAATTTTAACTATCTCAAATAGGTTTGTCCAGCAAGGATACTTATTAAAAAGAAACAAGCAAAGACTCATATCATACAAGACCTTCCAAGCAAAACTCATAATATGTGACGAATAAAAATATAGCTTCAAGTGAAATACCGATGATCGTTATAAGAAAGAGGGGATACCACCCGGGCATCCCCAAGCTTAGTTGCTTGCTTCTCTTTGGATAATAGCTTGGGATGCCATGGGCATCCCCAAGCTTAGGCTCTTCTTACTCCTTATTCCTTCATCCATCGTAACATCACCCAAAACTTGAAAACTTCAATCACACAAAACTCAATAAAACCTTCATGAAATCCGTTAGTATAAAAAAGAAAATCACTAATATAAGTATTGTTGCAAACCCATTCATACTTTGTTATTGTATTATATCTACTATATTTTAACTTTTCCATGGCAGAAAATCATCAAAGGGAAGCCATAGAATCATCAAAACAAGCACATAACATAATGAAAAAAGAATCTGTCAAAAATAGAACAATTTGTAGCAATCAGAACACTTCGTATACTTATTTAAATCCAAAAATTCCGAAAAATTAGGACAATGCAGGAAATTTGTATATCAATCTTGTGTAAAAAAATCAGAAATTTATCACGCTCTGGTGATTTTTAGTATTTTCTGCACTGGGCGCAAAAGTTTCTGTTTTTCAACAAGAACAAATCCACTATTGCGCTAATCATCCCAAAGGCTTTGCTTGGCACAAACTCTAATTTAAACCACAAAAAACATCTAAACAGAGGTATAAATGGGTATTTTATTAAAAATAGCAAGAAAACCAAAAAGCAAAAAGATACAAGTTGGGTTTCCTCCTAACGAGCGCTATTGTTTTACGCCCTTAGCTAGGCATAATACCAAGATCTCAAGTGTTGTCATCCTTGTTGGATGATGCATATGTTGCCCTCATTACAGATTCATAAGGAAATTTGATCTTAGTTCTAGGGAATTATTCCATACCCTTTCTCAAGGGGAATTGGAATTTTATATCCCCTTCTTTCATATCAATCACTTCACCAATAGTGTGCAAAAACGGTCTACCAAGAATAATAGGGCAAGACGGATTGCAATCAATGTCAAGAACAATAAAGTCTATGGATACATAGTTACTATTTGCAAGATAAGAATAGCATTGATCCTTCCCAAAGGCTTTTTAATAGTTGAATCCGCCAAATGAAAATTAGGAGAACAATCTTCAATATTGGTAAGACAAAGAACATCACAAAGAGATTTCGGAATCATGGAAATACTAGCACCCAAATCACATAAAGCATTGCACTCATAATTTTTAATCTTGATTTTGATAGTAGGTTCCCATTCATCGTGCAACTTTCTAGGAATTGATACTTTTAATTCCAACCTATCTTCTAAATCTTTCATCATAGCATCAACAATATGTTTAGTAAAAGCTTTATTTTGTTCGTAGGAATGAGTTGAATTTGTCATGGATTTCAACAAAGAAATACAATCAATCAAAGAGAAATTATCATAATTAAAGTCTTTGTAATCCAAGAGAGTGGGCGCATCACTAGTTAAAGTTTTGACCTCTTCAAACACACTTTTATCAATTTTCTCAACAAGATTTTCACCCTCCGAATTATCGGGACGCCTTCTAGCTAAAGTTGACTCTTCTTCAGTCGCTTTATCATCAAGTTTAACTTTAGTAAATAAGGAATCAATAGAAGAAACACCAATCATTTTAAGATCTTCATCATTTTTGTGAAAGCAATCACTAGAAAATGCCTTTTCTAAAAATTCTCTTTTAGCTCTAAGCATAGTGGTTATTTTCTTACTTTCATCCTTAGAAACATGAAGAGGTTTAATTGATTCTTAAACCTTAGGCACAAAAAATTTCAACTTGAGATTTTCCACATCATGAGAAATTCTATCAATACTTCTAGACATAGCATCAATCTTATTCAATTTTTCTACTATAGAAGCATTGAAAACCTTTTGAGTATTGATGAATTTTTTAATATTGTTTTCTAGATCAGAGGCATTCATATTGTTATTATGAGAAGAATTACCGTAGGAATTACCATAACTATTAGAGTAATTACTCGGAAAAGGCCTAGGATTAAAATTACCTCTATAAGCATTGTTATTGAAATTATTTCGTGAGATAAAATTCACATCTACGCCATCACTATTTTGCTCAATCAAAGTAGACAAAGGAAAATCATTAAAATCAATAGGAGCATTCTTACTAGCAACCATTTTCATAATATCATCAACTTTTTCACTCAAAGAATCAATTTCAACTGAGTTAACTTTTTTGCTAGTAGGCGCCTTTTCGGTATGCCATTGCAAATAGTTTACCATAATAGTATCAAGAAATTTAGTGGCTTCGCCCAAAGTAATTTCCATAAAAGTACCACCTGCGGAGGAATCCAAAAGATTTCGAGAAACAAAATTCAACCCCGATAAATTTTTTGTATGATCATCCAAAGATTCAACCCATGAGTTGGGCAATTCCTTAGCATCAGTTTCATCATTTCCCAAGATTGTGCAACATGATCATGTTCAAGTTACTTGAAATGCATGATCTTTGTTCTAAGGGAAATAATTTTCGCAGGCGGAAAATACTTAGTAATAAAAGCATCTTTGTACTCATTCCAAGAATCGATACTATTGCGAAGTAAAGAAGAAAACCAAATTTTTGCACGATCTCTCAAAGAAAAAGGAAATAATTTCAACTTCACCACATCATTGTCCACAACCTTTTCCTTTTGCATGTCGCATAATTCCACGAATGTGTTAAGATGGGATGCGACATCCTCATTAGGAGTACCAGAAAATTGATCTTTCATGACAAGTTTCAAGAAAGCAGTATTAATATTACAAGTTTCCGCACTAGTGGCGGGAGGAGCAATCGGAGTGCTAAGAAAATCATTGTTGTTGGTATTGGAAAAATCACACAACTTAGTGTTCTCTTGCGTCATTCTTGAGCAATTGAAAACAATAACACAAGTAGGCGATAGATCCGACCGAAAAACGGCGAACGTAAAAGAGGGCGAATAAAATGGCAAATTTTTGTGAAGTGGGGGAGATGAAAATGAGAGGCAAATGGCAAATAATGTAAATTACAGGGAGATGAGATTTATGATTAGGAACCTGGTAGATGTTGATGATGTCTCCCTAGCAACGACGCCAGAAATCCTTTTTTTATGCTTGCTAGACTACGACGGTATTTCCCCAAAGAGGAAAGGATGATGCAGCACAGCAACGGTATGTATTTCCCTCAGTGATGAGACCAAGGTTATCAAACCAGTAGGAGAACCACGCAACACCACGTAAACAGCTCCTGCACATAAATAACAAATACTCACAACCCGACTGTTAAAGGGGTTGTCAATCCCTTTCAGGCAACGGCGCTAGAAATTGGTAAACGAACGTGAGAAAGTTGTATAGATTGATAGATCAAATGCCAAATAAAATAAATTGCAGCAAGGTATTTTTGTATTTTTGGTTTAATAGATCTAAAAATAAAGGCAAATAAAATAGATTGCAAAGGCAAATATATTGGATAATAGACACGGGGGCCGTAGATTTCACTAGTGGCTTCTCTCGAGAAGATAACAAACCGTGGGTAAACAAAATATTGTTGGGCAATTGATAGAACTTCAAATAATAATGACAATATCCAGGCAATGATCATTATATAGGCATCATGTCCTAGATTAGTAGACCGACTCCTTCCTGCATCTACTACTATTACTACACACATCGATCACTATCCAACATGCATCTAGTGTATTAAGTTCATGGAGAAACGGAGTAATGCAATAATAATGATGACATGATGTAGACAAGATCTATTTATGTAGAAATATACCCCATCATTTTATCCTTAATGGCAATGATAGATACGTGTCGGTTCCCCTTCTGTCACTGGGATCAATCACCGTAAGATCGAACCCATCACAAAGCACCTCTTCCCATTGCAAGATAAATAGATCAAGCTGGCCAAACAAAACCCAATATCGGAGAAGAAATACGAGGCTATAAGAAATCATGCATATAAGAGATCAAGAAGTCTCAAATAACATTCATGGATAAAAAAATATAGATGTGATCATAAACGCAGAGTTCGTCGGAACCCAACAAACACACAGCAAAAAGAGTTACATCATATGGATATCCAAGAGACCATTGTATTCATAATCAAAAGAGATAGAGGACACCATATAGCTACTAACTACGGACCCTAAGGTCTATAAAGAACTACTCACGCATCATCGGAGAGGCACCACTGGATTTGATGAACCCCTCCCTGATGGTGTCTAGATTGGATCTGGTGGTCCTGGAACTTGCGGTGGCCAGAATAAAATTCTGTCGACTCCCCTAGGGTTTCTAGAAAATTGTGGTATTGATAGAGTGAAGAGGCGTTGCGGGAGGCCACCGAGGTGTGCACAACCCACCTGGGAGCGCCTGGGGGCTCAGGCGCGCCCTGGTGGGTTGTGCACCCGCGGGGCACCCCCTAGGTGCTTCTCTGGCCCCACAAGTGTCTTCTGGTCCAAAAAATCGAGAAAAAGTTTCTTTCGTTTGGACTCTGTTTGATATTGATTTTCTGCAATGTAAAAAACATGCAGAAAACAACAACTGGCACTGGGCACTATGTCAATAGGTAAGTACCAAAAAATGATATAAAATGACTATAAAATGATTGTAAAACATACAAGAATGATAATATAGCAACATGGAACAATCAAAAAATATAGGTACGTTGGAGACGTATCAACCACCACAATCAGTTTGCATAGTTCTAATTTTCCTATCAAACTTGCATTTAACAATCTATTGGAAGTTCAGAAAAACTTGATAAACCTCAGAACAATTCTTAAGCAAGTATATCCAAGTGAATTTACTGAAATCGTCGAGTAAACTCACATAATATGAATGTTTGCCAACAGAAACAGGTGTTAGACTATATACATCAGAAAACACTTGTTCCAAAGGAACAGTGGAAAACTAATGGAGATAGGGTATGGTAACTGATGGCTTTTTCCTAATTGACAAGCATCACAAATATAAGTATTTATTTCTAGGGAATAAGAAAGTCCATTCTTTCTAAGAATTGTTGCACTATTAATGACGAAGGATGACCTAGGCGATGATGCCACATAGAAGACAATGACTTTATGGTGAGAAAGACTTGCTTGGATTACCCACTTGAGACAGGGACAAGTGGGTAAAGGATACCATGGAAGGGACCTCTAAACAGTGTAGGCACGACACGAGTTTTTGTTTTTGGGTTTTGTGTTTCGGTTTGATATAGGTTTTCACGGTAGCGGTAGGAAGTTTGTGTGGTTTTTGGTGTAGGCGCGGCAACGGCAATCTAGTGCGGTGGTGGCGGAGATTTGGTCCGGTGGCGGCAAGTTGTTCGGCGGCTAGGTATGGGGAAGAGGTAGCTGTGGTACCATGAAAGCTAGCGGGATCAATAACCCTGTTAGGGGTCTGGTACGTGTTAATATGGCAGAATAAAGGCTCTAAAGGCATGTGTACAAAGGAGATTGAATCGGTACACTATATCGTAGCATATACAAATTTGGACCCGTACAAGATATCTAGCACCACCGTCAATCTTCCTCAAGCAAAGCGGGCAGGAAGGCACGCCAATGGCATGATTACTGCATGACGTCATCAAGGCCAAGAAAAGTATTGTGTTCTCAAGGTGATGTGTGGGCATAGCCCCGACAATCGAGCTCGTGTTGCCGGGCCCATGCCTAGGGTCTTCAGTCGCAAAAATGGAAGGTAATTCTAGATAGGGCCGCGCTATTTGACACCCCACCCACCCTGTATTTTCCAAACTGTATATGATTTTTATGTCACATAAATTTTGTATTACACTGGAAGTCAATGAGAACGTAAGAAAAAATATACATGACATAATTAAAATTTACGTACCACTAAAAATACACATATTTATGTTGTTTCTTTTTTTACTTTTACGTTGCTATGACTCATATTTTTCATGTTTTATGCATCTTTTTTCAATTATGGGTCAATGTAAACATAAGTACTGACATATGTAACATAATAGTTTGTTGCGACGATATAATAAAATTGTGGGTGCAGAATAACTTTTGTGCACCTTGTGTGCTAAATAGGGTGGGTTTGTACACATTTATGTGTGTGTGTGTGTCTATATATATAGAGATAAAATAAAATAAATAGGTATTCTTAGTCCCTTGTGATATTTTATAGAAAACTCCTTGATGTTTCTGAAATTAAACCCGCAGTACATACCAAATATATTTTTTAAATACTCGTATCTTCTAAACCGTAGCTCCAAATTTAACATGTTATATATGGAATTTGATTAGAAAAATATATAGAATCTGAATAACGTTATTTTACCTGTTAACAATTAAAAAAAATATCATTTAAGCTTCCATGTTAATCAACATTGAATTATCCGTCTTTTTTCATACCGGTACTGATTCAGATTGAGGATGAATACCTCAGCAAAATCAGGATTGGACATGAAATTGAAGATATTTTGCTAGACACACCCAATAAATAAGGACATGCACGACAAGAAATAAAATAAGGACCCAATAAATATGGGACATACGCTATAAAAGAAATAAAAAAGAAAATGCAGAGGAGATCCGATAAAGATGATGTATTGCACTATTCTCATATATATAAGAAGAAGAAAAACGAGGACATGTATGAAAAAAAGTAAAAATGAGGCATGCATGACGAAAAATAAAATAAAAGACAAGTTTGATAAGATACAAATAGTGATGAAACAGGGACCAATACATATGCCGTGTATGGCAAGAAATAGTGATGAAATAAGGGCACAAGTACATGCATCCACTAGAGACCATACAGTAAAAAATTATAAAGAAGGAACAGTTCAGAATGTTTACAAAAAAGTGGTTCCTCGTTTCTATAAAAACTTAGAAGTTCAAATTTAAATAACATAGAAGTTTGATGTTTATTACAAAACCAATAACTTCAAATTAAATAAACAGAGTTGTTCAATTACCAGAGAGTAGTTAGACTTTTTTTCAAAAATCACCAATTCTAAGAAAAATCTAGAAGTTCAAATTAAAATAACAAAATGGATTGATGTTTCATAAAAAGATAAATATTTTCCGTGTTACTAAATAATAAACCTAGAATTTCAAGTTAAAAAGAAAAGGATATGTTCAAGCGGATATTTCACCGTTTCTAAATAAAAAATAGAGCAGTTCACAAATAAGATAGCACTTTCAAGCGGATATTTCACCATTCTAAATAACAAAACAAGAATTCAAATATTAAAAATAGAGTAGTTCAAAATTCATAAAAAGTGTTTTCATCGTTTCTAAATAAAAACTCTAGAAGCACATATTTAAATAATGTACGGTTCAATATTTATTACAAAAGTAGGATTTTTTCGTTACTAAAAGAAATAAGCCAAGAAATCCAAATTACTTAAATAAAGCATTCCATACTTATAAAATCAAAAGTTTAAATTAAAAAAGGATTCGCTCAACCTATACGGAAAACTGAAATTCATTATGTTACGAAAACTAAACGTATAAAATTCTATTTAAAGAAAATGTTTTGATGATTTTTGCAAACCATATTTCTCTAAGAATAAAACTAAGAAGTTCAAATTAAAATAACGGTGAAGTTCAACGCTTATAAAAAACTCAGATTTTTATATATCAGTAAAAACAAAAAACTTCGAATTAAATTAACGTAGAATTTGAAATTCAAAAGAAAGAATTTTCCTCGTTTCTGAAGAACCTAGAAGTTGAAATTAAAAAATGTAGCGACTTTAACCGCTACTAAAGAATAATAAATAATATAGTTAAAATAGAATTTCCAAATATTTTAAAAAACTAGAACTTCAAATTTATATAACGAGGAGATTCAATGTATATTCCAGATTTAGTATTTTCTCTGTTACCAAAGAATAAACGAAGAAGTTCAATTTCGAAAAACAGATGAGCTCAAAATTTAGTGAGAAAAAGGATTTTCTCTATTTTTGCAAAAGGAGCTAGAGGTTCAAATTTAAATAAAGGAGAAATTCAATGTTTATTATAACACCAGGACGGTCAAATTAAAAAACAAACAGTTCAATAGTTTATAAGAATTGATTTTTCACTCTTTAAAAAAAGACCTTGAAGTTACTAATTGAGCGGTTCGATATTTATTACATAACTAGGCCTTTTTCGTTACTAATGAATAACACCAAGAAGTCCAAAATTAAGAAAATATGAAGTTGTTTAATGTTTATAAAAACTCAGATTTTCCCCAATGCTAAAGATTAAAACCAAGAAGTTCAATTTTGAAAATGGAATAGTTCAATGTATATAATAAACTCAGGTTTTCACGTTACTAGAGAATAAAACCAAGAAGGTCAACTGGAAAAAGCGGATCAGATTGATATTTATTTGTAAAATCAGATTTTTCTAGTTACTAAAGAATTAAAACAATAAGTTCAATTTCAAACAACGAAGAAGTTTGATGTTTCAAAAAAATGTCCAATTTTCACATTTCTGAAAATACACAATGAAGTTCAAGTAAAAAAGGTAGAGCGGTTCAATGTCTATAAAACACTCAGATATTTTCACGTTACCGAGAGAAGTTCAGATTGATAACTGCCAGAAGTTCACGTACTATACGGTGTGCATTTGTATAAAAACAAATCAAAGGCTAAATGTTTTGTTGCTAGAAGTTCAAGTGCTCGGCCCGAGAAAGTTCAAAAATTCTTATGAGAGAGATTGAACAAAAAGACATGACAGAAGTTCAAGGTGAAAACAGCGGGAAGTTCAACTACTACACGGAATGCGTTTTAGATAAGAATATAATAATAGAAAACTAAAAGTTTAAAAGGTTTGTTGTAAGAAATTCACGTGCTCCTCCTAGCATAGTTCAAAATTCATGTGCGAGACCTCCGCCGTTCATTTACATGTTGAAAAAAGGCAAAAAAATATGATGTTGTTTTGACATTTTAAAAATTGCTCCCAAACAGCAACGAATTTGTAACACCTGTCTACATGAAAAACTTGCTGCTATTCATAAGCTTTCCAACGATATATTATGTGCTACATTTTGATGAACGGTTTAAAATTTTCATGTATACCGTTAGAAAACTATTTTTATGTATTCAAAAAATTCTTTTGAACAATCGCGAGTATGTAAAACACGAGAAAGTTGTGTGTTTTCAAAAACTTTCCATCGGTATATATATCATTTGCTAAATTCTGGTAAGTGGTTTGGGAGTTATGGGTAAAAAAATAGCATGTCAAAACAGAGTGAAGTTCAAACAGACATTTCGCAGAAGTTCAGGTTTTTCACGTAGTGCATTTCCTTTCGCGATGAAGACAAAAATCATGATCTCGCCAGTTTTAAAATTACATGAAAATAGCTAAGAATTAGAGAAAACTTTATATCCGAAAAAATTTCGCATTTTCGATAGCTATCCAACGGTATATTATTTGCCCCACTATGACGAAGTTTGCAAAAATTACAGCCAAAAAACTTTTTTAACCATTTTCAAAATTGATTTAAAATCGTAAGGAATTGGGAGGAACATTATATACCAGAAAGTTTTGCATTTCTTCAAGCTTTCCAACGCCATATGATTTGCTGCATTTTGACAAACGGTTAAACAATTAACTCAAAAATACGAACTCGGTGGAACTTGGACCATTTTCTAAATTACTCTTAAACCATTCAAAATTAGAAAAAAACTTTGTTCATGAAAAAGAAGCACATTTTCGTAAGTATTCCAACACCATATCATTTGCCTCAATGGGATTAGCCGTTTAGAAATGGCATCAAAAATACAAACTTGGTTGTTTGGTTTGTGAAATTCTACGATTTTTCAAATTACTCTTTAACCAAGGGAATTAGAGAAAACTATGTAAATGTGGAAGGAGCGGATTTGCAGCAGCTTTCCAACGCCATATTATTTGCCTCATTCTGATAAACTGTTTAGAAATGGGATTGAAAATGCGATTCATGTTTTTTGTATGAAGAAAAAATGGTTTTCAAAATTGCTCTTAAACCGCTTAGATTTTGCCAAACATTTAACTTGCACTAGTAGAAAAAGGGGCAAATCTGAGACACATTAGTGCCGGTTTGATTTCGAGTCGGCACTAATGTGTCCATTAGTGCCGGTTCCAATGGCTAGCCGGCCGCTCTCATTAGTACCGGTTCATGGCAAACCTTTAGCACCGGTTCATGCCACGAACCGGTACTAAAGAGAGTGGTGGCAGGATGTTGTCAGTCTGGGGCCCGTCCAGCACCTGTAGTACCGATTCGTGGAACGAACCGGTACTAAAGGTCAACGTACATAAACCCTTCGTCCACCTGAGCTCGCTCTGTTCTTCCCCTTTCACCTCTCCTCCTCTGTTCTTCCCCTCTCTTCCTCGAGCTCATCACACATTTTGCCCAAAATTTGTCAAGATTTGAAGGCCCCCATCCATTCAAATGATCACAAAGGTTAGCAACTTTGTCCTTTCATCTCTCATTGCTAGATTAGCTCTTGCAATGCTTTATATAGTGATTAATTTGTGAGTTTAGTAATTTGGAAGGAATTATATGTGCTAGTATTTGATCTATATGCAATTTGAGGTCAAAAATAACACTTAGTTTGCATATGTAGGTGTGGTTTACTTAGTGCCTTCTAAATCTCCGTCAGAACCACCGTCGATCGCTCAAGATCGTCTCTGTCGCCGGCACCACCTTGTGGTGAGGCTCTTGTTCATGAATGTTTTACATTACCAAATTGATGTTTGCGTGATTTGGATATATAGTTACTCGTATAATTATCTTACTCGTACGTTGTTTGTTATACATAGTGCCATGGTTTTGATATCCGCCCCGCTGGCCCTCGCCCTTGTTATGATTCGGATGTGGTATATTCTCTTTTAAAACTAGTTGTTGCATTTCGTGTTTATGAAAAATTATGCCCATCAAGTTGACATAGATATTTTTATCTAGGAGGTATGTGAACCGGAAATTCCAACCGACCCTATTGTCGAGAGGTTAAATTTAGTTGAAAGAGAAAACGAGTATTTGAAAGAAAAATTGAAAAGAATTGAGGGGGAGAAGATGGAATTGGAGTTGCATGTTGCCGATGTCGTCGATGATCACAAGATCAAGATGGAGAAAATGAGGTTGAAGATTAGAAAGATTAGAAAATATGCCATTGATAGTGTGGCTTGGTATCATTATGCTGTTGGATCAATTGTTACCTTAGTTACGATCTTGATCGCATTTGTTGTTGCATTTAAATTCTTTAGCTAGAGAGTTATTTGTATGTTGCATTTAATTAAGTGTTGTATATGAACTTTATGTATGAACTTGTATTAATTTGGTCTATTCGGTGTTGTGTAATGAAGATGAGCCGAGAATGGATGTATGATGACCGATGCTCTCCGAGTTCATTAATGGCGTGCATACTTTTTCGCTTGCCGCCGAGGCAAACAAGCGGCGGATGGTTTTATGCCTTGTCCATGTGCTGGCTGTAAGAATGGTCACAATTACTCACGTCAAGAACCATTCACGCCCACCTATTTGAGTCCGGTTTCATGCCCCACTATAATGTTTGGACCAAGCACGAGAAAGAGGGTTATGATGGAAGACAATGAAGAAGAAGAGGACTACGACGGCTATCCTTGCCATGGGTTCCCTGAATACGATGATACAACAATGGGGAAGAAGCTGAGCCGGCAATGCGGGAAGAAGTGAAGAAGAGTCATCGATGAGCCCGCCGATGATCTAGGTCGGGCCATTGCCGATGCAAAGAGAAACTGTGCAAGTGATCCGAGAGGACGGTTGCAGCGCATGTTGGAGGATCACAAGAAATTGTTGTACCAATTGCAAGGTCGACAAAAAAGTTGGGCACCACACTTGAATTGCTGCAATGGAAGGCGAGAATGGTGTATCCGACAAGGGATTTGGAAAGTTGCTGGTAATGATAAAGAATATGCTTCCAAAGGACAACGAATTGCCCGATAGTACGTATGAAGCAAAGAAGGTTGTCTGCCCTCTAGGGTTAGAGGTGCAGAAGATACATGCATGGCCTAATGAATGCATCCTCTACCGCGGTGAGTATGAGGATTTGAATGCTTGCCCGGTATGCGGTGCATTGCGTTATAAGATCCGTCGCGATGACCCTGGTGATGTCGAGGGCGAGTGCCCCAGGAAGAAGATTCCTGCCAAGGTGATGTGGTATGCTCCTATAATACCACGGTTGAAACGTTTGTTCCAAAACAAAGAGCATGCGAAGGCGATGCGGTGGCACGCAGAAGACCGTAAGAAAGACGAAAAGTTGAGAGTACCCGCTGACGGTTCGCAGTGGAGAAAAATCGAGAGAAATTACTGGGAGTAGTTTGCAGGTGACTCAAGGAACGTATGGTTTGGTCTAAGCGCAGATGGCATTGATCCTTTTGGGGAGCAGAGCAGCAACCATAGCACGTGGCATGTGACTCTATGTTTGTATAACCTTCCTCCTTGGTTGTGCATGAAGCGGAAGTTCATTATGATGCCAGTGCTCATCCAAGGCCCTAAGCAACCCGGCAACGACATTGATGTGTACCTAAGGCCATTAGTTGAAGAACTATTACAGCTGTGGAATGGAATAGGTGTACGTGCATGGGATGAGCACAGACAGGAAGAATTTGACCTAAAGGCGTTGCTGTTCGTGACCATCAATGGTTGGCCTGCTCTCAGTAACCTTTCAGGACAGACAAACAAGGGATCCCGTGGATGCACGCACTGTTTGGATGATACCGACAGTATATATTTGGATAGTTGTAGGAAGAATGTGTACTTGGGACATCGTCGATTTCTTCCAACAAGGCATCCCGTAAGAAAGAAAGGCAAGCATTTCAAAGGTGAGGCAGATCACCGGACGAAGCCTCGCCACCGTACTGGTGCTAATGTACATGATATGGTCAAGGATTTGAAGGTAATCTTTGGAAAGGGTCCTGGCAGACAACCTGTTCCGAAGGACGCTGACGGACGCGCACCCACGTGGAAGAAGAAATCTATATTTTGGGACCTGCCATACTGGAAAGACCTAGAGGTCCGCTCCGCAATCGACGTGATGCACGTGACGAAGAATCTTTGCGTGACCCTGCTTGGCTTTTTGGGCGTGTATGGGAAGACAAAAGATACACCAGAGGCACGGAGGACCAGCAATGTATGCACGGAAAAGACGGCATACATCGTGGTCGCCAGCTACGCTCTTACCAAAGAAGAGAAGGAAATCTTCTTCA
The DNA here is from genome assembly GCA_021605205.1 of Aegilops longissima. Taxonomy (NCBI): domain Eukaryota; kingdom Viridiplantae; phylum Streptophyta; class Magnoliopsida; order Poales; family Poaceae; genus Aegilops; species Aegilops longissima. Next base: position 19,793,448 of record CM038679.1, on the reverse strand, counting down.
ATGCCTGCTCAGCATGAAGGTACCGTCTGGCTTCTCGTCGAATATAAAGGGAATAATAAATATGGCAGAGAAAAAGTTCCAGAACCTAAAGTCTCATGACTGCCACGTGATTATGACGCAACTCCTTCTGGTTGCATTCAGGGGGCTTCTACCGGAAAATGTTCGATTAGCCATTGTGAAGCTATGTGCATTCCTCAATGCAATCTCTCAGAAGGTAATCGATCCAAAAATCATGCCAAGGTTACAGAATTTTTTGGTGCAATGTCTTGTCAGTTTCGAGTTGGTGTTCCCACCATCCTTCTTCAACATCATGACGCACGTCCTAGTTCACCTTTGCGAAGAGATTAACGTTTTGGGTCCTGTATTTCTACACAATATGTTCCGCTTTGAGAGGTTCATGGGAGTCTTGAAGAAATATGTTCATAACCGTGCTAGGCCAGAAGGAAGCATCTCAAAGGGCCATGAAAATGAGGAGGTCATTGAGTTTTGTATTGACTTTATTCCTGACCTTAGGCCGATTGGTGTTCCTGAATCGCGGCATAAGGGCAGACTGGAAGGAAAAGGCACGCTAGGAGGGCATCAAATAATATGTATGGACGGGCATTCTCTCACTCAAGCACACTACACAGTTCTACAGAATTCCGCCTTGGTGGCTCCGTATATGGAGGAACACAAGAATTTTCTACACTCCAAACACCCAGAGAAGTCTGACGACTGGATTACACGCGAACAAACAAGGACTTTCGCCAGTTGGTTGCAGAAACGTGCCCTGAATGATGGCGATATTCAAAATGACCTGTACTCGCTGTCCCAGTTACCATCTTCGAATATAATGACTTTCAAAGGGTACCAGATAAATGGGAATACATTTTACACGATCTCCCAAGATAAGAAGAGCACCAACCAAAACAGTGGTGTCCGCTTTGATGCAACAACCAACACGGGAAAGGAAACATATTATGGTTACATAGTGGACATATGGGAACTTAACTATGGAGGTGATTTGAAGGTCCCTTTGTTTCGGTGCAAATGGGTCAATATGACACGAGGCGGGTAACGGAAGACCGCGAAGACGGAATGACAACAGTGGATCTCAACAATCTTGCGTATGCAAACGAACCATTCGTCCTAGCCAATGATGTGGCGCAGGTTTTTTATGTGAAATACATGTCTACCAGGCCGAGAAAAAGAAAAGATAAGGAAGCGAATGGATCATACGAAGAGCCAAAGCGCCACATAGTTCTTTCAGGAAAAGGAAACATCGTGGGAGTGGATGGCAAGACAGACATGTCAGAAGATTATGAAAAGTTTGATGAAATTCCTCCATTCACTGTGAATATTGACCCGAGCATCCAGTTAAATGATGAAGATTTTCCATGGCTACGGCGCAAAGAGACACACGCGAAGAAAAAGTTTCACACCCAAAGATCTGGGATGTGATCGGCTTCACTATCATCACTTTCTTCTGTGTTTCACACCCAGGAGGGAATCTCTGTAATAGTTAGGGTAGTTATGTGTTTTGGCATTTGAAACACGAAGAAATTTTATGTGCAAACAAAAGTAGAGAGGGTTACGGCAAAAACTGGATGCACTTCGTGTACAAAATGGACAATCTCTTTCGAAGTATCAGGGTTTCCGACGAAAACTCAACTGTTACAAAGGCATTTCATTTTTTAAATAACCTAAGCATTACCAAATTGAACATAATGATAAAACACACTAATATTAAATATAAGAAAAAAGAATCACTGAAAAATCTTTTTTCCAAGTTAAGTTATTCACAAACTAGTGATTCACACAAATTTCAAATAGTTCAAAATTTAAACTATTCAAATTTGAAAACTACCGGCACTAACAGAAAGTTTGTAATTTTTTGTACCTAAAGCAAAAATATTCACAAATAAACTCTAAATACAGCAAAAAACAACTCAAAAATAAATAAAACAAAAATAAAAAAGTGAAAAAATAAGAAAATAAAAAGCCGCCCATCGGGCCAAAGCGGCCTGCATACGACTAGGAACCCAACCTTTGTTGGGCCAAGATGTAGGCCATAAAGGCCCAAGAGGCCCACTAGGCGAAGAGAACAGGTAGGCCCAGAGGCCTGCTTAGGAGAGGAGTCGAGAGAGCTACCGACCGGGCTTATAAACCGGTCGGTAGCCCCTCGGCTAGCGAGGTGGGACTAAACTTGCCGCATCGCACCACGCCATAAGCACCCCTTTAGTACCGGGTCGGGGCACCAACCGGTACTAAAGGGTGGGTCTTTAGTACCGGTTGGTGCCACGACCCGGTACTAAAGGGTGGTGCTTCCGCCGCTTGGCTGGTTAAAACAAACCTTTAGTACCGGTTGGTGGCTCCAACCGATACTAAAGGTCTATCCTATATATAGAACACTTGAAAAAATTTCAGTTTCCCTCTGTTTCCTCCCTCCGTTGCGCCGCCCTGCCCCGAGCGACGCCGTCCCCGCCGTCGACGCCGCGCCCGCCTCATCGCCGACCCGCCGTGCGTTCGCCTCGTCGCCGCCGCCCGTCGATGTCGCCGCCCCCGCCCGTCCCGTCCCGTCCCCTTCGTCCCGCCGTCCCGTCGCCGCGCCCGCCGCCCGTCGTCGCCGCCGCCCGTCGTCGCCGCCCCATCCGTCGCCCGTCGTCGCTGCCCCGTCCGTCGCCCCGTCGTCGCCGCCCCGCCCCCGTCGTCGCCTCGCCGATGAGCTTGGCCGGCCGCCATGTCTAGTTGTCGACACACACACACACTACACACACACACACACACACTACACACACACACACACACACTACACACACACACACACACACATTACACACACACGCCATTTTTTATAGAAATGTTAGCAATTTTTCTGTTTTTTAGTAATATAAATATTAGAATTGTTAGTTATATAGAAATGTTATAAATGTTTTCTGTTTTTTAGTTATAGAAATGTTAGCAATTTTTCTGTTTTTTAGTAATATAAATATTAGAATTGTTAGTTATATAGAAATGTTATAAATGTTTTCTGTTTTAGTTATAGAAATATTAGCAATTTTTCTGTTTTTAGTTATATAAATATTAGAATTGTTAGTTATATAGAAATGTTATAAATGTTTTCTGTTTTTAGTTATAGAAATATTTATAGAAATGTTAGCATTTTTTGTTTTTAGTTATATAAATAGTTTTTTGGGCCTATAGTATTTGTTAAATTTTATAATTAGTTTTAGTAAGATGAATTAGATTAATGTCAAATTCTTAGAATTTGCATATATATAGAATTTTAGTTATCACAATCAAATCATTTAAAAAATGTTACTTTTTGCGGGCATATAGTATTTGTTCTCAACGATATGCCTGCCCGCATCCTCGCCGTCGACCCGCTCATGACGACGCCCTGCTTCAGAGGACCCATGTCCGGACTAGGCTCCGCTGGCTGGCACCGGAGGTGCTACTCGGAGGGGCGCGCGCAGTGAGGAACCCGACCTCGGGTCCCGTCGTCGACCTCGATCTTCTTTGGTGGCGTTCGCATGGGCCACATTCGGTGCAGAGGCGGCCGGCCCCGCCGGACGTGGTGCGTCGCTGTGTCGTGGAGGAAGATGAGCACGCCCATCGCTTCATGGCTGCTATGGACGACGTCAGTTCTCCACTACTTGGCGGGTTCTTTGGGCAGATGACCGGAGATATGATCTGTGATGGTTCCTTCTCTTTGGGTGTGCACCGCTTGCGCCCCAGAACCGCGAGTGGCGCCTAGATTCTTCTCGTAGTACTCGATCTTTATTAGGTACCTAGCAGTGATGTATTCGATATATAATATTCGAGACGATGTATTCGAGATTATATATATTAAGACGATGATGTATTCGAGATTATATATATATTAAGACGATGTATTCGAGATTCAGTTTTTCCTCATTGATTTTATCCATGCATTGTAATTTGAATACTAATTAAATTGTTTAATATTTCTTCTGTATTAGTTAAGTAAAAGCTATGGCGGACAATACCGGCATAGAGAGAGAAGAGGAATTGTTCGACATCATACGCAGCCCTCACTGCAGGCTAGATAATCTGAATGAAGCAGATGACGGCTCCCAATATCTGAACAATACCGGAGAGGGTGATGAAAAGATATTCGATCTCGACGACCGAGCTGATGAAGTCATGAACTATGATTATGATTATGATGACACAGACAATGTTTGTGATGACACAAACAATGCTGATCTTCAAATAACAAAGACTACCGGCGAGGTATATTTATATAAGCAGGCATCATGGTGATCATCACATGTTTTTTATTGAAGATATATTAACGAATCGATCATTCTTCTTTCAGCCCTCTGGATCGAGCAAATCTGCTTCTACAGACAACAGTACAAACTGTGGCCTAGGAAGATTGTTGAAGGATGGTGTAAAGAACAACATCGAATCCATCAAACCTAGTGGTGAACCCCTCATGCCTAAGAACATTGCGAACAAGTGGACTCGTCAGTGCGGAGTTCTTGTGAAGGACAAACTCCCGATCTCCATTCAAGAACGGAAAGAGCCAAAGACTAAACGTCCAGGTGTTACTTGGGTCGACGGCAGAGCCAAAGAAGTCCTTTGGAAATCTCTGATGGAACATTTCACCCTACCAGATCATTTCACTAAAGCAGATGTGGACAAAGTGAAGGGTGCTGCTCTTAAGAAGATGGCAATTGCATTCAACACCCACAAGAAAACTGTATGGGCCAACTACCTCGCTAATGAAAGGAAGACTCTAGAATTCACGGGAACACTGGAGAAGCAAAGAGAGCACTGGGACGATTTCGTGACCTTCAAGGATTCAGAATTAGCTAAGGAACGGTCGATGAAAAACAAGGCAAATGCCGCAAAAAAGACGCAGTTCCATAGGCTGGGTCCAGGTGGCTACGCGGTGGGATTGCCTAAGTGGGATATGTCTGAGCAAGAGATGGAGGATCCAGGGGTCACACCGGTTACTAGGAACTGGCCCCCCAGGTGCAGAACTTGGTTCTATGCGCATGGGGGTGCGTTGGACTCGAAGACAGGCGAAGTTTCGCGGAAAGCGAGTCTAAAAGGAGTCGAACAAAAAATAATTGACGCAATAGAAGAAGCTCGAAAGGGGGTGTTCACGCCCAACAGAGAGAACGACGAGCTTATGCGCGCCCTGGGAAATCTGAACACCCCGGAAGAACATGAGGCAAGGGCGTTATTCCCTGGTATGAGGGCTTTTCAGAATGGAACGAGGACTACAGGACCCGTGCAAGAAGGAAGATGGAGGAGGAGAAGAAAAGGAAGCTGGAGGAGGAGCAGAGGAAGCAGGATGCAGAACGCCTTCAAGGCCTAGAAGCAAGGCACGCGGACCTGGCACTCAAATTCCAGCAGCAGCAGCAGCAGATCGACTCACTTAGCCGGAAAGGGGTCTCAAAGAGCGGCAGCAAGCAAGCGGATGATCGTCCATCATTGGATAGCACCGTCCCATCCATGCCGAGAAGCAGCGTTGGTTCTACCCAGGCGACACACTGCTGGATACATACCACGTGGATGACATCATAGAGAACACTAAGCGTGAGCTACACTCCAAAATGAAGAACATATCCATGAAGGTGGCGGACGGCGTTGCTTTTCCAGTTACCCCCGAAGCAACCTTCCATTGCATCCCGATTCAAGAGGGCTATGCTCGTGTCATGGTTGATGAAGTGGTGGACCCATATTCGGGGCTACAGCTTGACTTTCCTGCAGGTGAAGACGAGCGCACACTGGCAGAGGCCATACATCGTATCATCCTATGGAGAAAGGATTGCATCATCTTTCAAAGTCCACCGACACCGCGTCGTCTGCCGACTCCGCCACCGAGTCAGCAGACTCCCGCTCCTCCAAGTCCACGAATGCGTGAGCCGACTCCTCCTCGAAGTCCACCACCTCCTCCAAGTCCCCGAACGCGTGAGCTGACTCCTCCGGTTTCAAGTCTGGCATAGCGTCATGCCACTTCTCCGGTTTCAAGTCTGGCAACGTGTCAGGCCACACCTCCTGCTTCAAGTCCGGCACATCGTCAGGCCACTTCTCCTAGTCCATCTCAGCCACGTCAGCCGTCTCAGCAATCGCAGAAGAGACATGCTGCAGCTATGGTGCGTAGCGGTACAAGTCAAGGTAGTTCAGGAAGTACAGGCGGATACAAGCGATGTAAATATGGTCTAAGCCTCGCTCCTCTTCCTCAGAGGCCTTACGACATGACTAAGGAGAAAAACGCAGCCATAGTGCAGGCCCAAGTGGACGCCCATTTTGGACCAAAACCGGCATCGCCGCCAAAGGGGAAAGTGCCTGAGAAAGTAATTGACCACTTCATTAAAATGGCTAGAGAACCAGCTCCCAAGCCTGTTGACTCGGACTATGAGCGCCAAATCAGGAAACTACATCGAGAACGGCTAAAGAAGGAAGCGAGCTCGAGCTCGAGCCAACATGCAGCGGGCAAAATGCGGAAAACCGTTCCCACTGGGAGAACAGCGCGCAATCGATCTCCCGCTTGTTGTGCCAACAACAACACATGAGAGGAGGCCATGGCCCAATATTATTGTGGGCAAACCATTAAAGTTCCCCAGCTAGGCGATGTGGTAATAACGGAGGAGCATATAATGCAGGCTGAAATGCTCAAGATCTCTGTTGGACAACTCCTCGAAATTGAGCCCATGTCTCCGCTTAGAGAGGAGGAAATAAATGGAAATATGCCGGGCAAACCTTTGGTCCACCTGCACAAGGTCAAGTACCTCCCAACGAGAATGTATGAATTGCATCAATGGTACATGAACATTACCAAGATTTCAATCGAGAGTCCCTCATGGTGAATGTCAAGAAGGAGCATTACTACCATGAGAAAGCTCGTCGTTGAGTATTCAGAACTATATCAGTTATACAATCAAGACGCACTCGACAAATCTCTCGTCAGTTGCTATTGTTTGTAAGTGATTTCTTTCTGTAATTTTTGATTAATCATTACATGTAATTATCCTCACTATATATTCTTTTCTGTGGTATTATATGCAGGATGAAGATGTATGAAATGAAAAAATCTGGACGCTATGGCATTGGGTTCATTGACCCAAATACCATTAATGAGTACACATGGAATCTTGCTACTTCTAAAGCAGGTGTAGAGTAAAGCATGCTAGAGATCTTGAAGTGCCTCAATACTAATGAAGATATACTACTTCCTTACAACTTCAGGTGAGTTAATACAAATTCTGTTTTTGCTTACTAGCTAGCTAGATGTTAATAACTAAGTGTATACGGTTTACGATGTATAGTTGATTAATTTTATGCACATGCCTGCTTAATTAAGACATGCAAACGTGTGCGCATGCAGTTTCCACTCGATCTTGTTAGTCATTAAAGTTGACAAAGCAACAGTCGAAGTACTCGACTCGCTACTTAAAGAAGATAAAGACTACACCATCATGAAGGGGATAGTCAACAGGTAATTTCAATCATTATTAACTATATCTCGGCCTATTATTAGTTCGTCACTTCTAGATATGAACTATTTAATAACCCCATTATTGATTTTCTTTGCCAGTGGGCAGGGCTTGGGCAAAGTTCATCAAGGTGACTCCAGGCAATTGGCCAAAAAAGTTGTTTTGGCATCGACCAAGGGTAAATAATTAAGTAGTACTAGCTAGCTAGCCATCTCTTTAATTCTTGTTTCAATACCATTAATTAATTATTATGCTTGATTAATCATTATCTGATTCAATTCCATTCTCGTAAAGGCCTCAAGCGAGCACCGGGAATGATCTTTGTGCATTCTACGCTTTGCGAGAACATTCGCATGATGGCGTCCGAAAGGAGCAGATCTCAAAGACAGGAATGGGTGCGTTGTCGAACTCTATTCACACCATTATCGATATCTTGTAACACAACTAATACACATGCATATTGATCTCCTTCTTAACAGTTCGAGAGGTGCGGATAAGCTCCTACCCGAGGAGCGCATACTAGCACTTCAAGAGGAAATAGCCGGATTTTTGCTCGACCAGGTCATAGATCCCAAAGGAGAATACTATTACCCGCTACCGCCCCCATGAACCACTTGTCATCGTGCATGCTCCGAAGGCACCAAGGCAACATGTAGGAGAAATTGTATATGTATATACATGTGTATGTGTGAATAGTTAATGGTGTTGGCTTTGAGACATTCGATGATATATATATATATATATATATTTATATATATATATATATATATATATATATATATATATATATATATATATATATATGCGGTTCTACGTACGAGAAAATCTATTTATATATATGCATAACGTGTACAATTTGTAGTATCGTGAAATACCAGCAAACAAAAAAGAATTAAATGGAAAATAAAGCCAAATTGAAAACACAAAATTAAAGCAAAAATTAAAAAAACACCCAAACATTTAGTACCGGTTGGTGTTACCAACCGGTACTAAAGACCTACGCGCACATGGGCCTGGCTCGTGCCACGTGTTTGCACTTTAGCGCCGGTTCGTGACGAACCGGTACTAAAGGGGGGACCTTTAGTCCCCACTCTTTAGTGTCGGTTGGCGAACCGGCACTAAAGGCCGTCACGAACCGGCACTAAAGACCGGTTTTGCACTAGTGTTGGGTCATGATACTCGTGTCCATAGCTTTCCAACGGTATATCGTGAGCCTCATTTGGGCAATGTTTGCGGAAGTTCAACCTAGCACTAGGCTAAGTTGAACTATTACTGCTAGGACAGGTCAGGTAGTTATCAGAATATTATTCTCATCCCGTGATCAGAATATATATATAGGTAAAATGTGTGGGGCACCTAGGTGCCTGGCCACCTAAGTCCCAATATAGCATGTCATATTTGTAGTGCTTGGCTTTCCAAATTTTGTTTGCATGCACTACAAGCATCAGTGGTCAATAATTGCTTTCCAAAAAAAAATATACTACTGGTTTCCTAGAATGATTCCTTCCCAAACAAAAAGGGTATGTATATACAATCCTATTTCTTAAGGTATCAGATACGATAAAGAATACAAAACATCGTCCCAAAGGTTTGTATGTATATTAAGCATGTTTTTATGTGTTTTTCAAAAGTTTTACTTTTCAAGGTATGTAGTATTTAAAAAATTAAGACCGGGTTGGACTTTTTAACAGCTAATATTTCTATACAAATTAAGATGCCCAAATAATATAAAACACGATCCTAATTGAAAAAAATTACTTGTAGGAATATATGATGCATGTCGATACCCCCACATGATTTTTTTCCAATGTACATATACCCACTGACGATTATTTTTAGTTTAAGGAATGTTTGTTACATATACCCATACATGATCCTGTGTATTTATTGTATCGAGGTATATACTCCGAAATTTAATGCCAATTTATGTAAATACGATGAGTATGCACATACAAGAAAAATATATTGAGTACTCTAGGGTATATCTGAGACACAAAAATCTATAAATACGTACTAAGTAAGTGAATCCATACGTATCTAATCTAATGGGTATGTATTAAATATTCTGGGTATATATATACATAAAAATCTAATGTGTTGCATACTAAATATTTTGGGTATATATGTACTAAAGAAATATAATGTGTATGTAATATAAATAAATGAATCCGTGCATACCTAATCTAATTGATACACACTAAATATTCTGGGTACATACATAGACAAAAATCTAATGTCTACGAACGAAATATTCTGGGTATATGATACGTCCATTTTGCATCATGCTTTTATATCGATATTTATTGCATTATGGGCTGTTATTACACGTTATGTCAAAATACTTATGGCTATTCTCTCTTATTTTACAAGGTTTATCATGAAGAGGGAGAATGCCGGCGGCTGGGATTCTGGCTGGAAAAGGAGCAAATATTGGAAACCTATTCTGCACAGCTCCAAAAGTCCTGAAACTCCACAAAAGTCATTTTTGGAATTAATAAGAATTACTGAGCAAAGAAAGTACTAGAGGGGCCCACAACCTGGCCACGAGGGTGGGGGCGCGCCCACCCCTACTGGGTGCGCCCCCTGTCTCGTGGGCCCCTGGTGGCCCTCCGGTGCCCATCTTCTGCTATATGAAGGCTTTTACCCTGGAAAAAATCATAAGCAAGCTTACGGGACGAAACTCCGCCGCCACGAGGCGGAACCTTGGCGGAACCAATCTAGGGCTCCGGCGGAGCTGTTCTGCCGGGGAAACTTCCCTCCGGGAGGAGGAAATCATCACCATCGTCATCACCAATGATCGTCTCATCAGGAGGGCGTCAATCTCCATCAATATCCTCACCAGCACCATCTTCTCTCAAAACCTAGTTCATCTCTTGTATCCAATCTTGTATCCAAAACCACCAATTGGTACCTGTGGGTTGCTAGTAGTGTTGATTACTCCTTGTAGTTGATGCTAATTGGTTTACTTGGTGGAAGATCATATGTTCAGATCCTTAATGCATATTAATACTCCTCTGATTATGAACATGAATATGCTTTGTGAGTAGTTACGTTTGTTCCTGAGGACATGGGTGAAGTCTTGCAATTAGTAGTCATGTGAATTTGGTATTCGTTCGATATTTTGATGAGATGAATGTTGTCTCTCCTCTAGTGGTGTTATGTGAACGTCGACAACATGACTTCACCATTATTTGGGCCTAGAGGAAAGCATTGGGAAGTAATAAGTAGATGATGGGTTGCTAGAGTGACAGAAGCTTAAACCCTAGTTTATGTGTTGCTTCGTAAGGGCCTGATTTGGATCGACTAGTTTCATGCTATGGTTAGGTTTACCATAATACTTATTTTGTAGTTGCAGATGCTTGCAATAGGGGCTAATCATAAGTGGGATGCTTTTCCAAGAAAGGGTAGTACCCAAGCACCGGTCCACCCACATATCAAATTATCAAAGTAACGAACGCGAATCATATGAGCGTGATGAAACTAGCTTGATAATTCCCATGTGTCCTCGGGAGCGCTTTTATCATTATAAGAAATTGTCCAGGCTTGTCCTTTGCTAATAAAAGGATTGGGCCACCTTGCTGCGCCTTATTTACTTTCATTACTTGTTACCCGTTACGAATTATCTTATCACAAAACTATCTGTTACCTACAATTTCAGTGCTTGCAGAGAATACCTTACTGAAAACCGCTTGTCATTTCCTTCTGCTCCTCGTTGGATTTGACACTCTTACTTATCGAAAGGACTACGATATATCCCCTATACTTGTGGGTCATGAAGACTCTTTTCTGGCGCCGTTGCCGGGGAGTGAAGTGCCTTTGGTGAGTGGAACTTGGTAAGGAAACATTTATATAGTGTGCTGAAATTTTCTGTCACTTGTTACTATGGAAACTAATCCTTTGAGGGCTTGTTCGGGCATCTTCGCCCCGACCAGTAGAGCAAAGAGTTGCTCCTCAACCTACTGAACCTACTGAAAATGTTTACTTTGAAATTCCTTCGGGTATGATAGAGAAACTGCTAGCTAATCCTTTTGCAGGAGATTGAACATTGCATCCTGATTTACACTTTATCTATGTTGATGAAGTTTGTGGATTATTTAAGCTTGCAGGTATTCCCGATGATGTTGTTAAGAGGAAGGTCTTTCCTTTATCTATGAAGGGGGACGCATTGAGATGGTATAGGCTATGTGATGATACGGGATCTTGGAATTATAAACGATTGAAGTTGGAATTTCACCAGAAGTTATATCCTATGCATCTTGTTCATCGTGATCGTAATTACATATATAATTTCTGGCCTCGCGAAGGAGAAAGTATCGCCCAAGCTTGGGGGAGGCTTAAGTCAATGTTATATTCATGCTCCAATCATGAGCTCTCAAGAGATATGATTATTCAAAATAATTATGCTCGGCTTTCTCTCAATGATCGCACCATGCTCGATACTTCTTGTGCTGGTTCTTTTATGTTGAAGACTATTGAATTCAAATGGGATTTATTGGAAAGAATTAAACGCAACTCTGAAGATTGGGGTTCCTACGATGGTAAGGAGTCAGGTACGACACCTAAGTTTGATTTTGTTAAATCTTTTATGCATACCAATGCTTTTCGTGGATTTAGCGCTAAATATGGACTTGACTCTAAGATAGTAGCTTCTTTCTGTGAATCTTTTGCTACTCACGTTGATCTCCCTAAGGAGAAGTGGTTTAAATATACTCCTCCCATTGAAGTAAAATTAGTTGCACCTGTTACAGTTGAAGAAAAGATTATCATTTATAATGATCCTATTGTGCATCTTTGACACTTTGTGCATCTTTGGATCCACGGCATGACTCATTTGACGTGTCTAATATATGCACATTAGTGGAAAAAATTTATCCTGCTGACTTTTCTAGTCAAGAACGAGTTCATTTGGAGTCTCAACTTCCCCATTTCCAGCTTGATGTTTGCAACCATCCGGAGCTAAAGAGTTCGCCTTCACTTGCTGATTTGACTATTGGATTATTTAAAACAAGTAAAGTTGCTACATACTCAATGGTTGAATGATTGTTAGACTAGTGCAGTTGTTCATAACTTTTGCTTATTTGACTCCTTGATTATTAAATACAGGTAAAGCCGCTACGTACTCAATGGTTGATAGATTACTACGGTTGGTCATAACTCTTCCGGTGTCAACCGCGACAACCGAGCGAGCTTTTTCAGCTATGAAACTAGTTAAGACACGTCTTCAAAACAGAATGGGAGATGACTTTCTTCGGCATTACATGGTCGTCTATATTGGGAAGGAAATAGCTGCAAAGATCACATCTGATGAGATAATCAATTTGTTCGACCATGGTGGTCGAGAGCTGAGTTTAAGCTAATAGATATGTAACTTCATTTTATAGGTCTATGAATATTTCTTATGCTTTGTCCTCAACGTTATTACGAGACTTAACATGTCATGATATTTCTTTCATTCTAAGCATTGGTTTCTCGCCCCCCTCATGTTCAAATCCTGGCTCCGCCCCTGCCTCCAACCCCGACACGCGTGACCCACCAGGCGCCGCACCTGCATCTTGCTACTCCACTCCCCGGCTGCCGGCGAGCCATCCGCCCCGCTCCATGATGGACATCGGCGCGCCATCCGCCCCGGCCCACTCCCTAGCCAAAACCCAGGACCCCCATCTCTCCTCCCTCGATACGACCTTCCATCTGCTTGCGTCAGTGGCCCCTCTGTCATGTTCGGTGTCTGTAGGTGAGCAAAACAGGGTGATGTTCTCGTCCTTCCCCGGTGGCTGTAGATAAGCATAGAAACACAATTCCTTCTCTGTACTTCTCTCGATTTTCTTGGGCTGTTTGGATAGTACTCATTGGGCAGGTCGATCAAAATTCTCATGGAAGGTCGAACAAGATTGTTGGATTTCCTGTTGCTTTTTGAGAAGAGCTTCAGTTTGATGTGTGCGTGCTCCGTGCAGAAGCATGTGTGTTAGTATGTGTGTGTGTGTGTGTGTGTGTGTGTGTGTGTGTGTGTGTGTGTGTGTGTGTGTGTGTGTGTGTGTGTGTGTGTGTGTGCTCACGTGCTCCGCCAGTAGAGTCATGCACATCCTCATCCTCCCGCTGCAGTCCAGATTGGGGTGCAAACACTGTCTAGGTAAGAGCACTGTTGTGAACTCTATTATATTTTGCAGGGAAAGATTTTGGGTGTTGATTTTTAGCATATTACAAAAAAGAGTTGGGTGAAAAAAATCACTCTCCAAAAAATGGTTAGCCATTTCCCTCTCTTTGCTGAGAATAGAAGAGCTTCAATTTTCTGAAACTTTATCCTAGTGGAGAATCAATTGACTCAACTTGATTTCTGCTCTGTCATAGTTGATGGCGAGATAGATTTTGGCAAGTTTGCCAGGATGATGAAAAATACCAGCTATGGTGATAATTAGGTGGGGAGATATCATTTCTGAGAGTGTGGACCTTTGTGTAGTTGTTCAATAATCATCACATGTATGCATGATGTACTTACTGAAGGTTAGGGTGCATCTCCATGTGCAGTGTGAGTTACTTCTGAAAATGGGTGTTATGCTACAGGATGCTGCTTGCACTTAATGTATAGATTTTTTGTGTTGTTATTTTGTATAAGGTATTTTGAGTTTTGGAAGTGCAAAATTATGGTGCTGGAGAGTTTCGCTCTATCATGCATGACAATAACATTATTTGTGGATATAAAAAGTTTCTCGTCCATCAAAAAAATGTGTCAACATAAAAAATGAGAACAAAAAAAATAAAAAGGGGTGTAGTTCAATCACTGATAACCGGGGAGTCCAGTAATAAAATAACTTGGATAAAAAAAATAAAAAACTAACTTAAAAATCAGGGAGGATAATGCGGGTACAAGCATTTAAAAATTTGTAGACCAACAAATAGTGACACGATTGAGATCCTCTGTAGAGACTTGGGGAGAAACATATTTTTGGGAGATTCACATCATAGAAACTCCTCCAGAAAAGTGTGCAAGTTTTTTTTCAAATACAAGGCACGAAAAACAAGAAGAAAGCAAAAGCCTCGACCAAAAAAAAGTTTAATCTAGAAGTTCAAATTTAATTAATTGGATAGTTCGAAGCAAAATATATGTGGGGTGTACAAAAAATTTCTCCATTGATTTTCCATTTATGAAAAGAGCAACAAAAATTAATATAAAAACAGAGATGGTTGATGTTTGTAAGAAAAATATACTTTCCACCTTACTAAAAAAAGCAAAAGTTTGTAAAAAAACCACGTAATAGAGAGAAGTTCATATCGATAACTGCCAGAAGTTCACGTACTACACGGCGGACATTTTGTATGAAAAAAAGAATGAAAAAGCAAAGGCTAAAAGTTTTGTTGGTAGAAGTTCAAGTGCTCGGCCCGAGAAATTTCAAAAATTCTTGTGAGAGAGGTTGAACAAAAATATGTGATAGAAGTTTAAGGTGAAAATAGCGGGAAGTTCAACTACTACACAGAATGTGTTTCAGATAAGAATATAAGAATAGAAAACTAAAAGCTTAAAAGGTTTGTTGCAAGAAGTTCATGTGCACCTCCGTGCACGGTTCACAATTCATATTGTGGGACGTCCGACCTCCAATTACATGTTTTAAAAATGACAAAAAATGATGTCTGACCTTCAATTGCGTGTAATTCGATGTATATAAAAAATGTGAAAGAAGTTAATCGTGAAAATAGCGAGAAGTTCAAGTATTGCAAGGAATGCATTTCAGGTGAGAATAAAAGTTTAGAAAAATAGAACCTTAAAAGGTTTGTTGAAAGAAGTTCAAGTGCTCTGTCCGGGGAAGTTCAAAAATTCTTGCGAGAGAGGTTCAGCTTGTATTTCCATGTTCAAAAACACATAAAAAATTATTTTTTTTGTTTTAAAATAGTTCTCTGAATCCACAAAGAATTTCAGTTATTATTTGGGAGCAATTTGATTTCAAAAGGAAAATAAGAAGTTCAAACTATAAAAATAAAAAAGTTCATGTACTACATGGTGTGTGTTTAATATGAGAAAAAGGAATAAAAAGGCAAGTTCCAAATTTGTTGTTGTTATAAGTTCAAGTCCTCGGTCACAGAAAGTTAAAAAAATTATTGTGATAGAGATTTGTACAAAAGG